>CM065590.1:300159062-300759062 GCA_033119425.1 Bufotes viridis
TTTCAATTTTCAAGTCAATGCGCAGGCATGTCAGCACGTGTTAGATATTCGCATCGCTGTCAAATAAAATCGCATTACGGAAAATCGCAAAAAAGGCAGGATTTTGGCTATGGCTTTGAAAAAGAGCCTTGATGCAAAAAAACACCTTAAATGAATGAAACTGAGAGTCACTCAAACTCATTTATCAACACAAGTGAACTGAAGTTCTTGAACTTATTGTGTATCATCTAATTTAACCAACGCGAATATTCGCAATATCGAATTTATGGCATGATATTCGAAAAAATCGCGAAATCGCGAATATGCGATATTCGCGCGAAATATTCGCATCGCGAATATTCGCGCCCAACACTACTCTGGAGGGGAATCAGGTCGTTCTAACAGCAAAAAGTCGTCTAAGTAGTGAATAACTCTAGGGCATTTCCCGATGTTTACGAGTATCCAGTGGAGGGCCTGGGCAAGTTGGTCGAACAGCCAAGGGCTGCTTTTGGACCCGAAGGTCAAGCGTGTGGAGAAATAATACGAGTCCCTCCACTTGATGCCGTAAAGTCCCCATAGATGTGGATGTATGGGTAGTAACTTAAAGGCGTCTGCAATGTCGGCCTTGGATAGCCATGTTCCTGTACCTAACTGAAGTATGAGTGAAATGGCCTCGTCCAGGGATGCGTATGTCATGGAGAATTCCTCGGAAGGGATTAACGAATTTAGACTGGGTATGATGGATGCATGGGGAGACGACAAGTCGTAGATTAAACGTTTTTATTGGAAGTTTTCTTGGTGGCTAATCCCAGAGGACTGACCCTGTATTTGGCAAAAGGTGGTTCTATGAAGGGACCGATGATGAAACCCTTGTCTAGTTCTGCCTGCAATAGGGAATCGACTGTCGCGGGTTCGTTCAGTGCTGACCGGAGGTTCGGCGTTTCCCAGGATTGGTGGGGATGGTAACTAAGCCTGTGTGAAATCCTTCCCTGAACCCGAGAGAAGAAAGTCAACAAAGGCTGGATCGTAGTGATCCTGCAGGAACGTCGCCAGCATTGAGACGTCAATGTCGGCTAGTCAGCTTTTGGCCGACCGTTGGGGGCAAGTGTACTGCGGGTGCGCGCGGAAGCATGTTGCGCAAATATGCAGGGCTTTACACTTGCTGAAATTGCAAAATGAAAGATTGTAGTTATTGCACAGCTGGCTTCTCCCTAGGAACGTGATGGGCCGCCCTAGTTTGTCTGTGGAAGGGACTGCCTTCTGAATGCCAGATGGGCCGGGCTCCGTTTTGGGCATGGCCGGATTGGCTGAGTTGGGGCACCAGTCGGAGGAATGCAGGTTTGAAAGGCAGCTGGTGCAATTAGGTGTAGGGAGGCCGGAGAAGTGGCGGCAGAACAGTTCCGTATCCAACCCGGCCCAGTTGGTGGGGTGCTGGTATTGTGCCAAGGTGGCCGCCGCCTTGGCCGCAAAGGACCGGTGGTAATCATAGAAAGTAAAACCTCCGTACTTGTACCCCAACTCAGTAACCCTGTGCAGATATGTGTCCAGCTCCTCCCTTCTGTCGGGCTGTGTGGAACATAAGATATCCCTATATAGGCCAAATGCTAGCACGAACTCCGGTATGGTAAGCTTCCTGTTAAGCCGAGAATCCCTTGCCTTGAGTACTACTGATATATCCCCGCATGCAATAGTCTTGCTGTCGACCATGTCATGAGTGGATATCAGTATTGCCGCCAGGTTGACATCTTTCCCAGCCAAGATGTCCTTCCTGAGGTTTTCCGGGACAAAATAGGAAGGGGCGATATGCAGATTCTCAGGAGCTCTACCTGCCGGCGGGGTAGGGTCATTAGATGTGCTCGCTTCCGCAGTGCTTGCACCGCTAGGGGAAGCCACCCTTGTTTCCACGGTCTGCAGCCGTGAGTCGAAATCCGACATGGAGTTGAACAAGTTATTGATGGTAGCGTGGAGTTGCGTAAGAGAAAGCTGGATTGTTGATAAGGACACTTGTTCCGCCTGAGCACTCTGGGGATCAGGGAACAGCAGGCGATATAATTCCGCCTTGCTTGCAGAGGCCGAGTGCCGGATGACTTGCTTGTTTAATTCCGAAATCAGCCTTGGAATCGTCCAAGCCCGATATGAAGAACTGCTGGCTCTCCCTGACACAGCGGATTCCACAATCGAAGCGGTGTCCTCGATGTCGGATCCGTGCGACATGGTGCCTAGGAGCAAGGAGACAATGTACCGACATGTGTTGGAGAAATGACCTTGCGGACATGTGTGCGAATTGTCCCCACGGTGGAAGTATGTGGGGACCGCCGTTCCTGTGAGTGACGTGATAACCAAATGACCCTTACCTGCGGGAGATGAGCTGGATTACCCTGGAATCAAGATAAATGCGTATTTGGCCGTGAGCCGGGTTTGGGGTCCGATCCTACACCTGATAAAACAAATTGTAAGACCTGATTATGTAAAAAGCCGATTGATGGCTTAAACCGGATGGCACTGTCCCCACCTAACAAAATGAGAGCCCGAGGACGAGATGCGTGTGCCGCCGGGGAACGTGCGGGGGTTGGTGAAACTATCGTGGTGGTGGGAGGCGAACAAGTCCTGCGTGAGGCCTAATGCGCGAGTACCCTGCTGAAAATGGAGGGCACGTGGGACAGGGAGGATAGAATCGTAGCATCCTGCGGAAAGAAACCTGAGCGTATCAGGCCGTGAGTCTGGGCGTACCAGAATTTGGAACCTGAGCGTTTCAGGTGACAGGCCCGAGCTTGCCGCAGAAACTCGGCGGAGATTGTGCAGAGAAACCAAGAGGATAGTGTTGTATCCTAGAGCCTGCGGGGGTTCCCCTGCTGGTCTAGTCCGGTTGGTTTCTCTGCACCCTCTCTGGCCTGAACCAGGGCGATCCTGGAAAAATTATTTTTTTTTTTGCGCGGGAGGCAGGACGTTGCCTTGAGTGATAGCTGAACCATGACACCCTGAAGGTCCCCAGGTGCTTGACCAGAAGGGAAGGTATGTAACGAGAGGTGCCCCCTGAGAACGTGACGGTGACGTGCCGTCTGCGCCGAGCGTGTGATGGCATGAAGACGAATGCGTGATGCTACCCTGTCGAGATGGACCAACCTCCCCTGCTCCCAGGTGGCGCTTACAGTGACAATTAAGCATGGACTAATTAACATACGATTGTGCAGGTGCTGTAAGTTTTCACCCTAAGGTGGCAATACGGCGCCGCAATCATGCTTGTCCGTGTACCATTCCAAATTTTAAAACCTCGCGTGGAATAGGTATTTTATCACTGATATGAATTGTAACGAAATCGCATTGACAGCATATACGTTAGAAAACCTGGTGTCGTTAATAAGATCAAAGTGTTCTGGGGGACAGCATTCTCGGTGAATGGATGCATGCACAGATGAAGTAGGCTGACGTTATCCCAAACCACATCTATAGTGTATGAACCTACAAGGTAGCGATATCTGTACTTGGAACATGTGACCCTATTGCAGCCAGTGTAGGACCACTGCATGAACTGGATACTAAAACACCTGTTTATTCATTAAATATACCCCAACACCACACACTGGGCAGGAGGCCAAATCATATACCCCAGGCTGTGATACCTCCAGTCCCCGCGACTCCCCGATGGATATCCGGGAACACGCGGTGCACTGCGGCATGGACTGGAGGACCGAAACCAAGCGAGACCATACACCGGAACGGCAATGTAGCCCCCCCGCTGTAAAGGGCACGTGCCCCGCAAATGAACGAGGCAGCCCCATAATAAAGCGCCGCCTGCAGCACAGGAGAGGACCCTCCCTGTGCTGCTGCCATATGAATATAGAGAGGTGCCGTCTCCTGCGCTGCCGTTTATACCTTGTTATGAGAGAAGAGAGTGAGCCGGCCGGAGGGAGAGGGTCACATGACCACTTCTCCCCGGTCACATGGCAAGTCACATGATTGGGGCGGGTTCACAGCGAAGTGGCCTGCCGTCGGGGCCTATCGCAGCCAGCCCAACCCCTGCCAGAGTGGCTGAGAGCTGGTTGCCGGGCAACCAAGGAAGCTATAGCCGGGGAGGCCGCCAGCGCGGTTTACTCGGCCGGCGCCGCAGAGAGATCCCGCCGTCACCTACCTCCTGCTCGGCCGGTCGGCCGGCGGGCGGATGGCACGTGCTGGATGTGGCAGGAGGGGGAAGAAGACTCCGGTCTGGAACAGTCGGGCCGCGGGCTCGCACACCGGAAGTGACGTGGGAGTGACGCTACCGCACGTAGCTGAAGGACGCCGGACCTTGAATGAGAAGGGGCGGCGTATAAATACCCTGCGCCCCTCCCACAAATGCAGGCTGTGACCAGCCTGCCCCACATATATATATATATATATATATATATATATATACACACACTGCATATATGACAGTATTATAGATGCAATATGTACAGATATATACTATATACTGCAGTCTACTGATGTGAGATACAGCAGTCTACCCATGTGAGGTTCTTGGTATAAATCACAACTAGTACACTCCTATATATATTATATATCCATACCCACTGCATTTATTATATATATATGTGTTTATTATATATGCGGTGTGTGTATATATTTACTATATACAGCAGTATACTGATATGTGATGTACAATGTATAATAGATGCTGTGTGTACAGATATATAGTATATACAGCAGTGTACTGATATGTGAAGTATGAGCTGTAATTTATACCTTCTTCCTGCTATATATACTATATACCTGTACACATTGCATCTATTATACCTCTTTTGTGTGCCAGTGCAGTTTTGAAATCCCAGTCCGGCCCTGATGACACATACCATAACACATATCAACAAGCACAGTTGATGGAACAAAGGGAGGGGCCCGGAATGGGCATTGGGATGATCTATATATGGGGCATGAAGGCCCAATTTAGATTCTTTCTATGGGGCCTAGTGATTTCTATGTATGCCTCTGACAGAAAGCATACTGGGCTAGTTTGGGCCACTGTTTTAGTCCACTCGCACAGACATCCATGGGGTCAGAAAACAGGGTATGTGCCAGAGACAGGCCAGATTCTAGGTAGAAGTGAACCTGGACTTTGAAGCTGATTTTTCTCAGCCTGGTGTACCACATGAAAAACTGTTCTATCATGTTGTGGAGACTGAACTGGCTACTTCTGTGGCTTCTGCTGATTGTGGCAGCGGAGAGGACAGCGGGAAACTGGTGACTAAGCAAGGGACAGAGAGGGGCCTCCCTTTCAGACACACTGGCAACAGGCGTCCACTTACTGTAAGCTGCGGCAAGCTGTGTACACAGTGTTTCCTGGTAACAACGTAACATGGCATTCCTTTTAGAGGGAGGAAAAAATTAACTCATTTTCCTTTGAAAGGGAGGGTCTAAATGGATGGATATTTTGAAATCGTCAGACTACTTGATGTGAATGATACATGCATAAGCATGAAAGCATACAGCTTGCGATTCTGCCCAGCGTGCACTAGGACCCAGTTCTTTCTGGCATCACCCCCCACTGAGACAATAGGGTATCATGGCCAGTGTCACCATCATCATCAACTTCCTCCTCTTCCATTGGCAGCTCCTCAACTTCCTTCCTTTTCCATGGGAGTTTCTCCTTATGCAGTGTCCCACTACCCACATGGGTACTGCAAAGTTGTCGTATTATGCTTTGTATGCTTTATACAACCTGTTTTATGCTGCAGTACATCTTTATGCATAATCCCTGCCTACAGGTCTGTTAGACTAAATTACACTGAGCCTACCACTAGGGGGAGATAAACTATCCCATATATAGCCCAGCTCAGGCCTAGCTAGTTAGTGTAGAGCAGGGGTGCACAACCTGTGGCCCAGGGGCCACATGCGGCCCTTGATACCATTCTGTGCGGCCCCCAACCATCTGGTAACAAACATGCATGTCTATGTCTTCTGGCTGCTCACATGTATCTTTCATATATTCTCTGATTAGATGGGAGTATTAGAAGTGAAATTATACATTTATTATATATACGGTATGTGCAATATCCCATAAATATACTATTTTAGTTGGTAATACCCCTTTAAATACTGACGGAGGTGGTTTGGCACTGGCCAGAGCTGCAGACACTTTAAGGCAAAGTTGTTCAGCCTCACCCTGTGGTACTTTGTTGCTGTGGATTGAGGCTTCAGTGGCTGAAGAGAAATTAGCTCAGCCAGTGAAAAAAGGTGATAAGACATTCTTCAGATATATAAATGAAAAAAGGAAATTAAAACAAGGAATTACCAAATTAAAAATAAAAGAAGGAAGGTATATGGAAGAGGATAAAGGACTAGCTGACAGCCTCAATGAATACTTCTGTTCTGTTTTTACAAAGGAAAATGAAGGAGAAGGACCTCAGTTAGGGAGGAAGACTTAGTAATGAATCCTTTAATGCATGTGTCTTTACAGAGGAAGAGGTTCTAAGTCAGCTGTCTAAAATTAATACAAATAAATCACAGGGGCCTGATGGGATGCACCCAAAGCTATTAAAAGAGCTTAGAGGTATACTAGCAAAACCATTAACAGATTTATTTAACCAATCACTGGTAACAGGAGTCGTCCCAAAAGATTGGAAATTAGCAAACGTTGTGCCAATTCACAAGAAAGGTAGTAGAGAGGAATCAGGCAACTATAGGCCAGTACGCCTGACATCAATAGTGGGGAAATTAATGGAAACCATACTCAAGGAGAGGATTGTGGAACATCTAAAAACCCATGGGTTGATTGATAAAAAACAGCATGGGTTTACTTCAGGGGGATCATGTCAAACTAATCTTGTTGACTTTTTTAATTGGGTGACTAAAATAATAGATGGTGGAGGTGCAGTAGACATCGCTTATCTGGATTTTTGTAAGGCTTTTGATACTGTCCCACATAGAAGGCTTATCAATAAACTGCAGTCTTTGAGCTTCGGCTCACATATTGTTGAATGGATTAGGCAGTGGCTGAAGGACAGAAAACAAAGGGTTGTAGTCAATGGAGTATATTCAGACCATGGTTTTGTTTCCAGTGGGGTACATCAGAGATCTGTTCTGGAACCCATATTGTTTAATATCTTTATCAGCGAAATTGCAGAGGGCCTCAATGGTAAGGTGTGTCTTTTTTCTGATGACACAAAGATTTGTAACAGGATTGATGTTCCTGGAGGGATACACCAAATGGAAAAGGATTTAGGAAAACTAGAGGAATGGTCAAAAATCTGGCAACTAAAATGTAATGTCGATAAGTGCAAGATAATGCACCTGGGACATAAAAAACCAAAAGCAGAATATAAAATCAGTGATACAGTACTAACCTCAGTATCTGAGGAAAGGGATTTAGGGGTCATTATATCAGACGACCTAAAGGTGGGCAGACAATGTCATAGAGCAGCAGGAAATGCCAGCAGAATGCTTGGGTGTATAGGGAGAGGCATTAACATCAGAAAGAGGGAGGTGCTCGTGCCGCTCTACCGAGCACTAGTGTGACCTCATTTGGAGTATTGTGTGCAGTACTGGAGACCATATCTGCAGAAGGATATTGAAACTTTGGAGAGAGTTCAGAGAAGAGCTACTAAACTAGTACATGGATTGCAGGACAAAACTTACCTGGAAAGTTTAAAGGACCTTAACATGTATAGCTTGGAAGTAAGAAGAGATATGATAGAAACTTTTAAATGCATAAAGGGAATCAACACGGCAAAAGAGGAGAGAATATTTAAAAGAAGAAAAACTGCTACAAGAGGACATAGTTTTAAATTAGAGGGGCAAAGGTGTAAAAGTAATATCAGGGGGGCGGAGCTTGCTAATGGCGCGGTGAGACGCACATCTCCTGAGCTCCTGAAAACTCCGGCTACTTACTGCTGTACAGGACATTATCGATCACCCGATCCACATGAAAGGACGCAGGAGAAGACTCTCATCTACTCCTGCACCATCGCAGAGAACCCCAAGAGCCATATCCAGCTTCTTTGATAACATGGGCCCGCAGGAGACCCGAAGCACGAGGGCAGACGCGGCAAAAATGGCGGCGGCGGGGAGTCAGACGCCGGATCATGCTGACCTGGACAAAGGTACTTCTCCTCCCTCACCGCCACTAGAGCCCCAGCGACGATACCACCAGTCAGACTCACCAATGGCGGAGTCCGCCTGCCGTTCCAGCGCTGTACCATCTCCGGCCATGTTGGCGGCCTCCTCCCTGTCGTCCCGCGCTTCTCCCCTGCATGCTAGTTCCACCGGCCATATTTGCAGATCTGAGAGCCCCATGGCCATCCCGGGGCCTGAGGGAGACTGGGACTGGAAAGCACACTTGAGGGCCCTGCTCACGAAACATGAGCTTGATTCCCTCTTTTTACGGCTGGAGGCCTCCCATAAGAGGGATATGGAGGTCCTGCAGCAAGATCTCAAACAAATTGGACACAGGGTGGAGGAGTTGGAGGCTGCCCAGGAACAGACATACATGATTCTGGACTCTCACCAGCAGGTTCTGGCTGAACATACCTGTCAACTTCAAGATCTCCTCTCCCATTTAAACGATTTGCAGAATTGTAATCGGAGGAATAATCTTCGCATCCGTGGCCTCCCAGAATCATTCCAGGCGCAAAACTTGGAGACATGGGCGGTATCCTTTTTTGGAGCCTTGTTATCCAGACATGCAGATCATCCTGTGGAAATTGATCGTATACATAGAGCTCTGGGCCCCAAATCCAATGATCCCGCTCGCCCACGCGATGTTATCTGCAGGATCCATTTTTATAAAGATAAAGAGGCGATCCTACGGGCTTTCAGAAATGCTGACCCTTCCTCTTTTGAGACCAAAGAGCTCATGATTTTGCCAGATTTGGCGCGACGCACCCTGATGCTCCGCAAAGCACTGAAGCCACTACTAGACGTGCTTAAATCTAATCATGTCCTATACCGGTGGGGCTACCCATTCCAGCTCTATGCGTCTAGAGATGGGATCTCAGTGTCCTTTAAAACCATCTCTGACCTCCCTCGGCTGCTCTCCACATTTGATCTCCCCAGAGTGGACTTACCAGACTGGCCGCGTCCTAGGGAAGTCATCACCATTCCACGGAGGGAGCGTTGGCAGACCACCTCGCTAAAACAAAAGAACTCTGCCAGAAGATCCCAAGGCCCAGTCGGCTGACTATGCAACTTATCGGGTCTCTAATGCCTTCCATTGGGTCCTCTATCACTATTGGTCCCTGTTCAAGGGCTAGTTACTGTTCTCTTTTCTACGTTTCTGAGTTTAGCTCTTGAGCTTTCATACGTTCCCTGTCCTGCTTTTGTCTGGGACATTTATGCTTCTTTGCCGTGAGTGAGTAAGGTAGTAGCTGTGTCATTAGCCTCTCCTCCCTACCTTAGGGTCAGTGACCGTGGTTGTCACTTTAGCCAGGAGCTACTATCTAGCACTAATTTGAGCCACTAAGTAGGCTCTACTGTTTTAAGTGTTTTTTTTATTGTTTATTGAGTGTCTGTGTTTGTCTTGTACCCCCCCTCCTGGTCCTCTCTCTCCGTGTCTATCTGATATATTTCCTTGTGTGTTCTCCCCCTGTCCCTGAGTTAGTTGTCCCCAACATTCTACTCTACATTGATTCGTAATGGCCCCTCTCTCATTTTGCACGTTTAATGTTAGAGGTTTTAACAAACCGGAGAAACGGAGCCAAGTGCTTTACCGCCTTCATAAAAAGAGGGTCATGATTGCTATGTTTCAAGAAACCCATTTTAAGTCCTCATCCATTCCACAATGTAATAACAGATACTATGTCTCCTGGTTCCACAGCCCCAACCCAACCAGTAAGTCAAGAGGGGTGTCCATAGCACTACACAAACATTTTCACCACTCGGTCCTGTCATCTGACATTGACCCGAACGGTAGATTTCTATTCCTGAAGCTCTCAGGGGATAAGTCCATTGTCACGGTGGCTAATGTTTATTTTCCTAATCAGGGAGAGGTTTCTTTTGGGACCAGACTCCTACGGCGTCTCACCAGGTTCGCGGATGGTTCTTCGGTTATCCTAGGAGTAGACTTCAACATGGTGCTGGATCCAGCCCTGGACGCATCTTCTGGTAAGTCCTCGGTCTCCTCTGTGGCTCTGCGTCAATTCAAATCTGAAATTTCCAGGCTACGGCTGGTCGACCTCTGGCGTGTTCTGCATCCCGGTGTCAGAGACTATAGTTTTCACTCCCAGATTCATAATAGTTACTGTAGATTAGATCTCTTGTTGATATCGCAGAAGCTATTAGATTTCAATCCCCAGTGCTCCATAGATACCTTTCTGTGGTCAGATCATGCTCCTATTTGTGATCTCTTGACCTCGTACGCGTCACATCCCAGATTATCCTCTTGGAGATTGAATGACAACTTGCTTAACGACACTGTTTGTTTAGCTGAGGTCCGGAAGGCAATAGAGGAGTTTGATCTAAACCATAGAACGGATCCTAACTCTCTCCCACTGAAATGGGAGGCACTGAAGTGCGTTCTAAGAGGTGTCTTTATCTCACATGGATCCAGGCTTAAAAGGGAACGCTCCCATAAACTGACCACCCTCTTCAGCGAATTGGACAATAAAGAGAGGCAAAATAAGATAGTGCCGACTGACGGCCTTAAAACTGATATATCCCTCTTGCAGCATCAAATTTTACAGATCCTGGACCAGAAATACCTCTGTGCTAGAGATAAATTTAAACGGGGTTGCTTTGAATATAACAATAAAAGTGGGAGGTGGCTTGCAAGACTGCTACACCCCAGGGTTCCCCTGACGCATGTGGAATCGTTGACTACCTCAGTGAATGGTATTGTGCGCTCCCTGACTGAGATCTCAAGAGAATTTAAATCCTATTATTCGGCTCTATATAACCTACAAAATGCCCCAGATACTCAAGCCGCTCGTCGGGAAGCCGACATTGCACAATATTTGTCCCAATTTGGTCCGAAACCCTTACCTTCGGAGGAGGCAGCCTCACTGGAAGGGGACTTTACGGCATCCGAGGTTATATGGGCCATCAGGAATCTGAAACTTGGTAAATGCCCCGGCCCTGATGGGTTGACCCCGCATTTCTATAAAATACAGAGGATTTAGCTCCTACCCTGGCGGCTGCCTTTAACTCTATCTCTAGAGACTCTCCCTTCCCGTCCCAGACACTTCAGGCACACATCTCGGTCATCCCGAAACCTGGTCGAGATCCTATGGCCTGCTCAAATTACAGACCTATCTCGATTCTAAACATAGATATTAAATTATATGCTAAGCTTATTGCCCAGAGGCTACATCCCTATATACCGGATTGTATTCACCTGGATCAAGTGGGTTTTGTTCCGGGCCGTTAAGCCCGTGACAATACCCTCAAGTCTCTTGGCCTGATAGCTAGAGCGAAATCTAGTAGGACCCCTTTTTGCCTTCTCGCCGTCGATGCAGAAAAGGCATTCGATCGAGTTAACTGGCAATTTCTAGAGCAGACACTTCTCCATATTGGGCTGGGTCCAATAATGCTACATAGAATAATGGCATTGTATACCAGCCCTTCGGCTTGTGTGAGGGTCAATGGAACGCTTTCCTCCCCGTTCCTGATCTGTAACGGAACGAGACAGGGCTGCCCCTTATCACCGTTCCTCTATATACTGTACTTGTTATGGAGTCCTTGGCAAATTCCCTGAGGGCTAATAAATCTATAGGTGGGATCAAAATTGGTAATACCGAACATAAATTATCCTTCTTTGCGGACGACTTGCTTGTCTATCTCACAGATCCCAGAATAGGACTCCCATCGGTGCTCAGGGAGTTTGAATTATATGGTAGACTTAGCAATTTTAAAATTAACATTCAGAAATCGGAAATGTTAAATGTTTCTCTCCCAAAACGAGAATGGGACTCACTCATTCAGTCCTTCTCATTCCGGTGGGCCTCTCAATTTATCACGCACCTGGGGATATCGCTGTCTGCTAACCCCTCCCACTTATATACCTTAAATTATCTACCCATGTTAAAGAAAGTAGAATCAAGCTTAAACTCGTGGTCGCATCTCTACGTGTCGTGGTTTGGCAGGATCAATGCTGTAAAAATGGATATACTGCATAAACTGCTGTACATTTTTCAGACGGTTCCATGTGAGATACCCCTTGTATACTTTACAAGGCTTAGGAGGTTGATATCTCGTTTTGTCTGGCACAAATCTAAGGCTAGGCTTAGTTACGCCATACTCACCAGGTCCAAACCCCCGGGTGGCGCTGGGCTACCTAATTTTCTCTCATACTATAGGGCAGCTATTCTGAATTGTATTCTAGATCTTAGCCATAATCGCTCCTCCAAATTGTGGGTAGATATAGAACTCACAGAGGTTCCAAACTTAGCTGCAGGTATGTTCTGGCTACAGAAGCCAGCCTTCTTTAAACTGCCCAATGCCCGATCTCACCTACTTATCTACACCCTAGCCAGGATTTGGTACAGTTTTGTTCTTAAACTCCATCTAGCTACCATACCAGGCCCTCTTACTGCTATTTCAGGACATCCGGACTTGCCCCCGGGACTGTCTGGAGTCCGGTCATTGGGCCCTCATGTTGGTCGTATAGTTCAGTTGCGAGATATTTATACTCACCAGGGGATTTTACCCCTAACCTCCCTATCTCACATTATTTCACCAGCCCCCGGACAATGGTTCCTCTATATCCAACTCCGTAGCTTTATATCTTCTATGGCTCCCGGCCTGCAGACACGTCTTGAGTTGACTAGCTTTGAGAAGCTTTGTGTTGCCAGTAGCTCTCCTGGCCATGCCATCTCTTTACTTTATGCCGAGCTTGCTACAGAGGAGGCCGGAGGATCGTCCACTGATCCTTTGCGTTCCAAGCTTAAGTTTATGTCCAAGTGGAAGGCAGAAATGGGGTCTTCCTTCACACTGGATCAATAGAAGAGGTCACTAATCTTTTCTCACAAATTGTCAATCTCCTGTAATCTACAAGAACTAAACTACAAGGTTCTTACTAGATGGTACAGGACCCCAGCGAAACTTCACCACTTCTACCTGACTGTACCGGACACCTGTTGGAGATGCTCCTCTTCTACTGGTACCATGTTACATGTGTGGTGGGATTGTCCGGGGGTGGCACCCCTGTGGAACGCAGTGTTTTCGCTCCACAATTATGTTTTTGCGTCCCAGGTGGCGCCATCGCCTGCTTTAGCCTTCTTATTGATCTTTCCTGGTCGGATGGCCCAGGTAAAAAAAGGGTCTCTCCGGCTGTTTTTATTGGCTGTAAAGCAGATTATACCCCGTAAATGGAGTTCCTCTGAGAGCTTAGGGAGAGCTCTGTGGGCTACTACCCTGGATTCTCTGATACATATGGAAGAGTTGGGTGCTGTGGACCGTACTACCTCCTGGATCTCCTCGGGTTCTTTACCTGCTGGCTCCAGTTAGTTGTATCTGTGGAATGGGTTGGGACACTTGGATTCCCCCCCCTCCCTTCCCTTTGTCTCTGTCTTCTGTCTTCCCCCTGTTTTTGTCAGTTCTTTGTTGTAATTATATGTTTTTGTTTGGACCAGTAATTGACTGTTTTTTTTTTTATTTAACTCCACATTAGCAGCCTTGAATATGTTTGATTATTTCTGTACTTCTGTTGCCTTGTGGCTCCTCTTATTGAGGTCTGCGTACCTCCAGTTTTTCTACATTGTGTACAATATCTACTTTGACCTTCTTTTCTTTGGACTTATGCAAATTTTTGTCCTTGTACCTTTACTCTGAATAAAAAGTTTTTGAACCATAAAAGTAATATCAGGAAGTATTACTTTACTGAGAGAGTAGTGGACGCATCGAACAGCCTTCCTGCACAAGTGGTAGCTGCAAATACAGTGAAGGAGTTTAAGCATGCACACGATAGGCATAAAGCCAACCTTCATATAAGATAGGGCCAGGGGCTATTCATAGTATTCAGTATATTGGGCAGACTAGATGGGCCAAATGGATCAGTGTATGGCACAGCATAGAAGAGCCAAAACCTCTGGTCAAGATTCAGCCGTGTACTTGCATCTAAAAGAAACAGGTCACACCTTTGAAGACAGTCAAGTATGTGTTTCGGATAAAGAGGCCAATTGGTACAAACGAGGTGTGAAGGAGGCCATCTACGTAAAAATGGAGAAGCCAAGCTTGAATAGAGGCAGGAGGGGAGGGTTAGACATCTATTGTCTGCCACTTACAATGCTGTCTTGACACCTTTTCTGGGAGGTCATTATCACCTACTGACTCCAATTAGGACTATGGAATCAACACCTTTGGCCCCATGCTGGGTATAATGACCTAATTACCAAATGTTGATTCAGTTACATATTTATTCCCAGAGAATTCTTGTACAAGTCACTCAGAATTGAGAAAGCTTGTTGGAAGAACGAGTGAAACGTTTTCAAGAAATCTACAGCAAGTCCAGTTGCCTTGATTTATTCTGTACAACAGATATACCATGACCTGGATAAATGAGAACCTTCACAGACATCTTAAAGGGCCTTACATCTATATGGTCTATAGCAACCCCATTCAAAATTGTATAAAGTCAAATTTAGCCTGCAGCATTTACATAGACTGTTATTGCCATGTCTGCTCAGGAGGTAGTCCCGCAGCCTGACCTCAGCGGATCCCATGCAGCAGCCGCAGCTGGACCCAGTGCACTTCCAGCCTTTGCAGCAGCCAGCATGATGTAGCTAACCATGCCCTACTATTTTGGGGCCCCTTGGTTCCCCAGATACTCTGGGGAAGCTCACACCCTAAGATAGAAAATGTGTGCCTTGTTCAGGTTGTACCCTGTCTCCACAGAGCAGCAAATGGAAATACTCCTAGCGCAACTAGAGGGAGCCACACTCCGGGAGGTGAAGTCCTGGCCCAGCTCTGAAAGGAGAACACTGGAACAGATATTCGAGAGACTCTATACCACCTTTAAACCCAAGACCGTGTCAGAGGTCAAAATTAGGTTCTTCAGCACGAAACAACAAACCGTTGAGTCACTCAGACTTTGCATTGTCTTTACAAGAAGCCCTTAGAGATGTGGTTTAGGTAGACCCCTGTGAGGCAGAGAACCAAGACAAAACTCTGAAAGAACAATTCATTGGTGTTAACACTGATAACCTAAAACGACAGTTGAGAATGTTAGCTGCGCAACACCCGAGCGTCACCTTCCTGGACTTTAAAGAGCTAGCCATTAGCATTCTGGGAAAGAGTCCACAACCAGAGCCTGCTAAATCTGTTGAAACTCCTGTCCATACGCCTGCTACCCCTTCCACATGTTATCCGGTAGCCAGTCGGGCAGCTCAAACCCCGGTTCCTGATGCTGTAGCGGTCTTGACAGGACAGGTTAACTTCTTAACAAAAAGCCTGGAGAAGGTGTGTTAAAAATTAGAACAGAGGGAAAAGCCCTTATTGTTGGAGGATGAAACATGGTTACCAAGAAAACGTTCTCCTCCTGACTACAAAGATATATATCCCAGAGGTCTTGGCGGGCGCCCAAATGACCACTCCAACGCCTACAGGTGACCTATTTGCACCTACTGTCAAAAGTCAGGGATTACAGAAACAATGTGCTGGCGGATAAAAGAGCAACCCTCGAGGCCAAGGACCGCCCCTCAGGAGGTAAACCAGTAGGTCCACAAGATCCCAACTGGATGCCCAGATATGTAGGATCCCATCCCGAAGTAGCAATCCGAATTAATAGAGTTCCCTTTGTCGCCCTACTGGACACAGGGTCTCAGGTCACTACCATCCAAAGGCCTGCATTTGATAAATACTGGGACCAGAGCCAACTTCCACAAACACCAGAATCCTGGTCTTACAGCCAGCAATGGGAAACCTGGGAAAACTACCCTACCGAAACAAGGTATTATTGTTATACAAGATGGAGACAAAGGTGGCTCTTCAGTGATCCTAGGAATGAATGTCTTTAGGAATTGTTACACTGAAATGCTCGAGGCATTACACCAATCTATGCCTACTGCTTCACCTGCCTCTAAAAAGGTCATACAACAGACCATCCGTGTGTTGAGCGCACAACAGAAATTCACCAATGAGAAAGGGGAAATCTGCTGTGTCCACAAAGTCCACAGAGTTAACCAACCTGTAATCCTTAAACCAAATACTGAGACACTCATATGGTGCCATGCCGCCCCGGGAATTCAAGGTCAAGACTACCAAGCCATGGTAGAGCCCTTCACGCTGGACGATCATCCTCTAATCAGAGCTGCAAGGAGCTTATTGACCGTTTCCCAAGGTAAAGTGCCTGTCTGTCTCCTAAACTTAAATGATCACCACATTGCTCTCACTAAACAACATCCTGTTGCATAGTTATTGCAAATCTTTTTCCAGGATGTCATCAGCGTGCCTGCAACTAAAGTAGAACAATCTGTGCAGATCTCCAGTACTCCCGAATATGCTCCGCCTGCATCATGGTGGGAAGAACTGAACGTGGGAGACAGCTCTATGCCCAAAAACCAAATTGGAGGAGTTTTGAACATCGTAAAGGAACATCATCAAGCCTTCAGGGGGCACTCTACGGATTATGGGGAAGTCCGTGGAATCAAACACACTATCCCTACTGACTTTCACGCTCCAATAAGAAAGGTACCTGCCTATACCACAAACGATGTACCAATCTGTGAAGGAGATGAAGGATTCCAATATTATCCAAGACAGGCATAGCCCATGGGCTGCACCACTAGTTCTTCTCCGGAAAAAGGATGGTAACATCAGATTCTGTGTGGACTACAGAAAAATTTATCAAATCACCCACAAGGATGCCTATCCTTTACCCAGAATTGAAGAACCCCTGACAACATTGGGGTCATCAGCCTGTTTATCTACCCTTGATTTGACCTGATCAGATCAGAAAACAGCTTTTACTACCCCATGGGCCTATTTGAATTTAATTACATGCCCTTTGGACTTTGTAATGCACCAGGAACATTTCAAAGACTAATGGGACGCCGTTTAGCTCATAGAAACTTCAAGACTGTCCTGCTCTATCTGGACGATGTTATTATTTATTCCAAATCATACGAAGACCACTTAAATCATCTTGCAGAAGTCATCCAAGTCCTCATTAAACATGGACTCAGGATCAAACCATCTAAGTGCTTCCTGCTGAGGCCAGAAGTCAAGTACCTGAGACATGTTGTCAGCGCGAAGGTGTTAAACCAGATCTGGAAAAGTTAGCTGCAGTCCGGAATTGGCCTACTCCTACCACAGTAAAGGAGGTAAGAAGTTTCATTAGTTTTGCAGGATACTAAAGACGCTTCATCCCTCACTTCGCCCAGATTGCTGAGCCAATTCAGGAACTTCTAAGAGGACATCAAAAGAAGTATCAGAAGACTCAGATACCTGTGGAGTGGAATGAAGACAGGGAAATTGCCTCCTAACTCCTGAAAAAGAAGCTGACCGAACCACCTGTCTTGGGATATCCTGATTACCAACAGCCATTCCATCTCTACACTGATGCCAGCAACAAAGGCCTGGGAGCTGTTCTGTCCCAAATGCAAGAAGGACAAGAAAGAGTGATTGCTTACGCTAGTAGATCCCTGAAAGGAGCTGAAAATGACCAGAACTACAGCTCTTTCAAGTTAGAGTTCCTCGCAATTGTAGGGGCTGTCACTGAAAAATTCAAAGATTGCCTGGCAGCAGCTCCCTTCATAGCTTTCACTGATAACGACCCACTGGCACATCTCAATACAGCCAAGCTAGGTTCCTTAGAGCAAACATGGGCCTCACGTCTTGCTAACTACAACTTCACTGTAAAATACAGAACGGGAAAGTCCAACGAGAATGCGGATGCCTTATCTCGCCTGCCTCTTACCAGCCTCTCCATCAAAAACAAAAGAGTCCTAAGTCCCCATCTACAGAAAAATCCAGAATATCAAATTAAAGAAGGAGAGATGGATCAAACTTCAGTCAGAAAGTAGAGTAATCGGAGAACTATATGACTTCCTCACCAGTGGAAGAACACTTGAGAGAATCCACAGAAGAAATGCAGACCCAGAACTGTTGAAGTTGTTGAGACACCGGAAACAACTCTTTCTGCAGAAGGGCCTACTATTGAGAAGATGCCTAGAGCCTAGAGTGTTCCACCTGTGCTGTTGGACGAGGTGAAGGGCACCCTTACATCCTATTGTAAGCCAGACACCGTCAGAGATTGTTGCAATTGGCCAGGTGAAGCTGGAACCAAGTCACTCAGGCTATACATACTCTATGACGATCATTGACCATTATACCAAATTTGTTGTAGCCGTACCTGTTAAGGACTTGACCGCTAAAACAACTGCAAATGCCTTCTGGAAACATTACCTGTTGCCATACGGATGTCCAGAAAATATTCTTACAGATCAAGGATCTGCCCTTGAGTTTCAACTCTTCAAAGAACCGTGTTTGCTTCACAATTTCCAGAAAATCAGAACAACAGCTTACCATCCCCAAGGTAATGTACTTTGTGAAAAGATGAACCAGACCCTAATTGAAATGCTTAGAGCTGTGCCACCTGCTACCAGGAATGATTGGTCTACTCTTCTGCCTCAATTGGTGTATACCTACAATAATACCATTCACTGTTCCACTGGGTACACACCTTACTACCTCATGTTTGGCTGACTAGGTAAACTACCTGCTGACCATACTTTAGATGTACAAGTGCCTGATGCCATCAATCCATTGCCAAAAACTGATTGGGTAAGTGAGCACCAAAAGTCTAGCTGATGCACAAAAATTGTCCACCACCGCATGAAAAATGCCCACAAGAAGCAGCAAAATGATTATGACCAATCTGCTAAAGCAGAGCCGCTTGAAATTGGTGAATATGTGTGGCTAAAGAACAATCATCGCACTAGCAAGTTGGACAGTAAGTGGGAAAGAAACCCCTACATCATTTTAGCTATCCCCAATCCAGCAACTGACACCTATTAGATCACCAGAGAAAGTAAATCACCTCAAATAGTACAGCGCAATCGCCTGAAACTGTGTAACAAGGATAAAGATACTCCAGGAGGAATCCTTCCAGACAAGACTGTTGCAGAGGAAAATCAGCCTCCAACTCAAGTGTCTGAACTACCAATTAAGCCTGCAGAGCCAATGCAGTCGGTTGAAAAACTAATGACAGAGACAGATTCTCTAAAATGGTTCCTTACACCATGGTTAAACATTGCTGTGTCTGCTCCAGTCAGTACAGTGTCACATCAGCCAGAGGAACCACCTCAGGAAGAAGTTTCAGTAGTGCAAGAAACTCCAGATATACCAAGTCCCCTTCAACAAAGGCCAGAAGAAGGACCGCCACTTCACAGATCCAGCCAGATAACAATGGGACAACCACCTGCCCTTTATAGGGAGTGTCTACTGCAAACCCAGAGGAGGATTAGGGAGTGTTTACTTCAAACCCAGAGGAGAATGCTTCCAGCTATCCCAGTTTAATGTGGATTATAATTTTGCTTCTTAGTGGAACTACAGAGTCCGGGTAAGAGACTTATTAACTTGTTTGCCTTGCTCTAAGAACTCTCTCATGGCTCCACATTCCCTTATGTTTGCAATGTTCAAGCCTGTGCCCAGAGAAGGACTCAAACACACTTGAGCCTCTGTGATTTGTTCATCGTTCTACCATCCCCTGTGCTCAGAGAACGGACTCATGCCCTGTGAGCCTCCTGACTTGCATCCATGTTTATTATTTCCCCCATTACGGACTACCCTGGTTTGTTAGTATTCCGCTGTGCCAGGTCAGCGAACCTGTTCATCAGTCTCTAGAGGAAAGAAACAATGCCCCTTTTCAGTGGTATACTACCATTCTTGATGTTTTCCTGATATTTACATTTGTGCCTAACCAATTTCTTTTCACCCATAGAAAAAGTGTTGTTATAGGTTATGGTACTGTTCTTCATGTCTGCAGGATATTTTTTTTTTTGTATCTTTCAGGAGACCTTCATCTTCATGTAGAGGGCGACACAGGTTAAACAAGGGGGGTATGCAGTGTCCCACTACCCATGTGGGTACTGCAAAGTTATGCTTTGTACGCTTTATATAACCTGTTTTATGCTGCATTGCATTTTTATGCACAATCCCTGCCTACAGGTCTGTTGGACTACATTACACAGAGCCTACCACTAGGGGGAGATAACACATCCCATATATAGCCCAGCTCAGGCCTAGCTGCTTAGTGTAGAGGGTCAATCTTCAGCCCTGAGCTGAAGTGTCCACATCCTGTTCAGAACTCTGCTAAGACTTAGTGGACATGAGCTAGAAGTCTAGCTTCAAAAAGGATATTAATCCACCAGGAACTTGAGGAACATAGACCCAAAGGGTTATGGCCATCTCTACAAGCGCCTTAGGACCTTTGGAGTTAACTAATGAAGGAATTACCAACCTCTGGCAGCCTCACTAATTTGGCACTGGAATAACAGGGACCAGCGTTGAAGTCACCTTCCAGTAAGCATAAAAACCTACATCATTATTAGCTTGAGAGACAAACATCACACCTGTGAGTAGTGGACCCTTGCAGCTTTACCTCTGTCCATCTTAAAGAGACTGTATTTCATATCTGGATGTACTAGAGACTGTTTTATACTTGGATGTAACTATTATCAGGAGCAATGTTCAGTAAAAGGCATAAGTTGGATTTCACTGCTGTCTCAGTTTCCAATTCATCAATTACTACTACTATAAATGGTTGTACCACCCCAAAAAGGTACTGGTGTCACGACAATCAGGGACCTTGCCATAGGCACATTAATACAGACCACCAAGGGCACCTCGAACCACCATCTGGCCTGTGTCCCTTAGAGTGTGCCCCAGAGAATCGTTGTGCCATTCTCTTCATTACTTATGCAAGCCTGCCCAGGGACGACATAACCGTAAGTAACCAGAATTGTGTTTTCCCTCGGACTACCTTAATTGCTCACACCGTGACCTCACATATAGTTCCCGTCTGTCTGGCTCACTGCACTTATTTTTCCCCAACAGCTAAAGGGCATACAGCAAGATGTCATAGCTGGTCTTCCTCTGCCATTGTCTCTTGCTGTATGAGCTTTTGTTCTAAGATAAATGTGAGGGGGATGAGATCATTCATGCCAGAGTTATCCCTACTGACAGATTTTGTGGCCTCTTGGTAGGGATTCAACATCCGACAAGCGCCTTCGATGAGCTGACCTTGCCTAACCTTGAAAAAAAACATGCTTTCCACTGCTCATACAGATCCACTAGCATGTGTAATGCTGAATTCCAGTGAGTTGGAACATCATAGATTAAGTGGTGTAACGGCAGACCATTCTATTGATGCAAGTCCAGGAGAGCGTTCCTTGCCAGTTAAGAATGATTGAAATGTGAGTACATTCTCTTGAACATTCCCAGCACCTTGCGCAAGCCAGTGTACTTTTTTAAACAGCGTGGCATGAATAGGTTAATGATGTGTGCTATGCAGGTGGCATGTGTTATTTCCCTGGTTCGGGACGGCTTCGATGTTGTGGCCATTGTCACTGACCATCTTGCCCAGTTGGAGTTGGTGGGGTAACAGTTAGTGGGATGTTTGCTGCTTGATGTAGTTTACCAACTATTCTTCTGTGTGACTACTCTCATCCAGGCTGATCAACTCCAACAATGCATGGAAACACTTCACAGATGTTATAGGAAGGAGGGGTAGTGGGAGCAATGCTGTGTGCTGCCCTGTTGGGGACGGGAGGATGTCCATCGAGGAGGAAGTGTAGGGGGCAGATAAGTGCGCGGTGTGGGAGCCAGGCCAACACAATCGTGAAATGGTCAAAAGGATCTGGCCTTATTAATAGGGTGCTGCCTCACTATTGCAAAAGAAGAAAGACATGTCAACCATCAAGTGCACATTACCGTACAGCGACAGCTACATGGAGTGGCCTAAGTTTTCCACCATGTGAGAGTACAAGGCAGGGATAGCCTTTTGGGAGAAATATTTCTGGGCAGGTATCTTCCAGTGATGCTGAATGCATGCCATCAGCTCCCTAAATTCAGCAGATTCTACTAAATGGTACGGCAGCGACTGCACTGCCAGTAATTTGAGCAGGTGGGAATTAATCTTGCACACCATTGGGTTGCTGGACATGTAAAGTTGTTTTCTGGCCATGCTTTCCATTATCAATGGCTGATGATGGAGCTGAGGAGGAGAAGTCTGAGCTGGAGAAACAGAAAGTGATGAAGACAATGTAAAAGACTTTGTACAGCCTGTGGATGCGGACCTGGAGAAGTTGGAAACGCTTGTTGCAGTAGCTGGTGGCCACCTCTGTTTGCCTACGGGATGGGGTAATGCCACTTCATGTGGTACTTATGTGTGTGTTTGACTGCACATGGCTTATTTTACTCTTGCAGATCTTTCATAGGGCTTGCTTTTCTCTTCTGTAAGCATGGAAAATTGCCAGATGGCAGATGTTCACACACTCTGCACAGAGCTAGCTGCCATCAAGCTTTCTTTAGTCCTGGCATGTTTTGGGCCTGCTGCTGCAGTGGACTAGATCCAACATCTGGGGTATCCCTTACCCTTTAGGAGGTTTTAATGACATATGTCTCTCTTACAGAGTAAGTAATCATGAAGCCAGTTGCATTTAAGCAACGAGGACTTGGAGTCCCCTTTAAGTAGATGATGTTGATACCCAGGTATAGGATTTCCAGAGTGGTGTCAACAATGTCTCTGAAGGTGTTGTATGCACGAGTCACAGTGCTCCTACCTGGATATCCTTGGATCCCAGACGTGGTAGTCTGAAGCAATGCAAAGGGGTAGTTGAACTTGGGCGATGAGTAAGTAGAATAAACTAAGTCCAGACTTGTATAAACTTCATCAAGGAATAATCTTCCAACTTGATCTTGGTCATCAGCAGGTATTGGCTTAAATGACAGTAGCTGTAGCTTTCTCAGCTCTGCTATGCTTTGTTCAAATGAGAAAAAAAATGTTCTTGCAGATGGCTGCTTTTGAAGTTCTGCAGCAGCTGTTTGTAACGAATCCGGTTGTAACGACCTGGTTCTGTCATCTCTAAGATTGCATTTTTAGATAACAATCAGACCACATTTTCTTCTTAATCAATTCAGAAATTCAGGGAATTCCAAAGGGTTCACATTTTAGTGTAGTTGTAAATTAGCGCAACCACTAGACCATGTTCAGTTGTGCCATATTTCCTCTTTTTCCTGTTTTCTTCTTTTCATGTATATTTTTATTCACATATTACCAATGTATTACTTTGCCCATTCACTGCAATCCCAGTGGAGACCTCACGTCAAATCTGTTCAAACTAAGCAGCTGTGCCTCTTCGTCCGAGGTCATACAAATATCTGCTACAGCCGTACTTTTTAACCCTCTTTAAAGGAAGTAAAGAGATCATTTAACATAAGCATAACTTTATTAGTACTTTTTCCCTTTCATTTTGAGGCCCACTTCATAATTCATATTGTCATAAATTAAAACGACGCATGTGTCTTGTGCAATACAAAATAGTTGAGAACATTATGCTGGGATTTCATTAGACATGTATACACATATGGGTCTAAAACTAGAATTTAGCTGACAGTTTTGCTGCGGCTTCACGTGTGAACCTGCCCATGTACCTCTGTACCCCTTTGACTGTATTCGTATTTGTATTCGTGTTCAGTGTTTCCTTTGTTAGTTTGGTTGCCATGGGCAACGCCCGTGCTGCAGCTCCCAAGCTGCATATTTATGTTTGAGCTGTTGAGGTTACCTCCCTTGTCTGTTCGTTTAGGGTTAATCTTTCTGTCTTGCTCCATGGGTGTGGCCTCCGTGCTCCACTCATGAGAGTACTATTTAGGCCTGTGCTTTTCTCAGTTCTGGGTCAGCTTTCCTTGTGTTCGGTCTGTCCTGTCAGTCCTACTATGTTTCCTGTGATTTTGTTTTCCCCATGCTGCTGACTCTTTGGAACCTGTTTGTCTTCTCAGTTTGTTGGTTCTTTTCATTAATTGTATTCTCTGGCTTTTCCTAATTCTGTGTTTCTCGTCCTTGGTTAGCTTTGCTCTGCTTGTTATTGCTATGTTTATTACCTTGGTATGTTATGTCCTCGTTCCTCCGGAAGGGGGTCTGTCATTCCTCGGAGGGGGAATGTTCCTGCTTCTAGTGTATGTAATTGCTTTCCAGTGATTCCATGAGTGTTCCTGCTTCTAATTTATGTGATTCCATGCCTTTTCTCCTTGTTCATGTTATGCCTAGCTCTATGTACTGTCGGTGCCTTGCTTGTACCTGTTGTCCACCAGCCCCTCCAGAGTATTGCTAGTCAGTGGCGCAGTGGGTTACTACCCACTGAGCTTACACAGTTGATTGAGCTTGTTTTGTTTATATTTCTTGCTTATTTTTTGCAATAAACTTCTGGTTTTCTCATATGTGGTTTCGTAGCTTGATGCCAGACGGCTCGGAGATCTGACAAGTGAAGGAACACCTTGGACAAAACTGAAATACGGTGCTGTGTCTAGGGCATGGCCTAAGAGTGCAGTTATTTGATACAAGGGTATAAACAATGTCAGTGAAAGAACCATTTGCTATTTTTCCAGACCCTGTCATAGGCATTACACAGTGTACCCCATTGCCAACATGTAGTAACCCAGCATTGGGAATTGGGAGCAGAGCTGCTGCATCCAGGAAAATTGATTTGGCAGTGTCGGCAGTGGCATAACTGTGTATTCTAGGCTGATGTACTTGTGAGTGAAGAGCAAGGAATGTGACTCACAAAGAATTTGTAACCCAATACAGCTAGAGGGTGACTAGCTGTGCCACTGAAAGTAAGTCCACCTTTTTGGGACCACAGCACAGAGTAATTGCAATGCATCAGCAGTTGTAAGTTAAAATATTAAGTCTCACAGCCAGTGTTGAAAAGTTTTGAACAGGCACGCAGAACAGGGAGTATTGGTGGCTTGCCAGTGCCGGGACTCCAGCACCAGCAAACTTACAATAAAAAAACCGGAGCATATAAAGGTACCCTATTATTCAGAGAAGCAAAAAAATGTACCTTAAAACATGACGTTTATTAAATCTATTAAAAGACCAAAGATAGACCCAAGTTATAAGAACCGGCCAAGTGAAGGCCAGTAACCATGAAATGGTGGGCACAGGTGAGGAGAAATAGGGGACAGACACAAGAAAAACAGGCCCCTCGACAGAGCTGGGTCTCTGAGCATTAAATCACCCTAAGTCTGTACCCTGCCTGTAAAAACTCCTACATAAGTCCCTAAAAAACGCCCTAACCAACACCGTGATGGACTGCCCAGCTATTCGTCCTAATAGGAAAGAAAGGGCTGAAAGAGTGGTGCTCAAAAGCCCACATCAAATAGGTTCAAAACAATGATGGAAAAACCACATATGCTCACAAGAGGGCCAAGGATGATGATACCCCCCTGTAAACTCTGTCCCAACGCGTTTCCTTGGCAATAATGCCAATTCCTCAGGGGACTAACAGAGTAATGTTCAAAAGAGCAAATATAAATTACAGCATACCACAATAGATCACTTAGAAAAATGTGGGCGCAATCCAAATAAATCAAGCATCTGTCATGAGTACGGCCGCACTCTGGTTGAGGTAAGTAAATTCGGTTATACTCATCTTAATCCTGCAGAGGCATCCACGATCCAGGGTGTCTCCCTGCATTCATGCCAATCTCAACAGCGGTGCGCCAGAGATTAATATCAGCACGTCTCAACAGCAAGTGTGCTGGAGGCGCTGATGGCCGACGGTGTCTAATGCCATATTGCAAAGGGGCGTGCCCAGGTTTAAATAGACGTGGCCTTTTACATGCACATACCCCATCCCAATCATGTGATCTCTCACATGACCAGGCCGGCCAATGGGAGAGGTCACATGACTCCCAGGTCCTGAAAGGTCACATGACTCCCAGGTCCTGGAAGGGCACTGCAGCTAAGCCAGGAAAGACATTCCCTCCCGATCATGTGATCCCTCACATGACCAGGCCGGCCAATGGGAGAGGTCACATGACTCCCAGGTCCGGGAAGGGCACTGCAGCTAAGCCAGGAGAGATACCAGGCGTTGCTATAGCGTCAGGGAAGGGGGTGCGGCCGACGCAGGGCCAATCATCAGGCGTAACCCCGTCCTGACTTAGTGTGAGAGCCACCTACTATTCGGGGAATCGCACTTAACCTCATATAAATGAGAATTACAGCAAGTTAATATGTTTATCGCAAAGAGACAGGGGCAGGCATTGCCGGTAATGTAGAGAAAAACTCACATGTTAGATAAAAATAAGATGTTAACATACATAGTCACACTATATAATTATTTGTGGTCGCAGAGGAAAGGGATCATATCACATCGCAGGGGGACATCTCAAGCAAATCGTACGTGGGGATTATCATGTAAATCCTACCTAGGCATGGCTTATACATAGCATCCAAATCGCAGTTGTTCATTCAGTCCTTTTGGAGTGGATGTCCGTAATTCAAATATCCACCAGGTCTCCCTTTGCAGCACTTTCTTTTCCCAGTCTCCCCCTCGTTTGAGAGGTGAGACCAGTTCAATCCCCACAAAATGTACTCCAGAGAAGTCCCCTGCATGTAGACTCCCAACATGTAACGCTAGAAGACTGTCCCTTTGATTCCTCAGTAGAGATGAGCGAACACCTGGAAGTTCGGGTTCGGGAAGTTCGGCCGAACTTCCCGAAAATGTTCGGGTTCGGGATCCGAACTCGACCCGAACTTTATCCCGAACCCGAACCCCATTGAAGTCAATGGGGACCCGAACTTTTAGGCACTAAAAGACTGTAAAATAGTCCAGGAACTGGCTAGAGGGCTGCCAAAGGCAGCAAAATGTAGGTAAATCCCCTGCAAACAAATGTGGATAGGGAAATGAATTAAAATAAAATAAATAAAATTTAACCAATATCAATTGGAGAGAGGTCCCACTGCAAGGAATCATGCGTCATATCACCCAACACTGGAGAAGGCCACTTTCAGTTATTTTGGCCCAGCACCCAGACAGAGGAGAGAGGTCCCACAGCAAGGAATCATGCGTCATATCAACCACCACCGGAGAAGGCCACTCTCAGTTATTTCGCCCAGCACCCAGAGGAGAGAGGTCCCACAGCAAGGAATCATGCGTCATATCAGCCACCACCGGAGAAGGCCACTCTGAGTTATTTCGGCCCCACCACCCAGACAGAGGAGAGGTTCATTCAACTTTGGGTTGCACCGCAAGATCATGGTAAAGTTAAAAAAATGAGGATTCAATAAAGAAGTGCCCCGGAGTACAAGAATACATGGTTGAGGGGGAGGCAGTTATAAATGTCTATTCTGCACAAGGGAGGCACAGGTCCTGTGGGATCCATGCCTGGTTCATTTTTATGAACGTCAGCTTGTCCACGTTGGCTGTGGACAGGCGGCTGCGTTTGTCAGTAATGACGCCCCTGCCGTGCTGAATACACGTTCAGACAAAAACGCTGGCCGCCGGGCAGGCCAGCACCTCCAAGGCATAAAATGCGAACTCTGGCCACGTGGACAATTTGGAGACCCAGAAGTTGAATGGGGCCGAACCATCAGTCAGTACGTGGAGGGGTGTGCAGACGTACTGTTCAACCATGTTAGTGAAATGCTGCCTCCGAGGCGGAGGAAGAGGCCGAGGCAGCAGCAGAAGAGGGAGCAGGGGAGCCAGAGTGAGTTCCTTGCTTTTAAGGTGTTTACTCCACTGCAGTTCATGCTTTGCATGTAGATGCCTGGTCATGCAGGTAGTGCTAAGGTTCAGAAAGTTAATGCCTCGCTTCAGGCTCTGATGGCACAACGTGCAAAACACTCGGGTCTTGTCATCAGCACATTGTTTAAAGAAGTGCCATGCCAGGGAACTCCTTGAAGCTGCCTTTGGGGTCCCTGGTGGCGGTGGCCAGTAGCAGGCGAACTCTCTTGGAGGCGGCTGTTCTGCTTTTGCCCCCTGCTCTCTCTTTTGCTACGCTGTTGGCTCGGTCTCACCACTGCCTCTTCCTCTGAACTATAAAAGTCAGTGGCATGACCTTCATTCCATGTGGGGTCTAGGACCTCATCGTCCCCTGCATCGTCTTCCACACAGTCTTCCTCCCTGACCTCCTGTTCGGTCTGCACACTGCAGAAAGACGCAGCAGTTGGCACCTGTGTTTCGTCATCATCAGAGACGTGCGGACTCCGATAAGGTGGTATTCCCATGTCCTCATCATCAGGAAACATCAGTGGTTGTGCATTAGTGCATTCTATGTCTTCCACCACTGGGAAAGGGCTAGGTGGATTCCCTTGGGAAACCCTGCCAGCAGAGTCTTCAAACAGCATAAGAGACTGCTGCATAACTTGAGGCTCAGACAGTTTCCCTGATATGCATGGGGGTGATGTGACAGACTGATGGGCTTGGTTTTCAGGTGCCACCTGTGCGCTTTCTGCAGAAGACTGGGTGGGAGATAATGTTGTGAACATGCTGAATCCACTGTCGGCCACCCAATAGACTAGCACCTGTACCTGCTCAGGCCTTACCATCCTTAGAACGGCATTGGGCCCCACCAAATATCACTGTAAATTCTGGCGGGTACTGGAACCTGAGGTAGTTGGTTCACTAGGACGTGTGGATGTGGCAGAATGGCCACGTCCTCTCCCAGCACAAGAGGGTACACTAACACCACCCCAACCGCCTCCGCGTCCCTTACTAGATGTTTTTCTCATTGTTACCGTTCACCAAGCACCACAATAAGAAAAAATATTTGGCCCAATGTATTGATTTCAAATTCAGGCCTTTTTTACAGGCACCTAACACTATCTGCCTATTTATTTATGTAGCGTATTACACTAATCCAGGCACAGCAGTAACCACTGATTTAGGGAATATCTCTTTTAGGGCTAGTATTTAGGCCCTGGATGAAAGGTATCCTTTTATGGATAGATTTACAATTGGCCTGCAACAGCTCGAACACCAGATTCAGGGTATTGCTATTTTGGCAATTGAATTTAACCCCACAACAAAATATATGTTTTAGCGGACACTATGAAACTTGGCCTGCAACAGCTGGGACACCAGATTCAGGGTATTGCTATTTTGGCAATTGAATTTCACCCCAGAACAAAAAATATGTTTTGGCGGACACTATTATACTTTGCCAGCCACAGCTGAAACCACTGATGTATGGTATTGCTATTTTGGCAATTGAATTTCACCCCAGAACAAAATATATGTTTTTGCGGACACTATGAAACTTAGCCTGCAACAGCTGGGACACCAGATTCAGGGTATTGCTATTTTGGCAATTGAATTTAACCCCACAACAAAATATATGTTTTTGCGGACACTATGAAACTTGGCCTGCAACAGCTGGGACACCAGATTCAGGGTATTGCTATTTTGGCAATTGAATTTCACCCCAGAACAAAATATATGTTTTGGCGGACACTATTATACTTTGCCATCCACAGCTGAAACCACTGATTTATGGTATTGCTATTTTGGCAATTAAATTTCACCCCAGAACAAAATATATGTTTTGGCGGACACTATGAAACTTGGCCTGCAACAGCTGGGACACCAGATTCAGGGTATTGCTATTTTGGCAATTGAATTTCACCCCAGAACAAAATATATGTTTTGGCGGATACTATTATACTTTGCCAGCCACAGCTGAAACCACTGATTTATGGTATTGCTATTTTGGCAATTGAATTTCACCACATAAAATAATCTATCCTTTGCCAGACAGCAGACAGTATTATACTTGGCTAGCCATAGCTGGAACACCAGATTTAGGGATTGGTATTTGGGCAATTGTATTTAACCCCTTAATAAAATATAGAAATTGCTATCCTGAGTTTCTAGGGGTGACAATTAGCACAGCCAAGCCCCTGATGTAGGATATAGCAAAAAAAAACTAGTATTGATGGATTGATGGACTTGGTGGCAGCTTGTTCTGGTGCACCACAAGTCACAAAATGGCCGCCGATCACCCCAGAAAATAAGTGACAGAAAAACGCTCTGTGCAGCCTGAAAACCTGTGAGCAAGTAACTAGCAGAAGTTCAATCATTCACAGCTGTAGATCGATCCGTTCATTAGGTGCTGTTGCTGACTTTTCCCTGCCTTATCTCACCCTCACAGAAGCTGCGTCCTCTACCTACACTAATCAGAGCAGTGTGACGTGCGGCGCTACGTGACTCCAGCTTAAATAGAGGCTGGGTCACATGCTGCACTTGTCCAATCACAGCCATGCCATTAGTAGGCATGGCTGTGATGGGTTCTTAGAGCAAGAAGTAAAACGCTAGCTGATTGGCTGCTGTGCTGCCCTTCATAAAGCGAAGTAATCGCTAAACAACGAACCCGAACCCGAACTTTTTTAAAATGTCCGGGTTCGGGTCCAGTCCCGGACACCCCAAAATTCGGTGCAGAACCGAACTATGCTCAAACTGTTCGCTCAACACTATTCCTCAGATCTCCCAGATGTTCCCCTATTCTTCTGCGGAACTCACATGTGGTTTTGCCCACATAGTGGAGTCCGCAGGAACAGGTTGCAAGGTAAATGATCCCTTTTGACCGACAATTAATGAATCTGTTTTTCTTTTTTGGGTATAAGAGATCCGCCCGCTTACTATTGGACGCTCTCTTGTAGGCCTCCTTCAGGATCGGTTCCGGGTAACCCTTATCCCGTAGGCGCCTGCGAAGGTCGTCTGCCTGTAGCCGAAAATCACAGTCGTCCGAACAGTTTCTCCTCATCCTTAGGTACTGCCCAGTCGGTATACCCTTTTCAGGGGCAGGGATGATGACTGCTCCAATTCAATAGAGAATTTGTCGCAGTCTGTTTTCGATACGTTTTAGTTGTTAAAAGACCATCTGGACCCCTCGAGATCCTGACATCTAGGAAGGGAAGACTGTTTTCCTGGAAGTCTGCTGTGAAGTGCATACCAATTGTGTTGTTATTCAGCTCACATAGAAAGGCGTCAAAGCTGGTTTTATCTCCTTTCCACAACAGGAAAACATCATCGATATACCTGTACCAACGGGTTACATTATCGATGTAGGAACACGGATTGTCACAGAAGACGAGGGTCCTTTCCCACCAGCCCAGGAACAAATTGGCATACGATGGGCCACAAGAACTCCCCATCGCCGTGTCCCTGAGCTGGTGGTAGAAGGACCCCCCAAAGACGAAAAAAATTAGAAGTCAGGGTGAAGTCCAAAAGTGAAAAGGTCATATAGGTTTTTTCATGTGTTTGAAAAAATGGCGTGATACGCTATGTTTTAAAAAACCATTAATAATATTCCAGCCGTGTTTGTTCATTCGCTCCCTTAAAGTGAGGGTCGTCCGTCCAATGTATTGCAGTCCGCATGTACATTCTAATAAATAGATGATGTAGGTTGAGGAACAGTTTAAGAAGTATTTGATCGGAAATTTTTCTCCTGTTATATTGCTTGTAAAGTTGCTGACCCGGGTGGCAATGTTGGAGCAGCATTTACATTGCCGATGCCTGAGTATATCCTTGTGCTCGTTGGAATGCAGCCTTGATTATATTTTTGCGTATCCTTTGTTTTGGAATCTTTTCTTAATTACTTGACTCTGGGTGTTGAAGTCGTCATCATTTGTACAATTTCGACGAATCCGTTTAAATTGGCTAAATGATTCGTCGAAATGTGTACAAATGATGACGACTTCAACACCCAGAGTCAAGTAATTAAGAAAAGATTCCAAAACGAAGGATACCGAATAATTACTCCAAGCGGATCCGTTCCTAAAGAATCACATCCAACCAACACCCCAAGTAATCTATAGAAGGGCACAAACAATTAAAAATCTGGTAGCCCCCAGCAAACTACAGACCATGGAACCCTATGGCCTGAATGAAGCTCTGGAAAACAACTGTTTCTAATCCACCAATTACAGCCAAATTTTTCCTCTTCTAATACCGTCCCTCATCACCCACCGATACCTATTCCCAACATCAACCCACACTAACTTATGCTTATCATGTTAAATTACAACTCATAATAATACAATAATATACACATCCAAGTCTGTGCCAATCATCACATCTTTCACTACTCTTCCAAAAACACCTCACTTAGTTCTCAGGCCAAAAACACTCACCTCTGTTCATTTTAGTTTACATCAAATGACTATAACCTTGATCATCACCCATCATATAATCATATTAATCCATACACAATCTCATTCTGATTCATCTCAAACTGTAATTAATTACCCATTTATTAACTTAATTTATCATCTACATAAATTCAACTTTGTATTGGTCCATAATCATCATAGTACTCTACACACTAATCTAACCACACTCACCCATTATCATAATTCAAATATCCATACACACATCATCCATTCTGATCTCTGAGTTATCCATAAACACATCATCCATTCTGATCCCTGAGTTAATTATATCCCCATTATGACCATAACCCTGGCCATCACTCATCTTATCATCATATTAATCCAATTTGCCTCATCTTAACCAATCACCCACTTATCAACACAACTCATCAATTACACAGATTTACTTTCACATCGGTCCATAATCATAGTACTCTATACACCTTTTCAACCATTCTCACCCATCATTACAATCATGCCATTAGCTTTCATAAAGCACATTATCTCCTCTGATAACAGAGTTAATCATACCCCCATTTGTGCCTTTCACATATCCAGCCCACATTTACAGAGATCTATCCCCAGCCGCACCGCAGACATCAGCGCTAGAGTCAAGGTAACCATAGCAACGCGTCAGCTGACACGCACTCTAGTGACGCGCCCAGCCTCCCGCCTCCCCATAGTTTACAAAGCGCGCGCAGCCCCATGTGGGAAGCCGCGCCAAGCACCCACAGCAGATGCGAGTGGAAAGAGGAATATAGCGATTGTACAGGTATCACTTGTATAGTATTACATGATACAACAAACAGTGTTTTACCATCTAAGGATATATAAGTTAAAAATATTATCAATTCTTATGCTTACTCCTCCAGCTCTTGCCCTTCATGCTGAGGTGTCTTTTAAGGTAAAGAAACAACAACCTTGACAAAAATTGATTGCCTATAAAATAGATTCCACACCATGATTTACTCATAATAGAGCACCCATATATATAAAAAAAAACTCTTTCTGCCACGAATATCAATATTTTATCTTTATTTGTATTAATTTTCTACCACTATTATCATTATTTTATCTCTATCTGTATTAATTTTATCTTGATTGATGAAGTATGAATTTTTAATCCATCTACATGAAATTACTAGGTAATATTCTTGTCATATGAAATATTATTGTTTTTATGATGACTCTTATGATAATTGGTTTTATCACCACCAATGATTTTCCTAATGCTATTTATGACATTATTTTAGTATCTATATATCGACTAATATAACTAACCTGGTGCACCAATTCCCTTCGAACGCACCACATAGATGTCTTTTATTCATCAATTTTATTTCACCATGCATAACTTTATTTACTGCATAGACTGGACTAATTTTTATGCACCTAATGGCTATTTTTAAATATATGATTTTTTTGTAGACTTGAAAAAGGGACAAAAGTCCCGAAACGCGTTGTCTAAATAAACACACAAAAAACCACTTCTTGACTTAGACGGTCGTTTCTTGTGCGCCAAAGAAGTACTCAATCTGTGCTTTTTGCAAAAAAGCCTTCCTACAGTTGAAAAATAAAGTCCCAAGGAGCACTGGCAACTCCACCAAAGGGATTGAAAGGGTACTGGCAGCACCGACCACTAAGGGCCTACTAACAGGCAAACATCGCTTTACGGCTGTTGTGCCCATTAATGCACAACGAAAAAAGGTGAGCATATCCAGTCACTTGATACAGAAACGCATGTTACAACATATTGCCCTATGAGCGCCTCTCCCCCTTTTTTCTTGTTTGCCAAAATTGCTTTTGGTTTTTAGGGCAAAGTGCTTCCGCCAATGTAATTTACGTGCAAAGAGATGAAGGTCCTTAATCCAATTGAATAAATTGAACCCCGTCATGGGGACAAAGGAGAGTCCTTTACGCAAAATATTATTTTCTGCTTCACTGAGAGGTCTCTTTGTTAGATTAATTATCTGGCTGCACTGTCCTGGGGGTGGGGTCTTATCTGATTCCGATTCCGCAAGGGGTAATTTATATCCTCCCCTAAAAAACGTTGATCGCCCCCCTCCCGTCTATTCTTTGCACCTCTACCTCTCTGACGACCTCTCCCTCTATTTCTCTGTGGTCCTTCTCTGTCGCTCTCTGAGGCTTCTGTATCGCTAGATGTGCGATCAGAGTCTTGGATCTTGGTGGTGGTCGAGCTCTGTCCTATAAAGGTATACACCTGATTGTCCTTAAAGTCCTTAAGATCTCGATTGAACTGGTGGTGCTTCTGCTCCTTTATATTATATTGAAATTTCTCAAGTATGGTCTTTAATTCCAACTCTTTTTTTCCCAAAGTCAGGTTCCTCTTTTAAGAGCTGAGTTGTTTCAATCTGCTCTTTAAGTTTCACCTCTAATAGACTAAATTTTTTTTTCTTGTTCCAGCAAGAGGTTCATAAAGGACAGAGAGAATTCAGTAGCATTAGTCTCCTATTTGTTCATTAGTTCTGGCGTACGACACCTCCAGCACCAGCAAACTTACTAACATGTAAGTCTGGAACCAGGCATTTACATTTGCTAAAAACTGCACGGCAGCCAGAGAATTAGCCACATTTATGCCCAGGCACACCACTTTGTCATAAATTAGGCAAGGGAAACAAAGACCATTGTGACAGCGAAGTTGGAATTGCTGAAAGTGATTTTGCTGTAGCTGCCCTTAATGGAGTTGGGGTGTGACCACTTGGGACCCCCTGCTGGATGTACAATATGTTTAAAGTGCTTTTTTCAAATTGACCAAAGCCACCAAATCTAATAAAATAAAGAAAGAATGCATGCACAACAATTGTTCATCATTTCCAGCACTGTAGCTCAGTTATTCCCACGGGGCTTTGTTTACTTGGTTTCAGTGATGAAATGTCATACACCACATGTCACTACTACAGCTAATCACTGGCCTCCGACAGCGATTCTATGTACAACATGCCCATATAGGATAGCCCTTGAATAGCAGTCCAGCTATTAGCACCTCCCACCTTTAAGTTAGCACCCTTCTCCTATTTTGTTTACCAGGCACAGTACCATACATTTTAAAGTGGTCGTGCCTGATATTGCAACTTAGTTTTGTTCACTTGAACAGATCTGAGATGCATAGAGCTGCAGTACCATACACATCCACTACACAATGAATGGCACTGTGTCCCTTTAATCAACTAATTGGCAAGGGTGCCAGAAGTTGGATCCCTACTGATATATTTTTCCCAAGGAAAACCCTTTAAATTTATAATTGGGCATACAATACCTCAATGAAAAGGCTATGTCCAATATTTTATACCTCTTACATTAAGCGTCTGGTATTTTGTTTATTTAGGTAGTAACAATAGTTAAATGTATTCCTTTGGGAGAATTTATCATGAGAGGAATATTTGAAGTCAGTTTTGCTTTAGTGTATCCTCCTACTGTAGTGAGATGAGAAATCTCATGTACACTTTGCTTTTTTTTTTTGAGGTGCGAAAGTTGACCTGCTCTGCGGCTTTTGAGAAATGCAGCATGTCAATTATTTTTGCGTCTTTTGGTGCCAATTTCACTGTTTTCAATTGAAGAGTGAGATCTGTGGCAAAACTGGATCAAATCTGCACCACAAACTGCATAAAACAGCACAAAAATGTGTCAACACCGCAATAAATAGTGCAGAACTACGGATTTATGTGCATTTTTTTCAGCTTCTGTTCCGAGATACAAGTTGGAGCTGAAGCCGTGTTTGGCTTCAAATTTTAAAGTGGTTTTCCAATCAAATACTAAAGTTAATCACCGAAATCTCACGAGATTTCACAAATAATTATCTTCGCTCCATCTGAGGTCGTACAATTTAATGCTGTATGAAGACAGATCTCATTACGGCATTGATCCGAAGTTTTGATTGACGCGACTTCGGATCTAGGATCCGAGCTTACTTTGCTCATCACTAGTCACAAAAACTTGGTAAATACCTAAACAACATATCTGATATATATTGTTTGGACAAATTACAATGTTTTACTTTCACAGCTTTGCAAGTTGAAAAATTCATAAATAAATATGTATGTATCTTCTATTATCCCAGTAATTGAAAAACTACTACAGACTGATAAATATACTATTTTTGTTAATATTCCCGGCTTAAACGGTCTGCATAAAAACTACTGAACTAGAACTGCATTTATGAAACCTGCCTAATTAGTAGACATAATTAAAGATTAGGACAAAAGAAGAGTAAAAAGGTTTGATGAGAGTAAAGTAAGAATGTTGCAATAATAATAAGTTATTGGACAAAAAATGCTCCTGTAGCATTCTCATACTGATATTTTGTTTCTTTCACTTTGTAGTATGTCTACATTCTGGTATGGTTTGGGCCATCATGAGTAGAGTTGAGTGAACCCAAACTGTATAGTTCGTGTTTGTATCCAATTTTGGGGTGTTCTGGACACGGACCCGAACATTTTAAAAAAAGTTTGGGTTCAGGTCCGTTGTTCGGCGATTTCTTCCCGCTTTCTGAAGGGCTGCACAGCAGCCAATCAGCTAGCGTTTTACTTCTTGCCCTAAGAAGCCATCACAACCATGCCTACTAATTGCATGGCTGTGATTGGCCAAGTGCAGCATGTGACCCAACCTCTATTTAAGCTGGAGTCACGTAGCGCCGCATGTCACTCTGCTCTGATTAGTGTAGGGATTAGGCAGGGAAGAGTCAGCAAAACCACTTAATGAAGTGATCGATCTACATCTGTGAATCATTCAACTTCTGTTAGTTCATTACTCACTGGTTTTTAGGCTGCCCAGAGCATTTTTCTGTCACTTTTTTCTGGGGTGATTGGCGGCCATTTTGTGATCTTTTGGTGCACCAGCACAAGTTTTCAGCTGCCACCAAGTTCAACATACATTTTTGGGTTCAATAGTAGGCTTCTTTTGCAATATCCTACATCAGGGGTAGTGCAGCTGTGCTTACTGAAGCAAAAATACATAGGGTGACAGCACCATTGTAGGTAAATACCCAAAGTCCATATAGTGGCGGTGCCTGCGATGTTAGGACCTGACCATTGGTCCCCAATACGATACCAAACAAGAAAGGATCGCGGCACTCCTTCGTCTGTAGAAAATATTCTTTATTCCACCTTAAAGTGCGACGTTTCGACTTTAATCAAGTCTTTATCAAGCTTGATAAAGACTTGATTAAAGTCGAAACGTCGCACTTTAAGGTGGAATAAAGAATATTTTCTACAGACGAAGGAGTGCCGCGATCCTTTCTTGTTTGGCAGCTGTGCTTACTGTCACACCTTGAAACTCAGGATAGAAATTGCTATATTTTGTTGAGGGGTGAAATTCAAATCCTCTAGATCTGGTGTTCCAGCTGTGGCTCAGAGTTCAGAGAAAGAGGCAGTGGTGAGACCGAGCCAACAGCGTAGCAAAAGAGGGAGCAGGATGCAAAAGCAGAACAGCCGTCGCCAAGAGAGTTCGCCTGCTACTGGCTACCGCCACCAGGGACCGAGCTCACCAAAGGCAGCTTAAAGGAGTTCCCTGGCATGGCACTTCTTCACACAATATGCTGACGACAAGACCTGAGTGGTTTGCACGCTGTGCCATCAGAGCCTGAAGCGAGGCATTAATGTTCTGAACCTTAGCACAACCTGCATGACCAGGCATCTACATGCAAAGCATGAACTGTAGTGGAGTAAACACCTTAAAAACAAGGAACTCACTCATGCTCCTCCTGCTCCCTCTTCTGCTGCTGCCTCGGACTCTTCCTCCGCCTCGGAAGGAACTTTGGCACCTGCTGCCTTGCAAACAGAGGATGTGCCACCAACACCACCACCTCCGTCACCAAGCATCTTCACCATGTCACATGGAAGCGTTCAGCTCTCCATCTCACAAACCTTGGAGAGAAAGCATAAATTACCACCTTGCCACCCTCGAGCCCTAGGCCTGAATGCCAGCATTTCTAAACTACTGGCCTTTGAAATGCTGTCATTCAGGCTGGTGGACACGGACAGCTTCAATCAGCTGATGGCGGTGGTTGTCCCACAGTACGTTGTTCCCAGCCGCCACTACTTCTCCAAGACAGCTGTGCCTTCCCTGCACAAACAAGTATCCAATAAAATCATGTGTGCACTGAGCAACGCCATCTGTGGCAAGGTCCACCTAACCACAGATACGTGGACCAGTAAGCACGGCCAGGGACACTATATCTCACTAACTGCACACTCGGAAAATGTAGTGGCGGCTGGGCCCAAGGCAGAGAGCTGTTTGGCGCACGTCCTTCCGCCGCCAAGGATCGCAGGGCATCATTCTTTGCCTCCTGTTGCTTCTTCCTCCTACTTGGCTTCCTCATCCTCTTCTTCCAAGTGCTCATACGGTCAGCCACAGACCTTCACCACCAACTTCAGCACAGCCCGGGTAAACGTCAGCAGGCCATTCTGAAACTCCTGTGTTTGGGGGACAGGCCCCACACCGCGCAGGAGTTGTGGCGGGTATAGAACAACACACAGATGAGTGCTTGCTGCTGGTGAGCCTCAAGCCCAACCTGGTGGTGTGCGTTAATGGGTGAAATCTCATCACAGCTCTGGGACTAGCCGGTTTGACGCACATCCCTTGCCTGGCGCATGTGCTGAATTTGGTGGTGCAGAAATTCATTCACAACTACCCCGACATGTCGAAGCTGCTGCATAAAGTGTGGGCCATCTGTGCGCGCTTCTGGCATTCTCCTCCTGCCGTTGCCCGCCTGTCTGCGCTACAGCGTAACTCGGCCTTCCCGCTCACCACCTCATATGCGATGTGCCCACTCAGGTGGAACTCCACCTTGCACATGCTGGAGAGACTGTGTGAGCAGCAACAGGACATAGTGGAGTTTCAGCTGCAGCACGCATGGGTGAGTCACACTGCGGAACAGCACCACTTCACCACCAATGACTGGGCCTCCATGCGAGACCTTTGTGCCCTGTTGCGCTGTTTCGAGTACTACACCAACATGGCCAGTGGCGATGATGCCTTTATTAGCGTTACAATACCACTTCTATGTTTCCTTGAGAAAACACTTAGGGTGATGATGAAAGAGGATCTGGCCCAGGAGCAGGAGGAAGAGGGGTCATTTCTAACACTTTCAGGCCAGTGTTTTAGAAGTGGCTCAGAGGGAGGTCTTTTGCAAAAGCAGAGGCCAGTTACAAATTTAGCCAGCCAGGCCCCACTACTGGAGGACGAGGATTACGAGGATGAGGAGTTGGTGGAGGAGAATGAGCATGAAGCATGTTCACAGCGGGGTGGCACCCAACGTAGCTCGGGCCCATCACTGGTGCTTGGCTGGGAGAAAACGAAGGACGATGATGATACGCCTCCCACAGAGGACAGCTTGTCGTTACCTTTGGGCAGCCTGGCACACATGAGCGACTACAAGCTGCAGTACCTGCGCAATGACAGCAGAGTTGCCCACATTTTAACGTGTGCGGACTACTGGGTGGCCACCCTGCTGGATCCCCGATACAAAGACAACGTGCCCACCTTAATTCCCGCACTGGAGCCTGATAGGAAAAATGCACGATTGCAAGCGCACGCTGGTAGATGCGCTCCTGAGAGCATTCCCAACTGACACAGTGGGACAAGTGAAAGCACAATGCGAAGGCAGAGGAGGAGCAAGAGGTCGCCAACGCAACTGTGTCACGGCCAGCTCCTCTAAAGTCAGGGTTAGCATGGCCGAGATGTGGAAAAGTTTGTCACAGCGCCACAGCTAACTGCACCACTAACTGATAGGGAATGTGTTAGCAGGAGGCAGCATTTCAACAACATGGTGGAACAGTACGTGTGCACATGCCTCCACGTACTGACTGATGGTTCGGCCCCATTCAACTTCTAGGTCTCCAAATTGTTGAGATGGCCAGAGCTATCCTTTTATGCCTTGGAGGTGCTGGCCTGCCCTGCGGCCAGTGTATTGTCTGAACGTGTATTTAGCACAGCAGGGGGCGTCATTACAGACAAACGCAGCCGCCTGTCCACAGCCAACGTGGACAAGCTGGTTTATAAAAATGAACCAGGCATGGATCCCACAGGACCTGTCCATCCCTTGTGCAGAATAGACATTTATCACTGCCTCGCCCTCAACCATACATTCATGTATTTCGGGGCACTTCTTTATTGAATTCTCTTTTATCTAATTGTATCATTATTTTTGGGGGCAACACCAAGTTGAATGAACCTCTCCTCTGTCTGGGTGCCAGGGGCCTACATTTCAGCTAATCGCCTGCTGTTTTGGTGCATGATATTAACCTCTTTTTGCTGTCAAATGACCTGTCTGAGTATCAGGGGCCTAAATAACTGAAAGTGGCCTGTTCCATTGGTGAATAACATGATGCCTGTTTTGCTGCTATAGGACCTCTCTCCTCTGTCTGGGTGCTGGGGCCTAAATAACTTAAAATGGCCTGTTCCAATGGTGGGTAACATGATGCCTCTTTTGCTGCTATGGGACCTTTCTCCTCTGTCTGGGTGCCAGGGGCCTACATTACAGATAATCACCTGTTGCTTTGGTGGGTGACATTATCCTCTTTTGATGTCGAATGACCTCTACTCTGTCTGGATGTCAGGGGTCTATATTTCATTTGAATGCTTGCTGTCTTGGTGGGAGACATTTAACTCTTTATACTGTCAAATGACTGCCCCATTGTGTGGGTGTCAGGGGCCTATATGTCGTTTAATCATTTGTTGTCTTGATGGGAGATATTAAACTCTTTTACTGTCAAATGACCGCCCCATTGCCGTGGGTGTAAGGGGCCTATATTTCGTTTACTAACTTGCTGTGTTGGTGGGAGACATTTAACTCTTTTTACTGTGAAATGACCGCCCCATTGTGTGGGTGTCAGGGGCCTATATTTCGTTTACTTGCTTGCTGTCTTGGTGGGAGACATTTAACTCTTTTTACTGTGAAATGACTGCCCCATTGTGTGGATGTCAGGGGCCTATATTTTGTTTCATCGCCTGCTGTATTGGTGGGAGACATTAAACTCTTTATACTGTCAAATGACCTCTGCATTGTCTGGTTGTCAGGGGCCTATATTTTGTTTCATCGCTTGCTGCATTGGTGGGAGATATTAAACTCTTTATACCGCCAAATGACCTCTACATTGTCTGGTTGTCAGGGGCCTATATTTCGTTTAATCGCTTGCTGCATTGGTGTGAGAAATTAAACTCTTTTTACTGTCAAATGACCGCCCCATTATGTGGGTGTCAGGGGCCAATATTTCGTTTAATTGCTTGCTGTCTTGGTGGGAGACATTAAACTCTTTTTACTGTCAAATTACCTCTCCTCTGTCTGGGTGTCAGGGACCTACATAAATGGTAATGGCCTGTTCCATTGCAGGTTGACCTAAGGCCTGTGTTGCTGTTACGGGACCACTCTCCTCTTTGTGGGTTCTATGGTCCTCCTGAATTAGTAAATGAGGCCTGTGGCACTGCTGGGTGAAATCCATACTGATTTGGCATGATCGTAACTCTCCTCTTTGTGGGTGCCACGGGTCTGAATCTGTGAATGAGGCCTGTGGCATTGCTGGGTAAAATCAATACTGTCTTGGCATGATTTTAACTCTCCTTTTTGTGCATCCCGTGGGCCTGAATGTTTCAATGAGGCCTGTGGCCCTGCAAGCAGACATAATTCCTTCTTGGCTGTGATGAGAACTTCAACTCCCATAGCATTCCTACCTGACGCCACCAACCTTTTATTCCACCTCCTCCTCCAAGTTGCCAATTGATATTGGTTAATTTTTATTTATTTTATTTTATTTTAAGTAATTTCCCTATCCACCCTACCCTATTTGTTTGCAGGGGATTTACCTACATTTTTGATGCCTTTGGCAGTCCTCTAGCCCTTTCCTGGGCCTTTTACAGCCTTTTAGTGCCCAAAAGTTTGGGTCCCTATTGATTCAATGGGGTTCGCGGACAAGTTCGGCTCGAGTTCGGATCCCGAACATTTTCGTGAAGTTCGGCCAAACTTCTCGAACCCGAACATCCAGGTGTTCGCTCAACTCGAATCATGAGTAGTGTTAAGCGAATCGAAGTAAAACAAATCACATTTTATCCAAATTTCAGGAACAATTTGAATCACCACAAATATAAATTTCATCTAGTTTCATTATAACAAATGTTTTTAGTTTTCCTAAAATGGTAGCTACATGTTTTAGAAGGTGAAAGTAAGAAGCTCAGGAGCAAGATATGACCCATAATACTGTCCAGCCAATCAGCAGATAGCCATTCACTATTATGTCACAGCCCTATAAAGGCCTGATCTCGAGCAGGCATTACCATTTTACTGTGAACTGAGCATAGAGAGAGATGTAGCAAGTGCTAGGGCACAATGTTTTAGCAATACTTTAATTGTAGATTATTGGATAAGGACAATGCAGAGACAGTGTAGGGAGATTATAGGGAGAGAGGCATAGGGAGACTACAGGGACTGTGCACGCTCAGTGTAATTGTTGACCGTTCATCTTGTTAATCTGCTGCGCCACTCATTCTTAATCTGTTTCGTTATACAAAGACTTACTGTGCATCAGACTTAGTCTTAACAGCAGGTGTAATATATAGGCACATTTACCTAGTTAATCTGCAGTACCTTTAATAATTAATCTGTTTAGTTATACATAGACTTAGTGTGCATCAGATGCTATGTCAACAGGCAGTCTAATATATAGGCACATTTACCTAGTTCATCTGCTGCACCACTAACACATGATCTGTTCTGTTATACATAGACAAATGCCTCATTCAAATGTCAGTGTTATGGCCAGTAATTTCAATCAGGGATTTTTAGCCAAAACCAAGTGTGGCTCTAAACACAGAACATGTGCATATCTTTCCCTTATGCCTTATGTCTGTGCAGCATACACTCCTTGTTTTGGTTCACAATCACTAATGGAAATCACTGACCAAAACACTAATGTGTGAATGAGACTCAGCAGCAACAGGAGGTCTAAAATATAGAGGCATTTACCTATTTTATCTGCTGCACCATTCATAATTAATCTGCTTTGTTATACATAGATATACTGTACATCAGACTCAGTTTCAACAGGTGGTCTATCCATTCAGGTAAACATAGACTTATGGGGTCATTTATCAAACTCGTGTAAACTAGAACTGTATAATATATTGTAGACATGCACTCTTCACTTGAAACGACTCAAGAACAGTGATTACATGTATGTATATCAAACATATAGGCATTTATTAATACATCTGTAAAAGCATAAAAATAAAATACAAAAATCCCAAAAAATAAGCCCCCAAAATAAAATATAAAAGTTAAACCGTATTAGACAATGAGAACACATTGTCTGTCAGCCATATAGCTATTCTGATAAAATAATATATATCTTGATATCACTAGTGGGTTATGAGAGATGTAGCTAGATGGTCTCTATAAAGTATGGTAAATTAGTGTAATATATGTAGGACAGACATAGGGCAATAGATATGGTTGATTTACCAATACTATATCCAATAGCTTGAGTTCATAAAAACATTGATGATTTTCAGTAAATAAGGCAAGATTCACTCTGACCGCAGTATAAAAACATATTAAAAATCTCAATGCATTGAGTTCACGTTTGTATTCAATTCAAAGTTCTCCTTTGTTAATCCTTCCTTGATAATAAAGACTTAGTAGTAATCCATATATTATATTCACCATTGGTGATATAGTGTATACCAACTCTGCATCCTACGTGGTAGGGACCTAATAATGATCCATATATTATATTCACCGTTGGTGGTATAGTGAAAACCAACCCTGCATGACATGTGGTAGCGGTAGGCAACAAATGTTTAACAAGATGACAGGTATTTGATAATGGTCCGTGTAGTTTACTCCCTGTTGGTGGTATGGTGTAGCCGACCTGCATCCCACGTGGTTAACAGTAAGATGACAGTGAGGCTTATCTTACCTCGGCACCTCCATGTATAGTGGGTGCCGATACCCGCTGTAACCTCTTGTGCCGGCGTCTCACGTGGTAATGCTGTTCTAAGTTGTGCCCGTAGTGCAGTGCAGATTCTGCTCGGGCTGCTGTTGAGAAATATTTACAATGTCCTTGGAGCGCTCCAACTTTTCTTCAATGGAAACAATATTCTGGCAATGGATGTATATATTATTCTGTGGGCCCTGGATCATATTTGTTGGATCTGTAATACCAAACGCGTTTCGTAGTATACCTCACTCCTTCTTCAGTGGCTATTTTTTTAAGGATCTATCCCACTTATATATCCATATTCAGTCTTTCCCAAGACCCAAAATGGATTCTCAGCCATCATCAATTCAAATTATTGATATTCTGGTAGTATGTATATATTGTCCCTATTTCTGTTCATATGTCTGAAAATTTGAATCCCCTTTATTATTTATTCATAATGTACTCTCCCATAACTCATAAAATGTGGTTTTGCTGCGTTGTATAAAAACACATGCGGTTTTGCTGCGTTTTCCATGCCGTTTTTCATCTAAATGTGCATTTTTTTGTTTACAATTGCATCTTACTTCCAGTAATAACCCTATGTTCAATATATTATAAAGATATTATAAAAATAAGATATCAATAATACAAAATATACAAAATTGTCAAAAATATAAAAATAAAAATCGAAAAAGGACATATAAATATGTAATCAAGTGACAGATGAATATTTTCTTCCTCATTATATTTATCTTGTAATTGCTTCTGAAGGATGGGCTTCTTATTTTCCAAAGGTGATCTATACATTGTTGTAATGGAGATGGGGGTCTCCCACCAAGAAGAGATCGGAGTGCTGGTAAACAGCCTGACTCCCATCTCCTGTCAGTGATGGGCACCCATCCCTGATCTACAGGAAACTAAAACGTTCTAACTCAGCATTAAGTCCCCAGGTATAAGTGTGTTGAAATCAAAAATCCTCCTTGATTCTAAATGTGACATCCTTGTAACATGATTTCCTCCTCTCCAATGTATTTCCACCTTTTAAAAGGCAGTGAAGGTCAAACCTGCTGGATCTTTATTATGGAAGTGTTTAAAGTGTTTAGATAAGGAGTGTTTTTCATAACCATTTCTTATATTCCCTATATGTTCAGATATTCTCTTTTTTAATTGACCATCCTACCTATTGTTTTTGCAGGGACATTCAATTATATAGATAACATTGGGGGAATGTGGTGTTCTTGCAATTGTTAGACTGATCTCCCTTTTTCTTAATTTAATAGATGGTGCTATTTTTAGTCCTAAATTTGAGGCCTTTGTATCGATTATTTGAGGGGTAGTATGTAACATAGGACCAATAAACCTTGTCTTTCTAGATGTAGTGCCAACAACGTTTCATAATCTGTTCTATTTTCTAATATTGTACATTAAAAGGTAAGATAATCGGTATGACATCGTCCCTTCTGAAACTCTCCTCTATCAGTATTCTCTGTCATGTCTATCCATTTCTTAAACTTTGAATAGAGACGTTTCTATGACATCAAGTGGATATTTCTTCATAATAAATTGTTTCTTCATCTCTTTAGCTTCCTCCTTAAATTTCTCATTGTCTGTGCAGTTACGTTTTATACGCCAAAACTGTCCCATAGGTAGGTTTAACAACCATTGGGGTAGGTGACAGCTTGAGTATAAAATATAACTGTTTAACTGTTCTTAGTTACTGGTTTATGATATATACTACATATCAATTTGCTATTCTGTACTGTAATTAACAGATCCAGAAATTCAATTTGTTCTTTATTAATATTTGAGGAAAAATGTTAATTGTTTAGATTATTATTTATCTCCTCCAAAAGGACTGAAGTTCTGGCTCTGTCTTTTGCCATATAAAAATAACATCATTGATATATCTACTATAAATAATATACAGCCTTAATATGTAGCCACAATAGTTTTACCGCTGCAGGTCCCAAGAGTGAAGTGGGCTCAATTCACAATGTCTATATGCGTTTCTGCAGGACCGCGCAAAATTCTACTGGTTAATATGATAACCTCTTTGGGCCGAACTATCCAATTTTGTATATACAGGCAAAGAACCGGATTCTCCAGATATCCTCCTCCCACAACATCTCCTGCGGGACATTAAAGTGCACCAATAGTGAAGCGCTGTAAATACTCCTCACGTGCACTTTTCTTTATTGAACTCTTTAGTAGGGTCCCCTTTTAATTTTTATATTTTGTTTCATCAGACAGTTGTCTTATAGATTCTAAATTATATTGTTCTGCTTCAAGAATCACAATAGCACCCCCTTGTCTTCCGGTTCGGATGATGACATTTTCCAATTTTTGTAGCTTACATTTCTTGTGTTGTAAGATTATTCCTTCTTATTGGGGTATCTTTTATACTTATATCTGTCTCTACACATTTTCTGAAAACTGCTATTTCTTGCCCTAATTCTTGTTTCGGATACATTGTAGATTTTTGTTTCAATTCTGTATAACTATATTTTAGATTTACATCATTTTCAAAAGTAATGGGTTTTTAAAAAATATTTCTTCAAACAAAACTTTCTAACAAATTTTTCTACTCCTATGTATGTGTCAAACTTATTTAATCTTGTTGTGGTTGCAAATTTGAAACCTTTGTTCTGTAACTTCACTTGTGCTTCAGTTAATGACATTGAGCTCACTATGACATCATCACTATTTGATTTCCATATTTCTTGTGATTAATTCTATTTCCTTTTTCTCTTCGTATCTTTTACTTTCTCTCTCTTGTGGCAATTATCTGTAATATCGTCTATTTGTTGTCTCTTGTGTATGATTGGATATTGTGTCTTGGGACTGATTCCGTGAATATAATGTCTAGAGATGAGCGAATCGAAGCTGACAAAATGGAATTCTGGCACTCTGTGGTCTCCTCATGCTGCTGCCACCTCCACATTATGTCACCTTGCCACTCTGTGGTCTCCTCAAGCTGCTGCCATCTCCACACTATGTCACCTTGCGACTCTGTGGTCTCCTGATACTGCTGACACGTCCACACTATGTCACCTTGCCACTCTGTGGTCTACTCGTGCTGCTGCCACCTCCACACTATGTCAACTTGCCACTCTGTGGTCTACTCAAGCTGCTGCCATCTCCACACTATGTCACCTTGTGACTCTGTGGTCTCCTGATACTGCTGACACGTCCACACTATGTCACCTTGCCACTCTGTGGTCTCCTGGTGCTGCCGCCACCTCCACACTGTCATTGTGCTACTCTGTGGCCTCCTGATGCTACTACTGCTACCTCCACACTGTCATTGTTCCACTCTGTGGCCTCCCTCATGCTGCCGCCACCACGCCATTATGTTATTGGGCCACTCTGTTGACTTCTCATGCTGTTCCCACCCTCCCAACTTCATAAAACTGGTTTACTATTTGGCCTTTCGGCCTGGCTGACATCATCATTTATTTGACCCTTCTTCTGATCTGTCAGAAGCAAGGAAAAATTAGACGCACAATGGATCCTGTCTGTGTAGCAGCTGTAAGGCCTGTATGGTCCCATCAGAATTGGCTTGTGATTTGGTAGCCAAAAGCAGGAGTGGGTACAAAACACAGAAGACATGCAAACATTCCATTCACGTGTCATCTCTGTTTTGGATCCACTCCTGTTTTTTTTGTCATTAGCAATACTGATGGATTTCTGACCAAATGCTGAACGAGTGAAGGTGGATGTTAAACAAATATGATCCGTTTTTTGGAGGGTATTGATCTGACAGATCAGAGGAAGGGCAAAATAATCAGTGATGTCAAAACAAACTTACTGCTGACACCCTCTCCACTCTGCCGGGGCGCTCTACTTGTATAAGCGTTTAATACAGGAGTGCACAACCTGCGGCCTGGGGGCCACATGCGGCCCTCGATACCAGATTGTGCGCCCCCCCCAAACATCTGGTAAAAAGACAAGTAGGTCTATGTCTTATGGCTTCTTACATGTATCTTTCAAGTATTCTCCTATTAGATGGGAGTCCTACTAGAACTGTAACTAGACATTTATAGTGTATACTCTATGTTCAATATGCCAAAAAATACAGTATTTCGGTTGGTAATATCCCTTTAAGTTTTATTTTTGGCCCTTGGAATTAGTTCAGGCTGACAATGTGGCCCCCCAACCAGAAAAGGTTGTGCACCCCTGATTTAATAGAACAGGTTCTGTAGACATCTATGTGAAATCAGCTGACGACGGTGTAAAAGGAGTGTGCCTCTTCATTGACCTGTAAGGCTGAGTTCATACTTGAGTTATTTGGTCAGTTTTGGCCCTGTGACTGCCCAAATAAGTGAAGTGTGCACTGTGCAGTGATTCTAAGAATGACACCTGTCATCTGCATGTCATACGGACTCACAGTATGCATGTTACTGCAAGGCACAGTGTTCTACACCACTATAAATGCTCTCTGCAGCCAGGAAATAGACGTTTTTTAACGAAATTCGCAACAAATGAATTCAGATTGAACCAATTTTTTTCCAAACAATTCGGCAAACCGGTAAATCGAATTTTTTTTAAAATTCTCTCATCTCTAATAGTGTCCCTTGTTGTTGTTGACCTGTGTTCCTGCTTCTGATTGTCGTATCTGTCTCAAATTGTATTGATGTATCATAGGTGGTGATTGTCGGTGAATACGTTTTGGTGACTGTTGTACTATTTGTCAAACTCGTGGTCTGATATGTGATGGTGTTTTGTCAAAAAAATGCTGATTGGATAACATTTCAAACCTATTTGTGACTGGAACAGTGTATCTTATTTGTGAATTTTCATTTTCTCTTTCTCGTATTTGTCTAGCTTCACATCGTCTATTGCTTTGCCTCTCTTGTTCCTCTTTGTTATGTTCAATTTTTGTATAATCCCTGAATTTTTAATCTTTTTATTTATGATTTCCTGTTCTATTTAACCCTTTACATACTCTCCTCTGCCACATATTGAATTTCTCATCATATGGTAATTTGTCTATTGTATCTTTCATTTGATAATTTTTTCATTTATTTCAGCCAGAATTTGAGTCCTTCTCTTTACAATCAGTCTTATCAATGCTTCTGATTGTTTGATGAGGAATGTACAGATCACCTTTGGAAAATAAGAAGCCCATCCTTCAGAAGTAATTGCAAGATAATTATAATGAGTAAGAAAACATTGATCTGTCACTCGATTACATATTTACTGTATATGTATTTTTTTATTTTTATTTTATTTTTATTTTTTCATATATATTCTTTTTTTTAATTTTTGACAATTTTGTATATTTTGTATTATTGACATCTTATTTTTTATAATATATTGGAAATAAATACATAGGGTTATTACTGCATGCAAGGTGCAATTGTACCCCAAAAAAAAAATCACATTTAGATGAAAAACCACATGGAAAATGCAGCCAAAACCGCATGCTTTTTTTAGAGTTATGGGAGCGTTCATTGTGTATAAATAAAAAGGGGATTCAAATTTTCAGACATATGAACGAAATAGGGACAATATATACTCCCAGAATATCAATTATTTGAGTTGATGATGGCTGAGAATCCATTTGGGTCTTGGGAAAGACCGAATATGGATATATAAGTGGGATGGATCCTTGATGAAACATGGCCACGGAAGAAGGAGTGAGGTATACTACGAAACACGTTTGGTATTACAGATCCAACAAATATGATCCAGGGCCCATAAACTAATATATACATCTATTGCCAGAATATTGTTTCCATTGTTTCCGATCAGAATCTGCACTGCACCACAGGCACAGCTTAGAACAGCAATACCATGTGAGACGCCGGCACGAGAGGTTACAGCGAGCCCACTATACATGGATGTGCGGAGTTAAGTTAAGCCTCACTGTCATCTTACTGTTAACCACATGGGATGAAGGTCAGATTACACTATACCACCAACAGTGAGTAAACTACACGGACCATTATCAAATACCTGTCATCTTGTTAAACATTTGTTGTCTACTGCTACCATATGTGATGCAGGGTTGGTTTTCACTATAACACCAACGGTGAATATAATATATGGATCATTATTAGGTTCCTACCACGTGGGATGCAGAGTTGGTATACACTATATTACCAATGGTGAATATAATATATGGATCACTACTGAGTCTTTATTATCAAGGAAGGATTAACAAAGTAGAACTTTGAATTAATTTAAACATGAACTCAATGCATTGAGATTTTTTTAATGTTTTTTATACTGCAGTCAGAGTAATTTATCCCTTATTTACTGAAAACCATCAATGTTATATATGAACTCAAGCTATTGGATATAGTATTGGTAAATCGACCATGTCTATAGCCCTATGTCTGTCATACATATAGTAAACTTATTTACTATACTTTATAGAGACCATCTAGCTACATCTCTTATAATCCACTAGTGGTATCAAGATATATATTATTTTATTAGAGCACTTTAGCTATATGGCTGACCACCATTGTGTTCTCATTGTCTAATACGGTTTAACTTTTATTGTTCCAAATGAAGAGTGCATGTTTACAATATATTATATATTTATTGAAGTGATAGGGTGAATCATACAGAGTACCTTTTTTTTAAGATTAAGCAGGGTGGTGAGCCACTATTATATAGATATATCGAAAGTAGAACTGGCCTAGTTGCCCATAGCAACCAATCAGATTCCACCTTTCATTTTCCATAGGAGCTGTCAAAAATTATAGGAGCAATTCTGATTGGTTGCTATAGACAACTAAGCCAGTTCTTCTTTACATCAGTTTGATAAACGACCCCCTTATTGTGCATTAGACTCATTGTCAACAGGTGGTCTTAAATATAGGCGCATTTACCTAGTTCATGTGCTGCACCTTTAATAATTAATATTTTCAGTTATACATAGACAGTGTGCATCAAACTCATTGTCAACAGGTGGTCAAATATATACAGTAGGTGTTTTTACCTAATTCATCTGCTGAGCCTTTAATAATTAATCTGTTCTGTTATGCATAGACTTACTGTGCATCAGGCTCATTGTCAATAGGCGGTCTAATATATAGGCATGTTTACCTAGTTCATCTGTTGCACCATTAACACCTTCGCTACCAGCACCATACATGTACAGCGTAGGAGTGATGAGCAAGCATGGCGTGCATTGGGCGCCTGTCCGTGCGTGCATTGGTCATGCCGATCGCGGTCTTTAAAGCCTTTAGATGCCAAAATCTTACCGACATCCTCTGCAGCCAATGATGATGCCAGTTAATTTATTTCAATGCGGCGGTGTAGCGGGGTGCCGACTTGGTCTCCCATCAGCCACAGACCTGCTGCTTAGCTTCAGGAATGAGGACCTGTGTTTGGCCTCATTCCCAGGGTGACCTTGCTAGCTGGGAGGCTCCCTGCTCCTTGGTCTGCCTTGAACGCCGGGCTGATCACTCGGCGCTCGACTTATCGGTCTGTTGGTCATGTGACGTTGGCCACGTCACATGACCCTCACTCCCACTATAAATACAGGCGGCCTGCTGGCCACAGGTTGCCTGTGATTTTTGTCCTATAGGCTGTGTACTTTTTGTTATTTACTACCTTTGGAATTGAACCTGGATTCGCCTCTTGACATCTCTTCTGCCTGCTCCCTGTACCTTGACGTTACCTCTAGGATTTCGACCTCGGTTTGTTTACGGATTTGCCTTTGCCTCTTCCTTGTTCTGACTTGACCTCCTGGACTGACCTCGGCTAGTTGACTCGTCTCGCCTTTGTTTTTGGCTAACTCTGGTCCACTTTCTTTTGCTTCCCTTTGGCTATCCTCTTCCCTGCCGTGTCTCTCTCTCTCTCTCTCTGCTTGCACTTAGTAGGTTAGGGACCGTCGCCCAGTTGCGCCCTGTCACCTAGGGCGGGTGGTGCAAGTAGGCAGGGACAGGGGACCGGGTGGCAGCTCAGGGAGTGCACCTCCGCTCTATCTTACTACCTGTTACTCTACCCTCGTGACAGAATCACAGGCCTAATTTCAACATGGACCCTATACAGAGCCTCACCGAACATGTGCAGGGTCTTGCTCAAATAGTGCAGGAACTTGGGGAGAGACTACAGGTTCAGGAGACCATCCGAACCCCTCCTATTCTAGCTCCTGCCACCCTTCAGGTGGAACCTCACATTAAATTGCCCGATCGGTTTTCGGGTGACAGGAAGGCTGTAAACTTTATTTTCGACTACGACCCCACTCCTCCGGCCCTGACCCCCAGAGGGTTGGTATTATCATTTCCTTGCTTCAAGGGGACCCCCAGGAATGGGCCTTTTCTTTACCCCCAGATTCCCCTTGTCTGAACTCTGTGGACCTCTTTTTCCAGGCGTTAGGGGTTCTTTATGATGAACCTGACCGAGCCTCTGTGGCTGAATCCAATCTTAAGGCCCTCACTCAAGGAGATCGTCCCGTGGAGAACTATTGTACGCAGTTTCGCAAGTGGTGCGTTCCTTCGGGCTGGAACGAACCAGCGCTCAAATGTCAATTTAGGGCAGGCTTGACTGAAAGGTTAAAGGATATGTTGGTGTGTTATTCCTGTCCTGACTCTTTAGAGGAGACCATGACGCTAGCCATCAGACTAGATAGACGGATCAGAGAGAGACAGCGGGAGCATTTGCTTTCTCCTCATACCATTCTTCAACCTGAGACTCCTCCCCCTGGACCCAGGATGGAGACCCATTCAGACGAGCCCATGCAACTCGGGATGACGCGAAGAGAACTACGTCGTCGTCGCGGTTCTTGTTTTTATTGTGGGGATCCCGATCACTGGATCCGTCAGTGTCCTAAAGCTCCCCCTTCTGGAAAAGCATCCAAATCTGAGGGATCCAAGGACAAGGTACTCCCGGAGGTGGTAAGAAGCAAACTATTGCTGCCGGTTTCTATTACCTTTGGGTTCTTTAAGGGGTCAGGCAATGCCTTTGTAGATTCAGGGTCAGCTTTTAGTTTAATTGATTACAAATTCGTTAATCAGATGGGAATTCCTATACTAGAATTACCCACCCCGATCCAGGTAGTCGCTATCGATTCTACCCTCTGCTGGGGGCACAGTTAAACTCTGTACCCCGGAGGTCACCCTATCAGTAGGGGTCTGCCACTCTGAGAAATGTTCCTTCTTTGTTTTAAAAATCTTCCAGTTCAGGTAGTTCTTGGTTTGCCCTGGCTTCAGCAACACAATCCGGTCATTAACTGGAGTTCGGGAGAGTTAGAGAGATGGGGGCCTAACTGTAATTCCTGCTTAACCGTACTCCAAGCTGGGGTCTCATCGGATATTCCTCACTTTATTGCTGATTATTCTGATGTTTTTTCCACCACTGAGACAGATACTCTCCCTCCCCATAGGTCTTATGACTGTGCTATTGACTTGATACCTGAGTCCAAGTTTCCTAAGGGACGGATTTATAATCTGTCCGGTCCTGAGCGCAAGTCCATGAAAGACTACATCCAGGAGAGTCTCAAGAAGGGACATATCAGGCCCTCCACCTCTCCTCTGGGAGCAGGATTCTTTTTGTTAAAAAGAAAGACGGTGGTCTCAGGCCCTGCATTGACTATAGAAAATTGAATGAAATTACTATTAGGAATCAGTATTCCATCCCGTTGATTCCTGATTTTGTTTAACCAAGTTTTGGGTGCTTCTTGGTTTTCTAAATTTGATTTGAGAGGAGCTTATAACCTGGTTCGTATTAAGGAGGGAGATGAGTGGAAGACTGCCTTTAATACCCCAGAGGGACACTTTGAGTATCTGGTTATGCCATTCGGTCTTTGCAATGCTCCAGCTGTGTTTCAGAATTTCATGAATGATATTTTTAGAGAACTTATTGGCAAGGTTATGATTGTTTATCTTGATGATATTCTTGTCTTTTCACCTGACTGGGATTCTCATGTGTCTCACATCAGACTGGTTCTAAAAATCCTCAGAGAGAACCATTTGTCTGTTAAATTAGAGAAGTGTGTATTTGGAGTTCAAGAAATCCCCTATCTGGGCTATATTCTTACTCCTCATTCATTTAAAATGGATCCCAGTAAGGTTCAAGCTATCCAAGACTGGGTAAGACCATCCTCCTTAAAGGCTCTCCAATGTTTTTTAGGATTCGCCAATTTTACCGTAAATTCATAAATAATTTTTCTGTTATTGCCAAACCCCTCACGGACCTGACTAAGAAAGGTTCAGATATGGTTAACTGGTCGTCGGAGGCCTGTCGAGCCTTTGATACCACTAAAAATTGTTCCCAAACGGCTCCAGTCTTGGTTCAGCCTGATACCAAGGAACCTTTTGTGGTGGAGGTTGATGCCTCAGAGGATGGTGTGGGGCCATCCTTTCACAGGGGTCCTCTAACCTCACTAATTTAAGGCCATGCGCCTTCTTCTCTCGCAAGTTCTCTCCTTCTCTCCTTCGGAGAGAAATTACGATATTGGAAACCGCGAGTTACTGGCCATTAAATGGGCATTTGAGGAGTGGAGGCATTTTTTAGAAGGGGCTAGACATCGTATTACTGTTCTCACTGATCATAAGAACTTAGTGTTTCTTGAGGCGGCCAAACGTCTCAATCCTAGACAAGCCAGATGGGCCTTGTTTTTCACTCGCTTTAACTTTTCTGTTACTTTCAGACCAGGAAGTAAAAATTTCAAGGCAGATGCCTTATCCCGGAATTTTAATGCTGTCCAACCTCCTGATACCCCTCCAAAACCCATCTTGCCGGCTAACATCTTTGTGGCAGCAGTTTCTGCAGATCTTTCCTCTGAGATTCAACAGGCCCAGCAACTTGCTCCTCCACAAACACCGGCAGATAAGTTATTTGTTCCTGAATGCTTTCGTGTTCAATTATTGGGTGAATGTCATGACTCTGTGCTCTGTGGTCATCCAGGTATTGCTGCCACTAAGGAATTGCTGCTGAGGTCTTTTTGGTGGCCCACTTTGTCTAAAGATGTACGGTCTTATGTTTTAGCTTGCGATGTTTGTGCCCGGTCTAAGAATCCAAGAACACATCCCGCGGGTGAATTACAACCACTACCCATTCCCTGTAAGCCTTGGTCTCACAGCTCCATGGATTTTATTTCTGATTTGCCCCTCTCTGAAGGGAAGTCAGTAGTGTGGGTAGTGGTTGACCGTTTTAGCAAAATGGTGCACTTTGTTCCTTTAAGTAAGCTCCCTAATGCAAAGACCTTAGCATCCTTGTTCATTGAACATGTGGTACGTCTGCATGGCGTCCCTGAGAATATAGTCTCTGATAGAGGCGTTCAGTTTGTTTCTAGCTTTTGGAGGGCCTTTTGTAGAAGATGTGACATCTCTTTGTCTTTTTCGTCTGCTTTCCATCCACAGACCAATGGACAGACGGAACGGTTAAATCAGGCAGTGGAGCTTTTTCTGAAGTGCTATGTATCGCATAATCAACTCCTATGGGTGAGATACCTCCCGTTGGCAGAATTCGCCATCAGCAATCGGGTTAATTCTTCCACGGGGGTGTCTCCTTTTTTTTGTAACAATGGTTTGCATCCTCGCTTTAGTTCTAATCCCTCTGTATCCTCACTCAACCCGCAGACAGATTATTTTACCTCTAGACTGTGCACAGTCTGGGCACAGGTTCAATCGAACCTGGAAAAGGCCCAGGAGACCCAGTGTAAACATGCCAATAAGAGACGTTCTAAAGGGGTAAATTTTGTACTCGGCGATAAAGTGTGGCTGTCGACTAAAAATCTTGCTTTGAAACAATGTTCTAAGAAATTTTTGCCGCGTTTCATTGGGCCATACAATATTATTGAGATTATCAACCCAGTATCTTTTAGACTTAAGCTACCCGACTCCCTTCGCATACATGATGTGTTCCATAAGTCATTACTTAAGAAGTATGTGTCACCAGTGGTTCCGGTTAAAGGACCGCCTCCACCTGTGGAGGTTGAGGGTCAGGAGGAATTCATTATTTCTAGAATAATTGATGTTAGAAAGATTAGAAATTCCTTTTAGTACCTGGTCCACTGGAGAGGTTTTGGACCTGAGGAGAGGTCCTGGATACCTATGTCTAGGATGCATGCTTCCAGGTTAATAACTAAATTCCACCGAGAAAACCCTGAGAAACCTTGTCCTCAAGGCTTGGGTCCGGTGGCCCCTCGTAAAAGGGGGGGTACTTTAACGGGGTGCTGAGGGCAGACTCGGTCTCCCATCGGCCACAGACCTGCTGCTTAGCTTCAGGAATGAGGACCTGTGTTTGGCCTCCCTGCTCCTTGGTCTGCCTTGAACGCCGAGCTGATCACTCGGCGCTCGACTTATCGGTCTCTCTCTCTCTCTCTCTCTCTGGATATTGAAGCTGCAATTCTTAATTTGGCCAGCAGGCAACATAAGAAATGAACAATTCTGTACAAAAAGACTGTCTAAAAGACTCATAATTGTTCAGAATTAAAAAAATAAATAAATGCTATTTGAAGGCTAAATACGAGCTACAAAATCATTTTAATTATAATAATAATGATTTAAAACATCTAAAAGTTTAAATCACTACCCTTTTATATGAATAAAAAATATAAACATAAATAGCAAAAAATATAAACATTATGGGCATCACCGCACCTGAAAACACCCATACTATTAAAACATAAAAATATTTTTCCAATACAGCAAATGGCGTAATGGAAAAATTGGTCAAAAAAGCCAATTTGCCCTTTTTCATTGCTTCTCTTGCTAAAAAAAAATGTGATACAATGTGATCAAAATGTCACACACACTCCAAAATGTGCTTCCCCCACACAGCTCAGTATATATAACTATAAAAAGTTATGGGGGTCAGAATATGGTGATGTAAAAAAAAATAATTTTCAAAGCTTAAATTTATTCTTGCACTATTTAGACATACAAAGTCTATAAATATATGGTATCGTTGTAATCGTACTGAGCCAGAGAATGAAGGGCACAGGCCAGTTTTGCCACAAATGGAATGCCATGGGAACAAAATTTGTAAAACGTTGGAGGAATTGCTTTTAAAAAAAAAATCCAGCTTCCCAATACATTGTATGCCTTATTAAATAGTGGCAATAGAAAGTACAACTTGTTCCGCAAAAATAGGCCCTCATATAGCTACGTGAAAGGAAAAATAAAAAGTTATGGCTCAACGAAGATAGGGAAGAAAAATGAAAATGTAAAATGAAAAACCTCCGGTATCATAAGGGTTAATACTCAATTGGTTTTACATAGATTACTGTGCATCAGACTCATTGTCAACAGGCAGTCTAATATATAAGCTTAAATATTACATTTATCTAATACACTTTCTTTGCCATTCATTCTTAACCAGTTCACATCTGGGCCATTTAACCCCTTCTTGACCAGGCCTAATTTTGCAACTCTGACATGTGGTAATAACTTTGGAACACTTTTACTTATCCAAGCCATTCTGAGACGGTTTTCTTGTGACACATTGTACTTCATGACAGTGGTAAATTTGAGTCGATATATTTCACCTTTATTTATAAAATAATCCAAAATTTAGCAAACATTTAGAAAAATTAGCAATTTTCAAAATTTCTATTTCTGTGCTTTTAAAATAGAAAGTGAGAACTTTCCCCATATGTCTACATTATGTTGGCATCATTTAGTAAATGTCATTTTATTTTTTTAGGATGTTAGAAGGTGTAGAGTATTAGATAGAGGATATCATAATAATAAATAAAATATGTCAGTCCTAGCGTCCCAGACACGGACAGTTTTTTTACTTGCGCTGCTGGTTCCGACACAGTGTGGTGGGCAGTTCACACTCAAAGGTATATGTAGTAAAGGATGAAACTGCGCTGCTTTGATCTTGCCGTCCAGTACACAGGTGAAGTACTCCAGGTGTTCGTATTTGTCATCCACTTCCAAAGGATACGATCCTTCCCAGACCGCCTCCTCTGTAAGATCCAATTATCGACAATAGTGAAACACCCTTTTGGTTGTTACGGTAAAAGGTTTTATTCTACTTACAAACAAAGGTAGACAAAAGCGTATCACAATATAAAATCCTATCCTGCGCATGTCCAAGCCAGGGCCCTTTTTATAGCCCAATTCCCCACATCAAAAAACATGGGAACCAGAATCCAGTCACACAGTATTATTTCAATACAATATACATTAAATTCTCCAAATTGATCTCTCATATCCCCACACAGTAAGATTGACTCCAAGTCAATTTTCTCCTTGTTTCTAAATCACATCATGTTCCGTTAACATCATATCGCCATCAACCCTTATCCTCTTAAGGACGAAGGGCGTACATGTACGCCCTTCGTCCGCACTTTAAAGATGGCGCCCGCTCCCGCACGGAGCGGGCGCCCGAGCTGCGGGTAAAAGCTTGATTCATCAAGCTGACACCCGCAGCTCATGTCCGCGACCGGCAGCGATGCCGATCGCGGACATTTAACCCTCAGATGCCGTGGTCAATCCTGACCACGGCATCTGATCGCAAAAACCGAAAGTTTCACTTTGGTTTGCCCGGCTCCTGATGGCCACAAGGGGGAGCCGAGCATGCATGTAGTACCCTAGGTTTCTGTGAATGAAACCTAGGTTACTACACAGTATTCCTATGGAGCCTATGACTGTAATAGGCTCCATAGGAAATATGTGATTTTCTCATATATTCCAATGCTATTGCATTGGAATATATGAGAATAGCAATCTGATGATTGCATCTTATAGTTCCCTATGGGAACTATAAGAAAGTGGTAAAAAAAAAAAAAAAAAAGTTTAAAAATAAAAATTTAATAAAAATATATAAAAATTCAAATCACCCCCTTTCCCCAAAATGAAAATAAAATAAATAAAAAAATAAAAAATTACACATAATGGTGTCGCAATGTGCGAAAACGCCCATACTATAATAATATTAAAAATATTCACCATGCGGTAAACATAAAACGGAAAGAAAGCGTCCAAATGGCTAATTCGCCATTTTTGGACGCTTCATTTCCTAAAAAAATGAATAAAAAGTGATCAAAACATCATACGCACCCCATAATGGTATCAATTAAAAGTTCAGATTGCCCCGCAAAAATGAGCCCCTACACTGCTCCGTACGCATAACTACAAAAAAGTTATAGGGGTCAAAACATGGCGACAAAAAATAAAATAAAAAATTCCCACTTTTAATTTTTTTTTCACTATCAAAACGCAAGAAAAACTATACATATTAGGTATTGCCGGATTCGTACTGACCTGAAGAATAAAATTAACCAGTCAGTTTTATCGCAAATCGAACGTTGTAATTTAAAAACCCGTAAAACTGTGGTGAAATTGCTTTTTTTTGCAATTTCACCCCATTTGGAATTTTTTTCCCGTTTCCCACTACATCACATGCAAAAATAAATGGTAGCGTTAAAAAGTACAACTTGTCCCGCAAAAAATAAGCCATCATATGGCTATGTGAGCGTAAATATAAAAATGTTATGGCTTTTGGAAGGCAGGGAGCGCAAAACAAAAACGCAAAAATCCCAAAACCCCCGGTCCTTAAGGGGTTATTTTACTCTCATCATTGAATCCTATTACATCCTCTACTCCTTCTTATTGTAATACATTTAATGATTATACTTCGTCATTGCAGCGTCTAAGATTCCTTCTATTGGTCGGGTGGTGAAGCTCCTCCTCCTTTCATTCATCCCTAAGTCACCTGACTCTCTCTCTTCCCACTCATAGTAACATTACCCAGTCCACAAGGGCACTCCAATACATATATTATTCGTTCATTTTCACAGGAACAGTGACCTTTAATTTGAAAACTCCCTTCCATTTTTGATAGATTTTATGCAATTGAGCGACCTCACTCTTTCTTTTGTGTTTAAATTTTTGCATCCAGTGCTAAAACTGCACCATGTGAATTTACCTCTGTCTTTCACCATTTTTTCACCTGTTGGGGGGATACCGCTATGTACAAGTTTTGTCTTTATATTGGCAGCTTTTTTAAAAATAAACATGGGATTTTCAGGTACAGTTTCGCCTATTATAGGGTCATTTTTGAGTATTCCCCAGTTTTTTTTTTACTGCTTTCTTGATGGTATCTGACATAGAGCAATATCTGGTCACAAAAGAAAATCTATAGTCTCTCTCATCCTTTTTCTCTTTTATAACACCCTTTTCTCCCTTTTTTTTCATTTTCTACAATCTGAATGCATGCGTCTAGTTTATCTTCTTCATACCCCCTTTCTAAGAATCGCTCTTTTAGTATATTACTTTGTGCTCTGTAATCTTCCACTGTCGTGCAGTTCCGAGCCATTCCGTTTCCTTAAAAACCGCAACAACGAATGTGTGGAAGCATTTAGGACAGGATTGTTGAAAGAGTTGGAGAAAAAGGATATAAAAAAAGGGTCGCACAATTTAACATATGGCGAAAAAGAAGGCTCTAAAGGATTTGGAACAGAACCCAAAATTAATCATTAAACCCGCTGATAAAGGGGGAGGGGTGGTTGTGATGGATCGAGATAAATATGAATCTGAAATGCTAAGATTAGTGTCTGATGAGTATACCTATAAAAACTAAAGGGTAACCCGACACTAGAATATAAAAAAATCCTAGATGATCTTCTAAAGGATGGCTTCAAGAACGGGATACTGACCACAAAGAAGTTTGAATATCTGACTGTCCCACACCCTATTGTGCCAGTGATATATCACCTACCTAAGGTGCACAAAAGTCTCACCAACCCCCTGGGGAGGCCAATCATTTCGGGGCTCATTTCTCTCACGTGTAAAGTCACGGAGTATATAGACTTCTATCTGCAGGACTATGTAATACAGAACCACTCGCATTTGAAAGACACGGGGTCTGTAATACAAATTGTGAAAGACCTGAGCCCAGCGACACCGAATACATGGATGGCCACTGTTGACGTGGCATCCCTGTATACAGTGATTCCTAAACAACTCGGGATGAAAGCGGTGAACGACAGGATCAAGAGAGATCCTAGAATAGGTGATTTACAGGGGAGTTTAATATTAGGATGTTTGAAATATTGTTTAGAACATAACTACTTTTGGTTTTTGGATTCATATTATGTACAGTGCATCGGAACGGCGATGGGGGCGAAATTCGCCCCCAGTTTCGCCAATATCTTTATGGGGGCATGGGAATAAGAAACCATTCTTCCCATATTGGGGGTGGACACCCTGTGGGAAGGAGAGAAGGAGGGTCTTGAGACATTCATCAATCAGTTAAATAATAATGTGTGGAATTTGCGATTTGTAGGGGAGATTAGTAATATGTCCATCAATTTTCTGCATCTGTGCATAAGGATAGAGAAGGGTACATTTAAGACCAGTTCCTACTTCAAAGATACTGATGTCAATTCCTATATTGATGTGAAGAGCTGTCACTACAAACCTTGGCTTAAAAATATACCCAAGGGACAGTTCAAAAGAATGGCTCGGAACTGCACGACAGTGGAAGATTACAGAGCACAAAGTAATATACTAAAAGAGCGATTCTTAGAAAGGGGGTATGAAGAAGATAAACTAGACGCATGCATTCAGATTGTAGAAAATAAAAAAATGGGAGAAAAGGGAGTTATAAAAGAGAAAAAGGATGAGAGAGACTATAGATTTTCTTTTGTGACCAGATATTGCTCTATGTCAGATACCATCAAGAAAGCAGTAAAGAAAAACTGGGTAATACTCAAAAATGACCCTATAATAGGCAAAACTGTACCTGAAAATCTCATGTTTATTTTAAAAAAAGCTGCCAATGTAAAGACAAAACTTGTACATAGTGCTATCCCCCCAACAGGTGAAAAAATGATGAAAGATGGAGGTAGATTTACATGGTGCAGTTTTAGCACTGGATGCAAAAATTTAAACAGAAAAGAGAGTGAGGTCGCTCAATTGCATAAAATCTAGCAAAAATAGAAGGGAGTTTCAAATTAAAGGTCAAATTAAAGGTCACTGTTCCTGTGAGAAATAATATATGTATTGGAGTGCCCTTGTGGACTCCAATGCGCAAGGTAGGACAGTTTGGAAGCTGAAAGTGAGGATTCAGGAACATATTGGCAATATAAGGAGGGGACTCATGAGCCACAGTGCATCAGCCCACTTCAAGCTTAAGCATGAAAAGAACCCACGGCTCTTGAAGTTTGCTGGACTAGAATTGGTTAAACCTCACTGGCGAGGAGAAGATGCAATTATGCAAATTAACCATAAAGAGGTACAGTGGATATACCTATTGGGTACCTTACAACCCAACGGCCTGAATATAGAATTCGATCTGAAACCATGCCTAGTTTAAAATAGCCATAGAGAATATACAGAGCGATAAGAGATGTTTCCCGCTGTTATTAATGCTTATTAATGCTTTTTTGCTGTGAAGGACCTTCTACTGATGTGCTACGAGTCGTGAATGACAATTGGGTTTTTAGATCACATGATATGAGCTTTATGAATGGGAAAAAAGGTGGGGTTGGGTTTGCGAATAATGTTACTATGAGTGGAAGGAGAGAGAGTCAGGTGACTTAGGGATGAATGAAAGGAGGAGGAGCTTCACCACCCGACCAATAGAAATAGTCTTAGACGCTACAATGACGGAGTATAATCATTAAAGGTATTACAAAAAGGAGTAGAGGATGGAATAGGATTCAATGATGAGTGTAAAATAAGGGTTGACGGCGATATGATGTTAACGGAACATGATGTGATTTAGAAACAAGAAGAAAATTGACTTGGAGTCAATCTTACTGTGTGGGGATATGAGAGATCAATTGGGAGAATTTAATGTATATTGTATTGAAATAATACTGTGTGACTGGATTCTGGTTCCCATGTTTTTTGATGTGGGGAATTGGGCTATAAAAAGGGCCCTGCCTTGGATATGCACAGTTGTCGCCCCTGAGGAAGCCAGAGAGTGAAACCCAGGTCGGCAAGAATTGGATTTTATATTGTGATGCGCTTTTGTCTACCTTTGTTTGTAAGTAGAATAAAACCTTTTACCGTAACAACCAAAAGGGTGTTTCAGTATTGTCGATAATTGTATCTTACAGAGGAGGCGGTCTGGGAAGGATCGTATCCTTTGGAAGTGGACGACAAACACGAACACCAGGAGTACTTCACCTGTGTACTGGACGGCAAGATCAAAGCAGCGCGGTTTATCCTTTACAACGTAGAATTTTAGATGCAATTCTTAACATTTTTAAGAAAATTTCCAAAACCCACTTTTTAAGGACCAGTTTAGGTCTGAAGTCACTTTGTGGGCTTACATAGTGGAAACCCCCATAAATTACCCCATTGTAGAAACTACACCCCTCAAGTTCCTCAAAACTGATTTTACAAACTTTGTTAACCTTTTAGGTGTTCCTCAAGAATTAAAGGAAAATGGAGATTAAATTTAAAAATTTCACTTTTTTGGCAGATTTTCCATTTTAATTCATTTTCTCTTTAACACATCGAGGGTTAACAGACAAACAAAACTTAATATTATTTACCCTGATTCTGTAGTTTACAGAAACACCCCACATGTGGTCATAAACTGATGTAAGGGCACACAGCAGGGCGCAGAAGAATATGTTTTTTGGAAGGCAGATTTTGCTGAACTGGTTTTTAGATTCCATGTCCCATTTGAAGCCCCCCTGATGCACCCTTACAGTAGAATCTCCCAAGAAGTGACCCCATTTTGGAAACTAGGGGTTAACGTGCCAGTTTTATTGGTACTATTTTGGGGTGTATATATGATTTTTAATTGCTCTATTACATTTTTTGTGAGGCAAGGTAACCAAAAAATGACTGTTTTGGCACAGTTTTTATTTGTTTACAACATTCATATGACAGGGTAGATCATGCGATATTTTTATAGAGCTGGTTGTTACGGATGCAATGATATCTTCGTTTGTTTGTTTTACATAATAAAGCATTTTTGAAAAAAAGATTGTTTTTGTGTCTCCATTTTCTGAACGCCAATATTTTTCTATTTTCCTGCCGATCGTCTTGTGCAGGGGCTCGTTTTTTGCAGGATGAGTTGACATTTTTATTGGTACCATTCTGGATATATATGATTTTTTGATAATTCATTATTGCACTTTATGGGGCAAGGTGACCAAAACGTTGGTTGTTTTAGCACAGTTTTTATTTTTTTTACAGCATTCACCGGAGTGGTTAAGTCAAGTGACATTTTTATAGAGCAGATAGTTACAGACGTGGCAATACCTAATATGTATACTCTTTCTTATTTAAGTTTTACACAATAATAGCATTTATTTCTTTTATATTAGAACAAAATTTATTAGGGCATTAGGAAGATCTTTATTTTTTTTATTTTATTTAGTAAATAATAAATATTTCAGAACATTTTCCATACAAATAAAATATTTATAATTTTTTGCCATTAATCCCCTGCACCAAAAATACCCAATCGAGCCCCCTACCCACCCATTGGGATGCATCACCTAGTGCCCTCCATCTGTAAGACCAGGGACAATATTAGCATTTTTGAAACAAAAAAATGATGTTTTAGTGTCTACATAGTCTGAGAGCCATAGGTTTTTTACTTTTTGACCGATCGTCTTAGCTAGGGTCTCATATTTTGCAGGATAAGGTGACGGTTTGATTGGTTCTATTTTGGGGGACATACGCCTTTTTGATCACTTGGTGTTGCACTTTATGTGATGTTAGGTCACAAAAAATTGCTTTTTTAGCACTGTAATTCATGCGATATTTTTATAGAGCTGGTTGTTATGGATGCGGCGATACCTAATATGTCAATTTTTTTTATTTATTTCACTTTAACACAATAATAGCATTTTTGAAACAAAAAAGTGATGTTTTAATGTCTTCATGTTCTGAGATCTATAGTTTTTATTTATTTTTTGAGTGATTTTCACATGTAGGGGCTCATTTTGTGCGGCATGAGGTGATGGTTTTATCGGTACCATTTTGTGGGACATACACCTTTTTGATCACTTGGTGTTGCACTTTTTGTGATCTAAGGTAACAAAAATGGCTTTTTTTACAGTTTTTATTTTAATTTTGTTATGGTGTTTATTGGCCAAGGTATCATGTATTTATAGAGCCGGTCGTTACAGATGTGGCAACACTAAAAATGTATATTTTATTTATTTTTTTTCTATTACTTAATTGGGGAATTTTTCTTTTTACATGTGAAACCTTTTTTTGTTTTGTTTTGTTTCTTAAAGGGAACCTGTCACCGGGATTTTGGGTACAGAGCTGAGGACATGGCTGCTAGATGGCCGCTAGCACATCCACATATCCAGTCCCCATAGCTCTGTGTGCTTTTATTGTGTAAAAAAAACTATTTGATACATATGCAAATTAACCTGAGATGAGTCCTGTACGTGACTCATCTCAGGGACAGGACTCATCTCAAGTTAATTTGCATATGCATCAAATCAGTTTTTTTTACACAATAAAAGCACACAGAGCTATGGGGACTGGATATTGTGGATGTGCTAGCGGCCATCTAGCAGCCCATGTCCTCAGCTCTGTACCCAAAATCCCGGTGACAGGTTCCCTTTAAACACCAATTTTTTTAACTTTTATTTTACACTTTTCGTCCCCCATAAGGTCATACAAGACCTCTGGGGGACATTTAACGTCACTTATTTTTTTTCACTATTGAGTTATCCTGTAACTTGTGCTGACATAGTATCCCCAGTTACAGGGGAAATACACCCCCCAGAGAGGCTGTACAGCAAAATACAGCGCTGTACAGCCTCAGTGCAGTACTGATCGAGCTCTATGGAAGACCCGCCAGCTCCTGCACTCTCCTGGCCCCGACGGTCACATGACCACTGGGCCGGTACAGGAAGCACATGGCGATTTAGAAGGCAGGGACACCTGGGAACTGTCCCTGCCTTCTCTCTGCTTTCACTGACAGCAGGCCCCCCACTCGGCAGCTGCACGATTAGCGTGCAGCTGCCATCTCTGAATGGACATTGCAAAACGTCCATTCAGAAATAAACATCCACACATAGGACGTTTACAGTTGTGTTCAAAATTATTCAACCCCCACTGAAGTTGAGTGTTTTGGCCAGTTTGACATTGATTTTGATCATTTCAGTCATCTTGTTTACAATTAAATCAAAGAGGCATTTGTAAGTCAGGCAAATATAACATAACATTTATAATGAAATAACAACAAATGTCTTTTCTGTGCTCACATCATTATCAGTTTTATTCAACCCCCAAGTGACATTCAATCTTAGTACTTAGTACAACATCCTTTTCCAGTTATAACAGCTTTTAAACGTGAAGCATAGCTTGACACAAGTGTCTTGCAGCGATCTACGGGTATCTTCGCCCATTCTTCATGGGCAAAAGTCTCCAGTTCAGTCACATTCTTAGGCTTGCAAGCTGCAACTGCTTTCTTTAAGTCCCACCAGAGGTTCTCAATCGGATTTAAGTCTGGTGACTGCGATGGCCACTTCAAAATGTTCCAGCCTTTAATCTGCAACCATGCTCTAGTGGACTTGGAGGTATGCTTGGGATCATTGTCCTGTTGAAAGGTCCAACGTCTCCCAAGCCTCAGGTTTGTGACGGACTGCATCACATTTTCATCCAATATCTTCTGGTACTGAAGAGAATTCATGGTACCTTGCACATGCTGAAGCTTCCCTGTACCTGTAGAAGCAAAACAGCCCCAAAGCATGATTGACCCCCCGCCATGCTTCACAGTAGGCAAGGTGTTCTTTTCTTCATAGGCCTTGTTCTTCCTCCTCCAAACATAGCGTTGATCCATGGGCCCAAACAGTTCTAATTTTGTTTCATCAGTCCACAGAACACTATCCCAAAACTTTTGTGGTTTGTCCACATGACTTTTGGCATACTGCAGTCGACTCTTCTTATTCTTTGGAGACAGCAAGGGGTGCGCCTGAGAGTTCTGGCATGGAGGCCTTCATTTCGCAGTGTGCGCCTTATTGTCTGAGCTGAAACTTCAGTACCCGCATCTGACAAATCTTTTTTCAGTTCCTCAGCAGTCACACGGGGACTTTTCTCCACTTTGTGCTTCAGGTAGCGCACAGCAGTCGAAGTCAGCATCTTCTTTCTGCCACGACCAGGTAGCGTTTCAACAGTGCCCTTTGCCTTGAATTTGCGAATGATGCTATGGTGTCTCTTGGTATGTTTAACATCTTTGCAATCTTCTTATAGCCATTGCCCTTCCTGTGAAGAGAAATCACCTCTTCTCTTGTCTTCACCATGTTTGTAAACACACCAGTAAATGTCTAGAAGGAGCTGAGTATCAGTCATTTTAAATCTGCCTAATTGGTGCTTATTATGCTTGATTGCTGCTCCTTGACATCCACAGGTGTTTTCAATACCTGATCGAAAACACTTGAATGAACCTCTGTTCTTAAGAGTGGTAGTCTTTAAGGGGTTGAATAATTGTGTCAATGAAGAAATCACAAAAAAACATTTAATACTGTATTACAAAAACAATTGATGTCATTTTAGTTGCATTTGGTTCTTTAAAAAGTCCTTGTAAGATTTCATTCTGAACACAATTACAAATGTACACTAAATTCCCTAAAACCCTTTACAGCATTGGGGGTTGAATAATTTTGAACACAACTGTATATCCTATGGGCAGATGTGAAGTGGTTAATCTGTTACAATACTGATTCTGTTACATTACTGATTGCAAAAATGTTGATGTATACAACACAAGTAGCAGCAGAAGAAGGGGTGGTGGTAGCAGCAGCCGCAGCTACAGGCCAGAGATGCCACTGTCATCCAACGGTTGTGTTTTGACCAACAATCCAGCCGTAGTGAGGACAGTGAGCAGCTATAGGCAAGAACAGACTTGGAGGAGAGGTCCGCTGCATCTCCTGTTAGATGGACAACTAGCGATGGACGTAGCAGCATGACGTAGGACATGCTGCGGGCTCCCCCCCCCCCCTCACCACTGCCCTGAGCTGCTCCATCTCCTCCGTCTCTTCCGCCTCCCCTGCCGACTGACTGCTGCTCGCCATGGTGGGTTTGGATGGTGTGTGTACCAGTGTGCCGATCGGTACCACACCCAGACTGGCCCTTGACGCAATCTGTGCCTGATGACCGGAGTAAGCTGAGGTGGGAATCGCTGCACAAACGGGAGGTGCCAGGCTGTGAGAGGGAACTGCAGGCGGCCTGTGCGGCGCATGAACTCCTAGGGGATCGCTGACTCGGCGTCTTGGGTGGAGGTGGCGTTTTGGCGGATGGGACCATAGTGATCTCAGAGTCTGGTACCGCTGGCCCAGATCCATCGACCGACCGGCCAACCGTTCCCAGGACTGGCAAGTTTTGTGAAGTGAAACTATCTGTTTAACCATATCACTAACACATTAATTGGATCTTGGACCGGATCTCAGGTCAAAACAGGCTACTACTTGTGGGATATACCAGCCTTCTTATTAACAACACTAACAAATAGATTGGTTTTTGAATAACTGGTACTATAAAGAAATTGCCTGAGACATATATTGAAATTGCCTGAGACATATTCTGAAACCGCTCAACTTAAGGTGACAGTTATCACCTATATCTGTGTTAAGAGGTTCCCTGAATGAGCTGGCGGTTTGAGGGATACCACGCAGAACTATATTGGGGGTAGTTTCCTCATGTGACTGATTACTCCGTCAATTAAAGGCTGAAACATGGCCCCTAAAAACAGGAAATCTTTGGGCAATACATCTCCGAAAGCTTTAGAAATTAAAAGCCCAAAACCTAATATAGAGAGGTACTTAAGATTCTCACCCACAAAAACAAGAGGTACCCCCTGTCCTCCTAGAGGAAAAGGAAGGGCCCAGAAATACTTTAGAGCCCACCGATAACAGCGTAAAGGAGGCCATGAATAATCGGATACATTTGCGCATGGAAATAATTGAGCAAAAACTGGGGGATATTTTGGAGACTTTAAAAATTACTAATCAAGCCTTAGGAACACTGACAACCACTGTGGCTTCAATGCAGTCGGATATCTCTCTTATTAGGGATGATATGGACAAAGTCCAAAGATATTTTTTTGGGGAGGAGGCCCGGGTGATGTGTAAGAGGAGCATGAGACTTTATTGCCTCGTGCACCATGGGGAGGGGTGGGTTGAGGGTGGGATGTTTACTGTTGCGGGATCAGGCGCAGAATTGGGGAGGTGAGAGGACAATTCTGACCACCCACCAATATTGGATAAATGCCACGTATTTTGACATGGAATGTTCACGGACTTGCGGACAAGTTTAAACGGAGGGTGGTTTACGATATTATTTCTAGACATCTGCTATTGTGGGCTTACTTGAGACGCATTTAACTTCTGAAAAACTGCATTATATGTAAAAATCTTAGACGCAGTATGAGTACCACTCCCACTACTCGGTCTATGCCTGTGGTGTAATTGTCTATATCCACAGGAATGTGGACTATGACCCATATGACCAATGGATTGACAAGGAGGGAGGATTTGTATTCTTATACGGCCGATGGATGGGTTTGGTATGCATGCTTGCATTTGTATATATCCCGCCCCTTTCTCCTCTGAAGTTATGAGGAAACTTGCTGAATATGTATGTAAGAGGGATAAGTGCCCTCTATTGGTGCTGGGAAACTTTAATGCAGTTATAGATAACAAGGATAGAGTTTCAGCGCTCGGTAGTGGGGGAGCTCCACTGGGCAACCCACAATCCTTAACAGGATCTGCCAGGAGATGGGCCTTATAGATGTTTGGCAGTATCTGTACAGAAAAAAATTGCCTTCTCCTGTTATAGCAGATCTTGTAAGGTTATGTCCAGAATAGATCTATCCTTGGCAAATGTAGGATTTCTGGGAAGGATCCAAAAATGAAATATGAGCCACATGGCATCTCTGAACATACGCCAATGTTGCTGTCGATGGTGGACCCAGCGCCTCTTGATAGTAGAAAACCCTTTAAGCTAAATCCACATTGGATCTACGGGGTTGGCGAACAAGAAAGGTTTGGAAATGACATCTTAGAATTCTGGGCACAAAATTATGGATCTACACATATACATTATGTGTGGGACTCTCGAAAGGCTATGATACGAGGGCTATACTGTATGAGAATTAGCAGAAAAAGGGCAGAATATGCTAAGACAGAAAATGAACTGGCTGAGAGGGTGGGGGATTTAGAGGCAGTTTTAGCCAGTCAGAATGGGGAAAATACTTGACTATTATTAATGGAGGCAAAGAAGAAATATCAGTCCTTCCTCTATGAAAAAGCTCAACATAAGTCCTTCTTTGCGGTTCAGCAAGCCTTCATTTAAAAAGGTAAAACAGGCAGAATGCTAGCATCTGTAATTGCTAACCAAAAGATTCAAATCCCAATAAGATACATTAAACTGTCCTCCAGTGCTTTAACTAACAATCATCTAAATATTAAATCAGCTTTTATAAAACATTTTACTAAATTATACCAGTCGGACTTCGGGGAGGGCGATGGAGCTCTGGCTTCCTTCTTAGACAACATTGTGCTCCCCCGCCTCTCCGACCATGACTGTACTAGCTTAAATTCACCAATCACCCTTGAGGAGCTGGAGACCCGTCGACAGCATAAAGGGTAATATGGCTCCAGGCAGAGATGGTTTACCCTTTGAAATTTACAGAGCACACCGAAAAGCTATACTGCCCCTACTCCTTCAAAAGCTTAATGATTCTTGGAGAGATGGTTTGCTCCCCCCATCTTTGAGGGAGGCTTCTATTTCTCTGATTTTGAAAAAGGATAAAGATAAAATGGAAAATGGGTTGTATCGCCCAATATCATTACTTAACACTGATTACAAGATATTAGCCAAACTGTTAGCCAATAGGTTGAGGAGGGTTATTCACTCTTTGGTACATCCGGACCAGATGGGGTTTATCCCCAAACGAAATATACAATCTAATATTCGTAGATCCCTCCTAAATATCTACACTGGAGACGGGGAGGACCGCTCCATCCTGTCCTTGGATGCCGAGAAGGCCTTTGACAGGGTGGAGTGGTCTTTTCTGTGGGGAACTATGGACAGGATGAACCTAGGTGGATTTTTTTTTATCAAATAGGTGCAACTACTTTATTGCGGATCTACAGCCAGTGTTAAGATAAATGGGACTGACTCGAACAGTTCCCCCTACAGCGAGGCACGCAGCAAGGCTGCCCCCTTTCAACTTTGATTTTTGCCCTGGCCCTGGAACCCCTTGCATGTAAAATTCGACAGTCTAATAAGATCATTGGCTTTGGAAGGAAAGGAGAGGAAGATAAAATCAGTTTATATGCGGACGACATTTTGGTCTTCTTGAAACAAGGATGGAAGGCAGTTCCCTCCGTTATGATCATCTTGGAAGAATATGGTCTATTATCTGGATATAAAGTAAACTGGGATAAATCTGAACTCCTCCCTCTTGTTCGAGCGCCCCTGCTGGCCCTTTAGGTATTAGGCCACTTGAACCCACGGACACTATTTGATATTTGGGCATTAGAATCAGCACGGACTTGACTAAATATATGCATTTAAATATTACCTCTATGATTAATAAGGTGAGGGAGAAGATCTGTACTTGGCAAAAGCTGCCATTATCACAAGCTGAAAGGATTGCATTAGTTAGGATGGTGATCCTCCTAATCGCTCTTTACCCCCTGACTGCCTGTCCGATATAGATTGATAACTCCTTCTTCGGCCTCATGGAGAGTGCTGAATGAGTTAATCTGGGGAGGAGTAGGGTCAGAATTAAACAGAAATATCTTTGGCTCTCTGAGCGAGATGGGGGCTTTCCTCCCCTTTCTCCAGCGCTATTATATTACAGCTCAGATATTGTGGTGTGTGGGATGGGGAGGACTACCAAAACGCCCCTCTGATAAGTATCTTGTCACAGGATTTTCAGGGGCCGTGCAGAGATATTTTTCCATTTTGGAGACTGGCCGTTCGGGGAAAAAGGAAAAAAAACTGTGTTTAATTAGCGATACACTAAATAAGGTCTGGAATAAAATTAAAAAGATATTAGGCATAACACACTCTACTCTATTTACCCCACTTTGGCAAAACCCTAACCTAAAAGAATTTATGTTAATCTCAGACTATGAATATTGGAACTCACGTGGTATTAACCGATTAATTCACATCTCGTCTCACGGTAATATTATTCCCCTAGATAACTTGATAAAAGACACCAAAGTAACTTTTTTAGATAGGTATAGGTATGCACAAATTAGTCATGCATATATAAAAACTCAGGATAAACGTCTCTTGATTATTAGGGGAAACTCTTTCTTGGATTACTGTTTTAAGCTTAAAGGGCGCAAATCACACTTTCTCAAATATATCACAGATTTCGGGATTCTCTTGGTGAAATAATAACATATAAAAGCGAGGGAGGCTGGGGAGTTGAATTGGGCGCTGGAGATACCCTGCATTGGGAAATTATATATGAAAATATTAAAGTATCGATCTCTCAGAAATATAGATTGATCCAGTTTAAGATTGTACATCGCCTATATTACTGTCCCGCCTTCCTCGCCAAAATATATAAATAAAAAAGAGTGAGTGTTGGAAATGCCTCTCAGAAAACTCTGATGTCCAGAGATAAGTAGCTTCTGGACCCGTATCCATGAGGAACTATCCAGACAATATAAGGTCCAACTGGTCCGCTGCTTTATGCAGGCAATACTGAGTTTCTTCCCCCCTTGTAACTTAACGCCCCACCAGAGACGATCCTGCATGAAGGGCTTTATGGCCGCAAAAGCCTTGATAGATAAATATTGGGGCACTAATAATAGCCCTAGTTTTTCTGAGTGGCTGAGTTTGACGGACACTATTGATGCTTATAGCAAAATAGCAAGGAAATCAAAGTGAAGCTAGAACGGATGGGATTTCCGCTCCTTAATCCTCTAATCCCTGGTTATTATAAAAGTGTCAAAAAAGGTCTGGCCTGACCCCGCAACAGTGAGGGAGGGTGGGTGATTAATAATAAGGGTTAATTATAATATCTCTATGTATAATCATTATATATATTTTTCTTCTTTACTTATAAACTTTTTGCTATGGAATTTTATATCTCTATTTGAGAAAACAATAAAGATATTTAAAAAAATAAATAAATAAATGGGCAACTAGCGATGATCACAGTTGGTGGGAGCACATGTTGCGAGCGATCAGGGAAGTGGCCATGATACTAGTGAGGGTGACATTAGTGAACAACAGACAGTAGTGGATGATGATGTAGCTGATTGCATGTGGGAGCTGAGTGAAGAGGGGACATCATCATCATCATCACCATCAGGGGGTGAGAGTGGCTGCAGGCCCATAAGACAGCATGCCAATGAGCCAGCAGGGTGAAAGCAGTGGGACATCTGGAACCTAACACTCCTGGTGTAGACCGTCTGCTACTCGGGAGTCTACCTGTCAAGAAACAACTAGCAGTGCATTGGTTCATAAAGACAGCAGCAGGCTGACAGCATGGAGTGTTGGGGGTAAAATGCCATACTTAGCAGTGTGGGAAATTTTCTGTGAAGTTGCTGGAAAACGTTAGAGAGCCGGTATACAGAATATGTGGGCAGAAGGTGAAGCGGTCAGGGTGCTAATGTTGGCACCATGGCCTTAAAGTGGTCTGGAAAAAACGTGGTGCTAATGTAGGGGGACCACATTACACAGCAACCGCTGCATCTACCAGTGTCCCGTACACCTTCTCCAACAGTCAGGGCTCCTCAACCTCCGTAGTAGGAAGCTTTCATACCTTCTCTTCATCTAATGTTCCTGATGCTTCTCCTCCTTCTACGTGTTTCTCCAGCAATTGATCACAGAGGAGTGCACCAGGCCAAGTTGCTGGTACTACAGTCCCTCCCTTTTCCATATTATGGTCTTTGAGCATTTTAGACAGCTAATGACTTGTGCCCACCAAAGATGGAGAGTCCCAAGCCATCATTACTTTTCTAAAAAAGCTGTACCAGCCCTTCACAGTATGTTGAGCAGAAGGTGGGCCAGTCCATGAGCCTGTCGGCATAGTAACATAGTACATAAGCCGAAAAAAGACATCTGTCGATCCAGTTCGGCCTGTCATCCTGCTAGTTGACCTAGAGGAAGGCCAAAAAACCCTGTGAGGTAGAAGCCAATTTTCCCCACTTAAGGGAAAATCTGGTACTGATCATGCCAGCGCTGACGTATGGAGCTGTAAATATAGTCAAGGACAATATATGTCTTTTACAGCCCACTGGGTAAATGTGGTTCCGGCACAGGCACACCAGCAACTTGGCCAGGTGATGGCAATGCTGCCTTCGTGGGAACATGGGATTTCTGCATCAGTGTCCTCCTCTCCCTCCTCATCCTCCACATTGTCCTCAGCCTTTACTGAAGGCATCGTTCAGAATGGTCCTTCAGCATAACACCTATGTAATTGTCAAGGAAACTGCATGGACTTCAGCCACTCTTACTGGGCAAAACACCCCCTCCATGAGCTGCAAAGGTGGAACAGGGTTCCCCTATATTGCCTCATATGCGACGTTACCACAAGTTTGAACTTCATGCTCCACATGTTGGACCAACTGTATGAGCAGAGGAAACCATTGACCGATTTCTTGATGATGCAGACAGACAGGGCTACTACCCCATGTAACTTTGAAGTTGAGTAGTGGGAGCTCATGTGTGACACTTGCGGTTTGCTCAGGTCCTTTGAGGAGGCCACTTTATTTGTCATTCGCCAAGACTATGGAATTAAATGATGTCATTCCATTCCTTCACGTCTAGGAGAGGATGCTGATAAATCTGACTTGCATAGTGAGAGCTGCATGATCCCCATTCGGAAGAAGGATGACTACTGGCTCTCTACAATGTTAGACCCTCGCTACCAGTGCAAATTTTTTTACACCTTCTGAAAGGGATAAAAAGTTAACTAATATATTGAGACATCTAATAAATAAATACATTAGAGCTTGAAAAAATTTCATTTGGATCTCTGATTCTACCCAAATTAAAAGTGCCCCAGTTGATCTGAAAATTTGTATAGGACACTCTGAGGCAATAGTAAATCTTGTTAGAGTGACAATGACACACATTGCATTCAGAAAGTCTTCAGACCCCTTCACTTTTTCACAATGTGTTATGTTGCGGCCTTGTGTTAAAATTAAAAAAGAAAAACTGTTTTCCCTATAAATCTGCACCCAATACTCAAAGTGAAAACAAAATTTGTCACATTCTCATTCGCGGATGAAGAGGGATGGGACTTTCATTTTCCAATATGTCAGTTACTAGACATCTTATTATGAGGCCTATTTAAATAGTACCTGTCACCTCTCCTGACATGTCTGTTTTAGGGTCCATTCACACGTACATGTGTGTTTTGCGGATCCGCAAAACATGGACACCGGCAATGTGCATTACGCATTTTGCGGACCACACATCGCCGGCACTATAATAGAAAATGCCTTTTGTTTTCCGCAATTGCGGACAAGAATAGGACATGTTCTACTTTTTCGGGAACGCAATTGCGGACCTGGAAGTGCGAATCTGCAATTGCGGATGTGGGCAAGACATAGTGTGTCCCCATGGAAATCAATGGGTCCGCAATTCCGTTCCTCAAAATGCGGAACAGAATTGCGGACGTGTGAATGGACCCTTAATAGCTACATGCCATTCCCATGTAATAATTCTGGAGCATCTATTTTTATGACCTTATGCTGTGTTGTTCCTTTATTATTTCTACTAAAAATTATGAATTAATTGCTAGCAGTCTGCAGTAAGGGTACATAGAGGGGTAACCAATTGGGGGTGTGTACCTGCACAGTCTAACAATGGCAACACAGGTACATACCCCCAAATTGGTTACCACCCCTCTGTACCCTTACTGCAGACTGATAGCAATTCATGCGTAACTTCTAGTTGAAATAATAAAGGAATGGCACAACATAGAGCCATAAGAATAGATGCTCCAGAATTAATACACAGGGAATGGATGAAGCTATTAAAACAGACATGCCAGGAGTGGTGAAAGGTCCTATTTAAACAATAACTAGTCACAGGTTAGGTACACTGCTTTCTAAATAGTAGTAACATTGCAACTGTTTTTTCAGTAATTAACAAAGAGATAATTAAATGCCCCTGCTACTAATACACTGTACACTGGTATAGACAATGTACAATTGTTTATTGGCACAGTAAAATGCATTGAATTCAACTGGTATATTGACGTACTAGAATGCACTGAATTAAACTGGTATATTGATGCTGTAAAATGGGTTTAATTAAACTGGTATATTGTCAAACTACAATATGCAGAATTAAACTGGTAAATTGACACAGTAAAATGTGTTCAACTGCACAATTATAAATACTAGAAAAATTGCAAATGGTTTTCAGCTAAATATATGCTTCTAGAGATATATCACCCAAAAATTGGACCACAATTTTCAGCATATGAAAATCAAAAAACTTTATTAACAATGATAAATATATACATGTTAAAACAAGGCAGCACAAAGGTGGAACACAAAGATGAGGAACAGGAACCAAGGGGGGCTGGGAGGTCAGCACACCAAAAGACATGGCGAGAGAAAAATTGCTAATAGAGCAAAAATGAATAAATGAAACTCCAAGGCTCCAATGAGCAATAAACCCCGGGCAAATATTGCAGCAAAGGTAAATGTAGGAGCAAAAACTTGAAGTTTGGAAAAGGTAAGTAGTCATACCCTGGATGGTGTGTCGATCTCTCAGCCGCCTCCTGACCCAAAGCCGTTTCGCCAGAGACCTGGCTTCTTCTGGGGAAAAGAGGAAGCACAGGAACAGAGAACCAGGAACACAGCTAGTGAGTCAGAGACAATCACTAGCACTGGTTTATGGCCAGAAAGGGATTTAAATAGAGAGCCGAGTCCCTGGATCAGAACCTAATAGGTCCATGACTCGGCACTCCATTAGTCAGAAACATTAGGACACAGTAATAGAGCAGCTGGAGCCATCAGCCAACTGCTCATCATCCCTATCACACTGCGTGGAGAAACAGAGCTTTGCATCCTATTGCTATGGATGCTGTCACATTACCAGGGTTTGTGGCTCAGCAGTGGATCCCTCTCCCGTTGCAGACGTGCTTAGGCTGAGGATCTTGCAATTGGAGCATGGACAAGTTTCTTACAACCCCATTGATTAGCCGTAATGTGGGAAAATACTGTCAGCAGATATTCAATTTCCCTACAGTAATACCACATGGGAATTTGATTATTACACTACATTACATTAACTGCTCTCCACTCTGTCCAAGGGATTTGAGTCCTCAACAAGGTACCCTCTTGCATTAACTTAGAATACACTAATATGGTACGTGAAAACAGATTTTATAACATACTGTAGATTTAAGACTCCTCACTATACTTTTGGTTAGGAAATTGCATTAACCTAATAGCAGCCTATGTCAGAGCCACAGAGCATAATGTATTAGCCTATAGGACTTATAGAATATTAATAAACTATAAGTAATTTAATAACAAATGAAAAAACTGTACAAAAAGCCACAAAACTATTATTTAGAATAACATAAATTGCATACTTAAATATAAAATACAAATATTAGTTATCTACATCACCATAATAACAGGAAAATGTAAGGTTATTTAATGGCAGCAAAAATCATATATATTAGAGTATACACCAAACAATGCCAAAAAATAGTACAATTTCTTCTGCATAAAACAAGACGGCCACATTAATAAAAAAAAATTAAGTCATGGCTGCTGAAAAAAATATTGATGGTCATTAACGGGTAACTTAGCTTTCACAAAACTTGCTATGTAATAGAGACATATTAAAGGTCTGAGTGCTGAAACCCCCACTGATCGCTAGAATGAGGAGGGAGAAGTGCTCACATAGTCCCTTCGCTGCAGGAGATTGAATGTAGATGGGCTCATAGACTACTGAGTCTGTCTCACTTCGTCTCCTGCACTTCGGGTCAAACCTGAAGTGCAGGACCCAAACCCGAACCCCATTGAAGTCAATGGGGACCCGAACTTTGGTGCACTAAAATGACTGTAAAATAGTCATAGTAGGGTCTAAAGGGCTACAAAAGGAAGCAAAATGGGAGTAAGAGCAGGACAATTGCCCTGCAAACAAATGTGGATAGTAACATAGTAACATAGTATATAAGACCGAAAAAATACATTTGTCCATCCAGTTCGGCCTGTTTCCTCCAAGTTGATCCAGAGGAAGGCAAAAAACCTGTGAGGCATAAGCCAATTTTCCCCACTTAAGTAGAAAAAAATTCCTTCCCGACTCCAATCAGGCAATCAGAATAACTCCCTGGATCAACGACCCCTCTCTAGTAGCTATAGCCTGTAATATTATTACACTCCAGAAATACATCCAGGCCCCTCTTGAATTCCTTTATTGTACTCACCATCACCACCTACTCAAGCAGAGAATTCCATAGTCTCACTGCTCTTACAGTGAAGAATACTTTTCTATGTTTGTGTACAAACCTTCTTTCCTCCAGATGCAGAGGAGGTTCCCTAATCACAGTCACAGTCCTGGGGATAAATAGATGATGGGAGAGATCTCTGTACTAACCCCTGATATATTTATACATAGTTATTAGATCACCCCTCAGTTATCTTTTTTTCTAAAGTGAATAACCCTAATTTTGATAACCTTTCAGAGTACTGTAGTTGCCCCATTCCAGTTATTACTTTAGTTGCCCTCCTCTGAACCCTCTCCAGCTCTGCTATGTCTGCCTTGTTCACAGGAGCCCAGAACTGTACACAGTACTCCATGTGTGGTCTGACTAGTGATTTGTAAAGTGGTAGGACTAAGCCCCTTTTGATGCAACCCATTATCTTATTGGCCTTGGCAGCAGCAGCTGCCTGACACTAGTTTTTACAGCTTAGTTTTCTGTTTATTAAAATTCCTAGATCTTTTTCCATGTCAGTGTTACCGAGTGTTTTACAATTTAGTATGTACGAGTGACTTGCATTATTCCTTCCCATGTGCATAACTTTACATTTGTCAGTGTTAAACCTCATCTGCCATTTCTCTGCCCAAGCCTCCCATCTATCCAGATGCCTCTGTAGCAGAAAACTGTCCTCTTCAGTGTTAATTACTTTACACAGTTTAGTATCATCTGCAAAAATAATATTTTACTGTGCAAGCCTTCTACAAGATCAGATAGGGAAATTATTTAGAATAACATAGAATAGAAAAAATAAATAACAATCTTGAACTAGGAGGCAGAGGTCAAAGTGGAGTAGAAGGTTGAGGAAGTGGTAGACGTGGCGGTGTAGGCGAAGCGGCGTTGGAGGAGGAGGAGATAGCCAAGACTATTTATTTAGTTTTTTCCTTTATTTTTTATGAATTTGGGAAGGCCCCAAAACATTGGGAAATGGAATAGAGAACACAATGAGAAAGTGCGCTGGAGTATAACAATGGCTGGGTGTGGCCAGTATACTTGTCTATTCAGCACAAGGTACTGACAAGTCCTGTGGGATCCATGCCTGGTTAATTTTAATGAACGTGAGCTTGTCCACACTGGCTGTAGACAGGCGGCTGCGCTTGACTGTGATCACCACCCCCGTGGTGCTAAACACACTTTCGGACAATAAACTGGCCGAAGGGCAGGTCAGCAACTCCAAGGATTAAAGGGAAAGCTCAGGCCATGTGCCCAATTTGGAGACCAAGAAGTTGAATGGGGCAGAGCCATTGAGTCGGTACGTGTAGGCGTGTACACACGTAATGTTCCACCATGTTGCTGAAATGCTGCCTCCTGCTAAGACGTTCCGTATCAGCTGGTGCTGCTGGTTGTTGTGGTGTGCTGACAAAGCTTTTCCACATTTTAGGCTATGCTAACCCTCCCTTCTGAGGTGCTGGAGGTGCCCCAGCTGTGTTGGCGACTTCTTCCTCCCCTCTGCCTTCGCCTTGTGCTTCCACTGATCCCCCGCTGTTAGGTGGGAATGCCATCAGTAGCGCGATTAGCAGCGTGCACTTGTATTTGCACATCTTCCGATCAAGCTCCAGTGACATAATTAAGGACGGCATGTTGTCCTTGTAGCGGGGATCCAGCAGGGTGAAGTAATCAGTCACTAGTTAGAGTGTGGGCAATTCGGCAGTCGTTGTGCAGGCACTGCAGCATGTAATCGCTCGTGTGTGCCAGGCTGCCCAGAGGCAACATCAAGCTGTCTTCTGTGGGAGGTGTATCGTCTGTGTCCTCTGTATCACCCCAGCCATGCTCCAGTGATACCCTTAAGTTGCTTTGGGTGCCACCCTGCTGTGAACATCATCCTCCTCCTCCTCATCCTCCAGAACTGTGTCCTGGCTGGACAGTTGTGTACCTGGCCTCTGTTGGTTCTGGAACCCACCCTCCGAGCCACTTGTAAATAACTGGCCTGATAACCATGGAAATTATCCCTCTTCCTCCCCATCTTCATCCTGTGCCACATCCTCTTCCATCATCGCCAGAAGCATTTTTTCAAGGAGACATAGAAGTGGGATAGTAACGCTGAGGACGGCGTCATCGGCTCTGGCTATGTTGGTGGAGTACATGAAACAGCGCAACAAGTTCCGCACGACTCCACATGGAGGCCCACTCGGTGATGAAGTTGGGCTGTTTCGCAGAACGACTCACCTGTGTGTGCTGCAGTTGAAACACCAATATCGCCCGCTGCTGCTCACACAGTCTCTCTAGCATGTGCAAGGAGGAGTTCCACCTTGTGGGCACGTCGCATATGAGGCGGTGAGTGGGAAGGCCGAGAGTTATGCTGGAGCACAGACAGACGAGCTGCAGCAGGGTAGGAACACTGAAGGCGCACACAGATGGCCCACACTTTCTGCAGCAGCTCTGACATATCGGGGTAATTTTCAGGAACCTCTGTCTGCACCAATAAATTCAGCACATGCGCCAGGCAAGGGATGTGCATCAAACCGGCTAGGACCAGAGCTGCTACGAGATTTTGACCATTATCACACACCACCAGGCCGGCTTGAGGCTCAGTAGCACCAACCAATCATCGGTCTGTTGTTCCATACCCGTACATAGCTCCTGCGTGGTGTGGGGTTTTCCCCCAAACAGATGAGTTTCAAAACAGCCTGCTGTCATTTCCGCCTGGCTGTGCTGAAGTTCGTGGTGCAGGTGTTACGCTGACTGGATGAGGAGGCAGTAGAGGAGGAAGCGGAGTAGGAGGAGGAGGCAACAGGAGGCAACGTGAAACGTCCTGCAATCCTCGGTGGCGGAAGGACATGTGCCAAACTGCTATCCACCTCAGGCCGAGTCGCCATTGCAATTACACAGGGTGCAGTTAGGGAGATATAATGTCCCTGCCCTGCTTACTGGTCCACGTATCGGTGGTTTTGTGGACCTTGCCACAGATGGCATTGCGCAGTGCACACCTGATTTTGTCTGCCACTTGTGCAGGGCAGGGATGGCTCTGCTGGAAAAGTAGTGTCGGCTGGAAACTACGTACTGTGGGACAGCCACCGCCATAAGTTTTTTTTAAAGTCTCCGTCTCCACCAAAATACTGGCATTCAGGGCCAGGGATCGCTGGTAGGTAGGGGGTGAACTTCCTCTTTCTCTCCAGTGGTTGGGGGATGGACAGCTGTACGCATTCATGGGACAGTGTGGAGATGCTTGGTGATGGTGGTGGAGGTGTTGCTGACACATCCTCTGTTTGCGGGGTGACAGGTGCCACTGTCACTCCAGATGGCGAGGAAGAGGCCCAGACTGCAGCAGAAAAGGGAGCAGGAGGAGCCTGAGACCTTTTGTGTTTTTTTAGGTGTGTATTCCACTGCAGCTCGTGCTTTGCATTTAGATGCCTGGTCATGGAGGTGGTGCTCAGGTTTAGAATAGTGTTGATTGCAAATATGCTAATTGCAAATTTTTATCGCGAATATTGGCACTTCGTTAGTTTGCGATTAGTGAATATCTAGAATATAGTGCTATTTCTTCGTAATCGAGAATATTCTAGATTTTCTTCATCAGTACCCATGACCCCTCACTGCTTCTTGCTTGTGGGCCAATGAGAAGGCTGCATTATTTTTGACTTTAGGAATAGTGTTGATCGAGAATATTTGTATTGCGAATTTTTACTGCAACTTTTTATCGCGATTTTTCCAATTGCCTAGTTTTACAATCAAGAAAATAATGACTGGAGATCACGAATTTTTAAATTCATGAATATATGACGAATATTCACCCAAATATTCGAGAAATATCGCAAATTAAAATATTGCCCCTGCCGCTCATCACTGGTTTAGAACATTTATGCCTCGCTTCAGACTTCGATTGCACTGCGTTCAAAGCATTCGCGTCTTGTTGTCGGCACATTGTCTGAAGAACTGCCATGCCAGGAAACTCCTTGGAGCTGGCTTTGGTGTGCTCAGTCCCTGGGTGTGGTGGGCAGAAGCACGTGTACTGGCTAGGGGACGGACAATCTGCTTTTCCACCCTGCTCCCTCTTTTGCTGTGTGGCTGGCGCTGTGTGACCATCACTCTTCCTCTGAACTGCACACATCATTCGCATGACCTTGATTTCCATGTGGGGTCTAGGACATCATCCTCCACATCATCTTCCACACACTCTTCGCCCCTGCCCTCCTTGCCAGTCTGCACACTGCAGAAAGCCGCAGCAGTTGGCACCTGTGTTTCGTCATCATCAGAGACCTGCTGCGGTGGTCCGCCCATGTCCACATCCTGAAACATAAGCGGTTGGGCATCAGTGCACTCAATCTCTTCCACTTCTGGGGCAGGGCTAGGTGGATAGCCCACGGAAACTCTGCCAGCAGAGTCATCAAAAAGCATAAGAGACTGCTGCATGACTTGGGGCTCAGACTGCTTGGCTGATTTGCAAGGGGTGAGGTGAAAGACAGATGCCCATGGGCTGCAGTTGCCAACTCTGTGCTTTTGGCAGGGGACCGGGTGGGAGACAATATGAAGACACTATCAGCCATTAAACCTACTACCGCCTCTACTTGTTCTGGCCTCATCATTCATACACTGGTATTCGGGCCTACAATATAACGTCGCCTGTGGAACCCGAGGAAGGTGTTTGATTTAGGAGTGTATCTGGCACAGATCGACCACGTCCTCTGCCTGCAACAGGAGCTCCACTAATACCAGCAAGACCAGGGCACAATTCCTTATTTGATGCTCTTTACCTGTCACATATGCAGTGAAAATGTACCTCACACAAAAAATTTGTATATGTCACCCACAGGTTAACTATATTATTTTCCCTATCACAGATGCAGTGCATTATATTTCTGTGTCAGGGGTGCAAGGCTTACAAGCCTTAAAAGCTTGTTGATTGGCTGCCCTGCAACCTTTCAACAAGCTTTATTAAATGCCCGAACACCGAACTTGAACCCGAACTTTTGCTGCAAAGTTCGGGTTCGGGCCCGGGTCCTCAATACGATCCGAACTTTGCAGTTCAGTACGACCCGAACTGTGCAGTTCAGGTTCGCACAACACTATCAGTACCCCTTTGAGGTCAGACCTGGTGATAAAGGGGTCACATTTTTTTTTAAAACAACCAAACTGTCAGCTAAAAATAAAATAATAGGTTAAAAAAAGTATTTAAAAAAATATATAAGTAGTACAGATAAAGAGTTATTATATAGTGTAGAAACTATGTACAGATCATGTCAAGTACAGTACATACAGCTTACAGTAAAATAAAATATAATGACCCTTATCTGGTGTCCGAAGGGCAACTTCTTCTGTAATGTAAAAATGTTGCAACATGAAGAACTTAGTATTATGAATTAAAGAAAATGATAGCCAGCGGGAAAAAAAAAAATTGTAAAAATGTATATATAAAAAAAGATAAATAAGTTATGGTCTATATTCTTTTTATTCCTTTTTAATTGCATTTTACTGTAGGACTCTCTATTATCAGAAACTATATAAGAAAGATAAAAGGCTTCCCTTCTTAATAATAAGTCCTTTATATTCCCACAGCCTTCACAGATCTTTTGGCAGGTCTAGGTACTCTACTATGTATTGTGTCAGATTAATGTTTAAATCATGCCTTGGCCCTTGATAAATGGCTCTCTTTGCTGCAGAGGCCTTGATTTTAAAGTTTCTTCGTCATTTTCATAGCTAAGTTGAGAAATCTGTCATGCTGTCACCCCTCAGGGTTTCATACAAGTCATGGTACTGAATACAGTAATAACAAGCTTGGTATATTTTCCAAATTTAACAAAAGTTTAATGTTTTCTATAAACTTTTTCAGCCGTGAAACATCAGAGCTGAACAGGCACAAACTCTCAAAGTCAAGGCCTGAAAAAGCTTAGAAATAGTAGCTATACAAAAAGCATGGGATTTTATTCAAGCCTTATAACCATGGTTAAAATAGATAAATTCATTGAAGTCCAGAATATGTAAATCAAAAAGCTGCACATTAAATCACAAGCCAAGTCAAATTTATGCCTAGCCATTGTTTTAAAAAGCCACAAAAGTGGAGTGGATTGATGGTCTCTGTTTTACTTGATGGCTAATCTTTTTATTCCAAAACTGGAAGTTCCCAGTCAATAAAAAGTTGCAAAATTGCAAAACTTTTGAGGTAAAGCAAGGACTACAGTAAATGTGATGACCCTTAAATTTCCTGCTGTGGGCAAATGGAGATATTTATTATTCCTAGAAATAGAAGGTTGTGTTGTAAAACCTGTTTCCAGAAGTTACTCAGTTCCAGTGCAGCAAGATGGATGCTCGGTCTCCTCTGTCAACATGAGTCATATTGGAGGTTTTTCCACAAACTGCCAAGACCCTATAGAAAGGCCCTTTCATCTCTAATCAAGATACTTGACAGTTCTATGCAGAGCAATATACCTTTAGATCTCTGACTAATCTTCCATTTAATTAAGTTAGCCATTAAAAGCAAAGTTTAAAAAATAAAGGCCCCCGACTGTTTTATGTGGGGAGTATTTAAGTTTGAATGATTGTCTGAAGACTCGGAGTGTGTACTTGTCCTTATGTGTCCCTTACATAAAGCATATATTCCCACTGTGCCTTAGGGATAGATTCTTTCATGCATGCCTTAGATTCAATTAGCCATGCAATGAAAATGTTGACAGTGTAATATTGTCATCAAATCTATTATGTACTTAACACAATTTCAGAAAGTGTATGCTGGTTTCAAGTAATCCCTGGCCCACCCAGTCTGTCCCTTTGATTTGTGTAATACTTCAAACCTTGTATGGCTGGATATACAGTATTTTCTGTTGCCAGATCAAAATCCTTGTGTCCTTGAATGATTTATGCCATGATGTTAAGTATTCTTAAGGACACATTCCAAACTGATACAACTCCCAAATAATTGCATATTTGCTTCTATAGGCCTGTTTGTACTCTTAGAATGATTTATCTGACCATTTTTACATCCCTAATGGATTTTTAGTATTTTTATCGTAAAAATAAACATCCATTAGTATGTTTGCCGCTTTCTACATTTCCTGAATCATGTCACACATAGTTGAGCCTACATTAAATGAAGGTACCATTAAAGCTCATTTTAAAAAGTGCACTCAAAAGTTGTATATCAGTATTTCATGTTGGTCTGTATGGAGGATAAATATTTGATTGCTTATGTTATGTAATTTGAAGATTTTTAACTGAATTAAAGATCTCACTTCATGAAATTACAGTCAAGCTTTACCTACAACTTTCCAAAAATTCTGATTAAAAACTAATCTGAATTTTTGGAATTTCTCAAAAGCCTTTGTCCAGATTGGAAGACAGGAAAGATAAAAGAGAATCCTGGCAGGTGTCTGTATATAAACACCATCAGGCATTTAATGCCAACAAGTGAAGGTTATTGGACAATAAGAAAGTCATAAAAATCCTAATCTGCAGTACGTTTTTAAGGATGCTGATTGTTACCAGCAGCAGCTAAGCATTTACTCTTAGCAACATATGTCTTCATTACTTTGGCATTACTAATTGTGTCTTGGTATTAAAGACTTTGAAACTATTGACTCTAGAATGCCATCCACAACTTGTGAGGGAACTTTTTATTTGCGTGAAATATATTAGGACCTAAATCAAATTGGCCAAACAGAATCCAAACAGAATTTGTGGAAATTAGATCATCACTACCTACAAGGAAAAGTGTATATCTAGAATGCAAAGCATAACTAAATTATACATTTCTCTGAAAATAGGGTCGAAGGCTTTCATCTTACTGACCCTGCACTGCCTCTGTCGACTTTTGGCACCCTTTCTGACACATAGGAAATGCCTCAAAATGGCCACTCACTGGCTGAGGCGGGTCTCTGTTGAAGTAGTGAATGCCCGAGAGGGCATTTTGAGGCATTTCCTGTCTGTTGACCTGGAAGCCTGCAGTATACAGCAACAGGGTCTTTGGCAGTATCAGAATGGCAGCAGCAGAATCTAACCTTAAAGCATTTATTCATTTATAGAATGGTGAATTATACGGTTTTGTACGGTGCCTCACGTTACTATGTTTAATCATTCAATTGCCTTTCATGGGCCATTTGAATGTACATTCAACATACAAAGCCACAGGGAGTGGTATGTTCAAAAATCCAACCAATCAGCATTGTGATTTCTTTGGTAAGACACCTGTATTGCTAAACGTCATGCACTAATTGGCTGTCCAGTAGCGTATCTCTACTGTGTGTGCAGTACTACATTTTTTTCTACTGCTTTGGATACAAGAGGAGGGTAGCTCCACGACATTTTCCTGCTAATATATGTATTGTATAGGACCCTGAAAAATCTGCTCGTCTTGTCATAAATTCACAGCTTTTAGTAGTTATTTCTTACAATTATAAAGAGGGCTTATCTTAAAGAGGACCTTTCATTACCCTAAAAATCTGAACTAAGTATACAGACATAGAGAGCGGCGCCCGCTCCGTTCTCCCGGTATAGGCTCCGGTAACTTCATCTCTTCGGCTCAACTGGGAGGAGCCTGCCCTTCCTCTCCTGGGCGTCTCCTTCCAGACTGTAGCGCTGAACAACCGCAGCGCTCAGCTCATAGCCTGGGAGGTTTTCTTCTCCCAGGCTATGAGCTGAGCGCTGCGGTTGGCCAGCGCTACAGCCTGGGAGAAGGAGACGTCCAGGAGAGGAAGGGCAGGCTCTTCCCAGTTGAGCCGAAGAGCTGAAGTTACCGGAGCCTATACCGGGTGAACGGAATGGCGCCCAGGGATAATAGTAAGTGCAGGGAGATCCCTGGGCGCCACTCTCCATGTCTGTATACTTAGTTTAGATTTGTTAGAGTAATGAAAGGTCTTCCTTAATTAGTTGTTATCTAGATATCAGCACATTTTTTGAAATTTGTTTTAGGTCCAATTCAAACGAACTGGTCAAAACTGTAACTTGGGTATGAATCAATTCTACCTGAATAAAAAGTGTTCCGATTGCTCTAAAAACTCTTTAAAATCTCCTCCCGCCCCCTTTTAAGCTCTTTAATGCAATGACAGCTGTCAGAGTGACAGTAACCTACTGTCTACAGCTAGGAGTAAACCGTTCCATAAATTGTCACGTATTGGGATTAGATGTGTGTTGGTGTCTATTAGGGATGTCCCGATACCATTTTTTTAAGACAGAGTACGAGTACCGATACTTTTATTTAAGTACTCGCCGATACCAATTACCGATACCTCGAATAAACAGCGACGCAGTTGCTGATAGCAATGAAAAAAATTAAAGCTGGAATTTGGTTGCTATGGACAACGGCTTTTCTTTTCCTTTGTACAAGTGTTAATAAATTAATAAATGGGAATATAATAGTGTTTTCCAACCAATGTGCCACCAGGGGGATCTGTTATGGGGTATCTGTGGATGACACTGTTATGGGGGGGGATCTGTGGATGACACTGTTATGGGGGATCTGTGGATGTCACTGTTATGGGGGCGCTGTGGATGACACTGTTATGGGGGTCTGTGGATGACACTGTTATGGGGGATCTGTGGATGTCACTGTTATGGGGGATCTGTGGATGACACTGTTATGGGGGATCTGTGGATGACACTGTTATGGGGGATCTGTGGATGACCCTGTTATGGGGGGATCTGTGGATGACACTGTTATGGGGGATCTGTGGATGACACTGTTATGGGGGATCTGTGGATGACACGGTTATGGGGGATCTGTGGATGACACGGGTTATGGGGGATCTGTGGATGACACTGTTATGGGGGATCTGTGGATGACACTGTTATGGGGGATCTGTGGATGACACTGTTATGGGGGTGCTCTGGATGACACTGTTATGGGGGATCTCTGGATGACACTGTTATGGGGGATCTCTGGATGACACTGTTATGGGGGATCTCTGGATGACACTGTTATGGGGATCTCTGGATGACACTGTTATGGGGGATCTCTGGATGACACTGTTATGGGGGATCTCTGGATGACACTGTTATGGGGGATCTCTGGATGACACTGTAATGGGGGATCTCTGGATGACACTGTAATGGGGGATCTCTGGATGACACTGTAATGGGGGATCTCTGGATGACACTGCAATGGGGGATCTCTGGATGACACTGTAATGGGGGATCTCTGGATGACACTGTAATGGGGGATCTCTGGGTGACACTGTAATGGGAGATCTCTGGATGACACTGTAATGGGGGATCTCTGGATGACACATATATAGCATATTATGCTATATACATGTCATCCACAGATCCCCCATTAGTGTCATCCACAGACCCCCATAAGTGCCATCATAGTGTGTGTGTGTGGGGGGGGCAGTTTACACTCACAGGGGCCGGTGTAGCTTGACTCTTTCATACACCGGCCCCGCAGCTCCTATACACTATTGAGGTAAACTTAATCTCTATTAATGTGGCCGGAATTACTAACTATTAATGCGCAGTCTCCCTCAGGTTAGGCGCTCAGTCCCTCCATTCTCCTCTTGCCCCGCACGCCTTCTACATTCATAAAGTGGGCGGAGCGCACAGGAGGGACGTGAGGTGCTTGGAGGAATCGGGCAGCTTGAGCTCTCAGTTCCTCCATGCGCCTCATGTCCCGCCTGCTCGCTCCGCCCACTTTTATGAATGAAGAAGGCAGGCGGGGCAGGAGGAGCATGGAGGGACTGAGCGCCTGACCTGAGGGAGACTGCGCATTAATAGTTAGTAATTCCGGCCACATTAATAGAGGTTAGGTTTACTTCAAAAGTGTATAGGAGCTGCCGGAGCGGAACTTCCGGTATCGGCGGCATTTTCACGACTACAAGTACTCGTGAAAATGCCGGTATCGGTCCCGATACCGATACTGGTATCGGGACATCCCTAGTGTCTATATACACATAGTAGTATCGGAAAAAGCAGTACTTTGTTTTGCATAAGCGCTCAAAATTTCTCTGTTTGGGAGGAGCAGCAGCAGTTACAGTGCAGAACCTCACATACAAAGCAGGAGATGTACAGCTGTTTAGGGGTATTTCTATTATTTATAGAGATGAGAGAATTGAAGCTGAGGAAGTGGAATTCGATCCGAATTTCAGGAAAAATTTGATTTGCACCGAATCCAAGTTCCTCACTCTTTGTGCTAACTCATCGCATTTTTTCCTAAAATGGCTGCTGCATATGTGAGGACATGGAGAAAGGAACTCTGGGTAGGCGGGATCACCAATAATGCCATGCATACAGCCAATCAGCAGCCAGCCCTATGATGTCACAGCCCTGTAAATAGCGTCAGCCATTTTAGATTCTGCCATTTACCAGTGTACTTAGTGCAGGGAGAGACATCTTCAGGCGCTAGGGACAGTGATAGGAAAGACTTGATTGTGGTGAAAAAACGATTTATAAGTGGAGGGAAAGGATAGTGTGGAATCGTTCCACAGCATTTATGTAGAACAGTGTTCAGTAGGGGAGGTTAAAGACTGGGTAATAGGAACAATCCTATTACACATTGGTGCACTGACTATGAATCCAAATTGGCATTATACAGCTCTCTCATTCCAGCAAACCGTTCTTGTTATTGCGGTGCCAGTGCTGTTTGATACAGCCATTAACAGGGTTTATTACAAGGAAATATTTATATATTATAATATATATATGTTGTAAAGCCCTTTTTGCAATGTATTAGTGGCAAAAGAAAAAATATTTGCCCTTGTGCGGTGCAGTTATATATTCTTAAGCCCTGTTTGCCACGTATTAGTGGCAAAATAAAAATATATTCGTCCTTCAGCGTTGCACTTATCTGTTGAAAAGCCTTTTCTGTTGTGTAAAAGCAGAAAAAAATTAGCCGCTCAGCGGTGCAGTGATATTTTCTAAAGCCCTGTTTGCCATGTATTAGTGCCGAAATAAAAATATATTCACCCTTCAGCGTTGCACTTATCTGTTGAAAAGCCTTTTGTGTTGTGTAAAAGTAGAAAGAAATTAGGGACTAATTGCTGTTCAGCGGTGCAGTGATGTATTCTAAAGCCCTGTTTGCCGTGTATTAGTGGCAAAATAAAAATATATTCGCTGTTCAGCGTTGCACTTATCTGTTAAATAGTGTTTGTGTTGTGTAAAATTAGAAAAAAATTAGGGCCTGATTGCCGTTCAGCGGTGCAGTGAAATATTCTAAAGCCCTGTTTGCTTTGAATTAGTGGCGAAAGCAAAAATATTTGATCTAACATTTGATTATTTGATCCAACAGTATATCAGACAGAGAAGTGCCAGGCAAAAGTCGCAGCAGAGTAAGGGGCGTGGCAGCAGGGGTCACAGCAAGAGGCCTTAGCTCCTGGTGTCATCTAGCAGTCGTGTCTTGACCAGCAACCCAGTGGTTCTTGAATGGTTGACTCGATCTCGACTTTGTTGCAAGTGACATCAGACACCCCCAGCCAAGAGTTGGTGGGTTTGTCAGACACAACCCTTAGATGGCTTGGCTCAGAAGCAGGCCCTGTGCCCTCACCTGTCCTCAACCTGCCTCTGTCATTTTCTGTTCCTTCAGCCAGAGAAGTATTGTATGCTGTGGGCTCAGCTCCAATATACAGTGAGGACGAGCTACTAGAAGACAGTGAGCAGCTACTGGCAAGCCAAGATGTGGGGGAGACATCCGCCGGTTCATCCAGTAGGCGGGAAAGTAGTGATGAGGAGAGTGGCATGGGAGCTGGTGTTGCGAGCGGTCAGGCTTCTGACCCAGAGACAGTTGAGGAGGACATGAGTGACTTGTAGACAGTACTCGATGATGATGATGTAACTGATAGCACTTCAGAGCCGGGAGATGAAGGGGCTTCATCATCATCGGGAGAAGAGGGTGGCAGCTTGCACGTGAGGCAGCGGCGGAGCCAGCAAGTTGCTAGCGTGGCCAGGAGTCAACTGGGTGGCAGCAGTGGAAGGTCAGGAGCCAAACATGCCCAGGGTAGACCACTCGCTTTGCAGGAGCCTAGCTGCCCAGGAAGTAGCGGTGCATGGGTAAATGAAGGCAGTGGCGGTAGCAGTCAGTCAGTGCATAGTGTTAGGTGTAAAATCACCTACTCGGCTGTATGGCAGTATTTTCGTAAGCCACGGGAGGAGGTGAACATAGCCATATGTAGAATATGTGTGCAGAAGGTGAAGCGTGGCCAGGGTGCCAATGTTGGCAGCAGGGTCCTGCGTCAACATATGCAGGGCCACCATAAAGTGGCCTGGAAGAACCGTGGCTCCAACAGGTGGTCCAGCCTGCTGCAGCAATCACTGCATCACTAAGTGGCACACACCCTGTTCCAGGCAGTCAAGGCTCCACCACCTCAGCCAAAGGGAGCTTTCTGTCCTTCCCATCATCTGCTGGTGCTGATGCTCCTGCTCCTACTACTCCTCGACAGTCATTCTGTCAGCAATCGCTCATCGAAGTGATTGCCAAGAGACAACAGTATGTGTGCACATTGTTGAAAGATTTATAAAGCAAACAGGGCTTTATATAAAAAGAAAGGATCAAAGAAAAAATATCAAAAGTTATTGATCCTGCTGAGGAGAGGTGGACATAAATTAACACCTCTGAGTTCGTTTATCAAGAATCTTAATTACTGTGTGGCATTAGTAAAGAACCAGTTACCATTGTCTATGCAAAATATATGTGAATTTATTATACAAAATGCTGGATACAAATCAATAATAATGCAAATGATAGACAATGAAGTGTAATATCAATATGTGCCACAATACAGTGCTTACACACCACAAACACTCTCTAATAATAAAAATCAACGCAGGAAATTAAATTTTACTTACGATCAATAATGTATATCACTAATTAATGCAATAATATGCAATAATCCAAATTAAAGAAAATGAGAGGTATCAACCTTTATTCTGTCACCTCTGACCAATTTACGGTATATGGCACTATCACACTAACTATAAATTCCTCAGCTCGGTATTAGGCTAGGGAATATCAAAGTTCCCACGGGACTAGGTATCAATGTCTGATCTTCATTTTAGCAATATGCATCTTTGCTAAGAGAATGATCAGCATTGACCAGGTGTCTAACACTACATATGCACACAATATGGGGATATTTGGCTATATACCGGTCTAAGTAATTTATCAATACCACTGGCAATAAACAATATATATGTTACCAAGGGTCAAATGATGAACAGAGCCTTCAAGGGACCATCAACTCTCAAGAGGGTTTCCATAAAATCCAAAGCTTTGATTCTCCTTCCTGGCCATGCGTCTGTTAAGTCTTTTGTTCTTGGTAGATTTTTTTCTTTTTTATGGGGATCACCCCTGCGTACCATCTGCATGGGTAATTATCCCCAACCTTATCAAAAGAATACTCCCTCCTTGATAACAGTCTCTCAATCATATCGGAAGGTGTGCACTTATAGTAATAACCTATGAGGTCATATATTACCCAAATTGCACAAGCTATTAGCACCATCCTATAAAGAGTTAATTTCTATAAGTCTGACATAATTTTGTGCCATATACATTTGACCTCTGCAATTTAAATCAGAGAGGAGATATACATTCTGACATCTGAACCAATTAAAACCTAGATTTCCCGAAACTAGCAAGACAGTTCTGAGCCATAAATCTACTATGTAAATAACAAATGTATGGGTTTTGTGTTTTACAGGTGCTTATCTCAGAGAATAATACTGTCTCACTGAATGAGATCTCATTAATACTGTTTGGCTATATCCTAGGAATATGCATATTCTCTTAGTAAAACATACACAAGATAATATGTGCATCAATGCCTTGGTTATAATATGTGGCAATATAAAAAATGTATGTGTAACTTATTGATTAGCTCATGCTCAAAAACTAAATAAGATCCCTTATATGAATGAACAGAAATTTATACTTCTGCCTCATTATTGGACATTGTTCTGTTTCAGTATCTTGCATTGTGTATTGGTATGCTCCTCTCTTCTCCTCCCCCTCTATTTCAGCTTCTAGTTGGTTCAGTCTAGCCACTTCCTGTTTTCCCAGTCATGCATTGCTGTTAGTGTGTGCTCTAATTCTGAGGAGAATCTAAGTAGAATCTCATCTTCTTATCAAGGAGAATATTGTTGGCATAATTCTTTTACCATCTGGATTCCCTGCATATCTTGTAATACAATCTCTGGATTAAAGACTACTTGATTAACTCCTGGGTGTCTGATGCATAAACTGTAAGTGGAGAATGTCTGATTCAACAAGTCACCTCACAGATGCGTGATTGTATAAAGCTGACATTTAGAAACGCCACAGTAAAAGAATTGGCTTAGTACTCTCCTTCTCCTGCTAAGAAAAGAATATTCTCCTCCTCCAAGTAATAGCCATCATCATTTGTCTCCTATTATGCTAAAGTGGAAGGTAAAATCTTATACTGCCCAGTACTGCATTTACTATGATCGCAGAAGCTTTTAGCAATTTCAGTTTCATACAGGCTAGGAACTGTATTCAGCCTGTTTTCTAAGGTAAATATCGTCTGCCTGCTGTAAGCTATTGAAAGACTGAAACACCACTAAAGGTCACTGTTGTGACACAGATGGAAATGCAGGACAAAGATAGAAGGATTTCTAAGCCCTCATTAAAAATGAAAGAGGCCCTTCTAACCGACAAAATGGAGGTATGCAATAATTTATCTATTTTGTGGGAAAAGTCTGAACAATGTATGGATACAGCACATGGATCAGACTATAACGAAGATCAATTAAAGGCCATGTGTACAAAATTGAATAAAACCTATGATTATTTTTCAGTCACTTCTAACTTTCTTCTCTGTTATCAAGTCTCAACTCAGAGGAATTCATCCTAGAATTAAAGACCCACACTGCACTTGATGAAAGATATAGCAGATTTATGGCAGTCAAGTCAATGCTAGGGGGCACGATATCACAACAATATGAAACTGCATTCCGCCAATTCTAACCATTCAAGGCACTCCAAGGCTTCATCCTGTTCCTCAAAATCTATTGCTCAGTCCTCATCGCTAAGGTCTCGCTCACAGTACTCTTCACTGAGTACCTCATTGGTGTTGGCACGCGCAAAAGCGGAAGCAGCGAAGGTACAAACTCACTGCATTAGAAAGGAAGCAGCAATTAAGGCACAAGTCGCAGAGACACAAGCCCAATCCCAAGCTAATCAAGCAGCTATACAGGCTCAGGTGCAAGCTATACAAGCCCAATCTCAAGCTAATCAAGCAGCTATACAGGCTCAGGCGCAAGCTATACAAGCCCGATTCTCAAGCTAATCAAGCAGCTATACAGGCTCAGGCGTAAGCGACCAAAGTCAAGGCTGAAGCTGAGTTGAAGGTCCTTCAGAAGGAAAGAGAAGAAGCAGCAGCAATGGCTGAACTTAAAGTTCTTGAAGAAGCTGCTGAAGAAGAAGAAGCTTATCATCCTATATCCAAGATATCTAATGACTCAGAAGGCCGTACCCTGCAATTCGTCCTAGACCAAAGCAAAGTCAATGCATTTGCACCAGAAGATTTGGGCTCTGCACGCCAGCCTGCTGAACTCATGCGGATAGAAAAAGAGGCAGCTGATAACCATACAGTTGACCCCAGTCCAGTGGACATTTCTTTTTCTTTCAAACCTCTGGCACCTTACACAGTATTTCAGGCGCCATTAGAGACGTCGCTTCAAGATCATCAAATCACATTAAAACCTCCTGAGACTAGTTACATAGCAACCAAAACGCTGGCGCCAACATTACCAGATGTAAAGCCTTCATTTACGCTCAACCCAGCTGCCACTCCATTCCATCTTCCAACCCCCAAACATAGGGTATCAGATGGTGCCAACAACTACAGAGAGGGAGAAATTCCCATCGCCATGATGCAGGAAAGAAATGACGCATCAGAAATCGCTAAGTACCTCACCCTCAGGGACCTCATCAGTACTAGCCTTACGAACTTTGATGATCGCCCAGAGAACTATAGAAGTTGGAAAGCCACTTTTAAGACGACAGTTCAAACCCTTGGTGTACCGCCTATGCAAGAACTTGATTTACTAATTAGATAGCCGTCAAACTGTGTTAAGAGACTCAAAACCGTTCATTTCTTGCATGGGAAAGATTAGAGCAGACGTACGGCTGCTCAGCAGTGGTTGAACGTGCCTTATTTAAACGACTATACGACTTTCCTGAATTATCCGAATACAGACCGCCGAAGGTTCCAGGAATTAAGCGACCTTCTTCTTGAGTTTGAGATCGTCAAGGGACCCGCAGCTACCAGGTCTCAGATTTCTTGATACCTCCCATGGTGTGGGCCTGATCGTGGAGAAATTACCCCTCAATATTCAAGACCAATGGGCAACAACAGGTTCAAAATACAAGGAGCAACATCGTGTTCCCTTTCCACCATTTTCATTCTACTATAAGTTCATCAAGGACTTGGCTAGAGCTAAAAACGATCCGAGCTTCAACACCTTGGGAACCAGCATCTTTGGCTCTACTAAAAAGAGACACAAGGTTTCTAAGGGTCTAATTTCAGTAAAAAAGACAGGGGTTGTGCCCACTACTAACAATGGAAATGAAAGCCCTAAGGAACCCGATCATCATTGCCCTATCCATTAAAAACCACATCCTTTAAGGAAATGCCGTGTCTTCATAAAAAATCCCTTTGGGGAACGTAAGGAGTTCCTAAGGAGTCATGATATCTGCTTCAGATGCTGTGCATCCATTGAGCACTTCGCCAGAGACTGTAAGGTTCCAGTCAAGTGTTCTGAATGTAATAGTGATGTACATGTGTCCGCTGTTCACCCGGGACCAATCAGGCAGAACCTAGAACCAGTTAGCTGGCACAAGCCCCATTCCGATCAAGGCGGGGAGAGTGATGGCAGGGAGAGTGCCGACTGACCAACCACAACCATTACACCCAAATGCACAAAGGTATGTGGAGGAGGACTTGTGTGCGGTAAGTCTTGTTCTAAGATTTGCCTCGTGGATGTGTTTCCTGCTGCACAACCAGAGAAGACCATAAGAATGTATGCTATTCTAGAAGTAATTGTTCTTTAGCTAGCCCTAAGTTCTTTGATCTGTTCAGGATAGAGGGAGAAACGTCACCCTACACCCTAGGAACATGCTCTGGTCTTGTGACAACCTTAGGAAGAAGAGCTAATGGTTTCACCTTGAAGCCCATCAAAGGAGATAAGAAACTCTCTTCCAACCCTTATTGAGTGTGACAAATTGCCGGACACAAGGGATGAGATTCCCACACCTGAAACCGCACAGCATTACCCTCATCTCAGGAACATAGCCAGAGAGATTCCTCCCCTTGATAACCATGCTGAGCTCTTACTTTTTTTTTAAAATATAATCTTTATTCAGATTTTCCATATAAGTATACATAAGCACATATAAGTACAAACAATTGTACATGACATTTCAGTACAAATGCTCCACTAACCGAAACCCCCCCTCCCATTAATTGGTGCAGATACTGTCCTCCAGTCTACCATAATTCTCTCTATCATCAATCAATTTGGAGTCTCCCTAATCGATTTGCATGTTTCCTTGCAAGATACCATTCTGACTGAACAAATGGAGCCATCACATTCTTCATTTCCATCTGAAAAGACCGTTATAATAAAGCGTTCCCATCTCTTAAAAAATGTGTGCGTGGTCTTTCCTTTAAGCTGCTCTGCCTCTGTTTTTTCCAATTCAAAGCACAATTTAATCTGTGAAAAAATGTTTCCCAAGGTAGGTACCCTGGGTTCAAGCCAAGCCCGAAAGATGCATCTTTTAGATGCCAACAGTATTAGATAAAGTAGCGGAGTCATACCTCTGTACTCAGGGGGTGCATGAAATAAAAAAAGTTCAGGGGAACATGGGATCCTGACCCCTAGATATCTTTTGATATTTCGTAGGATGTCTCTCCAAAATCTCTCTACTTCTGGGGATGCCCAGATCCCATTAAATAGATCACATCCCTTCAATTTACATTTGGGGCAATGTTGTAGTCTATCAGGAGACACAAATTGAAAGCCGTAAATGGCTCTATAAATCATTCTAAAGTGTGATTCTCTCCAGGTTTCACTAGGGGTGACCTTTCTGACCTTATTCCAGCCTTTAAGGATCACCTTTTGGACATCTATCCCTGGAAATTCCTTCCTCCACCTAGAAAACATCTGATCAGCAGTGTGAGTTTGTATTTTATCCCTAAGGGCAAAATAGTATTCTGATAGCGACTTTTTTCTTTTCCCTTGACCTAGCATTACATCGAAATCAGTAGTGTCCATTTCCTTCGTAAGGTCCTTAACTCTATTCCTGAGGAAACCCAGTACTTGTAGAAAAGCTAACAAGTTACCCCCCAGCTGCATCCCATGTTTTTGAAAAAATTCTGGAGCATTACAATATCTTCTATCATTCCCCATCCACAAATCTGCTGGCGTTTTTATACCCTTAGCCTTCCATCTATTAAAGTGCTTAGAATCCACCCCCGCAGGTAATTCTGGGTGTCCCCACAGAGCCATGTGCTTTGAAAGCAGAAAGGGAAGCGTGTATATTTTCCTCACGGCTTTCCATGTGGCAACTGTGTCTCTAAGCAGTAGGCTCTTCCTGATATCTACAGAGATTGCGCCAAATTTAGTGTGTAACAAGGCCTAGAGGGACCATGGGTGGAACAATTGATCCTCAAGCGGGGTGTTCGTGTGATAATTCGTTCCACGAACCCAGTCAGCACAGTGCCTCATGATACTAGCTAAGTTGTCGCTCCGAAGATCCGGGAAGTTTAAACCTCCCAGTGGTTTAGGTAATTTGAGTTTAGTAAGTGAAATTCTCGCCCTTTTACCCCTCCACAAGAATGTGCAGAATGCAGTTTCCAACGTGTTAATGTCAGTGTGTTTGAGAAGTATTGGGCTAGTTTGCATCGGATATAATAGTCTAGAGACACACATCATTTTTACCAATTGGCTTCTTCCCCCCCAGGGACAGGCAGCGACATCCATCTCTTGACATCTGCTAAAATCTTCCTAACCAGAGGAGGGAAATTCAGAAGATATTATGATTCTGGATGCTTTCCCACATGTATTCCCAGATATTTAATGGATCTGGTGGCTATCCGTACTGGTACCTTCAGAGCTTCCGCTGAGATTTGTGGTGTTCCCTCCTCTAGAAATAAAATTTCAGGTTTACTCGCGTTTACCCTAAATCCTGTCACTAACTCGATGTCTGACATCATCTGAAACAGATGTTTCAGATCTCTCTGAGGGTGCTCCAGAAATATTAACAAGTCATCTGCGAACAACGCATGTTTTATCCTCACCTTACCCACGGAAATTCCTTCCCATCTCTCATCTTCTGCTAGCGCTCTAGATAACAGCTCTATGACTAGATTGAAAAGGAGTTGGGATATCCCTGCCTTGTCCCTTTGTGCATCTTAATAGGTTGGGATATGAAACCCGGGGTAAGTATCTTTGCCGAAGGATTGGAGTATATAGCCAACAGGTATCGCCTAAAGGGACCACTAAATCCCATAACATCCAAGATCTTTCCCATCCATTCCCAGTCTACATTGTCAAATGCCTTTTCCGCCTTTTCCGCGATTTAATTTGACCGTGCTTTTTCTTTACAGCTACAATATTGGTTATCGGTCTGCGTCCTTTGGCTAGCCTAGCTAAAAGTTTGCCCGATTTGTTGCCATATCTGTACAACTGAGCCTCCCACCTAGATTGGGCCAGACGTTCCCACTTCTGAAGCCACTCCTCATAATTTTTCCTAGCGTGTTGCCATTTAGTCTGAAAATCTGGGGTCTTATGTCTTTTAAATTCCGTGTACGCTTGCCTGAGTTTATTGCTAAATTCTGCAAGCATTTTTTTTTTTTTAATTTCTCCCCGTACCTGTAGGCCATTATCCACCCCCCTCAGTACCGTTTTACCCGCATCCCACAGTAACTTGGGGTCTTCTGTCCCTCCGTTCTCCTGTTCATATTCAAGCCACCAACCTCTTAACATGTCCCTAAAGTTTTCATCCTGCATAAGAGAGGCAGGGAAGCGCCATAAGAAATCCGATCCCCTCGGGATATTATGCCTTATTATCGATACTGGGGAATGATCTGAGATAATTAGGTCTTCTATCAGGGTCTGAAAAATGTCCTAAGCTTCCGTCATTTACCAATATATAATCTATGCTAGACCATGATTTGTGGGAGCATGAAAAATGTGTAAATTCTCTTCCTTCCGGGTTGAGGGATCGCCAAACATCAGTCATATTAGTATTCTACATGAATTTGGGGAGCCGAATATCTGGACGTGCGTGCTTGTTACCCCCTTCTTGGGCTCTCAACCTGTCTTCTTCCTGATCTACCAATGCGTTCATGTCCCCTGCAACTATCCTAATGCTTGCCATGTCTCCGTTAACCTTATCTGTTCAGTCACAAAAAAAATTTGCATCCTGGTCATTTGGGCGATACACATTGTATATGCTCACCGTCTCCCCTGCTAATGACATTCGTAAGTGGGATAATCGGCCTTGTGAGTCAGACGTGTGGTCTAATAATGGTCTACATATTGAATACCCTGTTTCAATAATGTTATTACTCCTGCGCTCTTTCCCCTAGCCCCTGAACCAAAAACCTCCTCAACCCAGTCCTTCTTCATTCTCACAAAATCCTCCCCCACCAAGTGAGTCTCCTGTAAGAGAGTGATATTGGCCCTAAGTATCTTAAGGTGTCGTAGTACCATTCTTCGCTTAGTCGGAGAACGCAGCCCTTTAACGTTCCATGAAATGATTTTCAGCGTGGCTGCCTTATCTGATACGTTATAGATGATATGACAAATGAACTGGCTCGAGACAGTATCGCACCTAAAACATTAACCTCCCCCCCCCCCTAAACCATGAACAGTAAGCCCCTTAACTGGGGAAAGGGTAAACCTCAAATTATCTCTGACTTCACTACTTCCCAGCATACTTATCCGCATACTTTCCTATCTATATGTGCCTACAACACCCTTAGCACCATACTTCTTTAGATTTCGTACCCAGTGAGATTGAGAACAATTCCTCTGAACATCAGGAAAAGCTAACCTACCCAGAGGGTTTTTTATTTTTTTTCCCTCCCCCTTTCTTTTCCTCCCTTCTCCTTTTCTCCCTTCATATGCCCCTCTCTCTGCAATATACAACTGGCTGGTTAGAGCCTCCTGATAAACCTTCTCCCCCAAAATCTTCCAACGGGAAAATTAAGTATAATCGAACATGCTGAACGACACACAGTCCATTCCATACTAATTCAACAGGAATAACAGAACATATGTTCAGATCACATCTCCTCCACTATGATAAGTATACTCATCAGTTCTCCTGAGGCAGGCAAGTCCCATCATCCGGACTATTGACGCGCTGGCGACCTCTGATCATGCTGGACTCCGCGATCTCCCCCTTGATCTTCATGTGGAGATGGACATGTCGAGGAGTCCCGATGGTAAGTGATGGCTGGTAGTTGTTCCAGGTTTCTGCATCTGGACTTGATCGCCTGTGCCGCTTCATCCGGGTCTCTGAAAGTTGCAGTGGAACCATCTGGTAAGAAGATCTTCAAGATCGCCGGGTATAGTAAAGCAAAGCGCACTTGGGATCTGAATAGCGCTGTACAAATTGGCGCGAAGGACTTCCTTCTTCTGGTGACATTGGCTGAATAATCCCCGAAGATCAGGATCCGATAGCCTCTTATCACAACCGGTTTTCCCCCCGATTTGTAGGCCCTCAAAATGGCGGATTTCCCTGAATAGTCCAGGTACTTAGCAATACCTTGTCGTGGCCTGGCTGTGCACGATTGTCCTGCTACCGTGGGCTTCTTCCTTAGGTTCGCGTCCATGATAGTCGCGGGACCCACCCTATGGGCTCTTTCCACCTTAAATCTGGCGTTGAGGCCTAGAGCTGTCGGGATCTCAGTTTCGCAGATTGCGATAAGTTACTTGGCAGGAAATTTATTCAGGGAGCCCAACTATTCGGAGATTGCTTCTCCGCGAACGGTTCTCCAAGTCGTCTACTTTTTCCCATAATTTGCAGTTCTCTGCCAGTGCCTCCTCGAGGCACGCTTGTAGGGTGAGGCTGTCTACCTCCATGGCTGTGACTCTCAACTCCAGGTCAGCGAGCTGCGTGGTGTGCTGTTTCACCTCCTCCTGAAGTGTAGCAAAAGAGTGTGACACCGTAGAGGCCAAGGCATCTTGGAGGTCGGGTAGAATCCGTGCTGCCACCTCTAAAGCTAGCTGCTTATAATCGACTTTATCAGCTCCTGCTGACTGACTGCTCTGCAGCTCCATTGATGGGTCTGCGCGTCGTGAGCTCTTGTCTTCCTCTGGGTGTAGCACCATATTGCTTTCCACTGGTGTCTTCCTAGGTCTCAGTGGTTTTTTTTTCGATTTGCTTCCCATTTGAATAAGGAAGCGGTCCATATACCAACAGAATACAGCTCTCTCCCAGTTCCGGACTTTTGTATAGTGTGCACAGTCTGTCTTTTAGGGGATAAGCTCTGTTTCGGGTATTTCAGCTCAAGGAGCTCTCAGTGCATGCGGCTGCTCATGCTCGCGCCAGAACCGGAAGTCGAGATCTTACTTTTGCTAGGTAGAGACATTCTTGAGGCTCATAAGGTCCTTGAACTTCGCAATGGCCTTTTCAACGCTCCATATGCCCAGAAACTTACAGTGGGTTGGATCATCGTGGGGGATGTATGTCTGGAAAGAACCGGCAGACCCTGCCAAGTACACTCCTTCAGATTTCACGTATTGATAGGGGGATGAACTTCTTACTTCAGGCAGTGTCACCACTACTATGTGCAAGAGGTTCCTTGCCCAAATATTATAAAAACATCAGAAAGCATCTTAAATCCCAAGGAGTCAGCTGCAGAAGAATGTTCCTGGACAGAAGGGCAGCTTGTAGAAATGCCTTCAGGATTTAAATTGAAGCCCTCTTCAAGCCCTTGTTAGCTTTGCAGTCCTCATGCAGTTTATCATAATGAATAGGGATGAGCGAACCCGAACTGGATAGTTCAGGTTCGTACCGAATTTTGGGGTGTTCGGGACACGGACCCGGACCGGAACATTTTCAAAAAAGTTCGGGTTCGGGTCCGTTGTTCGGCGATTTCTTTCCTCTTTCTGAAGGGCTGCACAGCAGCCAATGTAGACGTCCGCTTCGGGAAACTTGTGAAAGAGAATTAGCTCGGGACAGGGCACCGGCTGCTATATTTTGGATTCGGGTACATGAATGTGTGTAATGAATTTGGTGTAGTAACGAGCGAAGCACCTGACGCCTAACAAAAGATATCAGTAGGACCAAGCCGTTAATCAAATATCCATGACCGCGACATTGACAAAAACATACATCATGTAACCAGCCCATGCCAACCCCCTGCATGCACAGCCGCCATTATAGGATAAAGTTCAACCAACGCTGAAATCTGTGGAACCCGGGATCAACCAACCTCACTCGTCCACCCATCAGCTAGCCAGTGGGGGCCAGAAAAAAGGGGCAGCAAAACCTGAGTTTGACGTGGCCTCAGAAAACTAGGAGAATTACTGTATACCTCTGGAATAAAAGAGAAATACCATACCAATGCCTGAGAAAGTGGTCCCACATGGAAAGTCAGCAATCGCCTGAACATCAAGGCATATATAAACACTTGATCCTGGAGAGATAAACGCAAGAAACCCTTTAATCTTTACCAATGCCACTAACGTACATGGTATCATGGTGAACTGATGAAATAACGAGTCGAATACGTATGCGTAAAAACGTGCGTCAAGCGTAACCCTATAAGGAATCTGGTGCCGAATCCGCAGTGCAGACCAACATCCTAACAGTGCCCCTATATATATATATATATATATATATATATATATATATATATATATATATATATTTTTTTTTTTATTTTTTTAAACTAACACTGGAGCCTGAACTCACACTCTGCCCCGCACTTCCAGCTGTGGCCACATAGAGGGCGCCAGAGCCACAACTATGCGTGTCTGTGGAACCCAGCCAGCAGATCAGAGCGAGGGGCAGAGGTGAGTGCACGCCCGAATAGTGCGGGAAGAGAGACTGACTAAAACAGACACCGTGCATGCTATGCACCCCACCTCACTAGTAGCTCTGCGTGAGGAAAACGCATGACAGCCAGCTGCAGAGCAGAGCTGAATACATGGTCGAGTGACCCCTGTAAGCGACTCCTGTGACGTGCTTTCCACATAGTGTAATCTCACACTAAAGTTATATTAAGAAGCCTGACATACCCTGACTAGAACACTAGATTAAATGTCCCTTCCCTATAACAAACTATGGGTTTTTTTTTTTTTTTTTCTCTGACATTTCATTTATTTTATAACACACCCTCTTTTTTTTTTTTTTTTTAAACACACACACTCCTGAACCTTACTACTCCCCCTTGCTGAGTGAATTCACCTGTGCGCCCCCTGCATAGAAACAACATGCTGAAGCCAAATTTGTCGCCCCCCCCCCCCCCCGTCTAACATCACAGCGGCCTGTGCAATACTTTATCGAGCGGGCACACGCTGTGCCCTGCACCCTACGTGTCATGCCGTGTGGGGAGAAGAGCGTGTCTCCCTGGCAGACCGTTCCGGTCCGGTGCTGCTCCCCCTTACCCAGGGAGCAGACACACTGCCGGCCGGACTTAAAGCAACGATGCTGCTGGATGAGGCAGCTACTTATCTGGACCGTAGAAAGTCGGGGCCTGGAACTGCCGTGTAGCGCTGCACCCTTGTTGCTCCCTGAGGACGGTATGTAGAGCTCCCACACCATACGCTGGAGACGACGTTCACTGTGGGAGGGGACGCCCGGCCAGATATAGTCATCATCGCCCCTCCCACAAATACAGGCCAATAAATCGGCCTTAACACTAGTTGTGCTGGCTTATTGCAGCTCAGCTACCACTCACTTAAGTGGGAGCTTAGATGCAGCAAATCAGCATGACCACTACACTTTGAATGGAGCTGCGCTTCCTGTTCCAAAATCAAGTGCAAGTTCCAACATTGGAAGCTGCAGGAAACAGCTGTGGGGGTGTCGTGTGTCGGACCCTCATCAATCAGGTATTAATTACCTATGCTGAGAATAGTCATCAATACCTGGAGCCTAGAAAAACCCTTATATATAAGGTGTAAACAGAGCCAAATCCTGCTGTCAAATTTGGTACATGATCTCACTTTACTTGTCATTTATATTTTTTTTGTATTATTATTGTATTATCATTTTTATTATTACAAATGTTTTTCTGGAGAGACATTTTTTATTGTATCCAGTACTGACTGGCTCAAAATATTCTCAGACAACAAATGTATTTGATACATTAATAGCTCCTATTTCAACAGCTGTCCCAGCTTATTGGCCAAAAAGTTTTATGATGTGTTACATCCAGCGTGTTTTCTGCATATTAGACTAGAAATATAAAAAATACTACAATGGCATATCTTAAAGGGGTTTTCTGGTTACACAAAAAAAATAAAAATTAACACCAGCAATAAACCTCACTGCATTATATGTCAGATGATGAACTTCTGAATGCATTTAACTCCTCAAGTATAATTGCAATTTGAGACTCTGCCCTGTGTTTACATCTGAGCTCAAGACTCACTGGGCCTGTCTATAGCACCAGGCCTGTGCATCTCCTTCCCCTCCCAGCTCAAACATTACAGATCCGCGCCTGAGTGAAGACCTGCTGGAAAAGCTACACCCTAAGACATAGCGTCATTGCTGACATCATGTCTAGAGGGCAGGGTCCAGGATACTGAGCAGAACAGCACCCTCAGAGGCAAGGTCACTGATAATGTTGCTTTCAGAGCCTTACAAGCCTTGCCATGCCTCAGTTGTAGACGTGATGTGATCAGGAAAGTAACCAACATAGTGAAAAATGTCACATGACTGCAATAAAGTGCAGAAAATGGGCATTACAGATAAATAACCACTATCAGTTATAATGTGTTGTTTTCCGTCAATTGATGCTGAAAATTGCAAAACTGGAATACCCCTTTAAGCAGCTAGGCCAAAAGTTAATCTCTATTTTGTGCACTGTCCCATTGCTAGTGCAGTGCCTCCACTGTAATATCACTGTATTTGGACACTGTGGAGGTAATTTGTCACCGTTGCATGATAGCCCCTTCGCTACTGAAGTGTGCACCTCTTTATAAATTAGGCGCACCCTCTGGCAGTCCGTGCACCTACGGTAGTTTGACATCTACTTCAGTCCATGAGTAGAGTAGATTTCAGACATCATTTCTACAGTTCATAGGCTTATTGCCAGCACCCCTATAGCATACACTCTGTTGCAAACACTAATTACTGTAATTGCTCCCTTTTTTTCTAAAAACCATATCATGCATTATTAGTAAATGCATATGTTGTCACATTGTATTGTATCAAGATACCCGCATTACTACTGAACACATTGTGCTACTATAACAGGATTTATATGTCATTTAACTGTAAAAGTATTGCATTGTGTCAAGATTATTGTGCATTATTTATCACTGACTCAGTTGTGCTACAATAACAGCATTTATACACCAGTTAACCAGTAACACATTGTATTGTGCCAAGATACCAGGCATTATTAGTAAATGCTTTGTACTGTAATAACTACATTAATATAGCTGTTTCATCCCATGCATTGTACTACCATTGTAAATTGTCAACACTTTGCAGTGTCTTTGTAGAAGAGGAGGGACATTTAATTGCACTTCTGTCTTTAAATTACAGAAGAAAATACTTGCAATTTTGCAAATATCAGTTAATAAACATTTATGAGCCTCATAATAAAATATCTGGTAAATAGAAGAGTGGAAAACAAATGACCCATGCCTCATCAGCAGATGTGGGTAGTAGTGCAAACAGCAGTAGCAGCACCTATCTGTTTGGCAAAAAGTAGTAGTAGTAACCCACAAATCTCACTGGCTTCCAATAGGCACCACATTATTATTATTAAGGACAAAGAGGATGATATTGTGGACTGGATCCTATCTGTCTTCATTGCCCCCCTGCTGTCTTTTTTTACTAAGAAAAACAAAACTCCACCGCACAATATGAAAGGTACTCAAGAGTGTTTGGACTGCCATGTGAAGGAGGTTCAGAGGGAGGCAGGGGATCCCATGTAAAGCAGTGTTGGTGGTGCTGGTAGTAGTGGTACTTGTAGAAAAAATACAGAGCAGAGAATCGGAGGGAGGGGGCAATGAGCCCATATTAAAGTCTGATAAAAGTAGCAAGTATGGTGAATGTAAGCATTTAAATGCATATGCTGCCATATTTGGGCAGGTAAATTGTCAGTGGAGATCTACGCTTCAACTGCCTTTTACAATGACTTACCAGATGTTCCCCCTGTTTGCTACCTGACTGCCAATTGAAATGGTATACAATGGTATAATATTTATGCAGACACATCATTTAAAAATTGGACTCCACTAAAAATTGGTATTATTTTCAGTTTTTTAAAAGATGGAACAATAAAGATGAAAGAGTTTTGTAAATAAGTGTGCTGTTTTCAGCTCTTTTTTGGATTTGTGTAAGCGAGAACAAAACAGGGGATGCGAATATGAAGGTGGTGGTGAGCTGAATTGTCTTTTTTTATTTCTTTTTTCATGTTACAAGTTCTAATCCTTGTTAAAGGGGTTTTTCCGGGAATTAAGAAAATGAAAATATTTAAAATATTAAGGAGTTGAATATATATCAAGGTGGCTCTACCCACAGGTGGATGGTATCGGTGCTCTTATCGTGACCAAAAAGCTCCCGATTAGTGTTGAGCGAACAGTTCGCGCATCGTTCGGGTTCGTACCGAATTTTGGGGTGTCCGGGACCCGGACCCGAACCCAGACATTTTCAAAAAAGTTCGGGTTCGGGTTCGGTGTCTGTCGATTTCTTCCCGCTTTCTGAAGGGCTGCACAGCAGCCAATCAGCTAGCGTCTTACTTCTTGCCCTAAGAAGCCATCACAGCCATGCCTACTAATGGCATGGCTGTGATTGGCCAAGTGCAGCATGTGACCCAGCCTCTATTTAAGCTGGAGTCACGTAGCGCCGCACGTCACACTGCTCTGACTAGTGTAGGGAGAGGATGCAGCTTCTGTGAGGGCGAGATAGGCAGGGAAAAGTCAGCAACAGCACCTAATGAACGGATCGATCTGCAGCTGAGAATCAGTGAACTTCTGCTATTTACTTGATTGCTGGTTTTTTGGCTGCACAGAGCGTTTTTCTGTCACTTATTTTCTGGGTTGATCGGGCGGCCATTTTGTGACTTGTGGTGCTCCAGAACAAGCTGCCACACATCCATCAATGCTTCAATACTATTTTTTTTTGCTATATCCTCCATCAGGGGCTTGGCTGTGCTAATTGTCACCCCTAGAAACTCAGGATAGCAATTTCTATATTTTATTAAGGGGTTAAATACAATTGCCCAAATACCAATCCCCTAAATCTGGTGTTCCAGCTTTGGCTAGACAAGCATAATACTGTCTGCTGTCTGGCAAAGGATAGATTATTTTCTGGGGTGAAATTCAATTGGCAAAATAGCAAAACCATACATCAGTGGTTTCAGCAGTGGCTGGCAAAATATAATAGTGTCCGCCAAAACAGATATTTTGGTTTGGGGTTAAATTCAATTGCCAAAATAGCAATACCATACATCAGTGGTTTCAGCAGTGGCTGGCAAAATATATTAGTGTTTCCTCCAAAACATATATTTTGTTCTGGGGTGAAATTCACTTGCCAAAATAGCAACACCCTAAATCTGGTGTCACAGCTGTGCCTGGCAAACTATATTAGTATCCGCAAAAACATATATTTTCTTCTGGGGTGAAATTCACTTGCCAAAATAGCAACACCCTAAATCTGGTGTCACAGCTGTGCCTGGCAAACTATATTAGTATCCGCAAAAACATATATTTTGTTCTGGGGTTAAATTCACTTGCCAAAATAGCAATCCACTAAATCTGGTGTCACAGCTGAGCCTGGCAAACTATATTATTATCCGCAAAAACATATATTTTGTTCTGGGGTGAAATTCACTTGCCAAAATAGCAATCCACTAAATCTGGTGTCACAGCTGAGCCTGGCAAACTATATTATTATCCGCAAAAACATATATTTTGTTCTGGGGTGAAATTCACTTGCCAAAATAGCAATCCTCTAAATCTGGTGTCACAGCTGAGCCTGGCAAACTATATTAGTATCCGCAAAAACATATATTTTCTTCTGGGGTGAAATTCACTTGCCAAAATAGCAACACCCTAAATCTGGTGTCACAGCTGAGCCTGGCAAACTATATTAGTATCCGCAAAAACATATATTTTCTTCTGGGGTGAAATTCACTTGCCAAAATAGCAATCCACTAAATCTGGTGTCACAGCTGAGCCTGGCAAACTATATTATTATCCGCCAAAACATATATTTTGTTCTGGGGTGAAATTCACTTGCCAAAATAGCAATCCACTAAATCTGGTGTCACAGCTGAGCCTGGCAAACTATATTATTATCCGCAAAAACATATATTTTGTTCTGGGGTGAAATTCACTTGCCAAAATAGCAATCCACTAAACCTGGTGTCACAGCTGAGCCTGGCAAACTATATTAGTATCCGCAAAAACATATATTTTCTTCTGGGGTGAAATTCACTTGCCAAAATAGCAACACCCTAAATCTGGTGTCACAGCTGAGCCTGGCAAACTATATTAGTATCCGCAAAAACATATATTTTGTTCTGGGGTGAAATTCACTTGCCAAAATAGCAATCCTCTAAATCTGGTGTCACAGCTGAGCCTGGCAAACTATATTAGTATCCGCAAAAACATATATTTTCTTCTGGGGTGAAATTCACTTGCCAAAATAGCAACACCCTAAATCTGGTGTCACAGCTGAGCCTGGCAAACTATATTAGTATCCGCAAAAACATATATTTTCTTCTGGGGTGAAATTCACTTGCCAAAATAGCAATCCACTAAATCTGGTGTCACAGCTGAGCCTGGCAAACTATATTAGTATCCGCAAAAACATATATTTTGTTCTGGGGTGAAATTCACTTGCCAAAATAGCAATCCACTAAATCTGGTGTCACAGCTGAGCCTGGCAAACTATATTATTATCCGCAAAAACATATATTTTGTTCTGGGGTGAAATTCACTTGCCAAAATAGCAATCCACTAAATCTGGTGTCACAGCTGAGCCTGGCAAACTATATTATTATCCGCAAAAACATATATTTTGTTCTGGGGTGAAATTCACTTGCCAAAATAGCAATCCTCTAAATCTGGTGTCACAGCTGAGCCTGGCAAACTATATTAGTATCCGCAAAAACATATATTTTGTTCTGGGGTGAAATTCACTTGCCAAAATAGCAATCCACTAAATCTGGTGTCACAGCTGAGCCTGGCAAACTATATTATTATCCGCAAAAACATATATTTTGTTCTGGGGTGAAATTCACTTGCCAAAATAGCAATCCTCTAAATCTGGTGTCACAGCTGAGCCTGGCAAACTATATTAGTATCCGCAAAAACATATATTTTGTTCTGGGGTGAAATTCACTTGCCAAAATAGCAACACCCTAAATCTGGTGTCACAGCTGAGCCTGGCAAACTATATTAGTATCCGCAAAAACATATATTTTCTTCTGGGGTGAAATTCACTTGCCAAAATAGCAACACCCTAAATCTGGTGTCACAGCTGAGCCTGGCAAACTATATTAGTATCCGCAAAAACATATATTTTGTTCTGGGGTGAAATTCACTTGCCAAAATAGCAATCCTCTAAATCTGGTGTCACAGCTGAGCCTGGCAAACTATATTAGTATCCGCAAAAACATATATTTTGTTCTGGGGTGAAATTCACTTGCCAAAATAGCAATCCACTAAATCTGGTGTCACAGCTGAGCCTGGCAAACTATATTATTATCCGCAAAAACATATATTTTGTTCTGGGGTGAAATTCACTTGCCAAAATAGCAACACCCTAAATCTGGTGTCACAGCTGAGCCTGGCAAACTATATTAGTATCCGCAAAAACATATATTTTCTTCTGGGGTGAAATTCACTTGCCAAAATAGCAACACCCTAAATCTGGTGTCACAGCTGAGCCTGGCAAACTATATTAGTATCCGCAAAAACATATATTTTGTTCTGGGGTGAAATTCACTTGCCAAAATAGCAACACCACTAAATCTGGTGTCACAGCTGAGCCTGGCAAACTATATTAGTATCCGCAAAAACATATATTTTCTTCTGGGGTGAAATTCACTTGCCAAAATAGCAATACCCTAAATCTGGTGTCACAGCTGTTGCAGGCCCATTGTAAATCTGTCCATAAAAGGATACCTTTCATCCAGGGCCTAAATACTTGCCCTAAAAGAGATATTCCCTAAATCAGTGGTTACTGCTGTGCCTGGATTAGTGTAATAAGCTACATAAACAAATAGGCAGATAGTGGTAGGTGCCTGTAAAAAAGGCCTGAATTTGAAATCAATACATTGGGCCAAATATTTTTTTCCTTATTGTGGTGCTTGGTGAACGGTAACAATGAGGAAAACATCTAGTAAGGGACGCGGACGCGGTCGTGGTGGTGTTAGTGTACCCTCTGGTGCTGGGAGAGGACGTGGCCATTCTGCCACAGCCACACGTCCTAGTGAACCAACTACCTCAAGTTCCAGTACCCGCCAGAATTTACAGCGATATTTGGTGGGGCCCAATGCCGTTCTAAGGATGGTAAGGCCTGAGCAGGTACAGGCGCTAGTCAATTGGGTGGCCGACAGTGGATCCAGCACGTTCACAACATTATCTCCCACCCAGTCTTCTGCAGAAAGCGCACAGGTGGCACCTGAAAACCAAGCCCATCAGTCTGTCACATCACCCCCATGCATATCAGGGAAACTGTCTGAGCCTCAAGTTATGCAGCAGTCTCTTATGCTGTTTGAAGACTCTGCTGGCAGGGTTTCCCAAGGGAATCCACCTAGCCCTTCCCTGTGGTGGAAGACATAGAATGCACTGATGCACAACCTCTGATGTTTACTGATGATGAGGACATGGGAATACCACCTCATCGGAGTCCGCACGTCTCTGATGATGACGAAACACAGGTGCCAACTGCTGCGTCTTTCTGCAGTGTGCAGACCGAACAGGAGGACAGGGAGGAAGACTGTGTGGAAGACGATGCAGGGGACGATGAGGTCCTAGACCCCACATGGAATGAAGGTCGTGCCACTGACTTTCATAGTTCAGAGGAAGAGGCAGTGGTGAGACCGAGCCAACAGCGTAGCAAAAGAGGGAGCAGGGGGCAAAAGCAGAACAGCCGCCGCCAAGAGAGTTCGCCTGATACAGGCCACCGCCACCAGGGACCGAGCACCCCAAAGGCAGCTTCAAGGAGTTCCCTGGCATGGCACTTCTTTAAACAATGTGCTGACGACAAGACCCGAGTGGTTTGCACGCTGTGCCATCAGATCCTGAAGCGAGGCATTAACGTTCTGAACCTTAGCACAACCTGCATGACCAGGCATCTACATGCAAAGCATGAACTGCAGTGGAGTAAACACCTTAAAAGCAAGGAACTCACTCAGGCTCCCCTGCTCCCTCTTCTGCTGCTGCCTCGGCCTCTTCCTCCGCCTCGGGAGGAATGTTGGCACCTGCCGCCCACCAAACAGAGGATGTGCCAGCGACACCACCACCTGCGTCTCCACCATGTCACACGGCAGCGTTCAGCTCTCCATCTCACAAACCTTGGAGAGAAAGCGTAAATTCCCACCTAGCCACCCTCGAGCCCTGGGCCTGAATGCCAGCATTTCTAAACTACTGGCCTTTGAAATGCTGTCATTCAGGCTGGTGGACACAGACAGCTTCAAACAGCTGATGTCCATGGCTGTCCCACAGTATGTTGTCCCCAGCCACCACTACTTCTCCAAGACAGCCGTGCCTTCCCTGCACATGCAAGTGTCCGATAAAATCAAATGTGCACTGCGCAACGCCATTTGTGGCAAGGTCCACCTAACCACAGATACGTGGACCAGTAAGCACGGCCAGGGACGCTATATCTCCCTAACTGCACACTGGGTAAATGTAGTGGCGGCTGGGCCCCAGGCGGAGAGTTCCTTGGCGCACGTCCTTCCGCCGCCAAGGATCACAGGGCATCATTGTTTGCCTCCTGTAGCCTCCTCCTCCTACTCGGCTTCCTCCTCCTCTGCTTCCACCAGCTCATCCAGTCAGCCACACACCTTCACCACCAACTTCAGCACAGCCCGGGTAAACGTCAGCAGGCCATTCTGAAACTCATATGTTTGGGGGACAGGCCCCACACCGCGCAGGAGTTGTGGCGGGGTATTGAACAACAGACCGACTCAGTGGTTGCTGCCGGTGGGCCTCAAGCCCGGCCTGGTGGTGTGCGATAATGGGCGAAATCTCGTCGCAGCTCTGGGACTAGCCGGTTTGACGCACATCCCTTGCCTGGCGCATGTGCTGAATTTGGTGGTGCAGAAGTTCATTCACAACTACCCCAACATGTCAGAGCTGCTGCATAAAGTGAGGGCCGTCTGTGCGCGATTCCGGCGCTCACATCCTGCCGCTGCTCGCCTGTCTGCGCTACAGCGTAACTCGGCCTTCCCGCTCACCGCCTCATATGCGACGTGCCCACCAGGTGGAACTCCACCTTGCACATGCTGGAGAGACTGTGCGAGCAGCAGCAGGCCATAGTGGAGTCTCAGCTGCAGCACGCACGCGTCAGTCGCACTGCGGAACAGCACCACTTCACCACCAATGATTGGGCCTCCATGCGAGACCTGTGTGCCCTGTTGCGCTGTTTCGAGTACTCCACCAACATGGCCAGTGGCGATGACACCGTTATCAGCGTTACAATACCACTTCTATGTCTCCTTGAGAAAACGCTTAGGGCGATGATGGAAGAGGAGGTGGCCCAGGAGGAGGAGGAGGAGGAGGAGGAGGATGAGGGGTCATTTTTAGCACTTTCAGGCCAGTCTGTTAGAAGTGGCTCAGAGGGAGGTTTTTTGCAACAGCAGAGGCCAGGTACAAATGTGGCCAGCCAGGGCCCACTACTGGAGGACGAGGAGGATGAGGAGGAGGTGGAGGAGGATGAGGATGAAGCAGGTTCACAGCGGGGTGGCACCCGACACAGCTCAGGCCCATCACTGGTGCGTGGCTGGGGGATACGGAGGACGATGACGATACGCCTCCCACAGAGGACAGCTTGTCCTTACCTCTGGGGAGCCTGGCACACATGAGCGACTACATGCTGCAGTGCCTGCGCAACGACAGCAGAGTTGCCCACATTTTAACGTGTGCGGACTACTGGGTTGCCACCCTGCTGGATCCCCGATACAAAGACAATGTGCCCACCTTACTTCCTGCACTGGAGCGTGATAGGAAGATGCGCGAGTTCAAGCGCACGCTGGTAGAGGCGCTCCTGAGAGCATTCCCAAATGTCACAGGGGAACAGGTGGAAGCCCAAGGCGAAGGCAGAAGAGGAGCAAGAGGTCGCCAACGCAGCAGTGTCACGGCCAGCTCTTCTGAGGGCAGGGTTAGCATGGCAGAAATGTGGAAAAGTTTTGTCTCCACGCCACAGCTAACTGCACAACCACCTGATACGGAACGTGTTAGCAGGAGGCAGCATTTCACTAACATGGTTGAACAGTACGTCTGCACACCCCTCCACGTACTGACTGATGGTTCGGCCCCATTCAACTTCTGGGTCTCCAAATTGTCCACGTGGCCAGAGTTAGCATTTTATGCCTTGGAGGTGCTAGCCTGCCCGGCGGCCAGCGTTTTGTCTGAACGTGTATTCAGCACGGCAGGGGGCGTCATTACTGACAAACGCAGCCGCCTGTCCACAGCCAACGTGGACAAGCTGACGTTCATAAAAATGAACCAGGCATGGATCCCACAGGACCTGTGCCTCCCTTGTGCAGAATAGACATTTCCCTCCCCATCAACCATGTATTCTTGTACTCTGGGGCACTTCTTTATTGAATCCTCATTTTTTTACTTTACCATGATCTTGCGGTGCAACCCAAAGTTGAATGAACCTCTCCTCTGTCTGGGTGCTGGTCCAAAATACATGAGAGTGACATTCTCCGTTGGTGGTTGATATGACGCATGATTCCTTGCTGTGGGACCTCTCTCCTCTGTCTGGGTGCTGGTCCAAAATACATGAGAGTGACATTCTCCGTTGGTGGTTGATATGACGCATGATTCCTTGCTGTGGGACCTCTCTCCTCTGTCTGTGTGCTGGGCCTAAATAAATGAGAGTGACATTCTCCGGTGGTGGGTGATATGACGCATGATTCCATGCTGTGGGACCTGTATCCTCTGTCTGGGTGCTGGTCCAAAATACATGAGAGTGGCCTTCTCCGGTGGTGGGTGATATGACGCATGATTCCATGCTGTGGGACCTGTATCCTCTGTCTGGGTGCTGGTCCAAAATACATGAGAGTGGCCTTCTCCGGTGGTGGGTGATATGACGCATGATTCCATGCTGTGGGACCTGTATCCTCTGTCTGGGTGCTGGTCCAAAATACATGAGAGTGGCCTTCTCCGGTGGTGGGTGATATGACGCATGATTCCATGCTGTGGGACCTGTATCCTCTGTCTGGGTGCTGGTCCAAAATACATGAGAGTGACATTCTCCGGTGCAGGGTGATATGACGCATGATTCCTTGCTGTGGGACCTGTATCCTCTGTCTGGGTGCAGGGGTCAGAGTCTCTCAAAGTGGCCTTCTCTTGTGGTGGGTGATGTGAAGCTGATGTTTGTGCCATCTGACATGGTTGCCGGGGTCCCATTAAATGGTGTCCTACTCCTGTGGTGGGTGATCTAAATGCCTGATTCTCTGCTGTGAAAACCCTCTCCTCCGCCTGGGTGCAGGGGTCAAAGTCTCTCAAAGTGGCCTTCTCTTGTGCTGGGTGATGTGAAGCTGATATTTGTGCCATCTGACATGGTTGCCGGGGTCCCATTAAATGGTGTCCTACTCCTGTGGTGGGTGATCTAAATACATGATTCTCTGCTGTGAAAACCTCTCTCCTCCGTCTGGGTGCAGGGGTCAAAGTCTCTCAAAGTGGCCTTCTCTTGTGCTGGGTGATGTGAAGCTGATGTTTGTGCCATCTGACATGGTTGCCGGGGTCCCATTAAATGGTGTCCTACTCCTGTGGTGGGTGATCTAAATGCCTGATTCTCTGCTGTGAAAACCCCTCTCCTCTGTCTGGGTGCTGGTCCCAAATAAATGAGAGTGGCCTTCTCCGGTGGTGGTTGATATGACGCATGATTCCTTGATGTGGGACCTGTATCCTCTGTCTGGGTGCTGGTCCAAAATAAATGAGAGTGGCCTTCTCCGGTGGGGGTTGATATGACGCCTTATTCCTTGCTGTGGGACCTCTCTCCTCTGTCTGGGTGCTGGTCCAAAATACATGAGAGTGGCCTTCTCCGGTGGTGGTTGATATGACGCATGATTCCTTGATGTGGGACCTGTATCCTCTGTCTGGGTGCTGGTCCAAAATAAATGAGAGTGGCCTTCTCCGGTGGTGGTTGATATGACTCATGATTCCTTGATGTGGGACCTCTCTCCTCTGTCTGGGTGCTGGTCCAAAATACATGAGAGTGGCCTTCTCCGGTGGTGGGTGATATGACGCATGATTCCATGCTGTGGGACCTGTATCCTCTGTCTGGGTGCTGGTCCAAAATACATGAGAGTGGCCTTCTCCGGTGGTGGGTGATATGACGCATGATTCCATGCTGTGGGACCTGTATCCTCTGTCTGGGTGCTGGTCCAAAATACATGAGAGTGGCCTTCTCCGGTGGTGGGTGATATGACGCATGATTCCATGCTGTGGGACCTGTATCCTCTGTCTGGGTGCTGGTCCAAAATACATGAGAGTGACATTCTCCGGTGCAGGGTGATATGACGCATGATTCCTTGCTGTGGGACCTGTATCCTCTGTCTGGGTGCAGGGGTCAGAGTCTCTCAAAGTGGCCTTCTTGTGGTGGGTGATGTGAAGCTGATGTTTGTGCCATCTGACATGGTTGCCGGGGTCCCATTAAATGGTGTCCTACTCCTGTGGTGGGTGATCTAAATGCCTGATTCTCTGCTGTGAAAACCCCTCTCCTCCGCCTGGGTGCAGGGGTCAAAGTCTCTCAAAGTGGCCTTCTCTTGTGCTGGGTGATGTGAAGCTGATATTTGTGCCATCTGACATGGTTGCCGGGGTCCCATTAAATGGTGTCCTACTCCTGTGGTGGGTGATCTAAATACATGATTCTCTGCTGTGAAAACCTCTCTCCTCCGTCTGGGTGCAGGGGTCAAAGTCTCTCAAAGTGGCCTTCTCTTGTGCTGGGTGATGTGAAGCTGATGTTTGTGCCATCTGACATGGTTGCCGGGGTCCCATTAAATGGTGTCCTACTCCTGTGGTGGGTGATCTAAATGCCTGATTCTCTGCTGTGAAAACCCTCTCCTCCGCCTGGGTGCAGGGGTCAAAGTCTCTCAAAGTGGCCTTCTCTTGTGCTGGGTGATGTGAAGCTGATGTTTGTGCCATCTGACATGGTTGCCGGGGTCCCATTAAATGGTGTCCTACTCCTGTGGTGGGTGATCTAAATGCCTGATTCTCTGCTGTGAAAACCCCTCTCCTCTGTCTGGGTGCTGGTCCCAAATAAATGAGAGTGGCCTTCTCCGGTGGTGGTTGATATGACGCATGATTCCTTGATGTGGGACCTGTATCCTCTGTCTGGGTGCTGGTCCAAAATAAATGAGAGTGGCCTTCTCCGGTGGGGGTTGATATGACGCCTTATTCCTTGCTGTGGGACCTCTCTCCTCTGTCTGGGTGCTGGTCCAAAATACATGAGAGTGGCCTTCTCCGGTGGTGGTTGATATGACGCATGATTCCTTGATGTGGGACCTGTATCCTCTGTCTGGGTGCTGGTCCAAAATAAATGAGAGTGGCCTTCTCCGGTGGTGGTTGATATGACTCATGATTCCTTGATGTGGGACCTCTCTCTCTGTCTGGGTGCTGGTCCAAAATACATGAGAGTGGCCTTCTCCGGTGGTGGGTGATATGACGCATGATTCCATGCTGTGGGACCTGTATCCTCTGTCTGGGTGCTGGTCCAAAATACATGAGAGTGACATTCTCCGGTGCAGGGTGATATGACGCATGATTCCTTGCTGTGGGACCTGTATCCTCTGTCTGGGTGCTGGTCCAAAATACATGAGAGTGACATTCTCCGGTGCAGGGTGATATGACGCATGATTCCTTGCTGTGGGACCTCTCTTCAATTGATATTGGTTAATTTTTATTTATTTTATTTAATTTTAATTCATTTCCCTATCCACATTTGTTTGCAGGGGATTTTTCTACACTTTGCTGCCTTTGGCAGCCCTCTAGCCCTTTCCTGGACTATTTTACAGCCTTTTTTGTGCCTAAAAGTTCGGGTCCCCATTGACTTCAATGGGGTTCGGGTTCGGGATAAAGTTCGGATCGAGTTCGAATCCCGAACCCGAACATTTCCGGGAAGTTCGGCCGAACTTCTCGAACCCGAACATCCAGGTGTTCGCTCATCTCTACTCCCGATCACTAGTAGGTTAAATAGTACGTAATGATAGGCACCCGATCATCCGGAGTATATGCAGTTCACAGGATTGATTTATTACCACACATAATACCCATACAATTAAAATACATAAAATATAATAAAAACAAATACAAAAAGCAAAATTTGCTAAAAAATTGTACTAAAATGTCCCGCTCTGATGAAAGGAACCAATTGAATGACCCCCTTAATTGGAAATGGTTCTATTCATCCATATATATGGAATTCAAGGAAAACTGCCTTTTCTTTATACAACCGATAATGTTCAAGATAGATGGTTCCAAAGGAACATAAGCTGATTCCTTTGAATATCTCCACTTTGTATTGGTTATTATAAATAGAGGGTTTTCAGTGCACAGTCATTCAGTTCATATATGATCTACTTTTTGTTATACCACTCCTATCAATTCAGTAGTATTTTCCATATACAATTTTTCATTGGTTAGTACGCCATCCGTGTGGGTAAGTTAGCAGGGATAGTGTGATTATACTCCCTTATATGCCTGGTCCTTGCGGGGTATTTGGCTTCTGGTGGCGTCCCACACTAAACAGAGCAAGAATTATTTCTTACCTCCGCATTAGACCTATTTGTGTGTTGCTTCTATCCCCGCTCATTCAGCCGTCTTAGCTTTCGGCATCCCTCGTGTGCTGGATTTTCCTCCATTAGATCACATGGGGGAAATCAGCCAATCAAATCCTTCCCAATCTTCATTTGCCGGCTAAATGGGAATGGGAATGGATATAGTAATTATCTTTATGATATAATAGAATTGCAAAAGGTAGAAGATATCCAACATGCGCTGCGTTCAGATGTCACACGGCTTCGATTCCTCCCAGACGCATTTCGAAGTCTAATAGTTACTGACTTCTTCCTCAGTGGTAATCTAGCTTCGAAAGTGACATCATTTTATACCTCACTTCCCATTTATTATCAGGTTTGAATCCAAATAATGGAACCGGAACATCGTAAAAAATGGCGGAATCGGGATATCATAAAAATAGTGATTTGGCAGTATTTATCATCTTTCAATCACATATCTATCCATATTATTAAAATCTTCAACTCAATAAAGAGAAATACACAAAAATACAATCAAGAAATATACTTAATGACAACTCCATTTTTTATGCGGTTTTATTGCGTTTTTTTTTCCAAGAATGTAAGGTCAGCTTGCCACAGTTTTACACAAACAGGCACAGGGAGGCACAGGGGGAGAGAGAAGGTGGTCCATGTAACCTCTCGTGTGGCACAACATTCACTCACAACCCTGACAGGCCAAGAGAGCCCTTTCACTGCCCCAGTGAAACTGAGCCCTGCCAGCCCAATATACTGCCACCAGTTCCTCGTTAGTCTATAAACAGGATTATATTGGTCCAGAAACCAGCCCAGGTAGCATGTAACACTAAACTGAGATATGGCCATGTGGATTCATGGATCGAGATAAAATAACAACCCAAGATTAAATTATATATTTATTCGCCTTAAGGACACACTAGACAACAACACTGTATACACAAAGAATATATACAATGGTCAGAGATGCAAATACAGGTGGTAGTACAATCAGAATTAGCAGATGAAAAATTAATCCTTACCAGAAGGTCATAGGGAGGCGGTTCAGGTGTCAATGGATCCGAACGGATCCCTGGTACATTTGGAGACCAAACACAGCGTTGCTACTTGGCTTCTACAATGAGTTCTCCATTTCTCCCCTTCGCTAGGTCCTACAAGCGAGGGAGGCCCAGGTGAATGTTCGGGTCATTCCCAGGATCTCAAAGATGTAACCAGTATACAGCAAAGGCTACTTTCACACTAGCGTTTTTTGCGGATCCGTCATGGATCTGCAAAAATGCTTCCATTACAATAATACAACCCAATGCATCAGTCATGAACGAATTTGGTTGTACTATGTCTTCTATAGCCATGACAGATCTGTCTTGAACACCATTTAAAGTCAATGAGGGACGGATCCATTTTCTATTGTGCCAGATTGTGTCAGTTTGGCTCCGCTTCATCAGGCGGACAGCAAAACGCTGCAGGCAGCATTTTGGTGTCCGCCTCCAGAGTGGAATGGTGACTAAACGGAGGCAAACTGATGCATTCTGAGCGGATCATTTTTCTTTCAGAACGCACTAGGGCAAAACTGATCCATTTTGGACTGCTTTTGAGAGCCCTGAACGGATCTCACAAACGGAAAGCCAAAACACTAGTGTGAAAGTAGCCTAAGATGTACGGTAATTTCAGAAATCCCTATTATGAACTCATGGTTTTAGGCTGTCTGTGGGGTTTCTTTGATCCAATTGACAAGCTCGGCCTCCCCCCACCCCCCTCCGCAGGGGGTCGTCCTGTTAGAGAAGCTTGCTTCCAATCCGGCTGCTGGAGGTGTGAAATGTTATCACTTTAAGGCTTTGAGGCTGGGCCACCTGTGGAGCCTATTTCCTATGCAAGATGCCCATCGCCCCTGACAGAAAAATGGCAGGCATCAAATTATAATTATATAAATTTTCTAATATATATGTAAAATTTTGCTCGGAGACCTTTATTATATTTAAACAATAACTCCTCTCTCTAAAGATACAAATGGTACTGTCCATTTTAGTTCTGCAAAATGCATCCATTGGAGATCTGAATAGGACTAAAGATTGCTTCAGTCATGTGACCCTTAAACTTGTCATGGGACCTCTAGCATTTAGTTAACTGTTCAAATATCTAACAGGTGAATAGTAGTTTATTGACATGCAGCACCTCATCATGTTTGTCAGTGTCCGTGTAACATCGTTCTCCTTATCTCCACTGTATGAGTTGTGTTTGTAATTTTTTTTAACGGTTAACTTTATTAACATCATGAGACAGGCAGCCGTTTTACAAATCACCATTAAACAGGCAGCCATGTAAGCATGCATACAGTGAAGTAGTTGTAATAGTCACAGTGGTTTCCACCATTAGTCCTATGTAGTTATCCCATGGAAATTTTCTGTGTGCTGATACTGTTTCTTAATAAATGTCAGTGGGGTGTCACAAGACTGATGCTATATTTAACTTAGGCCATGGATACATTACATAGGACTGATTCATGGGCTAAACTATTCTACTCTGTACAAAGGGGGTCAATCTGATATAGTAACATAGGGGGAGATTTATCAAACTGGTGTAAAGTAGAACTGGCTTAGTTGCCCATAGCAACCGATCGGATTCCACCTTTCATTTTTCATAGCTCCTTTGGAACTAAGCCAGTTCTACTTTACACCAATTTGATAAATCTCCCCTATAGTTTGTAAGGCTGAAAAAAGACATCCATCCATCCAGAAAGTTATGTAAGCAAAATTTTAAATACATGCATGTTTGAAAATTGTATACTCTCCTATTATATGAACAAATACATAACAAATAAAAAAAAATCTGGAAAACCCCTTTAAATTTAAAATTGTGCAAAATGTAGCTGTGCATGTTTGTGTAAAACGTACAATGGACACTAGTCAGTTTTTACTATCTTCTGCTGTCAAGTAATCATTTAGCATGTGAAAAACAATAAAAACTGTGACATTATATAGTATATCATGAATATGTTAGAAAGTTTAACATAAAGATGTAATAAGATATCAACTGCAATTACAATAAAGATTTAAACTTTTAAGCATTGACTAAACGAACTCTATCATATAATATGGCTTAAGTCTTTTTAGTGTCCTGAATCCCAGCTACACATGTTATTCTATACGGAAATATGCAGCTCAGATATTTTCACAATTCATAGCATTTCCCATTCTGAGTACTACAGACATTCTCAAGTTCCCAAAGCATTCAACAATACACCATTATGTTTCATGAGTCATACATGGGCTCAGGCTCATGGAAAAGCCTGCGTCTTAGGGTAGAGAAAGCTGTAGTACACATCCCTGTGGCATAACATGTTTCTCTGATGACTTCACAGCTGTCAGACATCCTGGCCCATATCATCTAAGTCATGTTACAAAAGATGCTTAAAATGTCAAATATGCAGGCTCAGAGTAGTTCGATACCATTCTAAATGTTTGAAATGTTATAAGGGAGCTGATAACCTGTTTTTCTGACATTGACTATTTCCTGGCTGCAGAGAGCCTTTATAGTGCTGTAGAACACTGTGCCTTGCAGTAACACGCATAGGGAGTCTGCTTTGGGAGTGAAATAATACTGTGAATCTGTATGACATGCAGATGACAGGCATCACTCTTAGAATCACACTTCACTTATTTATGGGCAGTCACAGGGCCAAAACTGACCAAATAACTCAAGTATGAACTCAGCCTTACAGGTAGATATTAGTGCCAAAAAGAAGTCCACTCCTTTTACACCGTCGTCACATCCACATAGATGTCTACAAAACCTGTTCTATTAAACGCTCATACAAGTAGAGCCCCCCGACAGAGTGGAGAGGGTGTCAGCAGTAAGTTTGAGTTGACGTCACTGATTATTTTTCCCTCCTCTGATCCATCAGAACAATAACCCCCAAAAAACGGATCCTATCTGTGGAACATCCGCCTTCACTCGTTAAGCATTTGGTCAGTAATCCATCGGTATTGCTAATGCAAAAAAAAACAGGAGTGGATCCAAAACAGAGAGAACAAGTGAATAGAATATTTGCATGTCTTCTGTGTTTTGTACCCACTCCTGCTTTTGGGTACCAAATTATAAGCCAATTCTCATGCAAAATAGGGACCATGTCATGCAGGCCTTACAGCTGTTGCATAGACAGGATCCGTTGTGCATCTCTTTTTTCCCTCCTTCTGACAGATCAGAAGAAGGGTCAAATAAATGATGATTTCAGCGAGGCTGAAAAGCAAAATAGTGTCCCATTCATGAAATGGGGATGGTGGGAACAGCATAAGAAGTCCACAGAGTGGCTTTCTGACATAGTGGAGAGGTGGAAGCAGCATCAGGAGGCCACAGAGTGGCACAATTAAAGTGTGTAGGTGGCAGCAGCAGCATCAGGAGGCCACAGAGCTTCACAATGACAGACTGTGGAGGTAGCAGCAGAATGAGGATACCACAGAGCGGCACAATGACAGAGAACCTGAGCTGCCATTTGTGGATCCTGCACTATACATCTCATGGAAATGTTAGTGAACCTGCTGCTTACTGCTCATGAATAAAAATTGGGGCAATCAGCTTCCTCTCATTTGTATGCCTACAGAGTCCATTGTTAAGAAACTGGACTTGGACTCCAAAGCAGAGGTTCTCCTGTCATGTCCTGTGTGCTGTGGAGATCGAATGCAGATGGAGCTGATAAAAACCCATGAATATTTTCAACTTAACGAAGCTGCTTGACGTACAACAACGTCATTAGGTTCATACAGCAATAGGAGGTCTACAATCACCCATTATTTTCCCCAAAAAGCCTGTTCCATATAACAAATTGATCCAATGAAAGGATAATGGAATTCTGTTCATACAGAAGAAAGTGTACAATCCCCCATCAAGTTTCCAAAGAAAGGCCTGTTTCACATAAATTTCACCAATGAAAGGATAATGAAATTCTATTCATACAGAAGAAAGTGTACAATCACCCATAAGTTTCCCAAGGCCTGTTTCACATAAAAAATTTCACCACAACGTAATTCGGTCCATACGGCAAAAGGAGGTGTACAATCAACTATAAATGTGATGAAAAAAGCCAGTTTCGTATAACAAATTTAAACATTACGTAATTCGGCCCGAACCGCAAAAGGAGGTGTACAGTCAGTCATGAATTTGACTAAAAGAAGCCCGTTTCATATTACATATTTCACCACTATGTAATTCGGTCCATACAGCAGAAGGAGGTGTACAATAACCCATACATTTGACTAAAAAATAATTTGCCTAAATAAAGCCCCTTTCCTATTACAAATTTAAACACTACGTAAATCGACCGGTACAGCAAAAGGAGGTGTATAATCACCCATAAATTTGACTAAAAAAAGTGAGTTAAAAAAGTCATATATCAAATTTCACCACTACGTAATTCGGTCCATACAGCAGAAGGAGGTGTACAGTCACCCATAAATTGACGAAAAAAAGCCAGTTTCATATAACAAATTTCACCACTAAGTAATTTGGTCCATACCCCAAAAGGAGGTGTTCAATCACCCATGAATTTTCCCCCAAAAACCCTGTTTCACATTACAAATTTCTCCACTACATAATTTGGCCCGTACAGCAAAAGGAGGTGTACAATCACCCATAAATTTGACTAAAAAAAGGTTGTTTCATAAAACAAATTTCCCCACTAAGTAATTTGGTCCATACCACAAAAGGAGGTGTACAATCCCCCATAAATATGACTAAAAAAAGCCAGTTTCATATAACAAATTTCACCACTAAGTAATTTGGTCCATACCGCAAAAGGAGATGTACAATCACCCATACAATTGACGAAAAAGAGCCCATTTCATATAAGAAATTTCACCACTAAGAAATTTGGTCCATACCGCAAAAGTAGGTGTACATTCACCCATAAATTTGACTGAAAAAGCCTGTTTCATATAATAAATTTCACCACTTAGTAATTTGGTCCATACAGCAGAAGGAGGTGTAGAGTCAACCATGAATTTTCTTTCAAAAAGCCTATTTCACAGAAAAAATTTCAACACTACGTAATTCGGTCCATACAGCAAAAGGAGGTGTACAGGCACCCATGAAATTTCCCAAAAAAGCCTGCTTCACAGAAAAAATTTCACCGCAAAAAGGCATTTACCACACCTCTGAAAGGCAAATAAGCCTTTATTTTTTTAAACTTTTACACTACACAAGGCTTATCAACAGATAAATGCAGCGATGAACGGCAAATATAATTTTTTTTCTTCCACTAATACACGGCAAACTGGGCTTCCGAATATATCACTGCACCGCTGAGCGCCGCGGCAATTAGGCCCTAATTTTTTCCTGCTTTTACACAAAAGGCTTTTCAACAGATAAATGCAATGCTGGACAGCGAACATATTTTTATTTAGCTACTAATACATGGCAAACTGGGCTTCCCAATACTGTATATCACTGGACCGCAGAATGTCAATTAGACCTAAATTTCTTTCCACTTTTATACAATAGGCTTTTCAACAGATATATGCAATGCTTGATGGCTAGTATATTTTTATTTCACCACTAATACACAGCATACAGAGCTTCACTGCTGAGCTGCAAATATATATTATTCTTTTTCCACTAATACACGGAAAATAGGGCTTTTGAACAGATAACTGCTGAGCGGCAAATATTTTTTTCATTTTCCATTAATACACACAAAACAGGGCTTTAAAGCAGATAACAGCACTGCTGAGCGGCAAATATTTTTTTCATTTTCCATTAATACACACAAAACAGGGCTTTAAAGCAGATAACAGCACTGCTGAGCGGCAAATATTTTTTTTTTCTTTTTACACTAATACACAGAAAAAAGGACTTTAAAACAGATAACTGCACCACAGAGTGGCAAATATATTTTTTCTTTTTCCACTACTTTTGCTACTATTACACAGGCTGTAAAAGGGCTGTAATTTTTGCCCTTCACCACACAACGGCTAATAAGTAGTGATGATCGAGCACCAAAGTATTCGGGTGTTCGGGTGTTTGGCCCGAACACATTGCTATATTTGTATGCTCGGCCGAGCACCCGAGTATGATGGAAGTCATTGGGAGACAACCAGGCACCCCCTGCTCTGAAGAGAGGAGTGTGCCTGGTAAATTGGAAAATGTCAAAAAGTGACAAAAACACCACTGAAATGGATCGGGAACAGCATGGGGACAATTTCTGGATGAATCTTAGACTCCCAGGTCACTGCTGGGAACCATGTTGTCCGAGTTGTACGCTACTTGAAAGGGCTGCAAAAAATTCCAAGGAACCGGCACTCCAAAACAACTTTTGTTACACATAAAGGTGGGCATCATACACACCCTTGAAAAATTATCATTGATGGCCTGCTGGTGACCCTTCAAAACATCAGGGGCAAGGGCCTGCTGCTGAGCATTGCAAAAAATGATGAGCGAGTGCCGACTGCTTAGCTGACCATTGAAAAAAGGATGGGCGAGTGCCTGCTGCTGAGCTGACCCTATAAAATATTGTATGTGAGGGCCTGCTGCTGAGCTGACCCTGTAAAATATTGTAGTTGAGGGCCTGCAGGTGAGCTGAACCTGTAAAATATTGTAGTTGAGGGCCTGCAGGTGAGCTGACCCTCTAAAATATTGTAGGTGAGGGCCTGCAGTTGAGCTTACCCTCTTGAATATTGTAGGTGAGGGCCTGCAGGTGAGCTGACCCTCTAAACTATGGTAGGTGAGGGCCTGCAGGTGAGCTGAACCTCTTGAATATTGTAGGTGAGGGGCTGCAGGTGAGCTGACCCTCAAAAATATTGTAGGTGAGGGCCTGCAGGTGAGCTGACCCTCTCAAATATTGTAGATGAGGGCCTGCAGGGGAGCTGACCCTCCCTGAAGCGGGACATGAGGAGATCTTGTGCACTGATTCCCAAACTCTTCAGCATCCACAGTCAGAAGAAGATAACAGTGGGGAATGGCAATTAGTGTTTCATGGGGTGGATGATGCGGATCAGACACAGTTGTCACAAGTCAGGAGGTTGACCCGAGTGAGGAAGTGGAAGAGGGGGTGGTGGACGATGACATCACTGACCCAACCTGGGATGGTGGGAAGTCAAGCGAGGTATCCACAGCACCGTAACAGGCTGGAAGAGGCTGTCGGATGGCAAAAGGGAGAAGGCGGGCCACACCAAATAGGCCCACGTACAGATGTCCTTAACCCATGCCTTTGAATGTAAGCACAAATACCCAGCCGCCAACCCACAGGACAAAGCACTAAATGCACACCTTTAAAAATTGCTGGCCTTGGAAATGTTGCCAATTAGGCCTGTGGACACTGAGGCTTTCCTTAGCCTCATGGCGGCGGACGTCCCTCGTTACTCAGTCCCCAGCTGCCACTATTTTTCTAGGTGTGCCGTCCCCGCATTACACCAGCACATTTATCCCGTAACATCACCGATGCCCTGACCAATGCAGTTATTGGGAAGGTCCACTTAACAACTGACACATGGACAAGTGCTTTTGGCCAGGGATGCTACATTACCATGATGACACACTGGGTAAACCCTGGGATGGCACAGGTGCTACCAACGCTAAGGATTGCGAGCCCCCATTCCATCAGGAATTTTTACCACCACCTACATTAGTGCTTCATGCCACCTTTCAGTTGGTTTGTGTATATATAATTGTTTGGAGGTATATAAACTCCCATGTAAATGTAGCCTGTTTTCCATCCACAGGCTATATTTAGGTGCACCTGTGAGGCCTGGGCCATATCAGCCAGTCTTGGGTGGGGCTCACAGCCTTCTCCCTCCTCCCATTGCAGGCATGGTTACATGCTGGAGGTAACTGAGGAGTCTGCTGCGAGTCGGCCTAATACATTCCTGTAATTTTGCCCACTGGCCCCTGGTATTGCCCATATGGCACAGGTAGGTGAGTGTTAGGTCCCGAGCTACTTGAGAAACCTTGGCGTGGTGCTCGGGCTTAAGACATGTCCTCTACTGCAGGACATGTTGACTAATCTCTCAATTTTTAACATCAGTTTGAGGGCTTAGTAAGACCGCAGTGTGCACCTGTTTTGTCATATGGTATTGCTATATTGTCATTTTACTTATTACATCCACACAATTGCCATCTTTTGTAGGATGTCTATTGTGGTACTTGTGGTCCGCTGCGGGCATCCTCCACCGTATGCATTTTTGCTGGGGATCGCCATTAGCAACGGGCCACAAGTGCAGGATCTGCTCCCCTGTATATATATGCACAACTGCATTTTTGGGTTGAGCACATCCTGCTTCATGCCACCTTTCAGTTGGTTTGTGTATATATAATTGTTTGGAGGTGTATATTCTCCCATGTAAATGTAGCCTGTTTTCCATCCACAGGCTATATTTAGGTGCACCTGTGAGGCCTGGGCCATATCAGCCAGTCTTGGGTGGGGCTCACAGCCTTCTCCCTCCTCCCATTGCAGGCATGGTTACATGCTGGAGGTAACTGAGGAGTCTGCTGCGAGTCGGCCTAATACATTCCTGTAATTTTGCCCACTGGCCCCTGCTATTGCCCATATGGCACAGGTAGGTGAGTGTTAGGTCCCGAGCTACTTGAGAAACCTTGGCGTGGTGCTCGGGCTTAAGGCATGTCCTCCACTGCAGGACATGTTGACTAATCTCTCAATTTTAACATCAGTTTGAGGGCTTAGTAAGACCGCAGTGTGCACCTGTTTTGTCATATGTTATTGCTATATTGTTATTTTACTTATTACATCCACACAATTGCCATCTTGTGTAGGATGTCTATTGTGGTACTTGTGGTCCGCTGCGGGCATCCTCCACCGTATGCATTTTTGCTGGGGATCACCATTAGCAACGGGCCACAAGTGCAGGATCTGCTCCCCTGTATATATATGCACAACTGCATTTTTGGGTTGAGCACATCCTGCTTCATGCCACCTTTCAGTTGGTTTGTGTATATATAATTGTTTGGAGGTGTATATTCTCCCATGTAAATGTAGCCTGTTTTCCATCCACAGGCTATATTTAGGTGCACCTGTGAGGCCTGGGCCATATCAGCCAGTCTTGGGTGGGGCTCACAGCCTTCTCCCTCCTCCCATTGCAGGCATGGTTACATGCTGGAGGTAACTGAGGAGTCTGCTGCGAGTCCGCCTAATACGTTCCTGTAATTTTGCCCACTGGCCCCTGGTATTGCCCATATGGCACAGGTAGGTGAGTGTTGGGTCCCGAGCTACTTGAGAAACCTTGGCGTGGTGCTCGGGCTTAAGACATGTCCTCCACTGCAGGACATGTTGACTAATCTCTCAATTTTTAACATCAGTTTGAGGGCTTAGTAAGATCGCAGTGTGCACCTGTTTTGTCATATGGTATTGCTATATTGTTATTTTACTTATTACATCCACACAATTGCCATCTTGTGTAGGATGTCTATTGTGGTACTTGTGGTCCGCTGCGGGCATCCTCCACCGTATGCATTTTTGCTGGGGATCGCCATTAGCAACGGGCCACAAGTGCAGGATCTGCTCCCCTGATATATATGCACAACTGCATTTTTGGGTTGAGCACATCCTGCTTCATGCCACCTTTCAGTTGGTTTGTCACCTACATTAGTTGCAGCAACTCCCCCCCATTCTCCAACTCCACTTCCACCTCTGAATTCTCATCTTGCAGCACCAGTCAGCCATCAGTCAGTAGCTGGAAGCCGTGAAGCAGTGAGGAAGCGGCAACAGGCCGCGCTAAAACTCATTTGCTTAGGTGACAAACAGCACACCCCCGCAAAGCTGTGGCAGGGTATAAGGGACAAGACTGACACACAACCAGGCCAGGCCTCCTGACGAAGCGAAGTGCGAAACGTGCGTCGAGGGTGTTCTGTTCCACTGGTACTGACTTCCCCCCGTACACCATGGCTAACGGTATGCTATTTGAGCCCTAGACTGTTTGATTATGTTATGCACATTCTGGCTAAGTTGTTTAATTTTCTGGGGTTTATTTATGACCTCCAACCTTACCGTTGCTTTACTATTGAGTGCTTAACCATTTTTGTGGTGTGGGGGATACTCCGTGTCAGTGGTGGTTCTTGGGCATTCATTCTGTGCTCCTCCACCGCACAATTAATGTGTATGTATTTGTTATCAATTGTTTATTTATTTATTATTTATTAATAAATCTTTATACTTTTGTATACTTGGGCTGTGTCTTCTCTTGCTCTTGCTGAGCAATTATTGGATGTTGTGCTATGGTTGGTTGTTGTGTCTGATAATGGCCGTAACTTGTTGGCAGCTTTGGAGCTTGGCAAGCTCACACACATGTCAATCATACAGCACATATGTCCCATGCACAACAAACATCCCAAACTTATACATTAATATAACTAAAAACATAACACACGAGAGTGGAGGTAAACCAATGGCATGGCCTGTTAATTAACTCATCAATAACCAAAAAACCATAACATATTTTACAACTATAAACCATAATAACAATAATAATACCAACAATAATACAACCACAAACCATAATAATAATGTTAGAACAGAATATCATTGTGGATAAATTTACAGCTGACAACACTGGCGGCAGAGTATGTTGTTCCTTGTGCAACCCAGGAGGGGAGATGAGGAGAACACACAGCAGTTCCAACAGAGGCAGGACAACACTCTCGAGAGTCGGGAACAGTTTCATGACACCCCGCCTGCACCCTCACCCTCATGCGCGGCCTAGTGTCACAAGGCGGGAAAAATTTTGGAAGATGGTGAAGGAGTACATAGCAGACCATGTCAGCATCCTCAGTGATCCCTCTGTGCCTTACAACTATTGGGTGTCCATGCTGGACAAGTGGCAAAAACTGCCACTCTACGCCTCATAGGTGCTGGCCTGCCCTGCTGCCAGCGTTTTGTCAGAGCCGGTATTTCGTGTTGCTGGGGGCATAATAACTGATAAGTGCATCCGTCTCTCAACTGAAAATGCTGACAGGTCGACTCTTATTAAAATGAACAAGGTCTGGATTGCCCCTGTTTTTTCTACTCCTCCTGCTCCATCAAATCAACATGCTTTTTCGGCTGCCCTCGCTCATAATGATTTAGAGGGTCAGCTCACCTGCAGGCCCTCACATATAATGTTTTAGAGGGTCTGAAGGCACTCGCAAATGATGTTTTAGAGGGTCAGCTGACCAGAAGGCCCTTCCAAATAATGTTTTTGAGGGTTACCGTACCTGGAGGCCCTCAGCTACATTCTTTTATTCAGTTTCATCGTGCCCAGGGCAACGCTAAATGTTATACATGCTTAAAAGTATGTCACAAGTACAGTAGCATAGGATTTATAAGTGTATGCGCCAATTATGAAAGGTATTTAGTATGCACACACATTACACAGGAGATATAACCCTGATAATGTCACAGAATAGCATACACCATCTACGGATAAAGTACAGTATATGTCAGTGATTTTTATTAAACTCATACACAGTAGATGTGGCACAAATTATTTAAATTTGCGCTACAGATGCTGTTTTCTGATGTAGTACAGAATTTGACACAGAAAGACACACAGTATGTGCACTACATTAGGCCCAGATTATTTAAATTTTCTCTACAGACACTGTTTTCGGATGCAGGACAGTATATGTCACAGAAACCCACAGAATATGTTGTACAGTTTTGGTTACAGAACACCACAGATTATGGACACTATATTAGGCCCAGATTATTGGAATTTGTAATACAGACACTGTTTGCAGATGTTCTACAGTATTGGTTACAGAACACCACAGATTATATGGACACTATACGAGGCCCAGATTATTGGAATTTGTAATACAGTCACTGTTTGCAGATGTTGTACAGTATTGGTTACAGAACATCACAGATTATAGACACTATATTTGGCCCAGATTATTGTAATTTTTAATACAGACACTGTTTGCAGATGTTGTACAGTATTGGTTACAGATAGTGTTGAGCGATCAGTTCGAGCATAGTTCGGGTTCAGGTCAGTTGTTCGGCGATTTCTTCCTGCTTTCTGAAGGGCTGCACAGCAGCCAATCAGCTAGAGTTTAACCTCTTGCCTTAAGAAGCCATCACAGCCATGCCTACTAATGGCATGGCTGTGATTGGCCAAGTTCAGCATGTGACCCAGGCTCTATTTAAACTGGAGTCACGTAGTGTCGCACGTCACACTGCTCTGATTTGTGTAGGGAGAGGACGCAGCTTCTGTGAGGGCGAGATTAGGCAGGGAAAAGTCAGCAAAAACACCTAATAAAGTGATCGATCATTCAACTTCTGCTAGTTAATTGCTCACTGGTTTTTAGGCTGCACAGATCGTTTTTCTGTCACTTTTTTTCTGGGGTAATCGGCGGACATTTTGTGACTTGTGGTGCACCAGAACAAGCTGCCACCAAGTCCATCAATCCTAGTTTTTTTTTTGCTATATACTACATCAGGGGCTTGGCTGTGCTAATTGTCACACCTAGAAACTCAGGATAGAAATTTCTATATTTTATTAAGGGGTTAAATTCAATTGGCAAAATAGCAATCCCCTAAATCTGGTGTTCCAGCTGTGGCTAGCCAAGTGTAATACTGTCTGCTGTCTGGCAAAGGTTAGATTATTTTCTGGGGTGAAATTCAATTGCCAAAATAGCAATCCCCTAAATCTGGTGTCCCAGCAGTGGCTGGCAAAGTATAATCGTGTCCGACAAAGGATATATTTTTATCTGGGGTGAAATTCAATAGCCAAAATAGCAATACCGTAAATAAGTGGTTTCAGCTGTGGCTCGCCAAGTTTAATAGTGTCCGGCAAAGGATAGATAATTTTCTGGGGTGAAATTAAATTGCCAAAATAGCAATACCGAAAATCTGGTGTTCCAGCTGTGACTGGAAAAGTTTCATAGTGTCCGTCATAGGATATATTATTCTCTGCGGTGAAATTCAGTTGCAAAAATAGAAATACCGTAAATCTGGTGTTTCAGCTGAGACTGGACAAGTTTCATAGTGTCCGGCAAAGGATTCATTATTTTCTGGGGTGAAATTCAGTTGCCAAAATAGCAATACCATAAATCAGTGGTTTCAGCTGTGGCTGGTCAAGTTTAATAGTGCCCGGCAAAGGATATATTTTGTTCTGGGGTGAAATTAAATTGCCAAAATAGCAATACCATAAATCTGGTGTTCCAGCTGTGACTGGACAAGTTTCATAGTGTCAGTCATAGGATATATTATTCTCTGCGGTGAAATTCAGTTGCAAAAATAGAAATACCGCAAATCTGGTGTTACAGCTGTGACTGGACAAGTTTCATGGTGTCAGTCATAGGATATATTATTTTCTGCGGTGAAATTCAGTTGCAAAAATAGAAATACCGTAAATCTGGTGTTCTAACTGTGACTGGACAAGTTTAATAGTGTCGGGCAAAGGATTTATTATTTTCTGGGGTGAAATTCAATTGCCAAAATAGCAATACCGTAAATCTGGTGTCCCAGCAGTGGCTGGCCAAGTTAAATAGTGTCTGTCAAAGGATTTATTATTTTCTGCGGTGAAATTCAGTTGCAAAAATAGAAATACAGTAAAACTGTTGTTCCAGCTGTTGTAGGCCTAGTTTAGATCTGTCCGTAAAAGGGTATATTTTTTTATGGGGCGAAATGTAATTGCCAAAATAGCAATTCCCTGAATCTGGTGTTCCAGCTGTTGCAGTCCTAGTTTAAATCTGTCCATAAAAGGGTATATTTTTTACTGGGGTAATATTTAATTGCCAAAATAGCAATACCCTGAATCTGGTGTTCCAGCTGTTGTAGGCCTAGTTTAAATCTGTTCGTAAAAGGGTATATTTTTTTCTGGGGTAAAATTTAATTGCCAAAAAAGCAATACCCTGAATCTGGTGTTCCAGCTGTTGCAGGCCTAGCTTAAATCTGTCCATAAAAGGGTATATTTTTTTCTGAGCTGAAATTCAGTTGCCAAAATAGAAATACAGTAAATCTGGTGTTCCAGCTGTGATTGGACAAGTTTAATAGTATCCGTCAAAGGATAGATTTTGTTCTGGGGTAAAATTCACTTGCCAATATAGCAATACCCTGAATCTGGTGTTCCAGCTGTTGCAGGCCAAGTATTAATCTGTCAGTAAAAGGGTATATTACACTCAAGGTGTATAAACAAGTGCTGAGAGGGTCATCCTCAATAACTTCCGACGCTACCGTGCATCTCCCATTGTATTTCTGTCCGTTAAAGGGTATATTACACAAAGTGTTAAAATACAATTGATGAAGGCATAATCCTACCTATTTTTTCACACACTACTGTGCATTTCCAAATGTAAATCTGTCCATAAAAGGATACCTTTCATCCAGGGCCTAAATACTAGGCCTACAATTGATATTCCCCTAAATCAGTGGTTACTGCCATGCCTGGATTAGTGTAATCCGGTACATGAATAAATAGGCAGATAGTGTTAGGTGCCTGTAAAAAAAAGGCCTGAAATTGAAATTAATACATTGGGCCAAATATTTTTTTTCCTATTGTGGTGCTTGGTGAACGGTAACAATGAGGAAAACATCTAGTAAGGGAAGCGGTCGTGGTGGTGTTAGTGGACCCTCTGGTGCTGGGAGAGGACGTGGCCATTCTGCCACAGCCACATGTCCTAGTGAACCAACTACCTCAGGTTCCAGTACCCGCCAGAATTTACAGCGATATTTGGTGGGGCCCAATGCCGTTCTAAGGATGGTAAGGCCTGGGCAGGTACAGGCGCTAGTCAATTGGGTGGCCGACAGTGGATCCAGCACTTTCACAACATTATCTCCCACCCAGTCTTCTGCAGAAAGCGCACAGGTGGCACCTGAAAACCAAGCCCATCAGTCTGTCACATCACCCCCATGCATATCAGGGAAACCGTCTGAGCTTCAAGTTATGCAGCAGTCTCTTATGCTGTTTGAATACTCTGCTTGCAGGGTTTCCCAAGGGAATCCACCTAGCCCTTCCCCAGTGGTGGAAGACATAGAATGCACTGATGCACAACCACTGATGTTTCCTGATGATGAGGACATGGGAATACCACCTCATCAGAGTCCGCACATCTTTGGTGATGACGAAACACAGGTGCCAACTGCTGCGTCTTTTTGCAGAGTGCAGACCGAACAGGAGGTCAGGGAGGAAGACTGTGTGAAAGACGTTGCAGGGGACGATGAGGTCCTAGACCACACATGGAATGAAGGTCGTGCCACTGACTTTCATAGTTCAGAGGAAGAGGCAGTGGTGAGACCGAGCCAACAGCGTAGCAAAAGAGGCATCAGAGGGCAAAGGCAGAACAGCCGTCGCCAAGAGAGTTAGCCTGCTACTGGCCACCGCAACCAGGGAACGAGCACCCCAAAGGCAGCTTCAAGGAGTTCCCTGGCATAGCACTTCTTTAAACAATGTGCTGACGACAAGAAGAGTGGTTTGCACGCTGTGCCATCAGAGCCTGAAGCGAGGCATTAACGTTCTGAACCTTAGCACAACCTGCATGACCAGGCATCTACATGCAAAGCATGAACTGCAGTGGAGTAAACACCTTAAAAACAAGGAACTCACTCAGGCTCCCCCTGCTCCCTCTTCTGCTGCTGCCTCGGCCTCTTCCTCCGCCTCGGGAGGAATGTTGGCACCTGCCGCCCACCAAAAAGAGGATTTGCCACCGACACCACTACTTGCGTCACCAAGCATCTCCACCATGTCACACGACAGCGTTCAGCTCTCCATCTCACAAACCTTGAAGAGAAAGCGTAAATTCCCACCTAGCCACCCTCGAGCCCTGGGCCTGAATGCCAGCATTTCTTAACTACTGGCCTTTGAAATGCTGTCATTCAGGCTGGTGGACACAGACAGCTTCAAACAGCTGATGTCCATGGCTGTCCCACAGTATGTTGCTCCCAGCCGCCACTACTTCTCTAAGACAGCCGTGCCGCCCCTGCACAACCAAGTATCCGATAAAATCAAGTGTGCACTGCGCAACGCACCTAACCACAGATACGTCTACCAGTAAGCACGGCCAGGGACGCTATATCTCCCTAACTGCACACTGGGTAAATGTAGTGACGGCTGGGCCCCAGGCTGAGAGTTCCTTGGCGCACATCCTTCCACCGCCAAGGATCACAGGGCATCATTCTTTGCCTCCTGTAGCCTCCTCCTCCTACTCGGCTTCCTCCTCCTCTGCTTCCACCAGCTCATCCAGTCAGCCACACACCTTCACCACCAACTTCAGCACAGCCCGGGGTAAACGTCAGCAGGCCATTCTGAAACTTAGATGTTTGGGGGACAGGCCCCACACCGCGCTGGAGTTGTGGCGGGGTATTGAACAACAGACCGACGAGTGGTTTCTGCTAGTGGGCCTCAAGCCCGACCTGGTGGTGTGCGATAATGTGCGAAATCTCGTCGCAGCTCTGGGACTAGCCGGTTTGACGCACATTCCTTGCCTGGCGCATGTGCTGAATTTGGTGGTGCAGAAGTTCATTCACAACTACCCCGACATGTCAGAGCTGCTGCATAAAGTGCGGGCCGTCTGTGCTCGCTTTCGGCGTTCACATCCTGCCGCTGCTCGCCTGTCTGCACTACAGCGTAACTTCGGCCTTCCCGCTCACTGCCTCATATGCGACATGCCCACCAGGTGGAACTCCAGCTTGCACATGCTGGAGAGACTGTGCGAGCAGCAGCAGGACATAGTGGAGTTTCAGCTGCAGCACGCACGCGTCAGTCGCACTGCTGAACAGCACCACTTCACCACCAATGACTGGGCCTCCGTGCGAGACCTGTGTCCCTTGTTGCGCTGTTTCGAGTACTCCACCAACATGGCCAGTGGGGATGACACCGTTATCAGCGTTACAATACCACTTATATGTCTCCTTGAGAAAATGCTTAGGGCGATGATGGAAGAGGAGGTGGCCCAGGAGGAGACGGATGAGGGGTCATTTTTAGCAATTTCAGGCCAGTCTGTTAGAAGTCGCTCAGAGGGAGGTTTTTGCAACAGCAGAGGCCAGGTACAAATGTGGCCAACCAGGGCCCACTTCTGGAGGACGAGGAGGAGGTGGAGGAGGATGAGGATGAAGCACGTTCACAGCGGGGTGGCACCGACACAGCTCAGGCCCATCACTGGTGCGTGGCTGGGGGGATACGGAGGACGATGACGATATGCCTCCCACAGAGGACAGCTTGTGCTTACCTCTGGGGAGCCTGGCACACATGAGCGAATACATGCTGCAGTGCCTGCGCAACGACAGCAGAGTTGCCCACATTTTAACATGTGCGGACTACTGGGTTGCCACCCTGCTGGATCCCCGGTACAAAGACAATGTGCCCACCTTACTTCGTGCACTAGAGCGTGATAGGAAGATGTGCGAGTACAAGCGCACTCTGGTAGACGCGCTCCTGAGAGCATTCCCAAATGTCACAGGGGAACAGGTGGAAGCCCAAGGCGAAGGCAGAGGAGGAGCAAGAGGTCACCAACGCAGCTGTGTCACGGCCAGCTCCTCTGAGGGCAGGGTTAGCATGGCAGAAATGTGGAAAAGTTTTGTCTCCACGCCACAGCTAACTGCACCACCACCTGATACGGATTGTGTTAGCAGGAGGCAGCATTTCACTAACATGGTTGAATAGGATGTGTGCACACCCCTCCACGTACTGACTGATGGTTTGGCCCCATCCAACTTCTGGGTCTCCAAATTGTCCACGTGGCCAGAGTTAGCATTTTATGCCTTGGAGGTGCTGGCTTGCCCGGCGGCCAGCGTTTTGTCTGAACGTGTATTCAGCATGGCAGGGGGCGTCATTACTGACAAACGCAGCCGCCTGTCCACAGCCAATGTGGACAAGCTGACGTTCATAAAAATGAACCAGGCATGGATCCCACAGGACCTGTCCCTCCCTTGTGCAGAATAAACATTTATAACTGCCTCCCCCTCAACCATGTATTCTTGTACTCCGGGGAACTTCTTTATTGAATCCTCATTTTTTTAACTTCACCATGATCTTGCTTTGCAACCCAAAGTTGAATGAACCTCTCCTCAATCTGGACGCCAGGGCCTAAATAACTGAAAGTGGCCTTCTCCAGTGGTGGATGATATAACGCCTTATTCCTTGCTGTGGGACCTCTGTCCTCTGTCTGGGTGCTGGGCCCGAAATAACTTAAAGTGGCCTTCTCCAGTGGTGGGTGATATGACGCCTTATTCCTTGCTGTGGGACCTCTCTCCTCTGTCTGGGTGCTGGGCCCGAAATTACTGAAAGTGGCCTTCTCCAGTGGTGGTTGATATGACGCCTTATTCCTTTCTGTGGGACCTCTCTCCTCTGTCTGGGTGCTGGGGCCTAAATAACTGAAAGTGGCCTTCTCCAGTGGTGGGTGATATGATGCCTTATTCCTTGCTGTGGGACCTCACTTCTCTGTCTGAGTGCTGGGGCCTAAAAAACTGAAAAAGGGCTTCTCCAGTGGTGGGTGATATGACGCCTTATTCCTTTCTGTGTGACCTCTCTCCTCTGTCTGGGTGCTGTGGCCTAAATAACTGAAAGTGGCCTTCTCCAGTGGTGGGTGATATGACGCCTTATTCCTTGCTGTGGGACCTCTCTCCTCTGTCTTGGTGCTGGGGCCGAAATAACTGAAGTGGCCTTCTCCAGTGGTGGGTGATATGACGCCTTATTCCTTGCTGTGGGACCTCTCTTCTCTGTCTGGATGCAGGGGCCGAAATAACTGAAAGTTGCTTTCTCCAGTGGTGGGTGATATGACGCATGATTTTCTGCTATGGGACCTCTCTCCAATTGATATTGGTTAATTTTTATTTATTTTATTTTAATTAATTTCCCTATCCACATTTGTTTGCAGGGCATTTACCTACATTTTGCTGCCTTTTGCAGCCCTTTAGCCCTTTCCTGGACTATTTTACAGCCTTTTTAGTGCCTAAAAGTTTGGGTCCCTATTGACTTCAATGGGGTTCGGGTTCGGGATAAAGTTCGGGTCGAGTTCGGATCCCGAACCCGAACATTTTTGGGAAGTTCGGCCGAACTTCTCGAACCCGAACATCCAGGTGTTCGCTCATCTCTAGTAACAAATTATGGAGTGTTTTTTCTCCTGTTACCCCTTGTGAAAATGAACAATTTGGAGCTAAAGCAACATTTTATTGGAAGAAACAAAACTTTTCATTTTTACAGCCAAGTGCTTCCAAATTCCATATAACGCTTAGGGGGTCAAAGTTCTCAGTATCCCCCTTAATATATTCTTTAAACTGTATAGTTTCCAAAATGGGGTCACTTTTTGAGGGTTTCGTCTGTAGGGGTACGTCAGGGTCTCTTCAAATACAAAATGGTGCCTAAAAACCATTCTAGCGAAATTTGCCTCCAAAATCCATATGTCGCTCCTTTTCTTCTGACCATTGCCATGTGGCCATAGAGCAGTTTACCGCCACATATGGGGCATTTCTGTAAACTGCAGAATCAGCGTAATATATATTGAGGTTTATTTTGCTGTTAACCCTTGCTGTGTTGCAAGAAAAACTTGATTAACATAAAAAATCTACCAAAAATGTGACATTTTGAAATTTAATCTCCATTTTCCTTTAATGCTTGTGGAACATCTCAAGGGTTAACAAAGTTTGTGACATCAGTTTTGATGGGTGTAGTTTCTAAAATGGGGTCATTTATGGGTGTTTTCCATTATCTAAGCCCCTCAAAATCACTTTATAACTGAATTGGCGTTTAAAAAAATAGTTTTGAAAATGTTTTTGAAAATTTTAACCCCTTAAGGACGAAGGGCGTACATGTACGCCCTTCGTCCGCACTTTAAAGATGGCGCCCGCTCCCGCACGGAGCGGGCGCCCGAGCTGCGGGTAAACGCTTGATTCATCAAGCTGACACCCGCAGCTCATGTCCGCGACCGGCAGCGATGCCGATCGCGGACATTTAACCCCTCAGATGCCGTGGTCAATCCTGACCACGGCATCTGATCAGCGCAAAACCGAAAGTTTCACTTCGGTTTTGCTCCGGCTCCCTGATGGCCACAAGGGGAGCCGGAGCATGCATTTAGTACCCTAGGTTTCTGTGAATGAAACCTAGGGTACTACACAGTATTCCTATGGAGCCTATGACTGTAATAGGCTCCATAGGAAATATGTATTTTCTCATATATTCCAATGCTATTGCATTGGAATATATGAGAATAGCAATCTGATGATTGCATCTTATAGTTCCCTATGGGAACTATAAGAAAGTGGTAAAAAAAAAAAAAAAGTTTAAAAATAAAAATTAAATAAAAAAATATAAAAATTCAAATCACCCCCTTTCCCCAAAATGAAAATAAAATAAATAAAAAAATAAAAAAATTACACATAATGGTGTCGCAATGTGCGAAAACGCCCATACTATAATAATATTAAAAATATTCACCATACGGTAAACATAAAAACGAAAGAAAGCGTCCAAATGGCTAATTCGCCATTTTTGGACGCTTCATTTCCTAAAAAAAAAGAATAAAAAGTGATCAAAACATCATACGCACCCCATAATGGTATCAATTAAAAGTTCAGATTGCCCCAAAAAAATGAGCCCCTACACTGCTCCGTACGCATAATTACAAAAAAGTTATAGGGGTCAAAACATGGCGACAAAAAATAAAATAAAAAATTCCCACTTTTAATTTTTTTCACTATCAAAACGCAAGAAAAACTATACATATTAGGTATTTCCGGATTCGTACTGACCTGAAGAATAAAATTAACCAGTCAGTTTTATCGCAAATCGAACGTTGTAATTTAAAAACCCGTAAAACTGTGGTGAAATTGCTTTTTTTTTGCAATTTCACCCCATTTGGAATTTTTTTCCCGTTTCCCACTACATCACATGCAAAAATAAATGGTAGCGTTAAAAAGTACAACTTGTCCCGCAAAAAATAAGCCATCATATGGCTATGTGAGCGGAAATATAAAAATGTTATGGCTTTTGGAAGGCAGGGAGCGCAAAACAAAAACGCAAAAATCCCAAAACCCCCGGTCCTTAAGGGGTTAAAAATTGCTTCTAAACTTCTAAGCCTTCTAATGTCCTAAAAAAATAAATTGACATATACAAAATAATGCCAACATAAAGTAGACATATGGGTCATGTTAAGTAATAAATATTTTATAAGGTATCACTTTCTGTTTTAAAAGCAGATAAATAAAAATTTTGAAAATTGCAAATTTTTCATAATTTTTAGTAAATTTGTGAAATATATTAACTCAAATTTATGACTGTCATGAAGTTCAATTTGTCACGAGAAAACAATCTCAGAATGGCTTGGATAAGTAAAAGCGTTCCAAAGTTATTACCACATATAGTGACACATGTCAGATTTGCAAAAAGGTGAAAAGTGCCTTGGTACTGAAGGAGTTAACAAATAAATGATTATTTAAAGAAAAGAAAATTAAAATCAAAACAGAAACCAGACACAAGAACTCTGTGTGAATCGGACCTTCAGCTTTAATGTTTTTGAGCAATTATCACTTAAGCTGGGATCATTTTATGTTAAAATTAACAGTAATATTAACAGTATCCGTAATACGTAATACGGGAAAAGGGGCTAATAGACTGTTTAGTTTTCAGAGGTGGTAAAAATTACAAACATTGAAAAAAAAAGAAAATACTATAACAATCACTTTTGTATTCTGGACTTTGCACACTATGATAACACATGAATATTATTTACAGATCAGAACTATTTTCCTAACTGCATGATGTAACTCAAACTGCCAGACATCCTGGCTCATGTCCTACATAATACTGGTACAAGACTTAGAATAATCATGTGCAACAAGATCTACATCTATGGACATGATAAGTGTCAGCACAGAATTGTAAATGTGTAGTTTATGGTGATGTGATTATTAGTGTTGAGCATGTCTCGGCTGTGTACCAATTTGGCTTGAGTATTGGTATGCTCAGCCCATGGCGGTAGTCGGCCGAGTACCGCAATGCTCGAGTCTCCTCCCCGCACATTTCGCGGCTGCTAAGCAGCCAATAAATGGGCAGGTAAGTACTGCCCTCACTGTAATGCCAGTAGGCATGTTGGCTGCTGGCATTACAGTGATTGGCTGGCGAGATGCTCTGCTCCGTATTAGTCAGGGAGAGGTATGCATCAGAAGGGACAGTGTAGGGAGTGTATTTGAAGTTATTTTGGCACAAAATGTTTTAGAGACCCAAAAGTCCTTGTATGTGACAGCAGCAATATATATTTTAGCGCATCCTGCGCTAATAGGCCGCCGCGAACAGTTCAACTATTCGTGCCACATCGCCTGTGTAAAGTGTGCTTATGTCATGGCGGGGAGTGAGAGAAACACCCCACAGTAAAAAGGGAACTGTAACTAGGCCAGAAAATAGGGAAAAGGGAGGAGGACACCTCCTAATACATCCCTCAAACTAGCCCTGGTTTCCTAACTGTATGAGCCAACCCAGATGGTAGGAAAACTCTTACTCACTAACCTCAGGACCCTGGAATCCCTGTGAATCCCTAAAGTAAGGAGACAGGGCCAGAGACCACCTGTTCCTCCAAAACACAGAGGAATCGGTGTCTCCCAGTGGCCTAGTAACAAAAGAGGAAAGACCTTGAGCAGCAACTGAACGGCAGGTAAGCACCCAGTGAAACAACAGTACACCAGAACAACAAACACTTCCCCGCCGCAGCAAAGATGGAACACGACTCCAATACAACCTGGACTCCCAAGCGGACCACTGCTCTTAGTCTTTAGGTTCACCCCTCCGGGAAACCATAAGGGCCCATTTCCGCAGGCACAACACACAGGGGAAAATGTCTAGCAACCATGCTGATCACAAACACCAAACCGACCAGACATGGAACACCAAACTAGACAAACAACATAACCCCAAACATAAACCACACCTAACAACAATACAGGTGAGGAAGGGAAAGGAAACATAGGGTGACAACGAAAGACAAACGATGTCCAACTTGGGTGCCTCACACTTCAAACAAGAAAACATCCAGGAAGGAGCAGAGCTACTTCGCTAACAAAGGCAGACATACCCCTGACCTCTGGCACAACAACTCCAGAATAAGGAGAGCCAAGAGGCCACACCCAACTCACCCAAGCTCACACCTTAACCCCGTGCACACCAGGGGGGAAGGGAAACAACTAAAAGGGAAATCACACATACATGCAGAAACAACACGTTGCCGTAGGCAACTGCACGAGTGGCAACTGTGTCATGGCACACACAACATAGGCTGAGACACTGCCCCCGCATGCAACAATAACACCACGTTGCCGCAGGCAACTGCATGTGTGGCAACCATGTCACGGCGCTTACCACAGGCCGCGACACTGCATCCCTAAAATATCACTGACATCCAGTGTACCTTTTCCGTAGATAGTGTCCGCTGCGGACAGTTAAATTATCCGTGCCACATCTCCTGTGTAAAGTGTGCGCAACCGTAAAATATCAGTGCCATCCAGTGTACTTTTTCCGTAGACGTGTCCACTGCGGGCAGTGACATTAGTTGCACCACATCTGCAGTGTAACGTGTGCGCTGAAAAAATTTATTTGTGACATACAGTGTACTTTTTCAAAAGACTGTGTCCGCTGCAGACAGTGACATTAGGTGGGCCACATCTGCATTGTAACGTGTGCACTTAAAAAATTTATCAGTGACATACAGTCAGTCTGTAAAAGTGGTGAACTACTCGGACAACATCGTTCCCAGCAGCGCCATGGGAGTCCCAGATGCATCCAGACATCCTCCCCATGCTGTTCCTGAACCATTTCGGTAGTGTTTCCATCAATTTCTGAACTTTTCCTATGAACCAGGCTCCCTCCCCTCTTCAGAGCAAGGGGTGCCTGGTTTAATGCTTGGGTTCTCCCATTGACTTCCATTATATTCGGGTGCTCGGTAGAGCATCCAGATGTGCTCGGCCGGAGGACTCGAGCACTATGGTGCTCGATCAACACTAGTGATTATTAAGTGTCATGCATTACTGATTTAGGGTCTTTTCATACTCAGCGGATTTGCTTGGTATTTGGATTCATTTGGACAGGACTGAACTGCACCTAAGCTATGTGACCAATCAATGTGATGTCACTGGCATCTTCAAACAGCTGATTGGTGGGGTTGTGGGGAGTTAGATCCCCGCTAATATGATATTGATGACCTATCCTGAGGATAGACCCATCAATATCAGAATCTTGGATAACCACTTTAAGGAGAACCTGGAGAGAAGATTCATCCATTAACCTGCCCTGCTAGAGCTGGCTTCTTGTTCATCAAGAAAAAGGATGGTTCTCTTCAGACTAGTATTGATTACTGTGTTCTGAAGAAGTATTATACCATTCACCATAAAGATCCAATGCCATTGACTTCTGAATTCTTTAACAGGATTGTTCACAAAATTGGATCTCCAGGTGCCTATAACCGGATCTGCATTTTCGTGAAGTTGTTCAGTGGAATACCACCTTTAACACCACTGATGGTCTTTACGAGTACATTATCATGACCTTTGGCCTTGGCAACGCTCCAGCTGTGTTTCAGATGTTTGTCAATGCCATCTTTTGTGAACTGCACTATGGCTGTGTGGTAGATTATTTGACAACATCTGATCTACCCACCTAACTTGATGTTGTACTGGAATCATATAAGTGAGGTTCTACAGCACCTGCAAGATCAGGTTCTACTCCAAATTTAGGAAGTGCATTTTTGAGAGAAAGTCTCTTTCTTTTCTTTGATATGTGATCTTAGACCATGGAATACAGAAGAAAAAACATTCTGCAGACCTTGAGCTATTCAATTATCGAAAAAATGTTCACACATTTCTCTACGCTCAGTATCTATGCTACTATCTCTGCTCTCCGCTTGAAAAGAGTGAACCCCAAATAATGGACACCTGAAAGCCTTGTCCTGACATCATTATGCAATTCTGCCTGGAAAATGATGTGTCCTCCTAGGGTGCTAAGGCAGTGCTTTGCCAGAAGAATTCCTCTGGCAAATTTGTGACTTGTTGTTTCTTCTCCAAGACTTTCACTTCTACCAAACATAATTATTCCATCAGAGACGGCAGGCTACTTGGCATCTAGTTGGCCTTAGAGGAGTGGAGACATCTGCCAGTGGCTCTCTTTGCTTACTTCAATTTCATTATACACTTCCATCTTGTCAAGAAGAACATTTACAGTAGGTGGATGGCCCTTCATGTTCTTTTGATACACCAGTCAAGCTTGCTGATCCTCATTAGAAATGAGCTAATCGAAGTTGACGAAGTGGAATTCGATCCGAATTTCTGGAAAAATTCAATTTGCACCGAAACTTAATTTCCTCAAGCTTCGTGGTAACGAATCACATTTTTCCTAAAATGGCTGCTGCACATGTGAGGATATGGAGAAAGGGATCACCCATAATGCCATGCATGCAGCCAATCAGCAGCTAGCCAGCCCTGTGATATCACAGCCCTATAAATTGTGGCAGCCATCTTAGATTCTGCCATTTACCAGTGTACTTAGGGCAGAGAGAGACATCTGCAGGCACTAGGGACAGTAATAGGAAAGACTGGATTGTGGTGAAAAAACGATTTATAAGTGCAGGGAAAGGATAGGGAGGAATCGTTCCACAGAATTTATGTAGTACAGGGTTTAGTAGGGGAGGTTACAAACTGCGTAATAGGAACAAACCTATTACACCTTGATGCACTGACTGGGAATCCAAATTGCCAATATACAGCTCTGTCATTATAGCAAACCGTTCTTGTTATTGGGTTGCAAGTGCTGTTTAATACAGCCATTAACAGGGTATATTAAGAGGAAATATTTCTACAGTAAGTCTTATTTGCCCTTGTGGGGTACAGTTATATGTGGTAAAGCTCTTTTTGCTGTGTATTAGTGGCAAAAGAAAAATATATTTGCCCTTGTGCGGTGCAGTGATATATTCTAAAGCCCAGTTTGCTGTGTATTAGTGCCAAAATAAAAATATATACGCCGTTCAGAGTTGCACTTATCTGTTGAAAAGCCTTTTGTGTTGTATAAAAGTTGAAAAAAATGAGGGCCTAATTGCCATTCTGCAGTGCAGTGATATATTCAAAAGCCCAGTTTGCCGTGTATTAGTGGCAAAATAAAAATATATTCGCCGTTCAGGGTTGCACTTATCTGTTGAAAAGCCTTTTGTGTTGTGGAAAAGTGAAAAAAAAATTAGGGCCTAATTGCTGTAAGGGCCACACTTTTATTGTACTGTGGCCTCCTCATGCTGCTGCCACCTCCACACTGTCACTGTGCCACTCGGTGGCCTCCTCCTGATGCTGCTGCCGACACCTCCACACTATGTCATTGTGCCGCTCTAGTGGCCTCCTGATGCTGTTGATGCCAACTCCACACTGTCATTGTGCCACTCTGTGGCCTCCTCATGCTGCTTCCACCTCACCACTATGTCATAGGGCCACTCTGAGGAATTCTCATGCTGTTCCCACCCTCCCCACTTCATGACTGAGTCACTATTTTGCTTTTCGGCCTGGCTGACATCATCATTTGATCCTTCTTCTGATTTGTCAGAAGGAAAGAAAAATAAGTAGAGATGGCCTTGCAGTTGGCCCGGCGGTCGTTTCACTGCAAACTTTACGCGTTTGTGATTGCCGAACATGCGAACATATGGCTGTGTCCGCTGGCGCCATATTCTTTTGCATTGTGCCGAACTTTGACACATGACCCATCCATCAGGTGGGACAGGACAGCCAATTGAGACGTTTCAACACAAGGACACACCACCACCCTATAACAGAACCCGATCTGGCAGCCATTTTACATTCAGTTTTTTTGCCAGATTCTGTGTTTTGCCAGTGTAGGGAGAGGTTGCTTTGTGGAGCAGGGACAGACTGTTACGGACACCAAACGCTAGCTAATAGGGCCACTGAAGTCCTTTTAAGGGCTGGTATAGGTGTGCTATCGATAGATGTGATATACTAAGGGGTGTGATATACTTATAATATACATTCTAACATAGAAAGTATATTATGGTGCATTTGCATTGTGCAGCAGTTGTGTGCGGTTCTACTGCTATACTGCAGCTATATAGAGCAGTGTTTCCCAACCAGTGTGCCTCCAGCTGTTGCAAAACTACAACTCCCAGCATGCCCGCAGAGACAAAAGCTGTCCGGGCATGATGGGAGTTGTAGTTTTGCAACAGCTGGAGGCACACTGGTTGGGAAACACTGATATAGAGGGACAAACACTATTGGAATAACTAATTCCAACTGGTGTGATATACCTGTTGCCACGCAAAAAACTGAATGAGAGGTGTGATATATCTATAATATACTTTCTAACATAGAAAGTATATTATAGTGCATTTGTATTGTGCAGCAGTTGTGTGCGGTTCTGCTGCCATACGGCAGGTATACAGGGGGCAAGCGCTATTGAAACAACTATTTGCAACGGGTGTGATATACCTTCTAGCACAAAATACTGATTGAGGGCTGCGATATGAATGTTTCCCCAAATAAACAGGGTGGTGTGATATAACTGTTGTGCCAAAAAAAATATTTGAAGGGTGTGATATACCCGTTTCCACCCTAAATCATTTGGGAATGCTCTCAGGAGCGCCTCTACCAGCGTGCGCTTGTACTCGCGCATCTTCCTATCACACTCCAGTGCAGGAAGTAAGGTGGGCACATTGTCTTTGCACCGGGGATCCAGCAGGGTGGCAACCCAGTAGTCCACACACGTTAAAATGTGGGCAACTCTGCTGTCGTTGCGCAGGCACTGCAGCATGTATTCGCTCATGTGTGCCAGGCTCCCCAGAGGTAAGGACAAGCTCTCCTCTGTGGGAGGCGTATCGTCATCGTCCTCCGTATCCCCCCAGCCACGCACCAGTGATGGGCCTGAGCTGTGTCGGGTGCCACCCCGCTGTGAACCTGCTTCATCCTCATCCTCCTCCACCTCCTCCTCATCCTCCTCGTCCTCCAGTAGTGGGCCCTGGCTGGCCACATTTGTACCTGGCCTCTGCTGTTGCAAAAAACCTCCCTCTGAGCCACTTCTAACAGACTGGCCTGAAAGTGCTAAAAATGACCCCTCATCCTCCTCCTCCTCCTCCTGGGCCACCTTCTCTTCCATCATCGCCCTAAGCGTTTTCTCAAGGAGAAATAGAAGTGGTATTGTAACGCTGATAACGGTGTCATCGCCACTGGCCATGTTGGTGGAGTACTCCAAACAGCGCAACAGGGCACACAGGTCTCGCATGGAGGCCCAATTATTGGTGGTGAAGTGGTGCAGTTCCGCAGTGCGACTGACCCGTGCGTGCTGCAGCTGAAACTCCACTATGGCCTGCTGCTGCTCGCACAGTCTCTCCAGCATGTGCAAGGTGGAGTTCCACCTGGTGGGAACGTCGCATATGAGGCGGTGAGCGGGAAGGCTGAAGTTCCGCTGTAGCACAGACAGGCAAGCAGCGGCAGGATGTGAACGCCGGAAGCGGGCACAGACGGCCCTCACTTTATGCAGCAGCTCTGACATGTCGGGGTAGTTGTGAATGAACTTCTGCACCACCAAATTCAGCACATGCGCCAGGCAAGGGATGTGCGTCATACCGGCTAGTCCCAGAGCTGCGACGAGATTTCGCCCATTATCGCACACCACCAGGCCGGGCTTGAGGCCCACCGGCAGAAACCACTCGTCGGTCTGTTGTTCAATACCCCGCCACAACTCCTGCGCGGTGTGGGGCCTGTCCCTCAAACATATGAGTTTCAGAATGGCCTGCTGACGTTTACCCCGGGCTGTGCTGAAGTTGGTGGTGAAGGTATGTGGCTGACTGGATGAGCTGGTGGAAGCAGAGGAGGAGGAAGCCGAGTAGGAGGAGGAGGCTACAGGAGGCAAAGAATGATGCCCTGTGATCCTTGGCGGCGGAAGGACGTGCGCCAAGGAACTCTCTGCCTGCGGCCCAGTCGCCACTACATTTACCCAGTGTGCAGTTAGGGAGATATAGCGTCCCTGGCCGTGCTTACTTGTCCACGTATCTGTGGTTCGGTGTACCTTGTCACAGATGGCGTTGCGCAGTGCACACTTGATTTTATCGGATACTTGGTTGTGCAGGGAAGGCACGGCTGTCTTGGAGAAGTAGTGGCGGCTGGGAACAACATACTGTGGGACAGCCATGGACATCAGCTGTTTGAAGCTGTCTGTGTCCACCAGCCTGAATGACAGCATTTCAAAGGCCAGTAGTTTAGAAATGCTGGCATTCAGGCCCAGGGCTCGAGGGTGGCTAGGTGGGAATTTACGCTTTCTCTCCAAGGTTTGTGAGATGGAGAGCTGAACGCTGCCGTGTGACATGGTGGAGATGCTTGGTGACGCAGGTGGTGTTGTCGGTGGCACATCCTCTGTTTGGTGGGCGGCAGCTGCCAACATTCCTCCCGAGGCAGAGGAAGAGGCCGAGGCAGCAGCAGAAGAGGGAGCAGGGGGAGCCAGAGTGAGTTCCTTGTTTTTAAGGTGTTTACTCCACTGCAGTTCATGCTTTGCATGTAGATGCCTGGTCATGCAGGTTGTGCTAAGGTTCAGAACGTTAATGCCTCACTTCAGGATCTGATGGCACAGCGTGCAAACCACTCGGGTCTTGTTGTCAGCACATTGTTTAAAGAAGTGCCATGCCAGGGAACTCCTTGAAGCTGCCTTTGGGGTGCTCGGTCCCTGGTGGCGGTGGCCAGTAGCAGGTGAACTCTCTTGGCGGCGGCTGGTCTGCATTTGCCCCCTGATCCCTCTTTTGCTATGCTGTTGGCTCGGTCTCACCACTGCCTCTTCCTCTGAACTATGAAAGTCAGTGGCACGACCTTCATTCCATGTGGGGTCTAGGACCTCATCATCCCCTGCATCGTCTTCCACAAATTCTTCCTCCCTGACCTCCTGTTCGGTCTGCACACTGCAGAAAGACGCAGCAGTTGGCACCTGTGTTTCGTCATCATCAGAGACGTGCGGACTCCGATGAGGTGGTATTCCCATGTCCTCATCATCAGGAAACATCAGTGGTTGTGCATCAGTGCATTCTATGTCTTCCACCACTGGGGAAGGGCTAGGTGGATTTCCTTGGGAAACCCTGCCAGCAGAGTCTTCAAACAGCATAAGAGACTGCTGCATTACTTGAGGCTCTGACAGTTTCCCTGATATGCATGTGGGTGATGTGACAGACTGATGGGCTTGGTTTTCATGTGCTACCTGTGCGCTTTCAGCAGAAGTCTGGGTGGGAGATAATGTTGTGAACATGCTGGATCCACTGTCGGCCACCCAATTGACTAGCGCCTGTACCTGCTCAGGCCTTACCATCCTTAGAACGGCATTGGGCCCCACCAAATATCGCTGTAAATTCTGGCGGGTACTGGAACCTGAGGTAGTTGGTTCACTAGGACGTGTGGCTGTGGCAGAATGGCCACGTCCTCTCCCAGCACCAGAGGGTACACTAACACCACCACGACCGCGTCCCTTACTAGATGTTATCCTCATTGTTACCATTCACCAAGCACCACAATAAGGAAAAAAACAATTTGGCCCAATGTATTGATTTCAAAATCAGGCCTTTTTTACAGGCACCTAACACTATCTGCCTATTTGTTTATGTAGCGTATTACACTAATCCAGGCACAGCAGTAACTACTGATTTAGGGGAATATCTCTTTTAGGGCTAGTATTTAGGCCCTGGATGAAAGGTATCCTTTTATGGACAGATTTACACTTGGCCTGCAACAGCTGGGACAACAGATTCAGGGTATTGCTATTTTGGCAATTGAATGTCACCCCAGAACAAAATATATGTTTTTGCGGACACTATGAATCCTGGCCTGCAACAGCTAGGACACCAGATTCAGGGTATTGCTATTTTGGCAATTGAATTTCACCCCAGAACAAAATATATGTTTTTGCGGACACTATGAATCCTGGCCTGCAACAGCTGGGACACCAGATTCAGGGTATTGCTATTTTGGCAATTGAATGTCACCCCAGAACAAAATATATGTTTTGACGGACACTATGAAACGTGGCCTGCAACAGCTGGGACACCAGATTCAGGGTATTGCTATTTTGGCAATTGAATGTCACCCCAGAACAAAATATATGTTTTGACGGACACTATGAAACGTGGCCTGCAACAGCTGGGACACCAGATTCAGGGTTTTGCTATTTTGGCAATTAAATTTCACCCCAGAACAAAATATATGTTTTTGCGGACACTATGAATCCTGGCCTGCAACAGCTGGGACACCAGATTCAGGGTATTGCTATTTTGGCAATTGAATGTCACCCCAGAACAAAATATATGTTTTGACGGACACTATGAATCCTGGCCTGCAACAGCTGGGACACCAGATTCAGGGTATTGCTATTTTGGCAATTGAATGTCACCCCAGAACAAAATATATGTTTTTGCGGACACTATGAATCCTGGCCTGCAACAGCTGGGACACCAGATTCAGGGTATTGCTATTTTGGCAATTGAATATCACCACAGAACAAAATATATGTTTTTGCGGACACTATGAATCCTGGCCTGCAACAGCTGGGACACCAGATTCAGGGTATTACTATTTTGGCAATTGAATGTCACCCCAGAACAAAATATATGTTTTGACGGACACTATGAAACGTGGCCTGCAACAGCTGGGACACCAGATTCAGGGTATTGCTATTTTGGCAATTGAATGTCACCACTGAACAAAATATATGTTTTGACGGACACTATGAAACGTGGCCTGCAACAGCTGGGACACCAGATTCAGGGTATTGCTATTTTGGCAATTGAATGTCACCCCAGAACAAAATATATGTTTTTGCGGACACTATGAATCCTGGCCTGCAACAGCTGGGACACCAGATTCAGGGTATTGCTATTTTGGCAATTGAATGTCACCCCAGAATAAAATATATGTTTTTGCGGACACTATGAATCCTGGCCTGCAACAGCTGGGACACCAGATTCAGGGTATTGCTATTTTGGCAATTGAATTTCACCCCAGAACAAAATATATGTTTTGACGGACACTATGAAACGTGGCCTGCAAACAGCTTTGACACCAGATTCAGGGTATTGCTATTTTGGCAATTGAATGTCACCACTGAACAAAATATATGTTTTGACGGACACTATGAAACGTGGCCTGCAACAGCTGGGACACCAGATTCAGGGTATTGCTATTTTGGCAATTGAATGTCACCCCAGAACAAAATATATGTTTTTGCGGACACTATGAATCCTGGCCTGCAACAGCTGGGACACCAGATTCAGGGTATTGCTATTTTGCAAAATTTATTTCACCCCAGAACAAAATATGTGTTTTGGCAGACACTATGAAATCTGGCCTGCAACTGCTGGGACACCAGAATCAGGGTATTGCTATTTTGCAAGATTAATTTCACCCCAGAACAAAATATATGTTTTCGCGGACACTATTCTATTTTGCCAGCCACAGCTGAAACCACTGATTTATGGTATTGCTATTTTGGCAATTGAATTTCACCCCAGAAAATAATCTATCCTTTGCCAGACAGCAGACAGTATTATACTTGTCTAGCTAAAGCTGAAACACCAGATTTAGGGGATTGGTATTTGGGCAATTGTATTTAACCCCTTAATAAAATATAGAAATTGCTATCCTGAGTTTCTAGGGGTGACAATTAGCACAGCCAAGCCCCTGATGTAGGATATAGCAAAAAAAAAAAACTAGTATTGATGGATTGATGGACTTGGTGGCAGCTTCTTCTGGTGCACCACAAGTCACAAAATGGCCGCCGATCAACCCAGAAAATAAGTGACAGAAAAACGCTCTGTGCAGCCTAAAAACCAGCGAACAAGTAACTAGCAGAAGTTCAATGATTCTCAACTGTAGATCGATCCGTTCATTAGGTGCTGTTGCTGACTTTAACCTGCCTAATCTCGCCCTGACAGAAGCTGCGTCCTCTCCCTACACTAATCAGAGCAGTGTGACGTGACTCCAGCTTAAATAGAGGCTGCGTCACATGCTGCACTTGGCCAATTACAGCCATGCCATTAGTAGGCATGGCTGTGATGGGCTCTTAGGGCAAGAAGTAAAACGCTAGCTGATTGGCTGCTGTGCAGCCCTTCAGAAAGCGTGAAGAAATCGACGAACAATGGACCCGAACCCGAACTTTTTTGAAAATGTCCGTGTTCGGGTCCGGGTCCCGGACACCCCAAAATTTGGTACGAACCCGAACGATGCTCGAACTGTTCGCTCAACACTAGTCCTGGACCCCAGGGTATTTGGCAACGAATTGTTTCTCTACTAAGTTCAGGATGTGTGCCATGCACAGCACGTGTATCATTTTGCCCTGTTTCTGTGTGCTCAGCAGATTGGCACAGTTGTCGTAAACCACTTTACCAACTGTCAAATTGAGTGGGATTAGCCACTGATCGGCCTGTGATCGCAGAGCTGAAAGCGGTGCAGGACCGGTGTGGCTCTTGGCTTCCAGGCACAACAGCCGCAGCACAGCATGGCAACGTCTCACCTGGGACATCGAATAAGTTCTGCGGATCTTGCGGGGCGCAGCAGAAGAGGCAGTAGCTGTGGAAAAGGAGGAGTCAGCCGAGGAGGACACGGAGGATGGAGTAAGAGGAGGAAAAGAAAAGACAGGCCTGCATGCAATCCTTGGCGGTAACACCAAATCCACACGGTAGCCATGGGTTACATGCTTGACGGCTGTAGGAAGGTTCACCAAGTGGTCAGTAAAAGTTATGTACCTTCTCTGCCTGTGTTTGCTAGACCACGTGTCTGTGGTCAGATGTATCTTGGCACCGACACTGTGCCAGAGATATATTCACTTGACGCTGAATGTGGCCATATAGCTCTGGGATGTCCTTCTGGGAGAAATATTTCCTTCCGGGGAGCTTCAATTGCGGTGTGCCAATGGCCACAAATTTTCTTAAGGCCTCTGAGTCGACCAGTTTATATGGCAATAGTTGGCGGGCTAGCAGTTCTGACAAGCCAGCAGTCAGCCGTTGGGCGAGAGGGTTATCCAGCATCATCAACTTTTTGCACTCGAATATTTGGGCCACGGAAGCCTGCCCTCTGGCAGATGAACGTGAACACGGCACAGTGGAAGGTGGAGTTTCCTCGAAATCCATCATGTAGCAGTTTGCATGTGGAGGCACCATATTCGATCCGATCGTGGTTTCCTGTTGCAGTAGGTAAAAAGTATCTTCAAACAGCATGAAATTATTGTTCAACACTAGCTTTAAAAAATCCATATAGAAGGCTACCATGTTTGGATTCATGTTGGTGGAAAAAAAGACATTTGCAAACTGCACTTAAACCCTTTTAGTGTTGTATTGATGTGTAGAGACTCGATACATCCCATGTGACTAACAATGTGTCTAGGTAAATAATATACAAGGTATGATATATACAATATATACAATGCATCAATAACTGCAGAGTGGTATTATCACAGAGGGTACCTGATATTAAAGTATAACTGTCAAATTTTTTTTTTTTTTACTATTGGATTCTGGTGATTAATATTACCTTGTTGGCCCTGTTTTAATTTCTGATTTTTAAATAAATAACCCCTAAAAGCCACCTAAAAGTCCCCAGTATTGGCTATTGTTACCTGAGATAAAATCAGGTTGCTATGCTGCTTCCGTCTACCAGATAGAGGACGGAGCACGCTGCGTGCACTGGGAACTGATAGTGAGTCAACATTGTAAGGGAATGTATAAAAAGCCAGGTTCTTCCTGACAGGAGATAACAGTGCTGGGCTGTGTGTGTGAACTTCTCCACATGCCTGTGCTTGGCAGACACTCCCTTAGCAGTGCAGGACAATGTGGCTGCTCAGTGTATAAATGACAGCCTTATCTGATAAGAGGAGAGCTTGTAGGAGGACTACAGGCTTCAGCCAGACCTGGGAACTTCACTGCAAGACCTCCCTATACAGAGCTGGTCTTCACTAACTTCACTGCAGGTGTCCTATGGATTAGCCTCAGGGCTGAGGGTGGCCATCTTAACAGAATAGTGAAATTTCAGTTTTATGCAGACTGGTTGCTAAGGGCTGAATCTTATTAAATAAGGGGTAAGTAAGTCTAAAAGTTATTGATTCAGGTATATTATCATATTAGTAACTACATATATGAAAACTGAAATTAGGGTCTAAATGTGACAGTTATCCTTTAATCTCAATATAAGGACCACTTTATGTGGAGGGAGAAGCACTACTAATTAATGTATAGAATGGCATGGTGGTCAAACACAGTAGTGTCCTATAGGGACCCAGAGCCAATATTTAACGGGGCAAATAATGCTGAGAGAAAGAACCTATATTTAATGAGGCAAATACTGCTGAAAGAGTGACGGTATTTCAAAATGCCAATGAGAACCAGATGAGACCATTACCTGTAGCCGCTTTGGGAAAATCAAGGAGCAGTAGGCTGCGTGGGTACATGAAGACGTGCAGTCTCACAGAATAGAAGACGCGCCACGTGTTTATCCAAAAGGCGCCTATTTCGAGGTGGCCAGACGCTGGTGAAGGCGCGGGCGCGCAGGTGCATTGTGGTCTGAGCATGGGACTGTGCATGTCATCTGGGCCCATGCGAGTTAGCGGATGGAGCGTTCCGTGCCTCGTTTTCAAGTGGAACGTCGTTCCAACTTTTGAATGGGAGCGCTAAGATATCTAATGTAGCAGTGTAGATGCTACTTGTGGTTACATTCCAGTCTCTAGATACCATCACCCAAGTCTTTATTATTGGTTGTGACCATATTATAGGCTCTTAAAATACGGGTTGTAGGTATGAGCTACAATAATAGGATATATATAAGTAAATATTACAGGACACAATAAAAAAAGATATATAAGTTACGAGCGGCAATTCTATTTATTATGTAATTCATATCAAGGGAGCCAATACTCTAACAGGGAGGTATAAAGAACACAGGATAACCAGAATAAAATAAAGGATACTGTAGCTGACTTCTGGAACCCCAATTAGTTGATCTATGGAAAAGGAATGCAAATACAAAATCGTGAATAGGTGGAAATACAAGCAAATATATAAGTATATAATGCATCACAATTATGACAAGATTACAGGAAGACAATACTCATAACCATGTATTCCTACTGGTTGCTCAAGGTGATGACCCAATGGGGAGATGTATTGGGAAGTGGTAACTGTCATATTAAATGAGGCTCTGTATCTCATACTCCCCATTTAAACCTTTAGGTTCCAGGCAATCAATTTTATGGATCCAAATAGCCTCTCTCTTCTTGAGCTGTATAGTGTGATCATATCCCCTTCTATGTTGCATAATCTGTTCAATGACCTGGAATTTTAATTGTGCGAGGTTATGTCCTACTGTGTCGAAGTGGGCGGGGACCTGTAATAGGAGGTTTTTACGTCTAATGGATGATTTATGCTGGCATATACGGTCACAGATTTTTTGTGTAGTTTCACCAACATAGACTTTGCCACAAGGACACTTGAGTAGATAGACTACAAATGAGGAGTCGCATGTAAAGAAACCATTTATGGCGAAACTCTTCCCTGACTGTGGATAATGAAAATGTGTGCCCTTCTGGACATTAGAACACTGGATACAGTGTACGCATGGTAAGGTGGCAGTTGTTTGTGTCGCCAGGAACATCTGTCTAGGAAGTTTGTCTGATGATCTGATATCTGCCTTGACCAAAAGGTCCCGTAGATTTTTTGATCGTCGCATGCAGGCTAATACAGAATTCTTGAATTCAATTACGTCTGGATAAGTTTTCTGTAAAATGTACCAGTGACTCCTAATACTATTAAGTATATTTTTTGCACTAGGATGGTAAGTATGTACAAATGGGATACGTGCGGATCTTGTGATGGATTGAGAGGTTTTAAGTCTTGTACTATCCTTGAGAAGATATTCTAGATACCCTCTCTCACGAAATCTTTGTTTCATTTCTGTGATTCTCAATTGAAGTGTCTGTTCTGATGCAACTATGCATTTAAGGCGTGTATATTGAGAATTAGGTAGGGATTTTTTTGTATTTTGTGAATGAAAACTTGAATAGTGGAGCAGATTATTCTGATCTGTGGGTTTTCTGTAAAGATCCATGGAGAGGGTTCCTGTCTTTTGTGACCATCGTGTCCAGAAAGTTAATGGACCGGGGATGGAAATGGATGGTGAATTGAAGTTCTGGATAAATGATATTGAGAAAGGTATGGAATCTACCCTATTATTATCATGATTACTGTGGGTCTCCAATCTTTTTTCCTTATATGCAAGTCAGATACTCCTCATGGATTTCTCAACCGAGATGAGACTAGCATGTATAATTTAATGTCTGTATTCATAATATTATGTACACCATGTGTTGTTTGTATTATGACACCTTTTTCTTGTATCCTTATTCACCAAAGCTTAAAAAAGGCCATTTTTGGCCAAAACGTCACTGTATATTCAGCCGCACTTCAATAAAAGTTTATCCTTTTGCAAGATTTATTGTTGGACTTTTGCTCCAGTTCTACATACTGTGCTCGGTGATGGGAGGCCAGCTGCCTTCCTAATGCAGTCGTCCCTCGGTAAGTGTTGGGCTTACCGCAACTTATGCGTTGACAGCACAGGCTTCAGATGTCAACACTATTGTCAGCAGCTGACACGTTAAAAAAAGCCCACACTGCGGAGTCATGTGCCGGCGTCCTGGGAGCACCAGATGTGACTGTGCATGGTGGATGGCTCGCTCCAGATACATTTGCAGTCTGCTTTTTGCCTCCTGTGCCCTGCAAGCTCTCCCTGCTTCTCCTCCCTATGCGTGTTACTGCAAGGCACAGTGTTCTACACCACTATAAAGGCTATCTGAAGACAGGAAATAGCCGTTTTTTTATGCGATTCACCGCAAATAAATTCAGACCGAACCATATTTTTCCCAAAAATTCGTCGAATCGGCAAATTGAATTTTTTAAAAATTCACTCATCTGTGACATCCTGTCTTGGATATATAAGTATACATTTTAGGTGTAAAAGATATAACTGAGCGGCACTCACCACTGGAGATCCATAAAACTGTATCTTTATTGTAGCAACATCATAAAACAGGTTACACTGTATCCACACCACGAGGCAGACTCCTCAGGACGCCAGCAAGCGGCAGCGACGGCCGTTTCACACAATCACAGTGTTTCCTCTGGCTACCTTTGGGCAATTGTGTTACCACCTACTTTTCACCTGTGTTGCAGGGGGAGGGGAAGGAAAAATCTGCCCCTTCAACTACCTCTGACACTGAAACTCAGTAGGAGTATCACAATGCCCCATATAATGCATCTAAGAACAACTGCAGCACAAGAACTCCATAGATGTGACAATAAGGTAAGGACATGTATCGGCTGCTTACCAACTTATCTCTGAGTGTACGGCATTTCCGGAATGCCACAATAGGTCTATTTTTGACCATATCTCCCAGATCCTGTTCCTCTTAACATATCCCAATTTTCAAAAATAATTCTCCTAATATGATCAGCCATTGGACTATATTTGAAAACAAACACAAATCTCTCTATTTTGACTCCTCCACTTATGACCACTGCTCTTCAGTAATTGATTCTGCGTTAAATTTTGCACTCTACTTTGGGCCATTGCCAAATCCTTCCATGGATAACCCCTTCTAATAAACCTATCCCTTAGATCATTTGCTTGCTTATTATAAGTCTCATCTGTGCTGTTTATACGTTTTAATCGTTAAAATTGGCCGTACGGAAAAGCATTTTTAACACTACGTGGGTGATAACTCTGATGGGGGAGTAGGGCATTGGTTGCATTAGGTTTACGATAACCCTCAGTGCGAATAATGCAATTTTCCACCATGGCACGAACATCAAAGAATTCAAGGGTTAAACCTCCAAAATTCTAATGTTCATTTCATTGGAAACATTTAAAAATTCCACAAACTGACGACATTGCTCCATAGTGCCCGACCACACCATGAAAATGTCATCCACGTAGTGCAAAAATAGATGCAAGAATAGAAGGATGGTGTTATCCACAGAAAAAATATATCTATCTTCAAACCTGTTAAGGAAGATATTGGCGAAGGTACAGGAGGCAGGAGTCCCCATAGAAGTACCGAGAACTTGTCGGTACCACTGTTGGTTAAAGGTGAACACACTGTTCCCAAGTAGAGATGTGCGATGTTCGGTCCGCCCCCTATACGTCATCATTGAGCAAACTTTGACCCTGTACCTCACAGTCAGCAGACACATTCCAGCCAATCAGCATACCCTCCCTCCCAGACCCTCCCACCTCCTATCAAAAAGCAAGGACAGCATCCATCTTAGATTCATTTTGAAGCTGCAGTGTTAGTTAGAGCAGGGAGAGTGCTGCTGCTGCTGAATTAATATAGGGAAAGCATTAGCTAGGCCAGTATTCTGTGTCCACTCCAGTCCTCAAAGACTCATCTGCTTTAGGCTACATTCACACGACCGTATTTTTCCTTCCGCATCCGATCCGCATCCGTTTCCGTTTTTTGCGGAATAAATGCGGACCCATTCATTCCTATGGGTAAAAAAAATATGCGGACAACTTTCCGTATGTTGTCCGCATCCGTGGTTCCGCATTTATCCTCCGCAAAAATATGAAGCTTGTCCTATCATTGTCCGCAGAAATCGTTCCGCAGCCCCATAGAAGTGAATGGATCCGCAAATTGCGGATGACATACGGAAAGGTTTCCGTATGTCATCCGCAATTTGCGGATCCGTTTCCGTTTTTTTATTTAAATATTTAAATGAAGGCTCTGCCCTCAGGGGTTGTGGCTATAATCATATCTGCTGATGAGTTTGGCACAACAACTTCAGGCACCTGAAAATGTCTCGCATTGATGTCACCAAACTGATTGTCCTAGTGCAAGAACGCCCAGTAATTTGGGATTCAAGGCAAAACGATTACCATGACCGTGTCCGAAAGGATCGGGCATGGGAAGAAATAGCGCAGGAGCTGCTGCCCCAAGAATGGGCCAGATACAAGTCTGACAAACGTATCGGACTGGGTAAGTAAACTGAATTTTTATCTTATAAATTATAGTTTATATAGTCTAATATGTGTAGTTATAATCAAGTCCTGTAGCATCCATGATTGCATTCTCCAGGGTGTTGTTTTCTCCACTAGAAAGTATTATGGGGCTAGCAAAGTGACATACTTTAATAAAATCCTGCCATGCATTTTATCATATTATATTAAATGCACCATTGCACAGTATATTAAATGCAAAGTTTTCCTGTGTCACTTTGCAAGGCCCTTGTACTTTCCTACTGCAGACATCTCGTCTGCAAGGATGGAACACTCACCCTGTAGAAAAAAAAACATGCTGCATGACTGACTTGTTGATGTCATTGTGAGATGTTCTTACTTGCAAAGCGACATAGCAAAGATATGTATTTTATATAATCCTGCCATGCATTTTATAAGAGTATGCATCAGTGCACAGTATTAAATATTAAATGCAAAGTTTTCCTGTGTCACTTTGCAAGGCCCTTGTACTTTCCTACTGCAGACATCTCGTCTGCAAGGATGGAACACTCACCCTGTAGAAAAAAAAACATGCTGTATGACTGACTTGTTGATGTCATTGTGAAATGTTCTTACTTGCAAAGCGACATAGCAAAGATATGTATTTTATATGATCCTGCCATGCATTTTATAAGAGTATGCATCAGTGCACTATATCAGTGTATTCCAACCAGTGTGCCTCCAGCTGTTGCAAAACTACAACTCCCAGCATGCCTGCACAGCCAAAGGTTGTCCCGGCATGATGGGAGTTGTAGTTTTGCTGGAACAGCTGGAAGAACACTGGTTGGAAAACACTGCACTATATTAAATATTAAATGCAAAGTTTTCCTGTGTCACAAAGCAAGGCCCTTGTACTAAAATCAAAATAGGGTACATTCTCACTTGTGGCTGAGTGGATCCCACAGGCCTGGTTGAAATCATCATCATGCTGCATTTTCGCCATAACTATATAACTGTATATGTACAAAAAACGTAAAAAGACAACACTACAATTTTTTTACATAACGATATCTACTAAAAATTATATTTTCGCAGTGAAAAAAATAAAAACGAAATGGAATTCTTGTCGAGACCAATTTAGACGAGAGTTTAACGCCAGCAAAGGACATAGTGGTGATGGGAAGCCAAAGAAAAACCCTACCTGTATACAAAGGATTTGCAATTCCTTTTACCTATAATGGACCTGCGACCGTAAGTTAATTTTTTTCAATTTAATATAGTAGTGCATAATTTCATACATTACACATTGTACCCGCAATGAAAATGCGCCATTTTGAAAGTGTCTGTAGGCCACATTTGCCTTTTGAGGATCTGGTGCCCTAGTGGGGATCGTGGAGCGAGTACTTACCTTCGCGCTGCCGCGGAGCTCATCTGTGACGTCAGAGCCTCTATGCGTCGCCTGGATCACGTGATCAGCAAGGCAGACAGGCTCTGACATCACAGATGAGCGCCCGGCTGCCCGCACGGAAGGGTAATTACTCACTCCACGATCCCCACTCGTATTTCCATGGCAGACAGGACCTTAAGCGTCGTGGCTGCCATGGGTACCATAGTAAAAATCTAAACACCGTAACCGGCAATGCGCTGAAACGACGTTTAGCTTTAGACCTCTTTCACACTAGCGTTTTTGTCTTACGTCCTAGAGTTCCGTCCTCGGAGCTCTAGGACGGAAGACAACTGATCAGGATTATCACAATGCATTCTGAATGGATAGAAATCCGTTCAGGATGCATCATGATGTCCTCCGTTCCGTCATTGCACGTTTTTTGGATGGTGCAAAATCCACAGCATGCTGCAGATTTTGTTCCGGCCCAAAAAAATTGACGTGAAGACGGAAGGACGGATACGGAATTAATGCCCATTGAAGAGCATTAATCCAGATCCGTATTAAAGCTAAGCGTTGTTTCGGCGTTTTGATGGATCCGGTGGTCATGTCTGGCGACTGACATGACCGCCAGATCCTCACATGGCAAATGTGAAAGTAGCCTTTTGACATTTGTAAAAGAACCTGTTAGATCATGCAAAGAACATAACTAGTGACAAATAACACATTAAAATAATCAACATTTTTTTAAAATAATTTTATTCATTTTTCAGAACTGTGGACAATCTTGAGGGTGATGATGAATCCTCTACCGATATAGAGGAGCATACACCTCCACCATCATGTTCTACACCAGCTGTAGAAGTCGAAGTCCATGAAAGACCCGAGGAGGCAAGTCATTTTGAGACTACGCCTCCACCACCAACACATCGACAAAAAGAAGGAGGGGAGGAAGTAGTACTCAACCTACTCCATCTGAGACGGCCAGGCGAGATCTAATCGATCAGCAAGTTTTTGAATATTTGAATAAATCCAAAACTGAAACTGCTGAGGAAAAATGCTTCATTCCCTGGCAACAGGGTTATCTAGAGTTCAACAAGACCGTCATATGATGGTGCTCAACGTGATGTCCTCCATCATGTACATCTTTGAGGGTCCAAATATGCCTCTGGACTTGATTCAATATATAGACGCTGAAAAATTAAGACAGGCACATATGCGGTCGCAATCAGACATACCATCTACCCAAAGTATGTCCCAGAATCCAATGCCTGCCCGAACAATGGCAAGCAGTTCTGGATCTGCACCCATGGATTACAGGGGAAGCGGTCCATACACCCGTGAACTATTTGATTTGTGAATTTTTATATTTTTTTTGGTTACGGTTTTATAAAAAGTTTTTCTAAATCAAAAATTTTGTCTCTGTCTTTATTATCTTGGTTGCCAAGGTAATTAAGTGTAGTGGGAAGTGGTGAAAAAATATACTTACCGACCATGCGGCTCCTGGAGCGCTCATGAATGAATAAAAACAATAATTCAAATTTTCTAAACAAATTTTTACAATTAAATTATTAAAAAAATGGGATAAGTTTAATGTGATATTAGAGGGTATTTTTTAAATTTTGAAAATGTTCAATAGTAAAAAATTTCATGGTCTAAATTTGTATATTAAAAATAAAAAAATGTAGGCCATGAAAATTTTTTTAACATTATAGTTGTACATTTTTTAAAAAAAATACCCCAGCCCGCAAGCCCACGTCAAGGGTCCACATTATCTCGCGGGTCCCTAAACTATCACTAAAAATAAAGAGGGAACTAACTAACTAAAAAAAATAATGTAATTTATTAAATTTAAACCCAGAGACCAGATAAAATTTAACGACCACCACGGATGGCATCCATCTGCCACGGCAATGCTCCCTCTGGACTGCAGAAGTAGTCCGCATAGCGTTCCCGGACAGCTAGTCCAGCTGTTCCGGGTCTTCCATGTCGGACTTGTTCAAAATTGACTGGGGTGGTAGTCAAGTTTTGAAGCAGTTCTGCATCCAAAAGCGCATCATGGATCCTGGTGAAATTGTGTAAAACGACACACGCTTGTATCACCAGGGTGACATTTTCCGGATCCATTTGCATTGACGACATAAAAACTCTCCACTTAGCAGAAAGTATACCAAAGCGCACTCAACAAACCGACGAGCACGTGTCAGTCGGTAGTTGAATATGCGCTTTCGGGTGTCTAAATCGCGTCTGGGGAAGGGCCGCATTAAATTGGGTGATAATGCAAACCCTTCATCAGCAACGATTACAAATGGAACCGGGGACCTGCTGATCCGGGTAGTGTTCTGGGCTCTGGTAGGGCTAACTGATTGGCGCGAAGTCGCTCACCCATTCTGGAAGCACATAAGATGCGGGAGTCTGATGTACTTCCATAGGCCCCGATATCGACAATTACAAACCTGTAGTTACTGTCAGCCAAGGCTAACAGCACTACAGAAAAGTACTGCTTGTAATTAAAGTACCGGGACCCTGAATGAGCAGGCTTCTTAACACGTATGTGTTTGCCATCAAGTGCCCCAATGCAGTTTGGAAACTGCGCAGAATTTTGAAAACCCTCGGCGATACGTAGCCAATCTATCGCCTTGGGGGTGGGCATCACCGCATCTTTAAGATGTAGCCATATGATTTTACAAGTTTGGCTGACTATCCCAGATATAGTAGAGACTCCCAGCAGGAACTCGTAGTGCAGCGAAGCAAAGGAGTTTCCAGTTGCCAGGAATCTGTAAGATATAAAGTAGACCAAAAAAAAATTAATGTAAAATACTATGTCATTAAAAAATAACATCTTATAGTCTGCTATCCATCATAACACAAGACAACTGAAAGCATATTGAGGACTGATGAGCCTTCAACATGCTTTTCGGTTACCATGGCAGCCAGGACGCTAATAAAGTCCTAGCTGCAATGGAAAATATGCGGGAGTCGGGGAAAAGCTATTTACTATCCGTGCAGCAGACAGGGCGCTCCTCTATGGATCATATAGCTATGCTATAAAACTATACAAAATACTTTAGATTTACCTCAATGTGACAATCAGCCTTTCCTCAGGTCCAATGCAGCGCCTCATATTCGTATCACGAAAGGTTAGATGCGGACGAAGTGATTCAAGCAGGCGATCAAATGATTGCACAGACATTCGACAGAAGTTGTTAAATTTCGTAGGATCCTGCCGCAGGTCTGCATACAACGTATGGAAGTGTCCCTTCCGGAGTCTTTGTGAAACAATAGGATGCACCCATTGCCTCCGTCTCCTTCTTGGTTCTTCTTCCACCATTTGCGATCGACTTCCAAAGCGCCGAGAAAGGAGCCAGCGTAGAAGCAGTTCACGTTCAATGTAATTTGCCATGGTTGTCGCACAGAAAACAGTAGAATCAAATACCAGCAAGGCACAAGATACCCACTAATCTCTATCCGACTAGAAAAGCACATAAAATGGCACCTGATTTTATGAGCATGTGACTTTTGTACATATGTTTCCTTGACAACTATGAATATATTATTCTCTCCACCTTTTTTTTTTTTTCATCCGTTTTTTGCGGACCGTTTTTTGCGGAAGACATACGGAAGACACTCTTCAGTATTTTGCGGACATGCGGATCCGTTTTTTGCGGATCCGCAAATACATACGGTCGTGTGAATGTAGCCTTCAGGACAGCGTCCTGACAGCACCCCAAAAAGCCCTTTTTAGGGCTGGTACATCAGTCTGCTTTTATTTTATTTTCTCTCTCTCTCTCTATATATATATATATATATATATATATATATATATATATATATATATATATATATATATATATATATTGCAGTTGCCAGGCCATGTGTGAGAAGCCGCAGGCCCACAGACTGTACTGTGTGCACACCACTCATATAGGGTGGCACAGAACCTTGCAGATCAAAAAAATTATTTCATTTTTACCCATTAATATAATTGCAGTTGCCTGCCAGTGTATGTCAGGCCCACAGACTGTACTGTGCCCACTGCCAGTGCCCATATCGGGAGGCACAGTACCTTTTAGATAAAAAAGTCATTTCATTTTTCCTCTGTAATATAATAATTACAGTTGCATGCCAGTGATTGTCAGGCCCACAGACTGTATTGCGCCCACTGCCCACCACTCATATAAGGTAGCACAGTACCTTGCAGATAAAAAAGTCATTTAATTTTTCCTCTTTAACCGCCTGCCGACCGCCTAACGCAGGACTGCGTCCAGGCGGCGGCAGGCTTGTTCCTCCTTGAAGCGTCGGCGCATCATCTCGCGAGAGGCGAGATTTGCTGTGAACGCGCGCACGCGTTCACAGCAGCTCGCGTCTCGGAGGTTATACTACAGCCTGCCAGCGATAATCAATCGCTGGCAGGCTGTAGATCTAAAATAAAAAGCATCAAACAGGTATATTAGATGCTGTTTTGTTAACAGCGTCTGATATACCTGCTACCTTGTCCTCTGGTGGTCCCATTTGCTGGGATCGACCACCAGAGGACCAAGTAGCTATGTAAAGTAGCACCAAGCACCACACTACACCCCCCCCCTGTTTCTTATTAACCCCTTGTTAACCCCTGATCACCCCATCTAGACTCCCTGATTACCCCCCTGTCACTGATCACCCCCCTGTAAGACTCCATTCACATGTCCATATGTGTTTTGCGGATCCGCAAAACACGGACACCGGCAATGTGCTTTCCGCATTTTGCAGATCCGCACATTGCCAGAACTATATAGAAAATGCCTTTTCTTGTCCGCAAATTGTGGACAAGAATAGGACATGTTCTATATTTTTGCGGAGCGGAAGTGCAGACCTGGAGGTGCAGATCCGCAATTCCGGAGACGGGCGGGACAAAGTCTGTCCCCATAGAAATGAATGGGTCCGCAATTCCGTTCCGCAAAACAGAATTGCAGACGTGTGAATGGGGCATAAGCGTCCCTTATCACCGCCAGTTAGTTAGCTACTTGTTAGGTAGTTAGCGCCCAGCCCACCGCACCGCAGTCACTGATTTTGGTAGAGATTTTTTCATCCACATTGATTGATGCGAATGAAAAGATCTGTGCCGTCCAGAGGCTGAACAGAAAAAAAAAATCTCATTACCCGTATGCTCAATATAAGGAGAATAGCAGAAACTCTTAATGCTGGCCATACGTGTAATGATTGCGGAGACCCTCAAATGCCAGGGCAGTACAAACACCCCACATGTGACCCCATTTTAGAAAGAAGACACCCCAAGGTATTCCGTGAGGGGTATGGTGAGTTCATGTAAAATTTTATTTTTTGTCACAAGTTAGTGGAATATGAGACTTTGTAAAAAAAAAATTATATCAATTTCCGCTAACTTGTGCCAAAATTTTTTTTTTTCTGTGAACTCGCCATGCCCCTCACGGAATACCTTGGGGTGTCTTCTTTCCAAAATGGGGTCGCATGTGGGATATTTATACTGCCCTGGCATTTTAGGGGTCCTAAAGCGTGAGAATCCAAATGCGTAAAAATGCACTGTAAAATGCTAAAGGTACTCATTGGAATTTGGGCCCTTTTGCGCATCTTGGCTGCAAAAAAGTGTCACTTATGTGGTATCGCCGTACTCAGGAGAAGTAGGGCAATGAGTTTTGGGGTGTATTGTTATATATACCCATACTTTGTGTGAGAAATATCGCTGTAAACGACAACTTAAAAAAAAATGTATACAAATTTGTCAATTTACAGAGATATTTCTCTCACCCAACATGGGTATATGTAAAAATACACCCCAATACACATTGCCCTACTTCTCCTGAGTACGGCGATACCACATGAGTGACACTTTTTTTGCAGCCTGGGTGCGGAAAGGGGCCCAAATTCCAACGAGTACCTTTAGGTTTTACAGGGCTGCTCACAATTTAGCCCCACCCAAAATGCCAGAACAGTACAAACACCCCACAAATGACCCCATTTTGGAAAGAAGACACCCCAAGGTATTCGCTGAGGGGCATAGTGAGTCCATGAAAAATTTAACTTTTTGTCACAAGTTAGCGGAAAGGGAGACTTTGTGAGAAAAAACAATAAAAAATCAATTTCCGCTAACTTGTGCCAAAAAAAAATCTTCTATGAACTCGCCATGCCTCTCTTCTTTCCAAAATGGGGTCACATGTGGGGTATTTATACTGCCCTGGCATTTTAGGGGCCCTAAAGCATGAGAAGAAAAATGCGTAAAAATGGCCTCCTAAAAGGTACTCATTGGAATTTGGGCCCCTTTGCGCATCTTGGCTACAAAAAAGTGTCACACATGTGGTTTCGCTGTACTCAGGAGAAATAGGGAAATGTGTTTTGGGGTGTATTTTTACATATACCCATGCTGGGTGAGAGAAATATCTCTGTAAATTGACAACTTTGTATAAATTTTTTTTAAAAGTTGTCAGTTTACAGAGATATTTCTCACACACAGTATGGGTATATGTAAAAATACACCGCAAAACACATTGCCATACTTCTCTCGATTACGGTGATACCACATGTGTGAAACTTTTTTGCAGCCAAGATGCGCAAAGGGGCCCTAATTCCAATGAGTACCTTTAGGATTTCACAGGGCATTTTTACGCATTTTCATTCTCTCGCTTTAGGGCCCCTAAAATTCCAGAGCAGTATACATACCCCACATGTGACCCCATTTTCGAAAGATGACACCCAAAGGTATTCCGTGAGGGCATGTCGAGTTCACAGAAATTTTTTGGAACAAATTAGCGGAAATTGATATTTTTTTTAAATTTTTTTTTTTTTTACAAAGTCTCATATTCCACTAACTTGTGACAAAAAATAAATTTTTACATAAACTCACCATACCCCTCACGGAATACCTTGGGGTGTCTTCTTTCTAAAATGGGGTCACATGTGGGGTATTTATACTGTCCTGGCATTTTAGGGGCCCCTAATGCATGAGAAGTCTGGAATCTAAATGCATAAAAATGCTCTGTGAACTCATTGGAATTTGGGCCCCTTTGCGCACCCAGGCTGCAAAAACGTGTCACACATGTGGTATCTCCTTACTCAGGAGAAGAAGGGTAATGTGTCTTGGGGTGTATTTTTACATATACCCATGCTGGGTGTGAGAAATATCTCTGTAAATGACAACTTTTTAAAAAATTTTATACTAAGTTGTCAGTTTACAGAGATATTTTTCTCACCCAACATGGGTATATGTAAAAATACACCCCAAAACACATTGCCCTACTTCTCCTGAGTACGGAGATACAACATGAGTGACACTGTTTTGCAGCCTGGGTGCGCAAAGGGGCCCAAATTCCAACGAGTATCTTTAGGTTTTACAGGGATGCTCACAATTTAGCCCCGCCCAAAATGCCAGAACAGTAAACACACCACGCAAATGACCCCATTTCGGAAAGTAGACACCCCAAGGTATCCACTGAGGGGCATAGTGAGTCCGTGGGAGAATTTTTATTTTTTTGCCAGAAGTTAGCAGAAAAGGAAACTTTATTATTTTTTTTTTCCCTCAGAAAGTGTCATTTTCCGCAAACTTGTGAAAAAAAAAGAAATAATACATGAACTCATCATGCCCCTCCCCGAATACTTTGAGGTGTCTTCTTTCTAAAATGGTGTCATTTGGGGGGTATGTATGCTATCCTGGCATTCTAGCACCTGAAGAAACATGACAGGTGCTCAGAAAGTCAGCTGCTTCAAAATGCGGAAATTCACTTTTTTGCACCAGTTTGTAAACGCTATAACTTTTACCCAAACCAATAAATATACACTTATTGGATCATTTTTTTTTTTATCAAAGACATGTAGAACAATAAATTTAGAGAAAATTTTATATAGAAATGTAGTTTTTTTTAAAAAAAAATTACAAAAAAAAGTGAAAAATTTCATTTTTATGCAAAAATTTTGGTCATATTTGATTAATAGCAAAAAAAGTTAAAATATCAGCAGTCAAATGTCAAAAATACCACCAAATGAAAGCTCTATTAGTGAGAAGAAAAGGAGGTAAAATTCATTTGGGTGGTAAGTTGTATGACGGAGCAATAAACAATGAAAATAGCGTAGTGCACAATTGTAAAAAGTGGCCTGGTCATTAAGGGTGTTGAAGCTAGGGGGGCTGAAGTGGTTAATATAATTGCAGTTGCCTGCCAGTGTGTGTCAGGCACACTGACTGTACTGTGCCCACTGCCCACCACTCATATAGGGTGGCACAGTACCTTGCACGCATAGTACCATTAATCAAAAAAAATAAATAAATGACAGGCAGAGGCAGGCCACGCCGCTGGGGCCGTCGTGGTCGTGGTGCTGTGATTTCATTTGGCCCTAGAATAATGCCCAGTGTTCAGAGGCCACATACCCTGAACTTGAAAAATTCTGAGGACATAGTTGATTGGCTTACACTGGACACCCAATCTTCTACAGCTTCCGCTCGGAACCTTGACGCACCTTCCTCCTCCAGCTCAGCTCACTCGCCCGCCGCCACCACCAACACTAGCACCACAGCCGCTTCACTTGATCTGTCAGAGGATTTATTTACACATCAGTTGGAAGAAATGAGTGAGGCGCAACCATTATTGCCAGAGGATGTAGATAACAGGGATATGTCTCAGTCAGGCAGCATTACACACATGGACGTACGGTGTGATGATGATGATGTTGTACCCGCTGCTGCTTCCTTTGATGAGTTATCAGATACAAGTGAAGCGGTTGATGATGACTATGTATCCGTGGATGTCACGTGGGTGCCCGCTTGAAGAGAAGAGGGACAGGGGGAAAGTTCAGATGGGGAGACAGAGAGGAGGAGGAGACGAGTTGGAATCAGGGGTAGGTCATCGCAAGGAGCTAGTGGCACAGTCAGACAGCATGTATCGGGAACCCGGGGTTAGCTAGACAGCACGCCAATCAACGCATCATGTTGCCACTACCAGAATGCCATCATTGCAAAGCTCAGCAGTGTAGCATTTTTTTTGTGTGTCTGCCTCTGATAACAGCGATGCCATTTTCAACCTGTGCCAAAAGAAAGTGAGTCGTGGAAAGTCCAACACCCACCTAGGTACAACTGCTTTGCGAAGGCACATGATCTCACATCACAAACGCCTATTGGATCAACACATGAGTACAAGCAGCACACAAACTCAAAGCCACCATCCTCCTCCTGATCCAGCATCTTCAGCCACGTCAACCATTGCTGTCATCCTTGCCCCCTCTCAACTACCTGCCACTCCACCTCTCACGTTCAGCAGTTCCTGCTCATCTGCCCACAGTCAGGTGTCTGCCAAGGAAATGTTTGAGCTTAAGAAGCCAATGTTACAGAGTAACCCCCTTGCTCGGCGTCTGACAGCTGGCTTGTCGGAACTCTTAGCCCGACAGCTTTTACCATACAAGCTGGTGGAGTCTGATGCCTTTAAAAAATTTGTAGCTATTGGGACACCGCAGTGGAAGGTACCTGGAAATTTTTTTTTTTCACAAAAGGCAATCCCCAACCTTTACTCCATTGTGGAAAAGGAAATCATGGCATGTCTGGCACACAGTGTTGGGGCAGGGGTCCATCTGACCACTGATACCTGGTCTGCAAAGCACAGTCAGTGCAGATATATCACATACACTGCGCATTGGGTAAAACTGCTGACGGCTGCCAAGCATGGAATGCGTGGCTCTGCAGTGGAGTTGGTGACACTCCATCCTCTTCGCTAACCTCCATCCTCTTCGCTAACCTCGTTGGCTGAGTCCTCTTCTGCTGCTGCATCTTGCTCCACATCAACTGCACCCCCCCCCAGCTCCCCGGAGACTTTTCCACAACGGATACAACAGTGTCACGCTGTCTTGGGGTTGACTTGCCTGAAAGCAGAGAGTCACACTGGACCAGCACTTCTGTCTGCCCTGAACGCAAAGTTGGATCAGTGGCTGACCCCGCACCAACTGGAGATCGGCAAAGTGGTGTGTGACAACGGAAGCAATCTGTTCAAGTAATACGCCACAGCACTCTTTTCAACAAAAGGCAAAGTTGGGTGCGCGTCCAGGTTATGTTCTATAGCTCCACCTCAAGAACTGTAGGTCTCACACAAATATTAGGACAGCACTCCTTAGGTAATGATAATTAAATGGTTTTATTTCACTTCATATTATTTCAGCAGGAGTAGGTGGTATATTAGTTGCAACGTTTCGGGCTAACAATTGCCCTTCATCAGGCACTCTGAGGACCACAGTGTGCTTACAGCACATGTGTTGAATCTGATCGTACAACGCTTTGTGTATAAGTACCCAGGCTTACAGGACGTCCTCAAGCAGGCCAGGAAGGTGTGTGGCCATTTCAGGCGTTCCTACACAGCCATGGCGCACTTTTCCGATATTCAGTGGCTAAACATGCCAGTGAGGCGCTTGATTTGCGACAGCCCGACACGTTGGAATTCAACACTCCTAATGTTCGACTAATTGCTCCAACAAGAAAAAGCCGTCAACAAGCATTTGTATAACCGGGGTGCTAGGATAGCCTCGCTGAGCTGGGTATTTTTTTTGCCACGTTACTGGACGCTCATGCGCATTGCCTGTAGGCTCATGCGTTTTTTTGAGGAGGTGACAAACACAGTCAGTCACACCGAAGGCACCATCAGCGACCTCATCCATTTGTTTTCTTCCTGGAGCGTGCCTTGTGAAGAGTGCTGGATCAGGCCGTAGAGGAGCGTGAAGAAAAAGAGGAAGAGTTGTGGTCACCATCACCACCAGAAACAGCCTTATCATCATCGCTTGCTGGACCTGCGGTAACGCTGGAAGAGGAGTCTGAGGAAGAGGAGTCAGAAGAGGAATGTGGCTTTGAGGAGGAGGAAGACCAACCACAGCAGGCATCCCAGGGTGCTCGTTGTCACCTATCTGGGACCCGTGGTGTTGTACGTGGCTGGGGGGGGGGAAGAACAGACCTTCAATGAGATCACTGAGGACGAGGAACGGGACATGAATAGCTTGGCATCCAACCTTGTACAAATGGGGTCTTTCATGCTGTCATGCCTGTTGAGGGATCCTCATATAAAAAGACTAAAGGTGAACGACCTGTACTGGGTGGTTACGCTACTAGACCCCAGGTATAAGCAGAAAGTGGCTGAAATGTTACCGAATTACCGTGAAGCCGGAAAGGATGCAGCATTTCCAAAACAAGTTAAAAAGTATGCTTTCCACAGCGTGTAAGGGTGATGTCACAGCACAACAGGAATCTAACAGGGGAAGAGGTGAAAGTAATGCTCCTCCTACCACAACCACGCCGGCGATGACAGGACGCTTTGCAGACGTGTTGTTGATGGAGGACATGCAGAGCTTTTTAAGTCCTACGCATCACCACAGCCCTTCAGGGTCTACCCTCAGAGAACGACTCGACCGACAGGTAGCAGACTACCTCGCCTTAACTGCAGATAGCGACACTCTGAGGAGCGATGAACCCCTTGACTACTGGGTGTGCAGGCTTGACCTGTGGCCTGAGCTATCCCAATTTGCAATAGAACTTCTGGCCTGCCCCGCTTCAAGTGTCCTGTCAGAAAGGGCCTTCAGCGCAACAGGAGGTATTGTCACTGACAAGAGAAGTCGCCTAGGTCAAAAAAAAGTCTAGATTACCTAACCTTTATTAAGATGAATGAGGCATGGATCCCAAAGGGACTGACAGTGGGTAATCCATTTGACTGAAAAAGGCCTGATGAGATGCCTTGGCTAAAAATGGTCCCCATGCTGCTGTATTTAATCTCTGCATGTCGGATGACTTGCGTGACTTCTCTGCCACCAACTAGGGTTCAAGCAGCAATGTTTTAGTACACTTTCTGCCTGGAAACAATACCAAATTTTTCAGGCATGTGTACATGCCTAATTTTTCTGGCTTCTGGTGCTCCACTGTGGCTGCAAAAACAAAACAAAAAAAAGGCACATACATGTGTCAATTCCCCTTCGTGATCGTTACCTTGTTGTGGTGAAGGGGCTTACGTATCACAATGAAGCAATCACCTCTATGAGTGTGTTCGCAATGTTGGCACACCCCAGATGATAAGGTTGTTGCTTCATTGTGAACAGACCAAAAGCGATTGGCTGGATAATTTTTCATAGAAAAAACATTAATTTTCTTTGTGATCATCTAAAGTGATCATTAAAGCCTACTAGGCCAACAATGGGCCCACACTGCAGAATCATTGTTTTCTGGGTCACTTAACTGTCACTGAACTACCTCAGCACGACCATAGGCTTTGAAAAACCGCCATCGCCTGCAATCTCTCGAACGTGCGCACGAGCACAGTCATCACTACACCAAGATTGACGCATAGAGGAATAAAATTTATGTCATGAGTGTGTCAACTATTGACAACTCTTTGCGGTTGTCTAAAATCTATTCGATACACGTTCCCTGATAGGAATAGTACTACTTAACACACCACTCATATAGGGTGGCACAGTACATTGCCCGGCGCAAGCGCAGTGCCCCAAATTGGAAGTAAGAGGAACGACAAAGCTTCTTTTTCCATCTCCCGGTTCCTAAAATCTATTCAATACACGTCCCTTGATAGGGGACGTAACAGGGATTAAACTGATAAGAATAGTACTACTGATTACTGAACACACCACTCATATAGGGTGGCACAGTACATTGCGCGAGGAAGAGACCTTCAATGACGTCAGTGAGGACAAGGAACAGGACATGGCTAGCTTGGTATCCAACCTTGTGCAAATGGGGGGTTTGCGGTTGTGCAAATGGACTGTTTGCAGTGTGTTAAACGGGGAGTTTGGTCTGTCAGAGTTTGGTCTGTCACTGTGAAGCGGGCCTAATCCTTACACTACCTGATTGATACAACATCATACCTGATCGTACACACACACACACTGGATGTTTTAAAGCACGTTGTTCCAAACAATTTAGGAATGTTAGGTGATTTATGCCCTTTATGGATTAAAACCCGACTCTGCGTCCACTACGTAATTTTCCATGGGAGTTTTGCCATGGATCCCCTTCCGGCATGCCACAGTCCAGGTGTTAGTCCCCTTGAAACCACTTTTCCATCACTACTGTGGTTGGAAAGAGTCCCTGTGGGTTTTAAAATTCGCGTGCCTATTGAAGTCTATGGCAGTTCGCCTGTTCGCGAACACTTGCGGAAGCTCGCGTTCACCATTCGCGAATGGAAAATTTTATGTTCGCAACATCTCTAGTTGCAGATACTGAATGCTTTTTTGAAAATCATTTTAGTGCAATCTGGAAGTTCTTTCCCTATCACTGGATCATTTTTGAGAATGGCCCAATTTTGTCTAATTGCATTCTTCGTCAATCCTGAGTGTACCGTATATTGAGTCATGAAGGCAAACCGGAAATCCATATTATTATTTTTTTTGTTTTTACTACCTTCCCCTTTCTTCGCTGCTTCTTTAACCTCCTTGTTACAGATTTCCAGCTTATCTTCAGAGTATCCCTTTTCCACAAAGCTCTTCTGAATTATTTCGCTTTGTTCTTTAAATGCTGCAGCGTCTGTACAGCAGGTAATGTCCCTGTCCGCAGTGGACACCGTCTATGGAAAAAGTACACTGTATGTCACAGATATTTTTAGGCTGCGCACACATTACACAGGAGATGTAGTGCAGATAATGTCGCTGTCTGCAGCTGCCAAACAATTGCATGCTATTTAGTGCAGGTTGCTCTAAAAATATATATTGCTTCCAGATACAACAATAGTCCTTTAAAGCACTTTTGGGTCTCTAACAAATGCACGTAAATTCGTGCATGTTGCGCTCATAATATATATTGCTGTCAGATACAACAGTAGTCCTTAAAAGGACTTTTGGGTCTCCAACACCAACCCTGCCTAACAAAAAAATTAAATTCAATTCCCTACACTATCTGTCCCTTCTACAGCACAGCTCTCCCTGACTAAGACTGAGCCGAACCATGTGTCATCGGTTGCTTTATAGCCAGCCAATCACTGTAATGCCAGTAACCAACATGGCTACGGAATTACAGTGAGTGGCAGTACTTACCTGCACATGTATTAGATGCATAGCAGCCACCAAACGTGTGGGGAGGAGACTCGAGCATTACGTTCGAGCACACGCAGTATTCGGCCGAACACCGCGATGTGCCGAGCATCGCGATGCTCGTCCCGAACTGGTGTTCGGCCGAGCATGTTCGCTCAACACTACTAAGAACCCATGTGGGGACATTTTTCTAATATTCTTTGTCAAGATACCACTTTATCCTTGTCTTTCTAAGAACAGAGAGTCTTAATCTAAAGTGGCATATTAACAGTGACTCCCCCTATATAAACATTTTGTACTTTTCTCAGTTCCTTAAATGGTCAATAACTTGCTTTCAAAATATACAACTAAATTGCCTGTGTTCAGGAAAGCAGCCAAAATGACAATGCAAATTTCCAAATGTGTCATACTATCTGCTTCACGTAACATTCTTCACGTTCAATGAGATCTTGTCACTCATCATGTCAAGACAAATAAATGTTTTAAGAACATAAATTATATGGAAAAAGCTAAATAAAACAAGAGTTGTTTGCATGAAGCTCAATTAAAAGTATCTTTATAAATGTTCAAGACATGAGTCAGAGAAGTATATAATGGCAGTTCCCTCTAATTACAGAACACATAACACTGATGCTCTGCACGATTTTCCACATTGTAAATTACCCAAAAGGAATTAGGTGAACTGTTTAGAAGCAAACAGACAAATGACAGACAATAGATCCAGTGGAGCTTTTTGGCAACACTTTGAGAATAGGTCATGGTGAATTAGGTAATGAAAATATAGGGTCTTAAGAGGCTTAAACAAAATGTTTTTGTATTCAGACAAATCTCCATCTACACTGAGACAAAGTGCTAGAAAAAGACATGGCTAGAAAAGTGTTGTAACACCCAACAGTCTCTGAAACCAAGGCATGTCTACTCTTCACCCAAAGATACCACCAGATATATTTGTACTTACTGGGGATTTCCCTCAAAAATGGTTTTGGATCATAGGGGGCTCTGAATGGAGAGCAGTAGCGTGGATGTCAGTCCACTGTTCCATTCATTTCTATGGAGTTGAGGGATCACTGTCTATGTCAGTCGTCTGTAGCAGTGCATGGAACAGTGGAACAACATGAGCAGTTTGAGCACTACCACTCTAAGTAGGGAATTGGGAGTCCTCCTTCTTAGCATTGTGAGGGGGGTTCCAGCTATTGAGCTTCCACAATCTGATATTTATTACCTACCATTGGATAGGTGGTAAATGTCCCTTCCTGACACTGGGAGAAAAAGAAAAAATATATAAAAAGAGGATAAAGCATCCGATATATATTAGGGGTGGTGACCCGAAATATGTGGGATGACGATGTTGGGGCGCCAAGAGGGTGGAAGATCAAAGCCGATTTGGGAAAAGTGGAAACTCGGATGGCAGCTAAGTGGTTACGTGTAGCGGAGCTCACACGTTGTAGTTAGAAAAACAGATCGGCCAACTTGGGAACTGGGGGCTCATAGAGCACAACAGGAACCAATATGGCTGTGGGTATATAACTCACTAGGTAGCGCCACTCCTTAGAAGGGAAATGGATGGAATCAAATAATGAATAAGCTTGTCAGTGACGACACATATGTCTCTAATGGGAGAGAATTTATATAAAATATATGGAATTAAATATAAATATTATATGGAAGGAATACGTAATGTGTATAAAATATATAACAGTGTACATACAGCAGTTTACAACCAAATATGGGGTGTTTTTGTAAACTGTAAGATAGGGGTAATATGTTGAGGTTTATTTTGCTGTTAACATTTGCCAAAAAAGTGACATTTCTTAAATGTTATCCCCATTTTTCTTTAATTCTTGTGGAACACCTAAATGGTTAACATAGTTTTTAAAATTAGTTTTGAATAACTTGAGGGGTGTCATTTATAAAATAGGGTCATTTATAGGCGGTATGTGATGTGATTAACTCTCAGAATTGGTTAAATAAATAAACGGATTACAAATTTATTACCACACAAAGTGACTTGTCAGATTTGCAAAAATAAACTCAAGAAAATGAAATATGGCAGTGCCAGGAAGGAATAACAGATCAGCCAACTTTTGAACTGGGGGCTCATAAAGCACAACAGGAACCAATATGGCCGTGGGTATATAACTCAATAGGTAGCGCCACTCCTTAGTAGGGAAATGGATGGAATCAAATAATGAATAAGCTTGTCAGTGACGACACATATGTCTCTAATGGGAGAGAATTTATATAAAATATATGGAATTAAATATAAATATTATATGGAAGGAATACGTAATGTGTATAAAATATATAACAGTGCAAATATTAAAAGAAAGATGTAGAACTCGCATCACTGGGGAGGATGTCTGCCGGATAAAGCTCAATACACCTTCAGACAGAGCCCCCCGACCGGGTCCACTTTAAGATGTTGGAAATTATGGCAGCCAGATGTCCAGCGTCAATCAATATTCTTTTTATTATAAGGTAGACAACACTGCATTCAATGCGTTTCGGGGGTCTGAGGTCGCCCCCTTCTTCAGGAGTAATACAATGTAATAAAAGCTACATAATAAAAACATATAGCCATATAGTGGTACCTTTTATATTTCTGGTTGGGGTGGCATATGGATCTGTTACTGGAAGTGAGGTCACTTCTGGTTCAGTGCGTTTCACACTGGTACGCACTTCCATATTGTATTTTGTATATGTTAAAGTTGGATACAGATCACAGTTTTTTTCTCCTGTACGGAGAAGATAGATTATAGGGTGTACGAGGTGGCCAGAACTCTGTAATGTGAGCGCCGAGTATCAGGGAGCGGTGTGGGTACATCACTTCCGGTCTGGCTCATCACTTCCAGACCAATGCGCAATCCTGTCATGCCCTGCCCTGTGAATGTGCGGAGGTCTGTCAAACTGGCTGCACATGTCTGACTTCTCTTTTTGTTTTGTTTTTTGTTTGAGCTGGATCCACCTTCCCTCAGGTTTACTGGGTTTGATTGTTAGTGAGGCTATTTATCCCTCCTTCTCCCAGTGGCCTGTGTGGATTATAGTTCTTTCCTGTTAGCTCTGGATGTGTGGTGGATCATCTGCTCCAGCTCTGCTCTAGATAAATCCTCTCGGTTATTTCTTATTGTGTCTTTTATCTAGGCCTCTAGGGAGACGCTTGCTTCCTCCAGGTTTGAAGAAGCAGGTTGCCTCTCCCCTTTCCCCTACTGCTTAGGGTTTGCCCAGGGTGTACAGTTTTAGGCACAAGGGCATGTGTATATCCACCATTAGGGTATGCACATTGGCACAGCAGTTTAGAGAAAGCTTTTAGGGATCGCTGGGCCTAGTCATTTGTTCTGTTTGTTTTCCTGTGTTCGGTTATTTCCTCGCTTACCTACCTATCGTGAAAGTTCCACCGTGGAACACACACTGGCAGCCAACCAGAAGGACAAGGGAAAGAGCCTGGGGTGCGTTCCAGACTGGAGCGCACCCCAGTAACAATGTACATACGGGGAGGAGGCTCAAGTATACATGTTAGATATGACCCTCCTCCCCATATGTACATTGTATGACTCCTGAAGAAGGGAGCGACCTCAGACCCCTAAAACGCATTAAGTGCCATATTGTCTACCTTATAATAAAAAGAATATTGAACAGACGCTGGACATCTGGCTGCCATCATTTCAAACATCTTAACGCGGGGGGGGCTCTGTCTGAAGGTGTCTTGAGCTTTATCCGACAGACATCCTCCCCAGTGAAGTGAGTTCTACAGCTTTCTTTTATCATTTACACTGTTAGAAATTTTATACACATTACGTATTCCTTCCATATAATATTTATATTTTATTCCATATATTTTTTATAATTTCTCTCCTATTACAGACATGTGTGTCGTCACTGACAAGCTTATTCATTATTTGATTCCATCCATTTCCCTACTAAGGAGTGGCGCTACCTATTGAGTTATATACCCACGGCCATATTGGTTCCTGTTGTGCTTTATGAGCCCCCAGTTCAAAAGTTGGCTGATCTGTTATTCCTTCCTGGCACTGCCATATTTCATTTTCTTGAGTTTATTTTTGCAAATCTGACAAGTCACTTTGTGTGGTAATAAATTTGTAATCCGTTTATTTATTTAACCAATTCTGAGAGTTAATCACATCACATACCGCCTATAAATGACCCTATTTTATAAATGACACCCCTCAAGTTATTCAAAACTAATTTTAAAAACTATGTTAACCATTTAGGTGTTCCACAAGAATTAAAGAAAAATGGGGATAACATTTAAGAAATGTCACTTTTTTGGCAAATGTTAACAGCAAAATAAACCTCAACATATTACCCCTATCTTACAGTTTACAAAAACACCCCATATTTGGTTGTAAACTGCTGTATGTACACACTGCAGGGCTCAGAAGAGAAGGAGAACCATATGGTTTCTGGAGGTCAGATTTTGCTGGAATGGTTTTTGGGTGATATTTCACATTTTAAGAGACCCTGAGGTAAACCTAACATGAAAACCCAAAAAAGCTTCCACATTTTGCAAACTACACTACTTAAGGAACTTATCTAGGGGTGTATTGAGCACTTTGACCCAACAGGCGTTTCATTGAATTTAGAAATACTTCCAATAAAATATTGCATAAGCCCCAAAATTCAATTTGCAATTAATCCAAATTTCCTCACGCGATAACAAATAATTTTATTCCTATAATGATGTGTACACGTGTTACAAAGTGAAAGTAAGAAGCCTGGGAATGCAAGGTCACCTATAATGTTGTGCAGACAGCCAATCAGCAGCTAGCCAGCCCCTGTGATGTCACAGCCCTTTAAAAGCTCCATCCTGTGCATCTCTTCCATTAGGGAGAATTTTTACACCACAATAGGGAGAGCCAAGGAAGAGCATATGGAAGCTGCAGGGACTGTAATCTGAAGCTGAAGGAATACATGAGAAATAGCGCAGTTTGCATCAATCCCTGTGTTGGACAAAGAGCTATCTAGTTGAACAGTGTCCTCCTTGTGTAAAAGATAAGCAATTCTAATATCCTCCTCTGCCTCCTCATCCTCCACCTTGTCCTCAGCCTCCACTGTATGCATAGTTCTGAGTGGTCCTCCAACATACTGGGTATGCAGAGCAAAGCGGTGTCACGCTGTTCTGCATCTGACCAGCCTGTGGAAATGAAGTCACAGCGGCGAGGAACTGCTCCGCGTCCTTCATCAAGAAATCGAACCTTGGCTGTCAATTGAAGATCGGAACCATGAAGCGATCTGACTGAGTCTAATAGTGATGCACAGTCATTTTACAGCTAACAGAAGTAAGTCAAACGTTTCTGTTTGTACTGCCACAACATGGCTTAAAAGAACCTTTTTTTCCTATTACTTTATTGGCATTGCCTCCTAGCTTTGACTGTTGGTGGCCTGCACGACAATGCACACATCCATATGCTGCCTGTCATACTGACACACAGTAACTGTTTCACTACCATAAAGGACTAGCCATGCATGTTTCTGTAATGCCCAGTGATGCACACCAAGATACACTATTCCTGCAGGCTGGGATATAGCTGATTAATGTGCTTTGTGACCAATTAATTCAGACCGAAGCAAATTTCTTGAATTTTTTTTGCCAAGAGTTGAATTTTTGTAAAACTTTGCTCATCTCTAGTGGAAATCGCTATATGCATCATGTTCTAGTGGACACACATTCAGAGTTAAGCTGTTATTTTAGAGATTTAGTTAGCGTGCCTTAGTATTAAATGCTGGTGAAAAACATTGCTGTGTCCATTATGTTTTAGTGCAATGACATTTAGTGTGCTTCAGTATATAAGGCAGATTAAATATATGGATGTGTGCATCACATTCTAATGCATCGACATTTAGAGTTTATACCTTATTTTGGTGATACAGTTAGTGTGCTCCAGTATATAAGGCAGGTATAATATATCACAATGTGCATCATGTTCCAGTGGACCCACTCTCTGAGGTAATCCTTTATGTTAGTGATACAGTTAGTGTGCCTGAGTATATAAGGCAGGTGTAATATATCGCCACGCGCATCACAATCTAGTGGCTCCAGCTTCTGAGTCAATCCCTTATTTTAGTGATACAGTTAATGTCCTGAGGATATAAGGCAGGTGTAATTTATCGGCATGTGCATCACATTGTAGTGCACCCATATTCTGAGTTAGGGTACTTTCACACTTGCGTTGTTGGATTCTGGCAGGCAGTTCCATCGCCGGAACTGCCTGCCGGATCCGGCAATCTGTATGCAAACGGATACCATTTGTAGATGGATCCGGATGTGGATCCGTTTCACAAATGCATTGGCATACCGGATCCATCTCTCCGGTTGTCATCCGGAAAAACAGATCTGGTATTTATCTTTTTCCCATTTTTAAAGGTCTGCGCATGCGAAGACTGGAAGACCGGATCCGTCAATGCGGTAATTTTAATGCCGGATCCAGCACTAATACATTTAATGGGAAATTAATGTCGGATCCGGCATTCGGGCAAGTGTTCCGGATTTTTGGATGTAGAAAATACTGCAGCATGCTGCGGTATTTTCTCCGGCCAAAAAACGTAAGAGGTACTGAACTGATGCATCCTGATGCATCCTGAATGGAAAGCTCTCCATTCAGAATGCATTAGGATTAAACTTATCAGTTGTTTTCCGGTATTCAGCCGCTAGGACGGAACTCAATACTGGAAAAAAATAACGCTTGTGTGAAAGCACCCTTATTCTTTTATTTTAGTGATACAGTTAGTATGCATGAGTATATAAGGCAGGTGTCATATATCGACTATATCGCTGTGTACATCAAGTTCTAGTGCACTCACATTCTGAATTAATCCCTTATTGTAGTGAAACAGTTAGTGTACGTGAGTATATAAGGCAGGAGTAATATATTGCCGTGTGCATCACATTCTAGTGCACCCACATTCATAGTTGCTCTTTTATTTTACTGATACAGTTGGTGTGCCTGCTATAAGGCAGGTGTTATATATCACCAATATCGCCATGTGCATCAAGTTCTAGTGCACCCACATTCTCAGTTATTCATTTATTTTAGTGATTTAGTTAGTGTACCTTAGTATTCAGGGGCGGACACAGTTTTCATGGGGCCCCGTAGCAAAACTTATTATGGGCCACCTTCACCGAGTTTCCTAGAATGTACTGTACATGCATCAATCACTCTGCGATGCAGAACATGCGCAAGACCCCAGATTTCTGACAAATTTACGTTTTGGTTTTAATTGAGTGGAAGAAATTTTAATGAAATACACACAGTAATAAAAAAAAAAAGTTGCCTTTGGCCTCACCCACTTTATCTGACTTTTATGTCCGAAAAAGTAGAACGGGCGCTTCAAATATATGGTGCTCATTCTGAACACCATGGGGTGTCGTTTATGAATAGATATACGGCAATTTTTGGCGTATATCTGTTGATTTGGTCACATAGGGGATTTGTGGCAGAATCTGCGACTTCTTCCCCATCCACACCACATATGACAGTTCTAAAGAAGGGTAGGGGAGGGGAGGGGCGGGAAGGGGGGCCGGTCGGTCTCATCTATCATTTTCTATGCCTTTATTAGGTGTAAATTTACATTTGCAATTTAATTTTACACCAGCAATGATACTGGTGTAGATTTAGGCCAGCGGTGGATGCGCCTAAGTTATGTAGAGGCTGGCAAGCACCAGCACAGGGTTAGGGTCTAAAACGCTGGTCTTAGTAAATGAACCCACATATTTCTCAATGTATTTAAACTAGAAAACTGTCAAAAACACATTGATAAATCTCCTGATTTCCCTCTATTACAAAGCTATCTGGCTGCTTGCAGCCACCACTAGAGGGAGCTTAGTGAGTACGAATTAATACAACTATCATGGAAGAATGGAATCATCTCTTTTCATTGAGCTCCCCCTAGTGGTGGTTGTATGAAAATGCAATGTTTTCACATGTGGAAGAGAAGAGCAAGTTTGATGTCCCATAGCAGTGGCGTGGTCTGTCTCTTTTGCAGGTACGCTATTGCATCAACTTCAAAAATTAATTATTCCCTTGCTGCCTAATATATCCAAAAGAAAAATGCAGTGGGGGAGTTTTGTAAGTCCCGAGTTTTACACATGGGTCTAAGTCTGGGACTACACGGCGATCATGTCACACCAATGGGTATCCCACTAAGATAGTCATGTAGCCCCAAACTTACTCCAAACTGTCCTGCACAGACCTCTTAATACAGTTTAAATTTGTTACCTCTTTCACCATTGTGTGCACCAGAAATACCGGAGAGATTTTCACTGTTGTCCTTCAAAAGAATTAGGTGAGTATCCCCTCCAAACCACCAGATTAACCGCTGAAAGCCCTCATTGTTCATCTCATATGCCGTGATCAGCAATGAACACGGCATCTGAGAGGTTCAATGACGGCGGGGGGGGGGGGGGGGGGGGGACACACAGCGCATTCACCGTTTCCCGTTATTGCACCGACTACTTTCAAAGAAATGCACTTTGTGGCGAAGTAATTCGTCACAAACCATATTTATTTTTTAAATAAACTGTGCAGTGCACTGAAATTCATAGCTAATTCCTTCTGTTAGCTGTAGGATTACATTAAATGCATTTTATGGCAGGTGTAATTTATCACCCTGTACATAACTGCAGTGGAACAATATTTATCATAATGAATCTGTTCTATTAACTGCAACATTAGGTTAAGCCAGGATAATGGGCAGGTGCAATTTATCGCACTGTACATGACTGTGCAGTGGAACAAAAGTTATCATAGCTAATCCCTTTTGTGAACTATAAATTTGTTATACACTCTGGCTAACAGACAGTTGCCTAGCTCCTCCAAAGGAACAGGCAGTGGCAAAGATGTTGCTGTAGCTGGCACAAGCAGAAGCAGAAGAAGGGAGGTGGTGGCAGCTGCAGTAACAGGCAAGATATGCCACTGTCGTCCTGTCGTTTTGACAAACAATCCAGCTGTACTTGTATGGTTGACTTGCTCTTCAACAACATCTCAAGTTACAACAGAGATTACAACGTCCATTTGCTCGTGACGGGCCAGCCACCACCATCTTGCTTGAAGACCTGGAGCGAAATCTTGCGCGGTGAGAGATTACGTCATGACAGCGGCTGGCGTGGTGAGGTCATTCGTCACCACACATAGGATTTTGGCCGAGATCTTCAATCAAGATGGAGGCTGGCGGCCCGTCACGTGCAAATGGAGGAGGTATGATTTTTTTTGTTTATTACACTATTTCAGGTTAAATCGATTTGTTGACAAGAAGCATGGGGAAATTCTGCTTCAAGGCGAATTTAATCTATCCTGAAATTCGTATCGAATTCCAATTTGTGGGTTCGATTCGCTCATCTCTAGTCTGGAACATGTACAAGAGACAGGTGATGGTGACACAAGTGACGACCAAACATTTTTAGATGATGATGTAGCCAAACTCATGTGGGGGCATCATCAGGGGGTGAGATTGGAAGCATGCACATGAGACAGTAGGGTGGAAGCATGCCCATGAGCCAGCAAGGTGGAAGGGTGCCCGTGAGACAGCAGGGTGGAAGCAGTGGGAGATATGTAGCCAAACGCAGGATGGGTACACCGTATGTACTCAGGAGACTACCTGTGAGGAAAACACTAGCAGTGCATGGCTTCATAAAAGCAGCAGCAGTCAGGCATCACACAGAGCCAGTGATGGTGGGAAAATGCCACACTCAGCAGTTTGGGAATTTTTCACCAAGTCATTGGGGGACATTAGCATGGCTGTATGCAGGATGTGTGGGCAGAAGGTGAGGTGCAGCCAGGGTGTTGATGTTGGCACGACAGACCAGCATCAACACGTGGATCGTCACTAGAGATAAGCGAATCAAACCCGACGAATTGGAATTTCAGGAATTGTTCGATTCGCACCGAATCCGAATTTCCTCCCGATTCGTGGTTTCCAAACACAACAATAGCTGATCTCAGGGAGACCAGCTACAAAAAACACCGCGGAGCCTCACTTAAGAGTCTCAACACAGCAATCCGAAGTGCAAAGTTCCCTGGGAAACAGGAATATGCAAAACAAATGTGGAGCCCCAGGTATGGGTCTACAACACAATGAAAGCCAGATATCCCTCAAAGGAAGGAAAACCAAGCAAAGGGGTGTCTCCATTACAGAGATCACCAAATCCACCATATTAAGTGGCCCCTATGTCAAGATCCCACTTTTTTACAAGCTTTAAGGATGTGACAGGGAAAACCTAAGCTAGGTATCCATCCACAGTTGTTTCAGGGTGTTGCCCCTCATCAGTGTGGAGTAGGATTCTGGCTAACCGGGAGCAATGCCTCGGAGACTACTCAAACACAACAATAGCTGATCTCAGGGAGACCAGCTACAAAAAACACCGCGGAGCCTCACTTAAGAGTCTCAACACAGCAATCCGAAGTGCAAAGTTCCCTGGGAAACAGGAATATGCAAAACAAATGTGGAGCCCCAGGGGGCTCCACATTTGTTTTGCAGATTCGTGGTAATGAATTGCATTTTTTTCCAAAATGGCTGCTGCACATGTTAGGACATGGAGCAACAAATGAGGGATCACCCACAATGCCATACATGCAGCCAATCAGCAGCCACCCAGCCCTGTGATGTCACTGCCCTATAAATAGCCTCAGCCATCTTGGATTCAGACATTTTCCAGTGAACTTAGTGAAGGGAGAGACCAGGGCCGTCTTTGACGCGGGGCAAAAGGGGCAGCTGCCCCGGGCCCAGTTGCTCCTGGGGGCCCGACAGCCAAGGCAGCTCTGAGACTCCTGCAACTTCTCTATGCTCTCTCAATAATAATCACTATGCGAGCAAGCGGCTGCTGCGTGTGGCTGCTCACTGCGCATTAGTGATTACTCTGCTGCGTGCCCGGTGCCTGCCAGACTTGCCAGAGCAGACAGTGAGCTCCTCTTCCCAACCTCCCACCCCTGCCCTTGAGTACCTACGCGATACCCGTTGCGCCGTCAGTTACCTTAGGTACGCAGGCGCAGACAGTCACTTCCTGCTCCACATTTTCCCGCCGGCGCGGCCTCAACCTGGCCTCACACGCAGCGCTGCTGTTCCGGACCATCCCCATTTAGTTACTCACCCGATATCTGTAAGTCGCTGCCTGGGCTGGACAGGACTCATTATTGATAATGTATTCACAGCAGGCAACAGCACATGTAGTCTTAGTCCACACTACACCCCTGCCTTGCTGCAGCCTCACAGGAGTACAGGACCAGTCCATATGTGTATGGCAAATTGAGTTGTCAATGACATAATGACACATGAGTTGACAGAGGTCTTTGCCTCCAGGCAGGTCAGGAGACACATGTATTGTCACACACATACGGTATGTGTGTGACAATAATAATGTGTCTGCTGGACCTGTCTGGTGGCAAAGACCTCTGTCAACTCATGTGTCATTATGTCATTGACAACTCAATTTTGCCATACACATATGGACTGGTCCTGTACTCCTGTGAGGCTGCAGCAAGGCAGGAGTGTAGTGTGACTAAGACTACATGTGCTGCTGTGCATACAATACAGTCCCTAAATAAATATTGCCAAATTAGCAACGCTGCTCAATGTCATTATCATTATGTAGAACACTGTATGGGGTTGTTGGCAACAACCCCATACAGTGTTCACATAATGATAATATTATACTGCCATAATATAAGTTATAACACCAACATACTGCCAACACCAACATTAGGCTACTTTCACACTTGCGGCACATGTATCCGGCAAGCTGTTCCGTCGTCGGAGCTGCCTGCCGGATCCGCCGTTTAGTGTCACAACTGGCAGCATTTGTAGAAAGATCCGGTTGCGGATCCGTCTACAAATGCATTGCGGATGGACGGATCCATCCTGCACTCATTTTCACAGTTTTCCTGGTCTGCGCATGCGGATCCGCCCTTCAGTTGCTTCGCAATGCCGGATCCAGCACTAATACAAGTCAATGTAAATTAATGCCGGATCCGTCATTCACGCGACTGATCAGCCATTTTGGACGGACATAATACCGCAGCATGCTGTGGTATTATGTCCAGCCAAAACGCCTGACAGTGACTGAACGGAAGGCATACTGATGCAAACTGAGCAGATTTCTATCCATTCAGATTGCATGGGATATGCCTGATCAGTTCTTTTCCGGCATAGAGCCCTTTTGACGGAACTCTATGCCGGAGAAGAATAATGCTAGTGTGAAAGTACCCTTACATAATTAGTGTTGAGTGAACTTGTGTTTTAGGTTCAGCGTCTGAAGTTCAGGTTATCGACGAATCCTGTTATGGATTCTGCTACCACGGACCATAAGGATTCCGAATTCCGTTATAGTCCGTGGTAGCAGAATCCATAAAGTGATTCGTCGATAACCTGAACTTGTTTGAACCAGGTGTGTGGATTTTTTGTGTGTGTGTGTGTTGTGGTGAGAGAGCGTGATTGCATGCTAGGGTGTGTGAAGGTGGGATCCAGGGGCCCCAAGTAAATTCTTGCCCAGGGTCCAATCAATATTAAAGACGGCCCTGGGAGAGACGTTAGCAGACGCTAGGGACAGTGCTAGGAAAGACTTGAAAACTTATATTTTGCTCAATAGAAGTTTAGGCAAAGATCATTAGAAGTGTAGGGAAAAGATAGGGAAGAATTATCCCACAGTATTGAAGCAGAACAGGGTTCAATAGGGGTGTTTACAGCCTGGGTAACAGGAACAATCATATTACATCTTGCTGCACTGACTGGGGATCGAAATTGCCATGATACTGCTGCTCATTTCAGGTTTGCAATCAGTGTCAGACTGGGGTACTTAGGGCCCACCAGTGAAACTATTTCTGGGGGCCCACCTTAGGCCTCCTGCACACAAACTTTTTTTTTTTCCATGTCCGTACCGTTCCCTTCACTACAATGGAGCCGCAAAAGAAAATGACTCCGTGTGCATTCTGTGTCTGTATGTCCGCATGGCCATTCTGCAAAATGATAGAACATGTCCTATTATTGTCCACATTACAGACAAGGATAGAACTGTTCTTTTAGAGGCCGGCTCTTCTGTTCCGCATAATGTGGAATGCACACACCCGGTATCCATGTTTTGTGAATCGCAATTTGCGGACTGCAAAACATCCAACAGTCGTGTTCATGAGCACTTACAGTGATAACAGAAATATTAAAGATGAAGTATGATGGCAGACATTCACAGCAAAATGCACGAACATACATGTGGCAGAATTTACACATATATGGATAGCCTGCACTTAAGATAGTCAGAAACAAGACCAGGGCCGGCGCCACCTGTAAGGCAACCTAGGCAATTGCCTAGGGCGCAATTTAGCAGGGGGCGCCGGAACCCTGCGATTGAAAAAAACAACAAAAAAACTTATGTGGTAACGGGGCGGCCGGCGCGCTGCCCCGCTATCATGTTGCACTGCCTGAGGGGGGGCGGACCGTACCCAGGGCCGGTGCAAGAATTTTTGCCGCCCTAGGCAAGATAAAAATTGACGCCCCACCCCCCATCAGATGATCTGCCCTTACGGTACTGTAGCGGCGACACGAAGCGCACGGCGTCATAGTAATCAATGACGCTGTGCGCAGTGTATGCTATATGTGTATAACAAACATATTTCACATAAAAACTTACAGTTGCTTGGCCCTTGGGGATCTCGGACACCACTTCACACTTTGCCCGGGGGATTGGTGTAGAGGTATACTGTGGGGATCGGCGGAGCTGATGATGTGTTTTATCCTAAAGAGAAAGATATCAGAATAAGGATTTGGAGAAGGATCAGAGGGATAGCAGAGCAGGGAGAGGCTGGTGCTGCTACTGGGGGTCATAACATGGGGAGTAATAAAGCCCACCATAATACCCCCGTAGTAATAATTCTCCTTTTAATATACAGTGCAAAAATACCCCCTTGTAATACCCCAGCTCAGCTAATGTCCCCATAATGTACCAGTATGAAATACCCTATATAGTGCCCCTAGTAAATGCCCCCATAGTGCTCCTCTCCGCCTTCCTCCTAGTGCCCCCATAATATAATACACAGTATATAGGGTATATCCCAATTCTCCCCCTCCAACATGGCAACACAGCTCGGTATTATTATTAATATAAAGGCCCTCTCTGTGCTATTATTATAATAACGGCCCCCTCTGTATAAATAATAATAATACTAATACAGTGGGGCTATTAAGATAAGAATAGTACAGAGGGGGCCATTATAATAATAATATACAGAGGCGGCCTTATAACAATAATAATAGTCCGCCTTATGTGCCAGTAATTGCCCTATGTGCCAGCAAGCCCCTTATGTGCCAGTAGCCCCCTTATGTGCCAGTAGCTCCCCTTATGTGCCAGTAGCCCTTATGCCAGTAGCTCCCTTATGTGCCAGTAGTAGCTCCTTATGTGCCAGTAGCCCCCTTATGTGCCAGCAAGCCCCCTTATGTGCCAGTAGTGCTCCCTTATGTGCCAGTAGTGCCCTCTATGTGCCAGTAGTGCCCCCTTATGTGCCAGTAGCTCCCTTATATGCCAGTAGCCTCTTATGTGCCAGTAGCCCCTTTATGTGCCAGTAGCCCTTATGTGCCAGTAACTCTTATGTGCCAGTAGCCCCTTATGTGCCAGTAGCCCCCTTATGTGCCAAGCAAGCCCCTTATATACCAGTAGCCCCCATGTACCAGTAGCCCTCTATGTGCCATCAGCTCCCTTATGTGCCAGCAAGCCCCCTTATGTGCCAGCTAGTCCCCCTTATGCGCCAGTAGCCCCCTTATGTGCCAGTAGCCCCCCACATATGTGCTCCACCCTGATTTGAGTAAAAAAACACAAATAAAAACAAAAACACATACTTACCTCCATGGCAGCGATGCGATGCAGGCCTCTTCCGGCCTGTGTCCCGCGCTGTACGGCTCAGGCGGCGCGATGACGTCATCGCGCCTCCTGAACCGGCCTCCTGATAGGCTGCCTGCCAGCACTAGGCCGGCAGCCTATCAGATGAACAGGGAGGACGGGACACGCCTCCGGCCCGCCTCTCCTCCTGCACGCTCCGCTGCCGCGACTCTGCTCTGGTGCCTGGGGCGGGAGACCGCACTGGTTGTCACCCCAGGGACTGGTGTCACCCGGTACGGTCCGCCCCCTCAGGCAGTGCAACATGATAGCGGGCGGCGCGCCGGCCGCCTGCTACCACATAAGTTTTTTTTTTTCAATCGCAGGGTACCGGCGCCCCCTGCTAAATTGCGCCCTAGGCAATTGCCTAGGTCGCCTTACAGGTGGCGCCGGCCCTGACCGTACCGGGTGACACCAGTCCTTGGGGTGACACCCGGTGCGGTCTCCCCGCCCCCAGGCACCAGAGCAGAGTCGCGGCAGCGGAGCGTGCAGGAGGAGGGCGGGCCGGAGGCGTGTCCCGTCCTCCAATGTTCATCTGATAGGCTGCCGGCCTAGTGCTGGCAGGCAGTCTATCAGAGGCCGTTTCAGGAGGCGCGATGACGTCATCGCGCCGCCTGAGCCGTACAGCGCGGGACACAGGCCGGAAGAGGCCTGCATCGCATCGCTGCCATGGAGGTAAGTATGTGTTTTTTTTTTGTTTTTTTGTGTTTTTTTTTTTTACTCAAATCAGGGTGGAGCACATATGTGGGGGGGCTACTGGCGCATAAGGGGGGCTACTGGAGCATAAGGGGACTACTGGCACATAAGGGGGCTTGCTGGCACATAAGGGGGCTTGCTGGCACATAAGGGGGCTTGCTGGCACATATGGGCACTACTGGCACATAAGGGGGCACTACTGGCACATAAGGGGGCACTACTGGCACATATAGGGGCACTACTGGCACATAAGGGGCGCTACTGGCACATAAGGGCGCTACTGGCACATAAGGGGGCTACTGGCACATAAGGGGGCTACTGGCACATAAGGGGGCTACTGGCACATATAGGGGCTACTGGCACATAAGGGGGGCTACTGGCACATAAGGGGGAGCTACTGGCACATAAGGGGAGCTACTGGCACATAAGGGGGAGCTACTGGCACATAAGGGGGAGCTACTGGCACATAAGGGGGAGCTACTGGCACATAAGGGGAGCTACTGGCACATAAGGGGGAGCTACTGGCACATATGGGGAGCTACTGGCACATAAGGGGAGCCACTGGCACATAAGGGGGCTACTGGCACATAAGGGGGCTACTGGCACATAAGGGGGCTTGCTGGCACATAAGGGCACTACTGGCACATAAGGGGGCACTACTGGCACATATGGGGGCACTACTGGCACATAAGGGGGTCTACTGGCACATAAAGGGGGCTTGCTGTCACATAAAGGGCTACTGGCACATAAGGGGGGCTACTGGCACATAAGGGGGCTACTGGCACATAAGGGGGCTACTGGCACATAAGGGGAGCTACTGGCACATAAGGGGGAGCTACTGGCACATAAGGGGAGCTACTGGCACATAAGGGGGAGCTACTGGCACATAAGGGGAGCTACTGGCACATAAGGGGGCTACTGGCACATAAGGGGGCTACTGGCACATAAGGGGGCTACTGGCACATAAGGGGGCTACTGGCACATAAGGGGGCTTGCTGGCACATAAGGGAGCACTACTGGCACATAAGGCGGGCTATTATTATTGTTATAAGGCCGCCTCTGTATATTATTATTATAATGGCCCCCTCTGTACTATTCTTATCTTAATAGCCCCCACTGTATTAGTATTATTATTTATACAGAGGGGGCCGTTATTATAATAATAGCACAGAGAGGGCCTTTATATTAATAATAATACCGAGCTGTGTTGCCATGTTGGAGGGGGAGAATTGGGATATACCCTATATACTGTGTATTATATTATGGGGGCACTAGGAGGAAGGCGGGAGAGGAGCACTATGGGGGTATTTATTAGGGGCACTATATAGGGGTATTTCATACTGGTACATTATGGGGACATTAGCTGAGCTGGGGTATTACAAGGGGGTATTTTTTGCACTGTATATTAAAAGGAGAATTATTACTACGGGGGGGGGGGTATTATGGTGGGCTTTATTACTCCCCCATGTTATGACCCCCCAGTAGCAGCACCAGCCTCTCCCTGCTCTGCTATCCCTCTGATCCTTCTCCAAATCCTTATTCTGATATCTTTCTCTTTAGGATAAAACACATCATCAGCTCCGCCGATCCCCACAGTATACCTCTACACCGATCCCCCGGGCAAAGTGTGAAGTGGTGTCCGAGATCCCCAAGGGCCAAGCAACTGTAAGTTTTTATGTGAAATATGTTTGTTATACACATATAGCATACACTGCGCACAGCGTCATTGATTACTATGACGCCGTGCACTTCATGTCGCCGCTACAGTACCGTAAGGGCAGATCATCTGATGGGGGGGGGGGGCGTCAATTTTTATCTTGCCTAGGGCGGTAAAAATTCTTGCACCGGCCCTGAACAAGACACATGCAGCGCACACCAGTCACTCATTGGACAGCTGTGGGACACAAGACACTTATACATCGGTCACATGCCACTGATGCATATGTCACATGCTGCAAATACACCACTGATACATAGATCATATAGAGCACACACCAATCACACATAGGAAACAAGCAATGCACACACCAAGACATTCATGCCTAACCCTATTAAGTGTAGCGCACCTGAAGGGGTTTCAGGGGTTGTCTCACTTCAGCAATTGGCATTTATCAGGTAGGGAAAGCTAATACAAGGCACTTACTACAATGTATTGTGATTGTCCATATTGCCTCCTTTCCATCACATTATACACAGCACATATATGTGGTTATTACCACCGTGTAATCCAGCAGCGGTGACCCTGCACACTATAGGTAAAGGTGTTGGCCTATGCGCACTTCCAGCCTTTCCCTATAGTGTGTAAGCACGGCCACCACTGCTGGATTACACTGTGGTAATAACCACAGATAGGTGCTGTGTATAATGTGATGGAAAGGAGGCAATATGGAGTATCGCAATACATTAGTAAGTGCCTTGTATTAACTGCATAACAAATACCATTTACTGAAGTGAGACAAACCCTTTAACCCCTTTAAGCATAAATGTCTGGCATGAAATTTACTAAATATTAAGCTCCTCAGATTACCTCAGATCACGTAACCTACAGTATATTTAAAAGGGTTGTCCTACCATAATGGCCTATTGCCTATCTACAGGATAGTTGATAAATATCAGATTGCTGGGGTCTGACTGCTGGAACACCCACTGATCATAAAAACGGGTGAGACATTAAATTACATTACCGCCAATCTATGTACACAAGACCATGTTCCCTTGATCATTGGGGTTCCATGTGGGTCTGAACACTGGAGCCCCCACTGATCCCCCTTCTTGATTGAGTGGCAGGTCGAGTGACAATTTCCAGTGGTCCCAAAGAGAAAAATGGAGCAGCAGGGCATATGTGTGGCCTGCCACACCATCAAAAAGGGGGAACAGTTCCTGGAATCAGTGGGGGGGTCGCAGAATTGGACCCCACTAATCACATAGTTATGCCCTATGGTGTGGAGAGGATAACTTGAAAACCTGCATAACCCCTTTAACCCCTTAAGGACTCAGCCCTATTTCACCTAAAGGACTTGGCCATTTTTTGCAAATCTGACCAGTGTCACTTTATGTGGTGATAATTTTAAAACGCTTTTACTTATCCAGGCCATTCTGAGATTGTTTTTTCATCACATATTGTACTTCATGACACTGGTAAAATTAAGTCAAAAAATTTCATTTTTATTTATAAAAAAATATCAAATTTACCAAAAATTTGGAAAAATTTGCAAATTTCTAAGTTTCAATTTCTCTACTTCTATAATACATAGTAATACCGCCCAAAAAAGTTATTGATTTACATTCCCCATATGTCTACTTCATGTATCGATCATTTTGGGAATGCCATTTTATTTTTTGGGGACGTTACAAGGCTTAGAAGTTTAGAAGCAAATCTTGAAATTTTTCAGAAATTTTCAAAAACCCACTTTTTAGGGACCAGTTCAGGTCTGAAGTCACTTTGTGAGGCTTACATAATAGAAACTATCCAAAAATGACCCCATTCTAGAAACTACACCCCTCAAGGTATTCAAAACTGATTTTAAAAACGTCATTAACCCTTTAGGTTTTCCACAAGAGTTAATGGCAAATGGAGATAAAATTTCAGAATTTAGATTTTTTGGAAAATTTTCCGTTTGAATCCATTTTTTCCAGTAACAAAGCAAGGGTTAACAGCCAAACAAAACTCAATTTTATTGCCCCGATTCTGTAGTTTTCAGAAACACCCCATATGTGGTCGTAAACTGCTGTATGGCCAAACGGCAGGGCACAGAAGTAAGGGAACGCCATATGGTTTTTGGAAGGCGGATTTTGCTGGACTGGATTTTTGACACCATGTCCCATTTGAAGCCCCCAGATGCACCCCTAGAGTAGAATCTCCAAAAAGTGACTCCATCTAAGAAAGTACACCCCTCAAGGTATTCAAAACCAGTTTTACAAACTTTGTTAACCCTTTAGGTGTTCCACAAGAGTTATTGGCAAATGGAGATGAAATTTCGAATTTCTATTTTCTGTTACCTTGCCTCAAAAAAGTGTAATATAGAGCAACCAAAAATCATATTTACCCTAAAATAATACAAACAAAACTGCCAACTTATCCCGTACTTTCCAAAATGGGGTCACTTTTTGGAGTTTCCACTGTAGGGGTGCATCAGGGGGCTTCAAATGGGACATGGTGTCAAATAACCAGTCCAGCAAAATCTGCCTTCCAAAAACCATATGGCGTTCCCTTCCTTCTACGCCCTGCCGTTTAGCCATACAGCAGTTTACGACCACATATGGGGTGTTTCTGCAAACTAGAGAATCAGGGCAATATATATTGAGTTTTGTTTGGCTGTTAACCCTTGCTTTTTTACTGGAAAAATTGATTAAAATGGAAAATTTGCAAAAAAATAGCTATTTTCGGACCGTTTTATTTTTGTTATTTACATCGTTGAACTGACAGGTTAGATTGTGTGCTATTTCTATAGAGCAGGTTGCTACGGACGCGGCAATACCAAATATGGCTACTTTTTGGGGGTTTTGTTTCAGTTTTACATAATAAAGCATTTTTGAAAAAATGATTTTTTAGTGTCTTCACATTCTGAAAGCCATATATTTTTTTATTTTTTGGGCGACTGTCTTATGTAGGGGCTCATTTTTTGCGGGATGAGATGGCGGTTTGATTGGCACTATCTTGGGGTGCATATGACATTTTGGTCGCCTGCTATTACACTTTTTGTGATGTAAGGTGACAAAAATGGCTCTTGACACCGTATTTTTTTTTTTGTGTTCACCTGAGGGGTTCGGTGATGTGTTATTTTTATAGAGCAGGTTGCGACGGACGCGCCGATACCAAATATGTATACTTTTTATTTATTTATTTAAGTTTTACACAATATTATCATTTTTTAAAACAAAACAAATCATGTTTTAGTGTCTCCATAGTCTGAGAGCCTTATTTTTTTTTTTGGGGGTGATTGTCCTATGTGGGGTATCATTTTTGCGGGATGAGATGACGGTTTGATTGGCACTATTTTTGGGTGCATATAACTTTTTGATCGCTTGCTATTACAGTTTTTGGGATGTGAGGTGACAAATGTTTTTTTTACATTGTTTTTATTTTATTTTTTTAACAGTATTTACCTGAGGGGTTAGATAATGTGATATTTTTATAGAGCAGGTTTTTACGGACGCGCGATACATAATATGTATACTTTTATTTATTTATTTTACTTTAACACAATAATAGCATTTTAGAAAAAAAAATTATGTTTTAGTGTCTCCATAGTCTGAGAGCCATATTTTTTATTTTTTTGGGCGATTGTCCTATATAAGGACTCATTTTTGCGGGATGAGATGGCGGTTTTATTGGTACTATTTTGGGAGGCATACGCCTTTTTGATCACTTGGTATTACACTTTTTGTGATGCAAGGTGACAAAAATGGCTTTTACACCATTTTTTGTGATTTTTTTACGGTATTTGCGTGAGGGGTTAGGTCACGTGATATTTTTATAGAGGAGATTTTTACGGACGCGGCAATACCTAATATGTGTAGTTTATTTGTTTTTTTAATTTTTATTCAGTGATATGTATTTTTCTGATTTTTACTTTTTTCACTTTTTGACATTTTTTGACCCAGACCCACTTGGTTCTTGTAGATCCAGTGGATCTGGTGTCTATATAATACAGAACAGTACACTATATAGTGTACTGCACTGTATTTTTTACTTTTCACAGTCTGGTCAGACTTCTGCCTTTAGCAGAAGTCTGACCAGAAGCTACTATACCATGGCAAGCAGGACGCTTCTGAAAGCGTCCTGCTGCCATGTAACTCATCACCCGCTGCCATTACAGAGCAGCGGGTGATGGGAAGAGAGGTGAGCTCCCTCCCTCTGCCATCCTATCCCATCGGGGGCTGCAAAGGTACGGCAGCCCCCGATGGGAGAGGGAGGAGCTCCCTCCATGTTAACACCTTCTATACCGCGGTCCGTACGGACCGCGGTATAGAAGGGGTTAAACTGCTGACATCTGCAGCACAGATGTCAGCAGTTTATAGCAGGGGTCAGCAATGTGCTGACCCCCTGCTATACCCACTAGACACCAGGGAAATGCATTGAAAGGAGGCGGGCGGGGATCGCAATTGCGATCCTGCCTGCCGCACCGCCCGCCTCCCGCCGCCCACCCGCAGCATCGCCGCAAATCCCCCTGCACCGCCCGGGGGGACACTAAGATGGCGGGGTGCAGGGGGGGGGGGTTAAAATTTACAATAAGGGGCAGATTTTAGTCTCTGATCCGCGCGGTCACAGACCGCGGGGGATCAGAGACTACACATAGCGCAACAAACCGCAGGTCTGAATTGACCTGCGGTTTGTTGCGATCGTCGACACGGGGGGTAACAGGACCCCCCTCGGCATTGTCACAGGATGCCTGCTGAATGATTTCAGCAGGCATCCTGTTCCGATCACCGCCACGTACGCAGCGGTGATCGGATCTTCTCAGGGCGTACATGTACGCCCTGAGTCCTTAAGTACCAGGACGCTAGGGCGTACATGTACGCCCTGCGTCCTTAAGAGGTTAAATACTACACCACTCCACCAGTATCTCTTTACATGACAGCAGTGATGCCTGTAAATACAGAATATCATCACTACCACCATGTAAACCATTTGTGTCAATACTGGACAATGTGATGCACTGTGCAGAATTTTTCAGTCATAAGTCCAACCCCCTTTGCAGGTCATAACCTTTAACAAAGCCCAAGCAAAGGTGCTAGAGGAGCAATGTGAGTAAAGGGCGGAGCAATGTATGCAATGGTCACAAACGTAGGGTCATAACTGAAACAGAGGCATTAAGGTCATCTGAGGCAGGGTAGTAGTGGGGATCCTGGAGTAGGGGTAACTGGAGAAGAGGCAACATTAGCAGTGCATTTAGAGTGGGGGCATCTGGAGCTGGGGCACTAATGGGGGTGTACCTAAAGCAGAGGCATTAGGGTCGCTCGAGGCACAGTAATAGTGGGGATCCTGGAGCAGAGGTATCAGGGGGTAAACTGGAAAAGATGCAATATTAGGGGTGCATTTAGAGTGGGGCATTGGGAGTCATCTGGAGCTGGGGCACTTATGAGGGTGCGCCTACAGCAGAGGCATTGGGGGGATCTAGGGCAGAGTCCCCCCCAATGCCACTCAGAAATCTGCAGAGAGCAGCACACATTCATAGATCTGTGTCTGCTACAAACAAATCCCCTATTTCCCTCTTACAGTCTTCTACAGCTCACTAGTGCCACACTCCTAAGAAATCAGCCCAGCACCACAAAGGAGTCCTTCTCTCCAGCAGCAAGTTTTTTTCTAAGGGGCTTATTAGCCATTGTGTGGTAAAGTGAGAAAATGACAGTCCTTTTTGGCGTGTATTAGTGGCAAAAAAAAAAATCTTATTTGCTGTTTAAAGCCGCAGTTATATGTTCTAAAGCTTTTTTTGGCTTGTATTAGTGGGCAAAAAGAAAACGGGCTTATTAGCCGTTGCCGTTTTGTGGTGAAGTGGGAAAATTACAGTCCTTTTTAGTGTGTATTAGTGGCAAAAAAAAAGTACTATTTGCCATTCATGGCCACAGTTATATGTTCTAAAGCCCTTTTTGGCCTGCATTTGTGGGGAAAAATAAAGGGGATTATTAGCCGTTGTATGATGAAGTGAGAAAGTTATAGCTCTTTTTGGCATGTATTAATTTCCTTTTTATTTACTTATTTGATCTAAGAGTATGTCAGACAGAGAAGTGACAGGCCCTGCACAGGGGAGGAGCACAGGAATAGGTCACAGCAGAGTAAGTGGGTGTGGAAGCAGGGGTCACTTCTAGAGCCCTGAGCTCCCAGTGTCAGCTAGCGGTTGTGTCTTGGCCAGCAACCCAGAGGTTCTTGAATGGTTGACTCGATCTCGACTTCATTGCAAGTGACATCAGACACCCCCAGCCAAGAGTTGGTGGGTTCGTCAGACAAAACCCTTAGTTGGCTTGGCTCGGGAGCAGGCCCTATGCCCTCACCTGACTTCAACCTGCCTCTGTCCTTTTCTGTTTCTTCAGCCAGAGAAGTATTGTATGCTGTGGGCTTAGCTCCACTATACAGTGAGGACGAGCTGCAAGAGGACAGTCAGCAGCTACTGCCGAGCAAAGATCCGGAGGAGACATTCACCGCTTGCTCTGGTAGGCGGGCAAGTAGTAATGAGAAGAGTGGTGTGGGAGCTGGTGTTTCAAGTGGTCAGGATCCTGGCTCAGAGACCATGGAGGAGGATATCAGTGACAGAGAAGGGAGAAGAGGGTGGCAGCTTGCGCGTGAGGCAGCGGTGGAGCCAGCAAGTTGGTAGCATGGCCAGGAGTCAGCAGAGTGGCAGATGTGGAAGGTCAGGAGCCAAACATGCCCGGGGTAGACCACCCACTTCGCAGGAGCCTACCGGCCTGGAAAGTAGTGGTGCTGGGAATCAATTAATCAGTGGTGGTAGCAGTCAGTCAGTGCGGAGTGTGGGGGGTAAAATCACCTACTCAGCGGTGTGGCAGTTTTTTTTTACGCTGCCGGTAGAGGTCAAATCTGTGGGCAGAAGGTGAAGCGTTGCCAGGGTGCCGATGTTGACACCATGGCCCTGTGTCAACATATGCAGTGTCACCATAAAGTTGCCTGGAAGAACCGTCGCTCCAATGTGGTGGTGAAGCAACTGCTGCATCACCCAGTAGCACGCATCCAATTTAAGGCAGTCAAGGCTCCACCACGCCACCAGAAGGGAGCTGTCTGTCCTTCCCATCATCTGCTGGTCCTGATGCTCCTGCTCCTCCTCCTTCTAGTCAGTCATTACGTCAGCAATCGTTCACCGAAGCGATTGCCATGAGACAACAGAATGTGTGCACTCATCCAACGGCACAGAAGCTGAATGAGCTCCTGGCCAAGTTTCTGGTACTGCAGTCCCTCCCTTTCCAACTGGTGGAATCTGCACCTTTCAGAGAACTTTGCCAAAAAGGCAATACCAGGCCTGCACACATATGTAGAACAGAAGGTGCGCCAGTCCTTGAGCCTGTCGGTGTCTGCCAAAGTGGAGCTGTAACTACGGTCAAGGACAATATATTTCCTTTACGGTCCACTGGGTAAATGTGGTTCCAGCCAAGCCAAACCAAAAACTTGGCCAGGTGACTCCGCTTTCGCCTCCACGTTCTCATGCCGTTGATTCTGCGACAATGTCAGCCTCTGCCTCCTCATCCTAAATCTTGTCCTCAGCCTCCACTGCAGGGACAATTCACAGTGCCCCACCAGCATACCACATGTGCAGCGCACGGCAATGTTACGCTGTTCTGCACCTAGTTTGCCTGGGCGAACGGAGTCAAACAGGGGAGGAACTGCTCAGCGTCCTTCATCAAGAAATCGAATCCTGGCTTTCTCCGCAACAACTGAAAATCAGAACCATGGTGACCGACAATGGGAAGAACATGGTGTCGGCTCTGCGTAAAGGAGGGCTGAGCCATGTGCCCTGCATGGCGCACGTGTTTAATCTGGTTGTCAAGCATTTCCTGAAGTCTTCCACCCATCTGCAAAACAATCTGAAAACATCCAGGAAAGTTTGCATGAACTTCAGCCACTCGTACACCACCAAGCACACCCTCCTTGAGCTACAGCGGCAGAATGGTGTCCCCCAACATAGGCTGATATGCGACGTTTCCATTCATTGGAATTCCAACCTCCATATGTTGGACCGACTGTACGAACAGAGAAAGGCCATAAACGATTTATTGATGATAGAGGTGGACAGAGGTACTTCCCTGTGTAACTTCTATGTTAGCCAGTGGCAGCTCATGCGTGACATCTGCCGTTTGCTTGTGCAGGGGGGTGACTACTGGCTCTACACCATGTTAGACCCTCACTACCGGTCCAAAATGAGGGCCTTTTTTACACCCACTGAGAGGCAGGACAAACTAAACTACTATAGAGACATCCTATGTAGTCAGTTGGCCACTGCCTATCTGCACTATCATCCATCCTCTTGCAGGTCTGAACTGGGGGGCCCTCTGCGCTCATGTTCCACTGCCATGGCTGCTGGGGGGAGGGGTGGCAGGAGCAGTATCAGCTCCATCAGCAGCTTTATTCACCCGCATAGAGAAGAAAGTACTCACCAGCAGCAGCAGCTTGACCTGGGGCAGGAACTGAACCAGCAGGTGGTGGCATATTTAGACAGCACCCTGCCACCCCACATTGAAGATCCGCTGGACTACTGGCAGCAAAACTGGATTTGTGGCCGCAGACTTTGCCCTGGAAAAGCTGTCCTGCCCGGCCAGGAGTGTGGCATCAGAGCGGGTGTTTAGTGCGGCAGGGGCCATAGTTACCCCAAGGAGAACTGGCCTGTCCACCCAAAATGTGGAGAGACTGACCTTTGTCAAGATGAATCAGATGGATCAGCCAGGATTTCCACCCACCAATGCCTGATGCATCAGATTAGATGATCAATGCTGCCTCACCCAAACCTTGACAAAAGAGACCGGTTTCCTCTGGCTACCTGCTTTAGCTACTATTCTGATGCTGCCATCCACCTGATGCCTCACATCTGATGCCAAATGCTACTTCTTACACCCACCATCATCAGCAGGTACTGTTAATGCCACCCACCTCCCCTCTCTGTTACCGGGTCACTCTGTGGTCTCCTTATGCTGCTGCCACCTCCACACTGTCTCTTTGCCACTCTTTGGCCTCCTAATGCTGCTGCTGCTGCCGCCACCTCCACACTCTGTGGTCTCCTGATGCTGTCACACTTCGTGTGGGAGGGAAACCCACACCGAATGTAGGAGCGAAAGGGGGGAGGGGAAAAGGCCTGGAAACTAGGAAAAGGAGCAGGTCACCTTCTAGAGAAACCCTAATCAAAGTCCTGACTCTCTACAAGTATATACTGACCTCAGAGGTAGGTGAGTTCATACACAGCACCCTAAAGTCCTAACTCACCCTGTAGGACCCTTGTACTAATGTCAGTACAAGAGACAACCTGTTCCTCAAAATGGTAGGGTGAACAGGAGTCTCCCTCAGGTCTAAACACAAATAACAGGGAAAAGAGCAACACAAGAAACCCAAACAATAAACAAAAACCTTGTCACTCGGTGGTCTTTTTATGCTGCTGCTGCCACCTCCACACTATGTCACCTTGCCACTCTGTGGTCTCCCGATGCTGCTGCTACCTCACCACTATGTCACCTTGCCACTGTGTGGCCTTCTCATGCTGCTGCTGCCACCTCCACACTCTGTTATTGTGCCGCTCGGTGGTCTCCTGATGCTGCTGCTATCTTCACACTATGTCACCTTGCCACTCTGTGGTCTCCTCATGCTGCTGCCACCTCCACACTATGTTACCTTGCCACTCTGTGGTCTCCTGATGCTGCTGCCACCTCCACACTATATCATGGGGCCACTCTGTGGACTTCTCATGCTGTTCCCACCCTCCCCACTTCATGACTGGGCCTCTATTTTGCCTTTTTGGCCTGGTTGACATCATTATTTATTTGACCCTTCTTCTGATCTGTCAGAAGGAAGTAAAATGACACACACAACGGGTCCAGTCTGTGTAGCAACTGTAAGGCCTGTATGGTCCCATCAGAATTGGCTTATGATTATGTAGCCAAAAGCAGGAGTGTGTACAAAACGATGAAGACATACAAATATTCCATTCACGTCCGTGTCATCTCTGTTTTGGATCCACTCCTGTTTTTTTTTTTTTTAGCATTAGCAATACTGATGGATTACTGACCAAATGCTGATCGAGTGAAGGCGGATGCTCATCAGACAGGATCCGTTTTTTGGGGGATTATTGTTCAGATGGATCAGAGGAAAGGCAAAATAATCAGTGACAGGGGGGCTCTACTTGTATAAGCGTTTAATAGAACAGGTTCTGTAGACATCTATGTGGAATGAGCTAACGAGGGTGTAAAAGAAATGCGGTCTTTCACACCATAGTAGAATCTTTGGCCTCTCCATGGTTCTTTATACCTGACACTAACATGGACCTGTAAGCCTGAGTTCACACTTGAGTTATTTGGTCAGTTTTCGCCCCGTAACTGCCCAAAGAAGTGAAGCATGCAGTGATTCTAAGAGAGACACCTGTCATCTGCATGTCATACTCACTCACAGTATTGTTTTACTACCACAGCAGACTCACTATGCGTATTGCTGCAAGGCACAGTGTTCTACACCACTATAAAGGCTGTCTGCAGCCAGGAAATAGCAGTTTCTTTTAACGCGAATTGAATCTTTTCCGAAAATTCTGCTAACCGGCTAAATCGAATTTTAGAGAAATTGGGTCATCTCTAATCATTACCATAAATTCACGTGGGAAAACCGTGCCACTCATTTAGTGTTACAGCCTGATGCAGCAGGCATGCATCTCCCACAGGCCCGCATCCCCTCTGAATCAATCAGGGCTATTCTGACTTGAACGCTGTGTTGCTCCTGATGCTCCTTCTCTTTCTCCTCCTACTCCTCGTCACTTGTTTTAAAAGCAATCGATCACCGAGGTGATTGCAAAAAGACAACAGTATAAGTGCACTCATCCAATGGTGCAGAAGCTGAATATACACCTGGCGATGTTTCTGGTACTACAGTCTCTCCCTTTCTATGTAGTTGAGTAATTTCAGAGAACTGATGGTTTGTGCCTACCCACGGTAAAGAGTCCCAAGCTAACATTACTTTTACCAAAAAAGCTTTACCAGCCCTGCACATGTGCGTTGAGCAGAAGGTTTACCAGTCCTTGGGCCTCTCGTTGTCAGCTAAAGTTCATGCCAGCCCTGACGTATTGAGTTGTAACTATGGTCAAGGACAATACATGTTGTTCACAGCCCACTGGGTAAATGTGGTTTTGGACCAGGAACACCAGCAACTTGGCCAGGTAATGACAATGCCACCTCCGCATTGTAATGCTGGGATTTCTACGCCAATGTCCTTCTCTGCCTCCTCATCCTCCACCTTGTCTTCAACTTCCCCTCTAGGCACAGTTCACACTGGTCCCCCATCATATCACCTATCCAAAGCTATATATTGTCACACAGTTCCGCACCTAGTCAGACTTGGCGAATGGAACCACACCGGGGTAGTACCGCTTGGGGTGTCATCAATAAAGAAATTGAACACTGGCTGTCTCCTTTCCAACAGGAGGTGGAACCATGGTTACTGATAATAGCAAGAATTGCATCAGAGTGGCCTGACAATCTCATTGGCACCAAGTCCCTCGAGTCTTCCACTGAACTGCGAGAGCTGATAAAAATGTGAAACTGTGCATGCACTTCAGAAACTCTAATCATGCAAAAGATGCCCACCTTGAGCTGCAAAGGCAAAAGACAAAATGTTCTTCTCCAACATCGCCTGATAAGTGACTTTTCCACCCATTGGAACTCCATGCTCCATATGTTAGACCGCCTGTACGAGCAGTGAAAGTTGGTCAATGATTTCTTAATTAGCAGATGGACCTGTCCCCACTGTAACTTCCAGATTAGCCAGTGGTAGCTCATACTTGACACGTGCCATTTGCTCAGGCCCTGCTGTCAGTCAGCAGAACTATGCGATGAATGATGTCATTGCAGTCCTTCATATCTTGGAGAGGATGTTGAAAAATCTAATTGGTGAGGGGACATGAGATGTCACGCCTACATCAGCTGGCAGAGGAGGATGAGGTGGAGAACATAAACACCCAGGAATTTTATACACAACGACATGGTTTATCTGCCCAAACAACAGGAGGAGCATGAGGAGCTGGAGGGCAACGACACAGATGACCCCAACAGACCGTGGCAGTATGTAGTGGATATGGAGGCTGGAATCTCTCCAAGTCCCTTATGTAAATGGCCAGATGCATGCTTTGTTGTTTATGTAGTGACAGCTGCATTGTCAGGATTTGGCAGATAGATGACTACTGGCTATCTACATTGTTAGACCCTCACTATTGGTCAAAAATGGGGGAATTTTTTACTCCTTTTGAGAGGGATACAAAAATGGACTACTATAGACATGCTGTGTAGTCGGTTAGTCACTGCCTACTAGCACCATCACCCGTCCTCACGAAGGTCTGACCAGGGGGACCCTCTGTGATAATGCTCCACTGCCATGGCTGGTGGTAGTGGTAGTGGTGGTGGTGGGGGGGTTCAGGAGTAGCACCAGCTTCATAGGCAGCAACTTACAGTAAGTCTGGAGTCTCTGATGAGCAGTTTTCTTCAGCCGCTTTCTTTTGAAACCACCCAGCAACAGCAGCAGTTGGACATGCAGCATAGCCTCAACCAGCTCGTGGTGGCATACTTGGACTGTACCCTGTCATGATTAAAGATCCCCTGGACTACTGGTGATGCAAACGTGGTATGGCCACAATTTTGCCGGTAGTATGGCATCAGAACGGGTGTTCAGTGCAGCAGAGGGGATATTTACCCCTAAGAGAACTCACTTTCCTCCGAAAATGTTGAGAGACTAACCTTCATAAAGATGAATTGGGTATGGATAAACTATGATTTCCAGACAACGGTGACTAATGCAGCAGAATATAACATTCTACCACTAATGATCATACTGTAGTGTGCTGCCACACAGGAATATTGTACATAATGGGTTGTTACTTCTGGCCATGTGCTGCTGCCACCATTCTGATGATGCCACCCGCCTTATACCACCTGCCTGATGCCTCTACTGTCATTCCTACAAAGGCACTTCTTGGCCTACTAATATGTACATGTTACATTTTTACAAGGACATGCATAGCACTGGCCCTTACTATCACACTGCTGTTGTTGGGTTCTTCCGTGATTTGCCACCATCTTGTGCTGTATTCCACTGTTGCTGCCTACCTCCCTCCCCACTCTGTCATGGGGCGACTATTGTTACTGTTACTGCTACTGCTGCTGCCTCACCTCCCCACTCTGTCATGGGGGCCACTATTTTCACTGTTATTCCACTGCTGCTGCCCCACCTCCGCACTCTGTTATGGGGCCACTATTGTCCCTTTTTGGCTGTGTTAACATCACTGTCCATTTTTCTGTTGTGCTGATCCTGTAGAAGAACAGAGAAAAAAATGATGCTGTATATTGAGTATCTGTAAGGCCTCTTTCACAGGTCAGTATTTGATCTGTATTTGTAAGTCAAACGCAGAAGCGGGTCCAAAACACAGTAGAGATGCAAATACTTTCATTACGGTTTATCTAGGTTTTGGACCCACTCCTGGTTTTGGCTTTGACTAAATACTGACTGTGTGATAGAAATCTTACAGATGCTCAAAATACAAGATGTTTTTTTTTTTTTTTTAACACAGCCTTACTGCCACTGCTGCTGCCACCATTCCCAGGCTGTAATTTTGCCACTACTGTTACTGCTACTGCCACTGCCGCTGCTGCCGCCCTCCCCATTCCATCATGGGACCACTACTTGAATCTTGCAGCACTGCACAGTGAAGGTCACAGCAATAAATTAGACCTGACAGTAACAGTGATCTGTAATACTGAAGCACTGTCAATCTACAGCTTGTACACCGTGCATAAAACATGCCATGTTATCTTCTGCTGGTCAGTATGATTACAGATATAGGAGTTTTATACAGTTTTTTTTTTTTTTACGTTTTACCACTTTTACACTTAAGGGGAGAAAATTCCTTTCCGACTCCAATCAGGCGATCAGAATAACTCCCTGGATAAACGACCCCAGTCTCTAGTAGCTATAGCCTGTAATATTATTACACTCCAGAAATATATCCAGGCCCCTCTTGAACTCTTTCTATGAACTCAGCATCACCACCTTCTCAGGCAGAGAGTTCCATATTCTCACTGCTCTTACCGTAAAGAATCCACTTCTATGTTTGTGTACAAACCTTCTTTCCTCCAGACGCAGAGGATGTCCTCTTGTCACAGTCCTGGGGATAAATAGATGATGGGAGAGATCTCTGTAATTACCTCTCATATATTTAAACATAGTTATTAGATCTCCCCTCAGTAGTCTTTTTTCTAAAGTGAATAACCCTAATTTTGATAATCTGTCAGGGTACTGTAGTCCCCCCATTCCAGTTATTACTTGTGTTGCCCTCCTCTGAACCCTCTCTAGCACTGCTACGTCTGCCATTTTCACAGGAGCCCAGAACTGTACACAGTACTCCATGTGTGGTCTGACTAGTGATTTGTAAAGTGGTAGGACTATGTTCTCATCACGGGCATCTATGCCCCTTTTGATGCAACCTATTATCTTATTGGCCTTGGCAGCAGCTTCCTGACACTGCTTTCTACAGCTTAGTTTGCTGTTCACTAAAATTCCCAGGTCCTTTGTCCCATCTGCCACTTATCTGCCCAAGCTCCAATCTATCCAGATCCCTCTGTAGCAGTTTTTGAGGGATGAGATCATGTTACCATTGGTATCATTATAATTTTTGAAAGGCAAGGTGTCAAGGATGGAGTACAGATAACAGGAATGATAAGCAATGACAGACTGACTTGATCCCAAACTATGGAAAATATAGGAGAGCCCTTTAAATCCCGAAGAACTCTCCCGGAACTGCTATGCACATGTATAGGTCCCGGTGGTAGACAAAAACATGCCCTCATACCTATAACTGAGTGACACCTGAATACCCTATGTTAGTGAGGGGACCGACCACCAGCTCCCTGCACATAATACGGAGGGAGACAGGGTCACCTTGAATCAAGCCAGCGAACCAAACACAAAATAAATGAAATTGCATTTAACTTCAGAGCAATGCAACTCCAGCTTCCAGCAGCAGACATTTCATCCAGGAAGTTGTATAAACTGCAGAGAGGAGCATTATGGGAGGGAATATAAAGCATGCCAATAAATCAATTATGAAAAGCACCTGAGGGAGAGAAGGGAACTGAGCAAAGTGAAACCAAAACAAACATCATACAGCAGACAGGGAGGAACCTCTGACCGACCGTCTCCCAGACCCGGCGGTGAACGTACCCCCCCTTCTACGAGTGGAATCCGGACACTCAGGACCGACCATCTCAGGATGAGACCTATGGAAAGCCCTGATGAGACGAGTGGCCTTAATGTCTGCCACTGGGACCCACATCCTCTCCTCAGGACCATAACCCTCCCAATGAACGAGGTACTGAAGAGAACCACGGATAATGCGGGAATCCACAATCCTGGAGACCTGAAATTCAAGATTACCATCAACCAAAATCGGGGAAGGAGGCAAAGAGGAAGGTACAGTAGGTTGGACATAAGGTATCAATAGGGACTTGTGAAAAACATTGTGTATCTTCCAAGTCTGAGGAAGATCAAGACAGAAAGCAACGGGATTGATGACGGATAAGATCTTGTAAGGCCCAATAAACCTAGGACCCAACTTCCAGGAGGGAACCTTCAGTTTGATATTCTTTGTAGACAACCACACCAGATCACCCACATTCAGGTCCGGACCAGGCACACGTCTCTTATCTGCCACACGCTTATATCTCTCACTCATTTTCTTTAGATTTTCCTGAATCTTTTGCCAAATAAGCGACAAGGGCGAGAAAAATCTCTCCTCATGAGGTAAACCAGAAGACCCCTCTCCAGAGAATGTCCCAAACTGCGGATGAAACCCATATGCACCAAAAAATGGTGACTTATCAGAGGAGTCCTGACGACGGTTATTTAAAGCAAACTCAGCAAGGGATAAAAAAGAACACCAATTCTCCTGATTCTCCACAACAAAACAGCGCAAATATGTCTCCAGATTCTGATTGACGCGTTCAGTCTGACCATTCGACTGCGGGTGAAAAGCAGAAGAAAAGGACAACCGAACCCCCAAGCGAGAACAGAAGGTCTTCCAGAATCTGGAAACAAATTGCGTGCCCCTATCAGAAACGATGTCAGAAGGAATGCCATGTAATTTAACAATGTGATCCACAAACGCTTGCGCCAGCGTCTTAGCATTGGGTAACCCAGGAAAAGGAATAAAATGCGACATTTTGCTAAAATGGTCCACTACCACCAGAATTACAGTCTTCCCAGAGGACCGAGGCAAGTCTGTAATGAAGTTCATGGACAGATGCGTCCAAGGACGGGAAGGTATGGGTAACGGGAGGAGAGATCCCGATGGCCGTGAATGAGGGACCTTGGCACGAGCGCAGGTCTCGCAGGCTGCCACAAACCCCTCAACCGTCTTATGAAGAGCTGGCCACCAGAATCTGCGAGCAATGAGATCCACTGTGGCTCTACTCCCTGGGTGCTCAGCAAGAACACTGTCATTGGGCTCCTTAAAAACTTTGTGTCGCAAGGCGAGCGGCACAAATAACCTCCCAGGAGGACAAAGATCAGGTGCCTCTGCCTGGGCTGCCTGAACCTCTGCCTCCAAATCAGGATAAAGAGCAGAGACGACCACCCCATCAGCCAAAATGGGACCTGGGTCCTCAAAGTTCCCCCCTCCCGGAAAACAACGTGACAGGGCATCCGCCTTCACATTTTTAACCCCAGGGTGGAACGTAACCACAAAATTGAACCTAGAAAAGAACAAGGACCATCTGGCCTGTCTCTGGTTCAGACGCTTGGCTGATTCCAAATAGGCCAGATTTTTATGGTCTGTAAATACGGTAATTGGGTGTCTGGCTCCCTCCAACCAATGACGCAATTCCTCAAAGGCCAATTTGATGGCCAACAACTCCCTATTTCCCACATCGTAATTTCTCTCTGCGGAGGAGAGCTTTTTCGAGAAAAAGGCACACGGTCGCCATTTAGCAGGAGAGGGACCCTGAGATAAGACTGCTCCCACCCCCACCTCAGAGGCATCCACCTCAACAATAAACGGTAGAGAGACATCCGGTTGTACCAAAGTGGGAGCAGAAGCAAAACGCTCTTTAATACTAGAAAAGGCTTGAAGCGCCTCTTCCGACCAAGAGGAAAAATCCACCCCCTTTTTAGTCATATCAGTGAGTGGCTTAACAGAGGAATAATTCAAAATGAGCTTTGAGGGTCTGATATGTCCCTTTCTTAGGCTCTCAGAGATATAAGTACGCATGGCTGCTCTCTCAGGTTGAGAGAGATTGTGTAATCGTGTTTTAGGCAGCTTGGCGCCTGGGATGAGATTAATTGGACAATCATACTCCCGGTGAGGGGGCAACTCCTGGACACCACTCTCGGAAAACACATCAGAAAATTCTGAGAGAAAAGAAGGTACGGTCTTGGTAGAAACCTCTGCGAGAGTTGCCGTGAGGCAATTCTCTCTGCAAAACTCACTGCAACCATTTATTTGCCTTGCTTGGCTATCAATGGTGGGGTTATGTTTAGTGAGCCAGGGTAGCCCCAACACTAGAGGAGTAGGTAATCCGCTTAAGACAAAACATGACACCTCCTCAAAATGATTGTCACCCACAGTCAAACGGATATTGTGACTTATTTAGTTTAATGATTTTTGAGAAAGTGGAGTGGAATCGATAGCAAAAACAGGTATAGCTTTCTCCAAAGTGCACACCTGGAAACCATGTGTAGTAGCAAATTGATTATCAATGAGATTGACAGCTGCTCCACTATCTACAAAAATCTCACAATCAATGTTCTTGCTGTCTAGCGCCACCCTGGCAGGTAGGAGAAAACGGCAACTACAAGCAAACGGCAAATCTTCAATATCTGCATTAACCTTGCCAATTGTAGCAAATGGAAAGTTTTTAGAGGGTTTCTTTTACCTTTTCTTTTTATTACCCTCAGAAAACCCCATGAACCTCCTAGAAGGGCAAACATTAGCTAAATGGTTAATACCTCCACAACAGAAACATACCCTCCTCTGAGGGCTGAATCCTCTAGCATCAGAGGCAACTAAACCCAGCTGCATGGCCTCCTCCTCAGAGGGGATTGAGACAGACTGAGACCCCTGCGCACTGAAAGAGACAGCCCCACTGTCCTTGGACTGAATATGACATGAAAGAGTCTCCTTTCTCTCTTTAAGGCGCATGTCAATACGAACAGCTAAAGACAGGGCAGTCTCTAACGACACTGGTCTCTCATGAAAAGCAAATGCGTCTTTTAATCTTTCAGAAAGAGCATGACAAAATTGACTTTGGAGTGCAGCGTCATTCCAACCAGTATCAGCTGCCCATCTCCGAAATTCAGAACAATATATCTCTGCGGACTGATTACCCTGGCATAAAAGACGCAGTTTAGATTCAGCCAGAGCAATACGATCCGGGTCATCATATATCTGACCCAGGGCAATAAAAAATTTGTCTATGGATCGGAGGGAACGTGCCCCCACCGGCAGCGAAAAAGCCCAAGACTGAGCGTTATCCCTGAGCAGCGAGATGATGATCCCCACCCTCTGCTCCTCATCACCTGAGGAATGGGGACGTAAGCGAAAATGGAGTTTGCAAGCCTCTCTAAAACGCACAAAATTCTCACTACCCCCGGAAAACGTATCCGAAAGAGAGATTTTAGGCTCAGAACAAACTCGATGCACGCCAGCAGAACCGGTCACCTGAAGCTGGGAAACAGTTTCACGGAGATCTGCTACCTCCAGAGAAGGACCTTGCATGCGGTCAATCAAGGCTGAAACCGGATCCATGCTTGAGACGGTTTTGGAGGTTTATAATGTCAAGGATGGAGTTCAGATAACAGGAATGATAAGCAATGACAGACTGACTTGATCCCAAACTAAGGAAAATATAGGAGAGCCCTTTAAATCCCTAAGAACTCTCCCGGAACTGCTATGCACATGTATAGGTCCCGGTGGTAGACAAATACATGCCCTCATACCTATAACTGAGTGACACCTGAATACCCTATGTTAGTGAGGGGACTGACCACCAGCTCCCTGCACAGAATACGGAGGGAGACAGGGTCAACTTGAATCAAGCCAGCAAACCAAACACAAAATAAATGAAATTGCACTTAACTTCAGAGCAATGCAACTCCAGCTTCCAGCAGCAGACATTTCATCCAGGAAGTTGTATAAACTGCAGAGAGGAGCATTATGGGAGGGAATATAAAGCATGCCAATAAATCAATTATGAAAAGTACCTGAGGGAGAGAAGGGAACTGAGCAAAGTGAAACCAAAACAAACATCATACAGCAGACAGGGAGGAACCTCTGACCGACCGTCTCCCAGACCCTGCGGTGACACAAGGTGACCAAGAAAGGGTGGTCTGGCATAGTTTTTATTAATATTTATTTTTTATTTTTTATTTTTTTATGTTGTTCACCTGACAGGATAGATCATTTGAAATTTTGATTTTGATTTGAAATTTTATGAAGACAGTCATTTCAGATGCCATGATACCTGTATTGTAAGGTTATTTTTAAGTACAGATTGCTTCTATCCCTTTAATTCTGTTCCCTTTCGTTATTACCATTCTGTGTAATGATGTGCCTTTTAATCTAGTACTCATCCCCATTGTGCTAAGACCACATTCCTGAGTGATCTCAGAGACATGGGTGCTGTACACTGCAGTAGGGGCTAAAAGGTTTAAACTCTGTGGCACACATACAGTCAGAGGACTCCACCTAGAAGTTCATCCTAGGTAGGATGTAAGTGTTGATTTTCCCTATCTCTTGTACACCCTGAGGTGTCGATCATGTGCTATATCGTGGTAGATAGCATGACCAAAGGAGTCTCACCTCATATAGTATGTTGCACATTTTGGCTAGTGATTTATTTACTTTTTACTATTCAGTATGTGAGTTCCCAGTGTTATCTTACTTCTAATCACACTTACTAAATATATTTATTAACTTAGCCTGCATAAGCTTATTCATCCTAAAATCTTTTGAATTCACATTACATTACAATACTTAATATGTATACTTTTATTTAACTTTTCAGTTTTAAGAAATAAAGGTACTTTTAAAAAAATCTTTTTTTTTGTCGCCAAGTTCTGAAAGCCATAGTACTATTTGATCGCTCAATATTATGCTTTTTGTGAGGCGAGGTTACCGAAAAATGGCTTTTGCTGGCATCATTCTTATCTATTTATTATGGAGCTTACCTGACAGGGTAGATCGTGTGTTATTTTTATAGAGCTGGTCATTATGAATGTGGTGATACAGAATATGTCTATTTTAATATTTTTAATAACTTGAAGTGGGGAAAGGGGCACTTTTTTAACACACACCGTAAATGTATGGAGGATTGTGGGAAGTCACTTTCGGCTGTGCTGTACATGTACGGGAGATGTTGGGAAGGGGTTAAATATGATCACACTATTGTAGTAGATTTGGATGAGGTAAACATCCACTATAATAATTTGCAATACATTTTTTTGGTTTAGAACGATTCTTACCTTTTTTACTCCTCTTTTTAAAGAAAAAATATGGTTAAAGGGATTTTCCCGGACTTAGAGGTTGATGATTTGTTGAAACAGCTGAGCTGATCAGCATAGATACCGGGTAACATCAATATCAAAGTCTAGGAAAAGTCCCTTTATAATAACAAAACACAAGATATGCTTTAATTTCCTGATATAGTTTTGTGCTTGGATGCTGATGTTGGAGAGAGATGCTGCACAGTGAGCATGTTTGTGTAATTACCATATGTCTGCTCAAGGTATGCAAGATACATCCGTTGGAATTGTTTTGACATATCCATTGACCACTTGCCAGTAGACAAAAAGATCCTCTGCGGGGTGACAAATATATATATATATATATATATATATATATATTTTAGGATTGTTTAAAATGTTAGCAACATTGTAAATAGTAAGGTTGAAATAGGAAGTATAACCACTTGCCGCCACGCTAACGCCGATGGGCGTCAGCGCGGCGGCTCTCTCAGGTCTCAGTCACGCCTATCGGCGTCATCTCGTGAGACCCGAGATTGTCTGGGACCACCAGAGGAAACATAAGTAAAGTGGACCAATCACTACACACACACCCCCCCCACGCCCCATCACTGATTAACCCCTGATCACCCATGTCACCCCCCCGATCACCCCCTGTCACCCCCCTGTCACTAATCACCCCCCTGTATGGCTCATTCAGATGTCCGTATGTGTTTTACGGATCCATGGATCTGCGGATCCATGTATCTGCGGAATCCGCAAAATACGGACACCGGCAATGTGCTTTCCGCATTTTGCGGATCTGCACATTGCCAGAACTATATAAATAATGCCTTTTCTTGTCCACAATTGCGGACAAGAATAGGACATGTTCTATATTTTTGCGGAACGAAAGTGCAGACCCGGAAGCGCGGATCCGTAATTCCGGATCCGAGCGGGACAAAGTCTGTCCCTATAGAAATGAATGGGTCCGCAATTCTGTTACGCAAACAGAATTGCGGTCGTGTGAATGGGGCATAAGGGTCCCTTATCACCGCCAGTAAGCTAGCTACTTGTTAGGTAGTTAGCGCCCAGCCCACCGCACCGCAGTCACTGATTTTGTCAGAGATTTTTTCATCCACATTGATCGATGAAAAAATCTGTGCTGTTCATTTTTTTTCTTTTTTCAGCCCAGAAGCTGAACGGAAAACAAAAATCTCATTACCCGTATGCTCAATATAAGGAGAATCGCAGAAACTCCTAATGCTGGCCATATGTGTAATGATTGCCGAGACCCTCAAATGCCAGGGCAGTACAAACACCTCACATGTGACCCCATTTTAGAAAGAAGACACCCCAAGGTATTCCGTGAGGGGTATTGTGAGTTCATGTTAAATTTTATTTTTTGTCACAGGTTAGTGGAATATGAGACTTTGTAAAAAAAAAATAAAAAAAAAACTATATCAATTTCCGCTAACTTGTGCCAAATTTTTTTTTTTTCTGTGAACTCGCCATGCCCCTCACGGAATACCTTGGGGTGTCTTCTTTCCAAAATGGGGTGACATGTGGGGTATTTATACTGCCCTGGCATTTTAGGGGCCCTAAAGCGTGAGAATCCAAATGCGTAAAAATGCCTTGTGAAATCCTAAAGGTACTCATAGAAATTAGGGCCCTTTGCTCATCTTGGCTGCAAAAAAGTGACACACATGTGGTATCGACGTACTCAGGAGAAGTAGGGCAATGAGTTTTGAGGTGTATTTTTATATATGCCCATACTTTGTGTGAGAAATATCGCTGTAAACGACAACTTTTTAAAAAAAATTTATACAAAGTTGTCAATTTACAGAGATATTTATCTCACCCAACATGGGTATATGTAAAAATACACCCCAAAACACATTGCCCTACTTCTCCTGAGTACGGCGATACCACATGAGTGACACTTTTTTGCAGCCTGGGTGCCCAAAGGGGCCCAAATTCTAACGAGTACCTTTAGGTTTTACATGGCTGCTCACAATTTAGCCCCGCCCAAAATGCCAGAACAGTACAAACACCCCACAAATGACCCCATTTTGGAAAGAAGACACCCCAAGGTATTCGCTGAGGGGCATATGTCAGTCCATGATAAATTGAACTTTTTGTCACAAGTTAGCGGAATAGGAGACTTTGTAAGAAAAAAAAAACTATATTCTGCTAACTTGTGCCAAAATTTTTCTTCTATGAACTCGCCATGCCCCTCACGGAATACCTTGGGGTGTCTTCTTTCCAAAATGGGGTGACATGTGGGGTATTTATACTGCCCTGGCATTTTAGGGGCCCTAAAGCGTGAGAATCAAAATGCGTAAAAATGCCTTGTGAAATCCTAAAGGTACTCATTGAAATTAGGGCCCTTTGCTCATCTTGGCTGCAAAAAGTGGCACACATGTGGTATCACCGTACTCAGGAGAAGTAGGGCAATGAGTTTTGAGGTGTATTTTTACATGTACCCATACTTTGTGTGAGAAATATCGCTGTAAACTGACAACTTTGTATAAAAATTTATACAAAGTTGTCAATTTACAGAGATATTTATCTCACACAATATGGGTATATGTAAAAATACACCTCAAAGCACATTGCCCTACTTCTTCTGAGTACGGTGATACCACATGAGTGACACTTTTTGCAGCCTAGATGCGCAAAGGGCCCAAATTCTAATGAGTACCTTTAGGATTTACATGGCTGCTCACAATTTAGCTCCGCTCAAAATGCCAGAACAGTACAAACACCCCACAAATGACCCCATTTTGGAAAGAAGACACCCCAAGGTATTCGCTGAGGGCATATTCAGTCCATGAAAATTGAACTTTTGTCAAAAGTTAGCGGAAAGGGAGACTTTTGTGAAACAAAGTCTCATTTCTGCTAACTTGTGCCAAAAAAAAATCTTCTATGAACTCACCATACCCCTCACGGAATACCTTGGGGTGTCTTCTTTCCAAAATGGGGTCACATGTGGGGTATTTATACTGCCCTGGCATTTTAGGGGCCCTAAAGCGTGAGAAGAAAAATGCGTAAAAATGCCCCCCTAAAAGGTACTCATTGGAATTTGGGCTCCTTTGCGCATCTTGGCTGCAAAAAAGTGGCACACATGTGGTATCACCGTACTCAGGAGAAGTAGGGCAATGAGTTTTGGGGTGTATTTTTACATGTACCCATGCTGGGTGAGAGAAACATCTCTGTAAATTGACAACTTTGTATACATTTTTTTTAAAGTTGTCATATACAGAGATATTTCTCACACACAGTATGGGTATATATAAAAATACACCTCAAAACACATTGCCCTACTTCTTCTGAGTACGGTGATACCACATGAGTGACACTTTTTTGCAGCCAAGATGCGCAAAGGGGCCCTAATTCCAATGAGTACCTTTAGGATTTCACAGGGCATTTTTACGCATTTGGATTCTCACGCTTTAGGGGCCCCTAAAATGCCAGGGCAGTATAAATACCCCACAAGTGACCCCATTTTGGAAAGAAGACACCCCAAGGTATTCCGTGAGGGGCATGTCGAGTTCACAGAATTTTTTTTTTTGGCACAAGTTAGCGGAAATGAATAATTTTTTTTTTTTTGTTTGTTTTTTACAAAGTCTCATATTCCACTAACTTGTGACAAAAAATAAAATTTTACATGAACTCACCATACCCCTCACGGAATACCTTGGGTTGTCTTCTTTCTAAAATGGGGTAACAAGTGGGGTATTTATACTGCCCTGGCATTTTAGGGGCCCCTAAAGCGTGAGAAGAAGTCTGGTATCCAAATGCATAAAAATGCCCTGTGAAATCCTAAAGGTACTCATTGGAATTAGGGCCCCTTTGCGCACCCAGGCTGCAAAAAAGTGTCACTCATGTGGTATCGCCGTACTCAGGAGAAGTAGGGCAATGTGTTTTGGGGTGTATTCTTATATATTCCCATACTTTGTGTGAGAAATATCTCTGTAAACGACAACTTTTTTAATTTTTTTTTATACAAAGTTGACAATTTACAGAGATATTTCTCTCACCCAGCATGGGTATATGTAAAAATACACCCCAAAACACATTGCCCTACTTCTCCTGAGTACGGCAATACCACATGAGTGACACTTTTTTGCAGCCTGTGTGCGCAAAGGGGCCCAAATTCCAACGAGTACCTTTAGGTTTTACGTGGCTGCTCACAATTTAGCCCCGCCCAAAATGCCAGAACAGTGAACACACCCCAAAAATGACCCCATTTCGGAAAGTAGACACCCCAAGGTATTCACTGAGGGGCATAGTGAGTCCGTCTGAGATTTTTTTTTTTTTTTTTTGCCAGAAGCAGAAATGGAATCTTTATTATTATTATTTTTTTTTCTCAGAAAGTGTCATTTTCCGCCAGCTTGTGAAAAAAAATGAAATGATACATGAACTCACCATGCCCCTCCGCGAATACTTTGGGGTGTCTTCTTTCTAAAATGGGGTCATTTGGGGGGTATTTATACTATCCTGGCATTCTAGCACCTGAAGAAACATGACAGGTGCTCAAAAAGTCAGAGCTGCTTCAAAATGCGGAAATTCACTTTTTTGCACCATAATTTGTAAACGCTATAACTTTTACCCAAACCAATAAATATACACTTATTGAATTTTTTTTTTATCAAAGACATGTAGAACAATAAACTTTGCGAAAAATTTATATAGAAATGTAGTTTTTTTTTAAAGATTTTACAACAGAAAGTGAAAAATGTCATTTTTTTGCAAAAATGTTGTTATATTTTTATTAATAGCAAAAAAAAAGTAAAAATGTCAGCAACAATGAAATACCACCAAATGAAAGCTCTATTAGTGAGAAGAAAAGGAGGTAAAATTCATTTGGGTGGTAAGTTGTGTGACCGAGCAATAAACGGTGAAAGTAGTGTAGTGCGGATTTGTAAAAAAGGGCCTGGTCACTAGGGGTTATAAACCTGTGGTCTTCAAGTGGTTAAAATACATATTTCCATTAAGTTTAAACATGGGAGAAGGATTAAAAATAAAAAAAAACTGCTGTCTCTATTACCCACCCTAGAAAGGCATTTTAAAACTACTGTAGTTGTATATAGAAGACATCCTACTTAACCCCTTCACGCCCGATGACGTATATGTACGTCATCACTGGACGTGACTTAAAGCCCAGTGACATAGATGTACTTCATGTTGATCAGGCGGGTAAAGGAGATGCACCTACCCGATCAGCGGCAGAGGTCCGGCAGTCACTGATAGCCGGATCCCTGCTGCATGCGCCGACATCTGTGAAATCACTGATGCCGGCACATTAACCCTTGATGCGCTGCTATCAGTGATGACCGCGGCACATGTGATGTCGGGCGGGGATCGGAGCTGCCTTCGAGTCCCCGTGCTACTGTGACGGGGACCCCATAGCAGGGAAGGCATCGTGGCTGCGTTCCCGGGGAGAGCCTATGGGAGGGATCCAACCCTCTGGATCTCAGAGGCAGGAAGCTGTAAGTGTAATACACACTGTATTCCACTTACAGCTAATGCATTCCAATACAGAAGTATTGGAATGCATTGTAAAGGGGATCAGACCCCAATAAGTTGATGTCCCAAAGTGGGAAAAAAATAAAGTGCCAAAAAAGTTGAAAAAATAAAGTTTGGCATGTTCCCCAAATAAAGTAAAAAAAAAAGTGTAAAAAATAGGGAAAAAAAGAAAAGTAGACATATTAGGTATAGCCGCATCTGTATCCACCGGCTCTATAAAGATATTACATTATCTAACCCCTCAGATTAACACTGTCAAAAAAATAAAATAAAAACTGTGCTAAATAAACCATTTTTTTGTCTCCTTACATCACTAAAAGTGCAACACCAAGTGATCAAAAAGGTGTATGCCCCCCAAAATAGTACCAATCTAACTGTCATCTCATCCCGCAAAAAATGAGCCCCTTCCTAAGACAACCCAAAAAAATGAAAAAACTATAGCTCTCAGACTAAAACATGATTCTTTTTGTTTCAAAAATGCTTTTTTGTGTTAAATGTTAAAAATAATAAAAAAGTACACATATTAGGTATCGCCATGTCCGTAATAACCTGCTCTATAAAAATACCACATGACCTTACCCCTCAGGTAAACACTGTAAAAAAAAAAAAAAAAAAAAAACGGTGTAAAAAAAGCAATTTTTGTCACCTTACATCACAAAGTGTAATAGCAAGCGATCAAAAAGTTATAAAAGCTTAAAAAAAAAAAGTATACATATTATGTATCGCGGCATCTGTAACAACCTGCACTTTACAAATACCACATAAACTAACCCCTCACATTTTTTGTCAACTTACATTACTAAAAGTGCAACACCAAGCGATTTAAAAAGGCATATGCCCGCCAAAATAGAACCAATCTGACCGTAACCTCATCCCACAAAAAATAAGTCCCTACCTAAGACAATCGCCCAAGAAATAAAAAAAAACGATGGCTCTCAGGCTATGGAGACACTAAAATTATTATTTTTTGTTTCAAAAATGATATTTTTGTGTAAACTTAAATAAATTAAAAAAGTATACATATTAGGTATCGCTGTATCAGTAAGAACCTGCTCTATAAAAATACCACATGACCTAACCCCTCAGATGAACACCGTAATAAAATATATGTAAACGGTGTCAAAAAAGCCATTTTTTATCAAAAGTCATATCCACCCCAAAATAGTGCCAATCAAACCATCATCTCATCCCGCAAAAAATGAGCCCCTACATAAGACAGTCGCCTAAAAAATATATAAAAAACAAAAAAATGGATCCTGTCTGTGGAGCATACACCTTCAATAGGTCACCTACACTTTGCTCAGTAATCCATCAGTATTGCTAATGCCAAAAAAACAGGAATATTTGCATGTCTTTTGTGTTTTGTAACAACACCTGCTTTTGGGTACCGAGTTAAAAGTCAATTTTCATGCGACCATACAGGCCTTACAGCTGCTACACAGACAGGATCCGTTGTGTGTCTCATTTTTCGTTGCTTCTGACAGATCAGAAGAAAGGTCAAATAAATGATTATGTCAGCCAGGCTGAAATCCAAAATAGTGGCCCAGTCATGAAGTGGGGAGGGTGGGAACAGCATTAGAAGTCCACAGAGTGGACCTATGACATAGTGGTGAGGTGTAGGCAGCATAAGGAGACCACAGAGTGGCCCAATGACAGGTTCTGGAGGTGGAAGCAGTATGAGAAGACCACAGAGTGGCGCAATGACAGAGTCTGGAGGTGGCGGCAGAATCAGGAGGCCACAGAGTGGCACAATGACAGAGTGTGGAGGTGGAAGCAGCATGAGTAGGCCACAGAGTGGCACAATGAATGAGTCTGGAGGTGGCAGCAGAAGCAGCATCAGGAGGAGGCCACAGAGTGGCACAATGACCAAGTCTGGAGGTGGCAGCAGCATGAGGAGACCATAGAGCAGCACAATTGCAGAGTCTGGAGGTGGCAGCAGCATGAGTAGGCCACAGAGTGGCACAATGGCTGAGTCTGGGGGTGGTAGCAGCATCAGGATACCACAAAATGGCAAGGTGACATATTGTGGAGATGGCAGCAGCAGAAGCAGGAGACCACAAAATGGCAAGTTGACATAGTGTGGAGATGACGGCAGCAGCATCAGGATACCACAGAGTGGCAAGGTGACATAGTGTGAAGATGGCAGCAGCAGCATCAGGAGACCACAAAATGGTGAGGTGACTTAATGTGGAAGTGGCAGCAGCATGAGTAGGCCACAGAGTGGCACAATGACCGAGTCTGGGGGTGGCAACAGCATCAGGATACTACAAGATGGCAAGGTGACATAGTGTAGAGATGGCAGCAGCAGAAGCAAGGTGACATAGTGTGGAGATGGCAGCAGCAGCATCAGTATACCACAGAGTGGCAAGGTGACATAGTGTGGAGATGGCAGCAGCAGCAGGAGACCACAAAATGGCAAGCTGACATAGTGTGGAGATGGCAGCAGCAGCATCCGGATACCACATAGTGGCCAGGTGACATAGTGTGGAGATGACAGCAGCAGGAGACCACAAAATGGCAAGGTGACATAGTGTGGAGATGGCAGCAGCAGCATCAGGACACCACATAGTGGCAGCTTTTCCATGGCAAACTCGACCAGTTGCGGCCACAAATCCAGTTACGCTTCCCAGTAGTCCAGAAGATCTTCAATGTGGGTTGACAGGGTGCTGTCCAAGTATGCCACCACCTGCTGGTTCAGGTCCTGCTCCAAGTCTACCTACTGCTGCTGGTGAATAGTTTCTTCACTATGCGGGTGAAGAAAGCTACTCATCAGCGACTGTAGTCTCCAGCTGCTGCTGATGGAGCTGGTACTGCTCCTGCCACCACACCCTTCCCCAGCAGCCATAGCAGTGGAACGTGCAACTGACTACATAGGATGTCTCTGTAGTAGTTCAGTTTGTCTTCCCTCTCAGTGGGTGAAAAAAGGCTCCCATTCTGGACCGGTAGCGAGGTTCCAACAAGGTGGAGAGCCAGAAGTCATCCCTCTACCGAATGGTGACATTTCGGCTGTCACTACGCAAGCAAGTGAGCATGCAGCGGGACATTTGTGCAAGTGACTCGGAGGGACTCCCTGCCTCCATCTCCATTGCATACAGCAACGGTGTGTCTGGGTCCTCTGTCTAGTCTTCCTCATTGCCCTGTAGCTCCTGCTCTTCCTCTCCTGTCAGCTGAGTAGAAAAAACACCCATTTCACTACACATTCCCTGTGCTCCAATGTCCTCCTTCTCCTCTTCCAGTTCAGCCCCAAAAGGGCTGATGTGGCCGTGAGATCTAGGTGCCAAGTCTCCAGTCCCTTGACCAGTCATTGTTACCACCATCTGTTCCACCTCTCATCCTACTAGGCACTGGCAGTCTAACTGCTTACCCCAGTCCATAATCACTATACATCAAGTGAGAGGACCATACTTTCTGTTAGTGGACTGTCCATTGGTCCCCCCTCCGAGTCTTGGACTTATCCGAACCACTGGTGTATTGTTTTTATACTGTTTTAGTTTTTTACCATTCTAGGTTATTTTTTGTAATTGTATTAATAAATGCATGTATATCTACTTTGGGTCCATCTGTTCCCTATATTTATGTGTGCCCCCAACTCTTTTTTCTTCTAATATTAACGCTTTCTGGCCTGGGTGTTGCCAGGGGTGAGCACCATAGCATATTGTAATACCAAGTGAGCCACTGTATACTCTCATCACCTACTGTTCCTGGACATGAAGCAGTGGAATGATGTTGTTCATACCATAGTCCTGGCAACTGACAAATAACAGGGTGTCCTTAAAGGGCCTGAGCAAACGGAAGGTGTCACGCATGAGCTGCCACTATCTGACATCGAAGTTACACAGGGGAGTCCTCCTATCAGCTTGCATCATCAAGAAATCTTTGATGGCCTTTCTCTGTTCGTATAGTCAGTCCAACACATGGAGAGTGGAATTCCAACGGGTGTAAATGTCGCATACCAGCCTATGTTGGGTGTGCTTTGCGGTGTACGAGTGGCTGAAGTGCATGCAAAGTTTCCTGCCTATTTTTAGGATGTCTTGCAGATGGGTGGAAGACTTCAGGAACTGCTTGACAACCAAATTGAACACGTGTGACATGCAGGGCGCATGGCTCAGCCTTCCTTGACGCAGGACCGACACAATGCTCTTCCCGTTGTCAGTGACCATGGTTCAGATTTTCAGTTGTCATGGAGAAAGCCTGGATTTGATTTCTTCATGAATCAGAACAGCGTGATACCACCGTGCCATGCACATGTGGTATGCTGAAGGGGCACTGTGACTTGTCCCTGCAGTGGAGGCTGAGGACATGGTGGAGGATGAGGAGGCAGAGGCGGACATTGTCGCTGGACCAACGGCGTGAGAACAGGGAGGCGGAAGCGGCATGACCTGGCCAATTAGCTGGTGTGGCTCTGCAGGAACCACATTAACCAAGTGGGCTATAAAGGACATGTACTGTCCCTGGCCGTAGCTACAGCTCCACATGTCGGCGCTGCCATGCACTTTGGCAGACACCGACAGGCTCAATGACCGGCCCACCCTCTGTTCTGCATATTTGTGCAAGGCTGGTACTACGTTTTTCGCAAAGAAATGACAGCTTGGGTCTCTCCACCTCTGCTCGGCACAAGCCATCAGTTCTCTGAAAGGTGCAGAGTCCTCCACTTGGAAAGGGAGGGACTGCAGCATCATCAACTTGAACAGGAGCACGTTCAGCTTCTGCGTTGTTGGATGCGTGAATGCATACTGCTGTCTATTGGCAATCACTTTGGTGATCGATTGCTGACAGAATGACTGACGAGTAGAGTTGAGCGGACACCTGGATGTTCGTGTTTCGAGAAGTTCGGCTGAAATTCACGAAAATGTTCGGGTTCGGGATCCGAACATGACCCTGAACCCCATTGAAGTCAATGGGGACCCGAACTTTTGGGCACTAAAAAGGCTGTAAAATAGCCCTGGGAAGGCCTAAAGGGCTGCAAAAGGCATCAAAATGTAGGTAAATCCCCCGCAAACATTTGTGGATAGGGAAATGACTTGAAATAAAATAAATAAAAATTAATCATTATCAATTGGCAACTTGGAGGAGGAGGTGGAATAGGAGGTTGGGGTGGCATCAGGTGGGAATGCTATGGGAGTGGAAGTTCTCATCACAGCCAAAAAGGATTCATGTCTGCCTGCAGTGCCACAGGGCTCATTCACAGACTCAGGGCCATGGCAACCATACATGGGAGTTGAAGTTCACATCACAGCCAAGAAGGATTCAGGTCTGCCAGCAGTGTCACAGGCTTCACTCACAGACTCAGACCAATGGCAATCATACATGGGAGTTGAAGTTGTCATCACAGCCAAGAAGGAATCATGTCTGCCTTCAGGGCCACAGGCCTCATTTAAACATTCAGGTCCACAGGACCCACAAAGAGGAGAGTTAAAATCACGCCAAGACAGTATTGATCTAACCCAGCAATGCCACAGGCTTCATTCACAGATTCAGACCCATGGCGCCCACAAAGAGGAGAGTTACAATTATGCCAAGACAGTATTGATTTAACCCAGTAGTGCCACAGGCCTCATTCACTAATTCAGGACCATGGCACCCGCAAAGAGTAGAGTGGTTCCGTAACAGCAACACAGGCCTCAGGTCAACCTGCAATGGAACAGGCCATTATCATTTATGTAGGCCCCTGACACCCAGACAGAGGAGAGGTCATTTAACAGTAAAATTAGGTTAATGTCTCCCACCAATACAGGAGGCGATGAAACAAAATATAGGCCCCTGACAACCAGTCAATGGGGAGGTCATTTGACAGTAAAAAGAGTTGTGCGTGTGCACAAGTACTGTTTCACCATGTTGTTGAAATGCTGCCTCCTGCTAACACGTTCCCTATCAGCTGGTGGTGCAGTTTGCTGTGGCGCGGTGACAAAACTTTTCCACATCTCGGCCATGCTAACCCTGCTGTCTGAGGAGCTGGCCGTGACACAGCTGCGTTAGAGACCTCTTCCTCCTCCTCCTCCGCCTTGTGCTTTCACTTGTCCCCCCGTGTCAGTTGGGAATGCTCTCAGGAGTGCGTCAACCAGCGTGCGCTTGTACTCGCGCATCTTCCTATCATGCTCCAGTGCAGGAAGTAAGGTGGGCACATTGTCTTTGTACCGGGGATTCAGAAGAGTGGCAAACCAGTAGTCCGCACACGTTAAAATGTGGGCAACTCTGCTGTCGTTGCGCAGGCACTGCAGCATGTAGTCGCCCATGTGTGCCAGGCTGCCCAGAGGTAAGGACAAGCTGTCCTCGGTGGGAGGCGTGTCGTCATCGTCCTCCGTATCCCCCCAGCCACGTACCAGTGATGGGCCTGAGCTATGTTGGGTGCCACCCCGCTGTGAACCTGCTTCATCCTCATCCTCCTCCACCTCCTCCTCATCCTCCTCGTCCTCCAGTAGTGGGCCCTGGCTGGCCACATTTGTACCTGGCCTCTGCTTTTGCAAAAAAACCTCCCTCTGAGGCACTTCTAACAGACTGGCCTGAAAGTGCTAAAAATGACCCCTCATTCTTCTCCTCCTCCTGGGCCACCTCCTCTTCCATCATCGCCCTAAGTGTTTTCTCAAGGAGACATAGAAGTAGTATTGTAACGCTGATAACATCGCCACTGGCCATGTTGGTGGAGTACTCGAAACAGCGCAACAGGGCACACAGGTCTCGTGTGAAGGCCCAGTCATTGGTGGTGAAGTGGTGCTGTTCCGCAGTACGACTGACCCGTGCATGCTGCAGCTAAAACTCCACTATGGCCTGCTGCTGCTCGCACAGTCTCTCCAGCATGTGCAAGGTGGAGTTCCACCTGGTGGGCACGTCGCATATGAGGTGGTAAGCGGGAAGGCCGAAGTTACACTGTAGCGCAGACAGGCAAGCAGCGGCAGGATGTGAACGCCGGAAGCACGCACAGACGGCCCGCACTTTATGCAGCAGCTCTGACATGTGCGTCAAACAGTCTAGTCCCAGAGCTGCGACGAGATTTCGCCCATTATCGCACACCACCAGGCCGGGCTTGAGGCCCGGCAGCAACCGCTGTTCGGTCTGTTGTTCAATACCCCACCACAACTCCTGGGCGGTGTGGGGCCTGTCCCCCAAACATATGAGTTTTAGAACGGCCTTCTGACATTTACCCCGGGCTGTGCTGAAGTTGGTGGTGAAGGTGTGTCGCTGACTGGATGAGCAGGTGGAAGCAGAAGAGGAGGAAGCCGAGTAGGAGGAGGAGGCTACAGGAGGCAAAGAATGATGCCCTGCGGTCCTTGGCGGTGGAAGGACGTGCGCCAAAGAACACTCCGCCTGGGGCCCAGCCGCCACTACATTTACCCAGTGTGCAGTTAGGGAGATATAGAGTCCCTGGCGTGCTTACTGGTCCACGTATCTGTGGTTAGGTGGACCTTGCCACAGATGGCGTTGCGCAGTGCACACTTGATTTTATCGGATACTTGGTTGTGCAGGGGCGGCACGGCTGTCTTGGAGAAGTAGTGGCGGCTGGGAACAACATACTGTGAGACAGCCATGGCGATCAGCTGTTTGAAGCTGTCTGTGTCTACCAGCCTGAATGACAGCATTTCCATGGCTAGTAGTTTAGAAATGCTGGCATTCAGGCCCAGGGCTCAATGTTGGCTAGGTGGGAATTTACGCTTTCTCTCCAAGGTTTGTGAGATAGAGAGCTGAACACTGCCATGTGACATAGTGGAGATGCTTGGTGACGCAGGTGGTGGTGTCGGTGGCACATCCTCTGTTTGGTGGGCGGCAGGTGCCAACATTCCTCCCGAGGCGGAGGAAGAGGCCGAGGCAGCAGCAGAAGAGGGAGCAGGGGGAGCCTGAGTGAGTTCCTTGTTTTTAAGGTGTTTACTTCACTGCAGTTCATGCTTTGCATGTAGATGCCTGGTCATGCAGGTTGTGCTAAGGTTCAGAACGTTAATGCTTCGCTCAGGCTCTGATGGCACAGCGTGCAAACCACTCGGGTCTTGTCGTCAGCACATTGTTTAAAGAAGTGCCATGCTAGGGAACTCCTTGAAGCTACCTTTGGGGTGCTCGGTCCCTGGTGGCGGTGGCCAGTAGCAGGCGAACTCTCTTGGCGGCGGCTGTTCTGCTTTTGTCCCCTGCTCCCTCTTTTGCTACGCTGTTGGCTCAGTCTCACCACTGCCTCTTCCTCTGAACTATGAAAGTCAGTGCCACGACCTTCATTCCATGTGGGGTCTAGGACCTGCATCCCCTGCATCGTCTTCCACACAGTCTTCCTCCCTGACCTCCTGTTCAGTCTGCACACTGCAAAAAGACGCAGCAGTTGGCACCTGTGTTTCGTCATCATCAGAGACATGCAGACTCCGATGAGGTGGTATTCCCATGTCCTCATCATCAGGAAACATAAGTGGTTGTGCATCAGTGCATTCTATGTCTTCCACCACTGGATTCCCTTGGGAAACCCTGCCAGCAGAGTCTTCAAACAGCATAAGAGTCTGCTGCATAACTTGAGGCTCTGATAGTTTCCCTGATATGCATGGGGGCGATGTGACAGACTGATGGGCTTGGTTTTCAGGCGCCACCTGTGCGCTTTCTGGGTGGGAGATAACAGCCACTTTGCTGGCTGCGTCGCTGCCTCACGGGCAAGCTGCCACCCTCTTCTCCTGATTATGATGAAGCCCCTTCTGCACCTGGCTCCCAAGTGCGATCGGCTTCATCATCATCGAGTAGTGTCTGCACGTCACTGATGTCCTCCTCAATGTCTTCTGGGTCAGGAGCCTGACCGCTCGGGACACCACCACCCACGCCACTCTCCTCATCACTACTTGCCCGCCTAGCAGAGGAAGCGGCGGATGTCTCCTCCAGATCTTGACTGGGTAGTTGCTGCTGACTGTCCTCTAGTAGCTCTTCGCTGAAAAGTGTAGCTGAGCCTACAGCATATACTGCTTCTCAAGGTGAGGGAACAGAAAAGGACAGAGGCAGGTTGAGGACAGGTGAGGGCACAGGTCCTGCTCCTGGACCATGCCAACTAAGGGTTATGTCTGACAAACCCACCAACTGTTTGCTGTCGGTGTCTGATGTCAATTGGGTATAAGTGGGTGACCGAGTGTACCAATCGAGAACCGCTGGATTGCTGGTCATGACACGACGACTAGATGACAGTGGGAGCTTAGGCCTCTTGCTACAACTCCTGCTGCCCCGCCCCCTTACTCTACTGCAACCCCTGCCTGTGCCAGAAACATTTAGGCATCTGCCAGTCCATCTGGCACTTCTCTGTCAGACATACTTTTAGCTGAACAAAATAAATTAAAAGCAAATTAAAACACCTCTAAAAGCAATGAATATATTTTTCTTTTAGTAATGAAATAGGCCACTAAACACTTTTACCGCAAATAACGGCAACAGTGCACTGCATATATATTTTTCTTGCAGTACAGAAATACCTCACTAAATGCTTTTAACCCCAAATAACTGCAGAAGTGAACCATGTATATATTTTTCTTGTAGTACAGAAATGCGTCACTAAACGCTCTCACGCACATATAGCTGCAAAAGTGAACTGCGTATATATTTTTCTTTTTTAATGAAGGGCACTAAACGCTTTTACCGCAAATAACGGCAACAGTCAACTGCGTATATATTTTACTTGTAGTACAGAAATATCTCACTAAATGCTTTTAACCCCTCATATCTGCAGAAGTGAACTGCGTATATATTTTTCTTTTTTTAATGAAGAAGGCCACTAAATGCTTTTACCGCAAATAACGGCAACAGTGAACTGCATATATATATTTTTTGTAGTACAGAAATACCTCACTAAACGCTTTTAACCCCACATATCTGCAGAAGTGAACTGCGTATATATTTTTCTTGGTGTACCGAAATACGTCACTAAACCCTCTCACCACATATAACTGCAGAGGTGAACTGCGTATATATTTTTAATTTTTTAATGATGAAGGCCACTAAATGCTTTTACCGCAAATAACGGCAACAGTGAACTGCGTATATATTTGTCTAGTAGTACAGAAATACCTCACTAAATGCTCTCAGCACATATAGCTGCCAAAGTGAACTGCGTATTTATTTTTCTTTTTGCAATGAAATAGGCCACTAAAGGAATTTACCGCAAATAATGGCAACAGTGAACTCCGTATATATTTTTCTTGTAGTACAGAAATACCTCACTAAACACTTTTAACCCCAAATAACTACAGAATTGAACTGCATATATATTTTTCTTTTTGTAATGAAATAGGCCACTAAACGTTTTTACCGCAAATAACGGCAACAGTGAACTGCGTATATATTTTTCTTGTAGCACAGAAATACCTCAGTAACCGCTCTCAGCACATATAGCTGCAGAAGTGAACTGTGTATATATTTTTCTTTTTGCAATGAAATAGGCCACTAAAGGCTTTTACCACAAAAAATGCCAAAAGTGAAATGCTCACTAATCGCTTGTAACCCCAAATAACAGCAACAGTGAACTGTGTATATATTTTTCTTGTAGCACAGAAATTGCTCACTAAGCACTTTTAACCCCAAATACAGTTGTGTTCAAAATTATTCAACCCCCAATGCTGTAAATGGTTTTAGGGAATTTAGTGTACATTTGTAATTGTGTTCAGAATGAAATCTTACAAGGACTTTTTAAAGAACCAAATGCAACTAAAATGACATCAATTGTTTTTGTAATACAATATTAAATGTTTTTTTTGTGATTTCTTCATTGACACAATTATTCAACCCCTAAAAGACTACCACTCTTAAGAACAGAGGTTTATTCAAGTGTTTTTGATCAGGTTTTGAAAACACCGGTGAATGTCAAGGAGCAGCAATCAAGCATAATAAGCACCAATTAGGCAGATTTAAAACGACTGTGATACTCAGCTCCTTCTAGACATTTACTGGTGTGTTTACAAACATGGCGAAGTCAAAAACATGGTCCAGGAAGACAAGAGAAGAGGGGATTTCTCTTCACAGGAAGGGCGATGGCTATAAGAAGATTGCAAAAATGTTAAACATACCAAGAGACACCATAGGAAGAATCATTCCCAAATTCAAGGCGAAGGGCACTGTTGAAACGCTACCTGGTCGTGGCAGAAAGAAGATGCTGACTTTGACTGCTGTGCGCTACCTGAAGTGCAAAGTGTTGAAAAGTCCCCGTGTGACTGCTGAGGAACTGAAAAAAGATTTGTCAGATGCGGGTACTGAAGTTTCAGCTCAGACAATAAGGCGCACACTGCGTAATGTAGGCCTCCATGCCAGAACTCCCAAGCGCACCCCCATGCTGTCTCCAAAGAATAAGAAGAGTCGACTGCAGTATGCCAAAAGTCATGTGGACAAACCACAAAAGTTTTGGGATAGTGTTCTGTGGACTGATGAAACAAAATTTGAACTGTTTGGGCCCATGGATCAACGCAATGTTTGGAGGAGGAAGAACAAGGCCTATGAAGAAAAGAACACCTTGCCTACTGTGAAGCATAGCGGGGGGTCAATCATGCTTTGGGGCTGTTTTGCTTCTACAGGTACAGGGCAGCTTCAACGTGTGCAAGGTACCATGAATTCTCTTCAGTACCAGGAGATATTGGATGAAAATGTGATGCAGTTCGTCACAAACCTGTAGCTTGGGAGACGTTGGACCATTCAACAGGACAATGATCCCAAGCATACCTCCAAGTCCACTAGAGCATGGTTGCAGATTAAAGGCTGGAACATTTTGAAGTGGCCATCGCAGTCACCAGACTTAAATCCGATTGAGAACCTCTGGTGGGACTTAAAGAAATCATTTGCAGCGCGCAAGCCTAAGAATGTCACTGAACTGGAGGCTTTTGCCCATGAAGAATGGGCGAAGATACCCGTAGATCGCTGCAAGACACTTGTGTCAAGCTATGCTTCACATTTAAAAGCTGTTATAACTGGAAAAGGATGTTGTACTAAGTACTAAGATTGAATGTCACTTGGGGGTTGAATAAAACTGATAATGATGTGAGCACAGAAAAGACATTTGTGGTTATTTCATTATAAATGTTATATTTGTCTGACTTACAAGTGCCTCTTTGATTTATTTGTAAACAAGATGACTGAAATGAACAAAATCAATGTCAAACTGGCCAAAACACTCAATTTCAGTGGGGGTTGAATAATTTTGAACACAACTGTAACTGCAGAAGTGAACTGTGTATATATTTTTCATATTAAAATAGGCCATTAAGTGCTTTTACTGCAAATAACAGAATAGTGAATTGCATATATATTTTTCTTATAGTACAGAAATACCTCACTAAACACTTTTAACCCCAAATAACTGCAGAAGTGAATTGCGTATATATTTTTCCTTTTTCAATTAATTAGGCCACTAAACTCTTTTACCGCAAATAACGGCAACAGTGAACTGCGGATATATTTTTCTTGTAGTACAGAATTTCCTCACTAAATGCTCTCAGCCCATATAGCTGCAGATGTGAACTGCGTATATATTTTTCTTTTTGCAATGAAATAGGCCACTAAACACTTTTACCGCAAATAACGGCAACAGTGCACTGCATATATATTTTTCTTGCAGTACAGAAATACCTCACTAAATGCTTTTAACCACAAATAACTGCAGAAGTGAACTGTGTATATATTTTTCTTGTAGTACAGAAATGCATCACTAACTGCTCTCAGCACATATAGCTGCAAAAGTGAACTGCGTATATATTTTTCTATTTTTAATGAAGGGCACTAAACGCGTTTACCGCAATTAACAGCAACAGTCAACTGCGTATACATTTTTCTTGTAGCACAGAAATACCTCAGTAAACGCTCTCAGCACATATAGCTGCATAAGCGAACTGCGTAGATATTTTTCTTTTTGCAATGAAATAGGGCACTAAAGGCTTTTACCGCAAATAAAGGCAACAGTTAACTGCGTATATATATATATTTTTAGTATAGAAATAGCTCACTAAACGCTTTTAACCTCAAATAACAGCAACAGTGAACTGAGTATATAGTTTTCTTTCAGTACAGAAATACATCACTAACTGCAAAAGTGAAGTGCGTGTATATTTTTCTTTTTGTAATGAAAAAGGCCACTAAGCGCTTTTACCGCAAATAACAGCAACAGTGAACTGCGTATATATTTTTCTTGTAGCACAGAAATTCCTCACTAACCACTTTTAACCCCAAATAACTGCAGAAGTGAACTGCGTATATATTTTTCTTTTCGTATTGAAATAGGCTACTAAGCGCTTTTACCGCAAATAACAGAACAGTGAATTGCATATATATTTTTCTTATAGTACAGAAATACCTCACTAAACGCTTTTAACCCCAAATAACTGCAGAAGTGAACTGCGTATATATTTTTCTTTTTGTAATTAATTAGGCCACTAAACGCTTTTACCGCAAATAACGGCAACAGTGAACTGCACATATATTTTTCTTGTAGTACAGAAATTCCTCACTAAATGCTCTCAGCACATATAGCTGCACATGTAAACTGCGTGTATATTTTTCTTTTTGCAATGAAATAGGCCACTAAATACTTTTTCCGCAAATAACGGCAACAGTGTACTGCGCATATATTTTTTTGTAGTACAGAAATACCTTACTAAACGCTTTTAACCCCAAATAACTGCAGAAGTAAATTGCATATATATTTTTCTTCTAGTAAATAAATACGTCACTAAACGTTCTCAGCACATATAGCTGCAGAAGTGAACTGCGTGTATAGTTTTTTTAATGAAGAAGGCCACTAAACACTGTTACCGGAAACAATGGCAACAGTCAACTGTGTATATATTTTTCTTGTAGTATAGAAATACCTCACTAAACGATTTCAACCCCAAATAACTGCAAAAGTGAACTGCGTATATATATTTCTCTTGTAGTACAGAAATTCGTCACTAAACGCTCTCAGCACACAGCTGCAGATATAAGCCACTAAAGGATTTTCAACAGAGCACTTGCACCCCAAGAACAAATTGCTGGAATGACAGAGCTGTATACTGGCTATTTGGATTCCAAAATTCTTTCCCTGCACTTGTAAATTGCTTTTCTAGCTCTTTCCCTAGCACCTTCTGACATCTCTTACTGCACTAAGATGCCGTCAAATGATTCCTCCCTATCATTTCCCTGGACTTTTTTTTTTCACAATTAGCTTTTTCCAATTGCTGTTCCTAGCGCCTTCTCACATCTGTCCCTTCATTCAGAATGCTGGAAAATGGCAGAATCTAAAATGGCTGCCGTATTTATAGGGCTGTGACATCACAGGGCTTACTGGCTGCTGATTGGCTGCATGCATGCATGCCAATCCTGGTGATCCTGACTTCCCAGAGTTCCTTGCCTCATGTCCTCAGTCCTCACACGTGTGTCTGCCATTTTAGGAAAAATTGTGATTCTATACCACGAAGCGCGACGAAATTCGCATTAGTTGCGAATTGAATTTTTCCTGAAATTCGGATCGAATTCCACTTTGTCTGATTCGATTTTCTCATCTCTAGTTGCAGTATTGACCCAATTCAGACAGTATTTGGCTGCAGCACCACCTGTCTGTTTCCAGAGATACCAGGAGGTAAAGACAGATGACCTGGTACTGGCGGGGGTTGGTGAGGTATTACTTAATTAATTATTTTTATATTTTTTATAGCATTCTTTTTATAGCAAGACTTTTTTTTAAAGGAAATGTCTCATCAGAAAATGGCTTACTGTATAAATCATATTTTTATATTAAACATATTTTTATGATTTTTTTATTTTTTTTATTTAATTTTCCATGTCTCTATCTATATTTAAAAAATATCTTAATTGAACAGTGTTTGGCTATTCTTTACTATATAGAACAGATAACTTTTTAGCAGTCATCACATCATCTTCACAGGCAGAATTACAATGCCATTTACAGTAAGTGACATCACAGCTTATCTACTGCCCCCTGACCTTGGAGCATGCCTAGAAAACTCTCCCATTGAGATCAATGAGTCCCCTCCAGTCTATTGTGTCTATGGCCCATGTGGCTGCTCTCAAAGAACAGGAAGTATTGGCATATCTTAGACCAGGGATGCCCAACCTGCGGCCCTCCAGCTGTTGCAAAACTACAACTCCCAGCATGCCTGGACAGACTACAGCTATCAGGCTACAGCAAGGTATGATGGGAGTTGTATTTTTGCAACAGCTGGAGGGCCGCAGGCTGAGCATGCCTGCCTTAGACCTAGTGGTCAGTGACAGTGTGAAAACTATACTATTAAAAAAAAAAATATACAGATAGAGACATGGAATTTTTTTTTTTTGAAAATCACATCAGATTCATATTTTTTTTTTTTATTGGAAAACATTCAGTATAACATGTATTTTATTGATTTCACAGCTCATTCTGAGCTTTGAAGTAAAGGAGGTGGTCCTATCAGTTATTGACAGCCTTCCCTCTATGCCTGTGCATAGCTATCAATCACAGTTAGCATTGCTTTCGAGACTATAAACTAAGCTCAGAATGATCAGGAAGTTAAATAACTGAAATACAAGTTATAGTGAATACTTTCCCATAAAACTATATAGCAATCTGCTTAGTTTCTCTTTGAGGCATTCCAAAATTTTCATTGTCTCACTCTTTCAGTTTATAGACATGTGCAACATATGCAACATTAGAAGAAGACTAGTGATGAACGCGAATATTCCAATAGCGAATGTTAATCGCGAATATCACAACTTCGAGAATTCGCGAATATTTAGAATATAATGCTATATATTCGTAATTTCAAATATTCATCATTTTTTTTCCATCTGAACACGATTCCTCCCTGCTTCTTGCTTGTGGGCCAATGAGAAGGCAGCAATGTCAAGTTCACAACAATACTTAGTGCACCAATCAGTAATACCATATGTAGTCAGACCTGCTAAAATGTGAAGTTGCATGTAGTGCGAAAAAATATTCTAATTTGCGCAAACGCAAATATATATTGGAGCACTCTATCTGCATAAAAAGCTATTGTAATGTTCTGCCATGCCAACCATTTTCTCAAATCTCAGGATAACTTCTAGCAGCTTGAAAAATGTAGCCAAAGTGACCCACACCTGTATTTCGCGTTACAAATGCGTATTGCCAATTTTTAGCAATCAAGAGAATAATTTCGAATACGAATATTAGCGAATATATGACAAATAGAAATATTCTACCACATATTCACAAAATATCGTGAATTCGAATATTGCCCATGACGCTCATCACTAAAGAAGACACGTGAAGACACAAGATCCATGTTATTCTTTTTTTAAATGTGTTGTTCTTGTTCTATATTAGAAACAACAGTTTTACAATAGTACAGTTGATGATAGTGAGACCCACTAACCTTGCAGAATATCTTTCTAAAAAAAATGACAACCCAAGAGTAATAAACTATGTTAACCAGGCCCTAATTATTAAAGTATCACTTAGTCATAATCTAGAGTCTTTGTATAGTTATATTACAGCATAAGAAATTTTACTTATCGCTGTGGCTTCCATGCACAAGACCCAACTGTCCTACCACAGTGTAAGACATGTTCCACTCTTAGGACGTTTATTATCTAATACAAACTTGCAAATGATGTACAAACATGGAGAAACAAAAGAGCACAGTGTTGAGCCTAAATCAGGATTCTAAATCATAAGCAACGCTGTGACAAACCGCATGATGTTTGCCAGTACTTTCAAAATGGTGCTTTCTTGCCAGGCTGAGAATCCACAGGGCTCAGCCAAAAAAAACACTGTATGAGAGCCAGGGTTCTCCCAAGTCCTGGCCTTGTATTCAGAATAGTAGCACTGGCTGAGGGACCGAAGAGACAAGCACATTCCCCATAAGGTCACATAAGAACACCATAATTGCTTGGTATTTGCTCACATGGGATAAGATGAAAATTTAACTTAATCCTTTCAGCAGTGAAGAGGTGAGTCCCAACGTGCTTGTTATTTAGAGGCATTATACACTACTGACTAGTTCTGGCAGGTTGAGAACAACTTAACTCATACAGTGCTCCATAAAAGACTCATAATCTTTTATAATAAACTGTGCTATGTCACGTCAAACATAGCTCTTCTAATGCACCTATTGGATTTCAAGACCAAAGTCTGTCTACAAACTATAAGTCTTTCTTGCCATACAATCCTCACCATAAGTTTATATATTATCCTGGATAAGCAGTATTTCATCAAACAGTTCAATATAAGTATGGAGATAAAAAAAATGATCTGGAAAGTATGTAAAAAAGTTTTACCAGAAAAGAGAGAACAATTGTAGCAAGATATTCATGGGGGTCTACTTTTAGAAATTAGCAAATGTTAAATGATCTATTTATTCAGAAACATTCATAAATATTACTTTAGGTGATTAGTTTTAGTGATTTAGTTTGCCAGATTGAATCACATGACATAGCAGATATTCAATTACATGAAAACAGAATAAAATTACAAAGCCCATATAAAATGTCCTCAAAATTATAGCAGGTAAGTCATGAGCATGTTGATTCAACATACAGGGAGTGCAGAATTATTAGGCAAATGAGTATTTCGACCACATCATCCTCTTTATGCATGTTGTCTTACTCCAAGCTGTATAGGCTCGAAAGCCTACTACCAATTAAGCATATTAGGTGATGTGCATTTCTGTAATGAGAAGGGGTGTGGTCTAATGACATCAACACCCTATATCAGGTGTGCATAATTATTAGGCAACTTCCTTTCCTTTGGCAAAATGGGTCAAAAGAAGGACTTGACAGGCTCCGAAAAGTCAAAAATAGTGAGATATCTTGCAGAGGGATGCATCACTCTTAAAATTGCAAATCTACTGAAGCGTGATCATCGAACAATCAAGCGTTTCATTCAAAATAGTCAACAGGGTCGCAAGACGCTTGTGGAAAAACCAAGGCGCAAAATAACTGCCCATGAACTAAGAAAAGTCAAGCGTGCAGCTGCCAAGATGCCACTTGCCACGAGTTTGGCCATATTTCAGAGCTGCAACATCACTGGAGTGCCCAAAAGCACAAGGTGTGCAATACTCAGAGACATGGCCAAGGTAAGAAAGGCTGAAACAAGACACACAAGCTGAAATGTCAAGACTGGGCCAAGAAATATCTCAAGACTGATTTTTCTAAGGTTTTATGGACTGATGAAATGAGAGTGAGTCTTGATGGGCCAGATGGATGGGCCCGTGGCTGTATTGGTAAAGGGCAGAGAGCTCCAGTCCGACTCAGACGCCAGCAAGGTGGAGGTGGAGTACTGGTTTGGGCTGGTATCATCAAAGATGAGCTTGTGGGGCCTTTTCGGGTTGAGGATGGAGTCAAGCTCAACTCCTAGTCCTACTGCCAGTTTCTGGAAGACACCTTCTTCAAGCAGTGGCACAGGAAGAAGTCTGCATCCTTCAAGAAAAACATGATTTTCATGCAGGACAATGCTCCATCACACGCGTCCAAGTACTCCACAGCGTGGCTGGCAAGAAAGGGTATAAAAGAAGAAAATCTAATGACATGGCCTCCTTGTTCACCTGATCTGAACCCCATTGAGAACCTGTGGTCCATCATCAAATGTGAGATTTACAAGGAGGGAAAACAGTACACCTCTCTGAACAGTGTCTGGGAGGCTGCTGCACGCAATGTTGATGGTGAACAGATCAAAACACTGACAGAATCCATGGATGGCAGGCTTTTGAGTGTCCTTGCAAAGAAAGGTGGCTATATTGGTCACTGATTTGTTCTTGTTTTGTTTTTGAATGTCAGAAATGTATATTTGTGAATGTTGAGATGTTATATTGGTTTCACTGGTAAAAATAAATAATTGAAAATGGGTATATATTTGTTTTTTGTTAAGTTGCCTAATAATTATGCACAGTAATAGTCACCTGCACACACAGATATCCCCCTAAAATAGCTAAAACTAAAAACAAACTAAAAACTACTTCCAAAAATATTCAGCTTTGATATTAATGAGTTTTTTGGGTTCATTGAGAACATGGTTGTTGTTCAATAATAAAATTAATCCTCAAAAATACAACTTGCCTAATAATTCTGCACTCCCTGTATAGTGTGCTTCAATTCCGGCTGAGAAAACTGATAACAAATATTTGTCACTGTATATTTCAAAAATCAGAATCCACAATGAATTAGTAATAGTGATGACACAATGTCCAATAACAATATAAAATATGATCAGAAATACACTGAAAAGAGAAGTTTGGGGAAAGTTCCAACACTTCAATTTCTACTGCTTGCAGAAATAGAATATTGCCAAATGAGCTTCAAAGAGAGCCTGTAATTCTGAATAGCCCATGTACTGGAGTTGGGGACCTCACAGTTTACCTAAGTCTTCACCAGAGTCAGGTTATGCTAAAGAGGCTGTTAGCTCCTAATCCGTTTTACTGTACTGTTCAGGGTCTCTTAGAGGCTATGCTTTGTCACAGTCGACCCCTCCTTTAAACCACTCATTGGGTTGCACCAGTACTAGCTACAACTTTGTGCCATGCAAGTTTTCAAGGTCACAGTGTGGCTAACAAAGCTCCAGTGCACGTTTTTATCGGGTTATCTCATTTATAGTACACGATGTGACCCTTGAACCAACACTTTATGCACAGGAGAAAGGATTAATTTACTCACTAATACTTGAACTTTTCTTGCAACAATACACTAGGTATATTACTGTCTCCCTTTGGCCACCAGACTACTATCTCTGCTAGACTTCAGACAACAAGCCTCACGACATTCCAATCTTTCACTAAGCACTGTTCACTCCAGCTCTGAGCTAGAACCTCCACAACCTACACTGACCCAGAATTGGCTACCAACATTTCTTGGTCTCTTTAATAGCTCAACAAATTGTCTCACAGTGGTCATATTTGTGCTTTGCGTTACAGAACCACTCAGTCTCTCTTGCCCCTTTTTCTACTGCTCCAATCCAAACAGCTTGTCTCACAATGGCTATTAGAGATGAGAGAAATTTTCAAAAATGTGATTGGGCGCTTCGCCAAATTTAAAAAAAAATTAGATTCTATCCAAATATATTTGTGATGAACATTTAAAAATCAGCTATTTCCCAGCTGCAGATAGCCTGTATATCGGTGTACAACACTGTGCATTGCAGAAACATGCATAGCTAGTCCGCTGTGGTAGTGAAACAGTTACTGTGCATTACTAGGCATCACTATGGGTGGATTAGCCAGTATTAGCCAGTATTTTGTGATGGAATGTGGTATTTTGCTCTATTGGGGTGGTGTAATGTGCCACAATATGCTATTGCTGGCCCTGCTTTCCATCAGATTTCATTCAACTACAAAATGGGGCCACTTTTAGTATTTTTTCTAGGGCCACTTTGAATTCCCAGTCTGCCTCAGGGCATCACTATTAGAATCACTTCCCACTTCACTTATTTGGTCAGTTACGGGGCCAAAAATGACCAAATAACTCAAGTGTGAACTTAGCCTTACAGGTCAATGCTAGTGTCAGGTATAAAGAACCATGTAGTGGCCCAAAATTGTACTTTAGAGTGAAAGAGCAAACTTCTTTTACACCATGAGCTGATTTCACATAGATTTCCACAGAACCTGTTCTGTTACACGCCGATACTAGTAGTGGCCCCATGACAGAGTGGAGAGGGTTAGTATTTGGTTAGTAACAGTAATTAATCATTATTGGTAAGGCCCCCCAAAAAATAGCAGTTGTATTGTGTGCTTTTTACCCACTTCAGCTATTGACTTCCAAATCATGAGCATATCCTGATGCAAAATAGGGACCGGGTGATAGCGGCTTTACGTATGCTCCAAAGACAGGATCTGTTGTGTTTTTCATTTTTTCCGTCCTTCAGACAGATCAGAAGAAGGGTAAAATAAATGGTGATGTCAACAAAGGCCAAACAGCGACATTAGTGGCCCCGTCACAGAGTGGGGAGGGTGGCAACCACAAGAGGAGCTAACATAGTGACCCTGTCACAGAGTGGTGAAGGTGGCAACAGCATGAGGAGTCAACATAGTAGTTCAGTCACAGAGTAGGGAGGGTGGCAACTGCATGAGAAGTTAACATAGTGGCCCAGTCACAGAATTGGGAGGGTGCAACCGGATTAGGAGTAAACACAGTGGCACAGTCACATAGTGGTGAGGTGGAGGACAAGGGCAGTGGCAAAGGCAGCACAAGTTGGTGGGTGGCAGTTGGGGAAGATGGCAGCAGAGGCAGCAGGTGTGTGGCATCAGGCGGGTGACAGCATTAGAATAGTGGCTGAAGCAGGTGGTGTTAAACAGGCAGGATATGCTCAAACCCATATGCAGTTGTGCATGTATATAGGGGAGCATATCCTGCACTTGTAGTCCGTTGCTGATTTGGTGAGAGGTAGGGCCTCGGGCTACTTGAGAGACCTTGTCACGGTGCCCGAGCTTAAGACATGTCCTCCTAGTAGGATATGTACTAAACACCTGATCTGATGCCACACTACTGACCAGGCAGGAAAGCTTGTCAAGGGCAAACTTGGCCAGTTGCGGTCACAAATCAAGCTTGGCTGCCCAGTAGTCCAGGGGATTTTGGATGTGGGGAGGTATGGTGCAGTCCAAGTATGCAACCACCTGCTGGTTCAGGTTCTGCTCCAGGTCTTGCTATAGCTGCTGGGTGATTTCTTCAGTAGGAGGGTGAAGAAAAGTGCTCATTAGAGACTCTAGATTTAAGTTGCTGCTGATGGAGCTAGTGTTGTTCCTGTCCCCATCCCCCCCCCCCCCCTTCCAGCAGTCATGGCAGTGGAGCTTGCGCACAGAGGCCTTTTCCCCCACGGTAAGACATTCATGATGATGGCACACATAGGCAGCGGCCAACTAACTACATAGGATGTCTCGATAGTAGTTGAGCTTATCCTCCCTCTCAGCAGCTGGAAAAAGGACCCCATTTTGGACCAGTAGTGAATAGTGATAATACGGCTGTCACCACACAAGCGGTCTGCTCCCTCGCAAATCTCATCGTCGCTACTTACCCACCTACTAGAGGATGCAGCGAATCTTTCCTCCAATCCTTGGCTAGGCAGTAGCTGCTGACTGTCCTCAATAAGCTTGTCCTCGCTGAAAAGCGGATGATGAGCAGACTCCATACAATCCTTCCCAAGCAGAAGGAACAGAAAATGTGCAATTTCACTCCAATTACACAATTACGGATATACTTATGTATAAAAGAATGTAAACACTCTTAAATTTGTTATATAAGGCTGTAATTTCACCCCTGAAAAAAGGATGAATGGATGTACTTATATATAAAATCCTTTGAACACCCTGAAATTTGTAGTATCAGGCTGCAATTTCACACCAATTACTTTATTAGAGATTAAAGAATTGAATTATGTGAAAAAGTAAACACCCTAAAATTTGTAGTATTAGGCCGCAATTTCAACCCTGATACAAGGATGAATGTATGTACTTTTTTTTATAAAAGAATGTGAACAGCCTAAAATTTCCGGTCGCAATTTCACTCCAATTGCACAATTAGTGATTAACAGATAAACTTATATATAAAAGAACGTAAACACCACAAAATTTGTAGTTTCAGGCTGCAAGGGAATAGAGTTGAGCGGACACCTGGAAGTTCGGGTTCACCGGGTTCAGCCGAACTTCATTGAAGTCAATAGACTTTGGGGCACTAAAATGGCTCTAAAAAAGTCCAGGAAAGGGCTAGAGGGCTGCAAAATGCAGCAAAATGTGTGTAAGTGTCCTTCAAACAAATCTAGATAGGGAAATGACATAAAATAAAATAAAAATAAATTACAAATTTTAATCCTTAACTAAGAGCAGGAGGTCCATATGGAATAGGAGGTTGAGGAGGCGGTGAACGTGGCGTTGTAGGTGGACGTGGTGGTGTAGGTGGATTTGGCGGTGTAGGTGGAAGCGGCGGTGGAGGAGGTGGAGGCAGCCAACACATTTTTTTTTATTTTATTTTTTAATTTGGGTACATAACAAAACATTGTGGAATATATAAAATAACACAAAGAGAATGTGCACTGGAGTATAACAATGGTTGTGTGAAGTCTGTATACTTGTCTATTCTGCACAAGGTACAGACAAGTCTTGTGGGATCCATGCCTGGTTAATTTTGGTGAACGTGAGCTTGTCCACATTGGCTGTGGACAGGCGGCTGCTCTTGTCTGTAATAACACCCCCTTCCATGCTAAACACACGTTCAGACAATACACTGGCTGCAGGGCAGGCCAGGACCTCCAAGGCATAAAGGGCAAGCTCAGGCCATGTGCCCAATTTAGAGACCCACAAGTTGAATGGGGCAGACCCATCAGTCAGTATGTGTAGGTGTGTGCAGTGTTGCTGAAATGCTGCCTCCTGCTAAGATGTTGCATATCAGCTGGTGGTGCTGGTTGTGGCGTGGTGATAAATCTTTTCCACATTTCGGCCATGCTAACCCTGAGTTCTGAGGAGCTGGCAGTGTCCTGGCTGCATTGGCGGCCTCTTCCTCCTCCTCTGCCTTCGCCTTGTGCTTCAACTGAGCTCCCGGTGTCAGTCGGGAATGCCATCAGAAGAGCGTCTACCAGCGCCTGCTTGTACTCGTGCATCTTCCTATCATGCTCCAGTGAGGGAATTAAGGCTGGCAATTTGTCCTTGTAACGGGGATCCAGCAGGGTGGCCACCCAGTAATCAGCACAAGTTAGAATGTGGGCAACTCGGCTGTCGTTGCACAGGCACTGCAGCATGTAGTCACTCATGTGTGCCAGGCTGCCCAGAGGCAAGGACAAGCTGTCCTCTGTGGGAGGTGTATCGTCTGTGTCCTCTGTATCCCCCCAGCCACGCACAAGTGATGCCCATGAGCTGCTTTGGGTACCACCCTACTGTGAACACGGTTCCTCCTCCTCCTCCTCCAGAACTGTGCCCTGGCTGGACAATTATGTTCCTGGCCCATGTTTGTGCAGGAACCCACCCTCTGAGCCACCTGAGAATGACTGACCTGACATCCGTTGAAATGGTCCCTCTTCCTCATCCTCTTCCTGCTGTGACACATCTTCCTCTATCATCGACCGAAGAGTTTTTCCAAGGAGACATAGAAGTGGGATAGTAACGCTGAGAACAGCGTCATCTGCACTGACCATGTTGGTGGAGTAGTCGAAACAGCGCAACAAGGTACACAGATCTCGCATGGAGGCCCGCGCAGTGGTGGTGAAGGGTTGCTGTTCCACAGAACAACTGACCCGTGCGTCTCTCCAGCATGTGCAAGGTGGAGTTAAACCATGTGGGCACGTCGCATATGAGGCGGTGAGCGGGAAAGCCAAAGTTACGCTGCAGCGCAGACATGCTAGCAGCAGCAGGGTGAGAACGCCAAAAGCGCTCAGATGGCCCACACTTTCTTCAGCAGCTCTTATATATCAGGGTAGTTTTTCAGGAATCTCTGCGCCACCTAATTCAGCACATGCGCCAGGCAAGGGATGTGCGTCAAACCAGCTAGATCCAGAGCTGATACGAGAATTAGCCCATTATCGCACACCACCAGGCCGGGCTTGAGGCTCAGTGGCACCAACCACTCATCGGTCTGTTGTTCCAGGCCCGTCCAAAGCTCCTGCACGGTGTGAGGTTTTTCCTCCAAACAGATGAGTTTAAAAACTGTCTGCTGTCGTTTCATCCTGGCTGTGCTGAAGTTGGTGGTGAAGGTGTTATGCTGAGAGGATGAGGAGGTGGTAGAGGAGGAAGAGGAGTAGGAGGAGGAGGCAACAGAAGGCAAAGAGAAATGCCCTGCAATCCTCGGGGGCAGAAGGACATGCGCCAAACAGCTATCCGCCTCAGGCCCAGCTGCCACTGCATTTACCCAGTAGGCTGTTAGGTAGATAATATGGCTCTGGCCGTGCTTACTTGTCCATGTATCAGTAGTTATGTAGACCTTGCCACAGATGGCGTTGCGCAGTACACAACTTATTTTGTCCGTCACTTGCTTGTGCAGGGATCGCTCACCTGGAAAAGTAGTGGCGGCTTCGAACGACGTACTGTGGGACAGCCACCACCATAAGGTTTTTAAAACTCTCCATCTCCACCAGAGGAAATTACAGCATTTCTAAGGCCAGCAATTTTGAAATGCTGGCATTCAGGGCCAGGGATCGCATGTGGGTAGGGGGATACTTTCTCTTTCGATCCAGTGTTTGGGAGATGGACAGCTGAACGCTTCCATGGGACACTGTGGTGGTGCTTGTTGAAGGTGACGGGCGTGGTGGCGTTGGTATCACATCCGTTTGCGGGTTGTCCGTTGCCACTGTCACTCCAGAGGTGGAGGAAGAGGCCAAGATTGCAGCAGAGAGGGAGCAGGAGTAGCCAGAGACCTTTGTTGGTTTTGGAGGTGTTTACTCCACTGCAGCTTATGTCTTGCACTTAGATGCCTGGTTTTGCTCAGGTTTAGAACGTTTATGCCTCGCTTTAGGCTCTGATTACACAGCGTGCAAACTACTCGTGTCTTGTCGTCTGCAGATTGTGTGAAGAACTGCCACCACGGGGAACTCCGTGAAGCCGTCTTTGGTGTGCTTGGTCCCTGGGTGCGGTGGGCAGTAGCAGGCGTAGTGTCTAGGGGACAAGCGCACTGCTTCTGCACCCTGCTCCCTCTTTGGCTGTGCTGGTGTCTCTCTGCGACCACTGCCTCTTCCTCCAAACTGCACAGGTAAACTAGCATGACCTTCATCCCATGTAGAGTCTAGGACCTCATCGTCCTTCACATCATCTTCCACCAAGTCTTCGGCCTCATGCACACGATCGTGTGTGTTTTGCGGATCCGCAAATCGCGGATCCGCAAAACACAGAAGCCGTTCCATGTGCCTCCTGCAATTTACGGAACAGTCCGTCCATTATAGAGAGGCCTATTCTTGTCCGCAAAGTGGACAAGAATAGGACATGCTCTATTTTTTTGCTGGGCCATGTAACAGAGCAATTTTTGCAGCCCCATTGAAGTGAATGGGTCTGCGCCCGAGCCGGACACCTGCCCTCCTTGTCGGTTTGCACACTGCAGAAAGCCACAGCAGTTGGCACCTGTGTTTCGTCATCATCAGAGACGTGCTGCGGTGGTCTTTCCATGTCCTCATCCTCAAACATAAGTGGTTGGGCATCGGCTTTCAGCAGTGGACCGGGTGGAGACAATGTAAAGGTACTGGAGGCACTATCACCACCCAATCTACTAGTGCCTGTAGTGCCTGGCCTCACCATTCGTAGAGCGGCATTCGGGCCTACTATATAATGTGGAAGGCCCTGTCGTCTACGCAAAACTAAGGAAGGTGTTTAATTTGGGTGTGTAGCTGGCACAGACCCACCACATCCTCTCCCTACAACAGGAGCCCCACCAACACCAGCAGCACCAAGACCATGGCCACGTCCCTTATTTGACGCTCTCCTTATTCTTTTCGGTAACCCAACAAAGTAATAGACAGATTTAATAAAACTTGTTCCTTGACAGAAAATATTGTTTTTGGTCACACCTCTATGTGACAGATGAATTTATTATACTTTGTCCCCTGCCTAATATGCCCTGGCAGTGTGATAAGAGAAAAGATTTCTAGGTCACACAACAATATGAGAAAGAAATGTATTACACTGCGTGGCTTACCCAATAGACCCTGGCAGGTTGTTAAAGATAAAAGATTGGTGAAGGTCACAAGTTACTTTGAAAGATATGAGGGGCACAGATCCTCCAACAATCGGTAGTACGCCAGTTAATTTACTGAATATTTTTGTCAAGTCAGGTATGCAGTGCAGCAGGAACACCAACGCAGGCCGCAGGGGTACTTTATGGGGCAAAATTATTATTTTTTTCAACCACAATGTCCTAGTGGAATTTACAGATTTTATTTTATTTGCAGTACAAGGCAACAAGGTACTTTATAGGAAGAAAAGAGGATTTTTTTCAACCCCAGTGAAACAGATGGATTTACTGATTATTTTTCAGTATCAGATTGCCTGTGCAGGCAGAGGATGGAATTTATTTCAACAAAATATGATTTCTTCACCCACCAATTAAACTGACGGATACAAGTGAAATTCTTTCAAAACACTAGCATTAGTACAAAGCAGGCCACAAATTTACTTTGTGCCAAAAATTACATGTTTTTTCCACCCACAATGACCCAGCGGAATTTACTAATTTGATTTGATTTGCAGTACAAGGTAATAAGGTGCTTTATGGGAAAAAAAGAGGATTTTTTAAACCCCAGTGAAACAGATGAATTAACAGATTATTGTTCACTATCAACCCAGCAAAATTATTCCCAATCAATACTAGACTCAATATCAAATAACATGATTTCTCAATTCAATAATATTGGAGTCAAAAATGAACTAGAAAGTTGTGAAAAAGCAATACATTTTTATTATTCAAATTGGAAAACACGATTGGTACAGACGTTTAAAATCAAGTAAAAACAATACACACAATGCGATACACCACAAATGGTATCAACCATCAAAGTAAGTACAACTGATGGGACCTGGTATGGAACATATCACAAATAAGTAACAATGAGTGAATAGCACTGAATCAAGCGTAATATAGGATCCCAAGCTCTCTATATCAAACCCAGATTACACACATGGTATATAAAAAATGTGTATCCTCAAAGTGATTAAATGTGTCTGGGATTGAAAAGAAAACAAGGCTCTAAAGGTATTCACACAACAATAATAACATAATAAATGTACCAACCAGGAATATATCTCAGTGGTGTCGCCAAAGAACGACGACACCACTGAGATATATTCCTGGTTGGTACATTTATTATGTTATTATTGTTGTGTGAATACCTTTAGAGCCTTGTTGTTTTCTTTTCATCTGTAACAGTCCTTTATCAGGCAAGCCAATTTGCATATCTTTGACTTTCTGATTCAAGTTACGGTAGCTTTTCTTCCAATACAGAAAATAATGCTAATCTGCGCTAGGGGTGGAAATCTACTGACTGACAGAACATTTTCATACACTTCACTTTCACACACTTTGAGCACACTCATTTCTTTTTAGGTCAGCTTTGGCTGGTTTAAGATAAGGAATTTTGGAACACATACTTATTTTTATTCATTTTTTTTTTCAATGTTTATGCTTGTTTGTCACTAGGATTTTTCAGGGCTGTGGTGCCCTTATGGGCTGTCCCATTTTCCTCACCCACCCCCACAACCCCCTTGGTCTCTCAAGAGGCTCTGTGCCCAGGGGCGTACATAGAAATCACTGGGCCCCATAGCAAGAATCTGAATTGGGCCCCCTAACCCGCCCAGTACCCACCCCTGGCCCATCCCACCTCATGTCCTGGCTTCTCCCCTGCCACACCCCCATTTGCCCATAAAGAAATGTATACATACGTTGGTACGTATTTGTACAGTTTTGAGGCAAAGGAAATGCAGTAGGAACCAAACCCTGTGGTATCTGAATCCATGGGAACTCCTGTGGATATTCCATAAAGGTTTTATCTACAGTTCTATGTAACACTACAAATAACACAGTGATAGCTCTCTGTAGTAGTGTTACCTGCAGTCCTATGTAAAACCACAGATAGCACTAGTGCTGATAATGTGGTAGTGTTACCTGCAGTCCTATGTAAAACCACAGATAACACTATTGTAGATAATGTGGTAGTGTTACCTGCTTCCTTAGTGTGCCTCCCTGTGTCTCTCCCATGGACTCCATGCTGGCGGCACTGCGTCCTCTTTCATCTTCTTCTTGCCCCGGGCAGAACGTCCTGATGCAGCTGTGTCAAGACATAGGAACACTGTGGGTATGGTGATGGTGACACACACACAGGGACAGACGCATATACAGGGACAGACGCACACACAGGGACAGACGCATACACAGGGACAGATGCGCACACAGGGACAGACGCGCACACACAGGGACAGACAGACACAGAGGAACAGACGCACACACACATACATACAATAAAAATGATCCCTAACATATTTCCTCAAAAAAAAAGTTAATATATAGACATAAATGCAATATATATATCTACATATATACACATACATATTTACAGATACATATACACACACATGCACAGATAAATATAGACCCATATACAAAATTAATTCTATTATATTCACTCTTATTATTATAGACTACCCATTCCTGCTAATTAATCATATTTTGTCACAGAAAGCAAGGAATAAAATTTACCTTTTATTTCGTTCTATTATAAAATGACGAAGTATACTTCACCTAAACTTGACCTTTACCAATTCTCAACAAGACCAAATTATACAAAAGAAAATTATACAAAAGAAAATCAAAATTATTGACACTAGAGGGGGCACGCGGTTGCGGGATACCAGGGAGGTTGCGAAGGGAACTGATCTCAACCCTACGTCACCCTGACTAATCCCTACTGCAGGTGAACACCCTAAAGGTGGATGGCCCCTGGTCCTGTGCCTAGCCTTTCTTACCCTCAACTCTCCCTAGTAACTCTCAGATTTATTCCAACGCGTTTCCCCACTTTGTGGTTCATCAGGGGAGCGATGTGAGAAGTTAAGAAAATATAATGAATGATATCATGATAAACAATTCAATACATGGTAAAGAAGGCACACAATAGACTACTTGATACAGCGCAGCATATGGATGTCTTCTAGAATAGATAATTTATCAAAAACATGAACTTGTCTGTCTCCAATCCATACATATAATTCATATGTGCATGATTCAGATATCTCATGCAGAAATGCCCATACTACAGACGACAATTTATCACCAATCGTAGTCTTCGATAATTATGATTATAGGGCAGGCATTTTGAAGGAATAAAGCCTCAAATGGGCATATGGCCACACAGTCAGGACATCATAAGCAGGGTTTTAGTAATATCTTAAGCACCCAAGGGTCTTCGGACGATATACAGTGATTTCCAACAGTGGTGCAGACCTAAGATGAAGGTGAACATACCTTTAGTCCTATAATGCAGGTCACATCATGCTATAACCATTGCCCCATATTATGTACTCACAAGTCAGATGCCAGTATTTGATATCTCTAGAAAAGAGAGGAGGGGGAGGAGGTGGTGAGACTCAACCAGTGAATTGTCTACCGCATTATACATATCCTCATACATATTGAAATATTGTACTTACTAGATAACATTCTGCTGATAGTGCCAGACATGTCCAATAGTTCGGGGAGTGCGCCTTCAAACTGTCCCTACTAGCTGCCTTAAATAGCCGGGGAGCCTGCTGCATCTCCTCCCACTGGACCGCACGCTAACCTACACGTTGCGTTCCATTGGCCGGACTTCCCCTCCGTGGAACGCACATGCGCTCCACCAAAGCCGGATATCCGGTCTACGACCGCACGTCCGCTCCACCAGTATTCTACTTCCTGTCTACCGATCGCGATGTTTTTCCAAAGGTACAGGATTACAAATGTGATATGGGGGATCTAAGGTGACCATAGGCCATTCCAATATGTCAACACAAAGCGTCTAAAGCACCATAAATGACTATTATTTATTCTTAAAGAGACAGACATGATATTACACTAGTTACATATTTTCAAATAATGCCACGTCAGTATTCAAGTCAAATGATGAAGTATAAATACAATCTAAAATGAATGTTCCCAGTGATTCAGGGACAAACTAATGAACTGAACCTTGGGACAGATAACACATTCCCATCAGTCCGCCTTTAATAGATAAAAAGCATGACACTTCCCGTGCCAATTAATGAAAAGCTGTCTCTCGTCTCTCTTTAAATATTGGTCACTCTCCTGTATCAGGAATCTTATCATATTCTGAAAAAAACAAAACAAACAAACAACATACTTGGTCAAAGAAGACACGAGAAGGTTAATCTTTCATTTAACCCGATTGGGGCCTGCAACTTAAACCGGTATATCCATTCCGATATCTTTTGTAAGATGCAGCGATCCCAATCTCCTTTACGTGGGGATTCCGTCACCAGTTCTAGGGCCGAAAAAGTCAATGCTTCCGGTCTCCCATTATGCACCTCTACTACATGATTTGCCACTGGTGTATTACTTTTCTTATAGACATCATTAACATGTTCGCAAATACGTCTACGCAACTCGCGGTAAGTCTTCCCTATATAATCCTTCGGGCATGAACACTGACATAAATAAATGACTCCTTTGCTTCTGCAATTAATGAAGTCCCTAATGTAATATATATTTCCAGTATTTGAGCATATATTCTTTTTGGTGTTACGAATAAATCTACATGCTTTGTAGCCTCCACATCTAAATATGCCCAGAGGTTGTCTATCCAGCCAAGTGCCAGATTTTTTAGGGGGTACAAAGTGGCTGTGCACTAGACGATCCCGTAGACTCCTTCCTTTCTTGAAGGTAATGCTAGGAGTCTGAGTTATCACCTCCCTTAGATCAGGGTCCATCAGGAGGATGGGCCAGGATTTTTCAAGAATTCCCCGTATCTCTTTATTGGCCAAATCGTATACAGATATGATACGAATAGTGTTGGAATCCTTGCCCCTGGTCTCCTGTTGTTCCCCTTTGGGGGTCAACAAATCATTTTTGTCCTGTTCCTCTGCAAACCTAAAGGCCCCTTTCAGAACAGGACTAGGATAGCCCCTGTTCAGAAATCTATCACGAAGTTGTCTCGATTCGCGGTAAAAATCTTCCTTTTTGGAGCAATTACGCCTCATTCTAAGGAATTGGCCCTTAGGTATACCTCGCTTCAGAGCTGGTGGATGGTAGCTGGACCAATGTAGCAGACTATTGGTTGCAGTTGGTTTTCTGTACACACGTAGTGCTAAGAGTATCTCTATATTTATTGATTTTCACATCTAGGTAGGTAGGTGGACTGACTGTTAGCTTCATGAGTAAATGACAAACCGATAGAATTGTCATTAAGTTCTCATACAAAGCGTTCGAAGTCCTTAAGTTCTCCCTTCCAAATGATAAAGATGTCAGCAATAAATCGCGTCCAAAAAGCGATTTTTATCCATCCACCAGACCGGGCCATCGGGAAAAATGATGGTGTCCTCCCACCAGCCCAGGAGGAGATTAGCATATGAGGGGGCACAAGGGCTCCCCATAGCCGTCCCCCTGAGCTGGGGGTAGTACCGCCCATCAAACAGAAAATAATGATGAGTTAATACAAACTCCATGAGATCAATTATTAATTGATTGTGTTTATTAAAATAGATACCTCTCGTTCTCAAAAAGCTCTCTACATCAATACTTCCCAAAATGTAGTCAGAGTCAAAATGTAATGTTTAAATCTTCGCAAGAAATCCATTGTATCTCTCGTGTATGATGGTAGTGATGATACAAATGGACTTAGTATTTTTTCAATATATATACCACAGTTGCGTGTCAGTGACCCCACCCCTGAAACTATCTGTCGTCCACGTAGGGGTGACTCCCCTTTGTGGATTTTCGGCAGTCCATAGAAGGTGGGAATAGATGGTTTCTTTGGTAGCATATACTGGTATTCCATCTCACCTATAAGTCTATATGTTTATGGCTTTATTAAGGATCTTCACAAACTCTCCCAGAAAAGAATCAGATGGATCACCCATGAGAACCCTATAACATTCTTTATCTGATAATAACTTTAAACACATATCTTTATATTTAATGGAGTCCATTATAACCAGATTCCCCCCCTTGTCAGCTGGTTTAATAATTATGTTATCGGCTTTTTCAAGTCCCTTAAGTGCCAGCATTTCCTCACTCGATAGGTTGGAGTATCTGGGGGGTGGGGTTCCCAATTTCTCAAGATCACTGATCACCATCTCCAAAAATATATCTATGTGATCAGATGCAACAGGGGGCGGTAGTTTTCTACTCTTTGGTCTCAAATCCGTGAATGGTCCTTGCCCGGGTGACCTAGAGCCCTCCTCCCAAAGGTCAGCAAGTAACTGTAGATCGGGTAAATCTCCGATCTGGACCCCTAACTGTTCACAGGACTCTCTATCAAAATTTCTCATTAATTTGAACCACTTTAATTTCCTGGCAAATAGGTGAAGGTCCTTAACCCACGTAAATGTATTCAATCGAGTGGTGGGCACAAATGATAACCCCCTTTGTAGTACATTCAACTCAATGTCTGTTAGAACATACGAGGAGAGGTTCACAATTTTCAGACCTTCTTCACTCGTTAGCTTGTCCCTTCCCCCACCTTCGACCGATCTCGTAGCTGATAAAGAAGGGGGACCTTGTTTAAAAAAACGGAGGTTCTGGTAGGAGTGGCTTCTGTAGTAGCCTGTGTAGACAAGGAGGGCTGATATGGTGAGGAGCCACCATACCCACCCCTCCTTTGTCTCCCCCAATTTTGCCATCTCCTCCCCCATCTACCTCTCCCGGTGCGACATCTCGTATTATAGAATCTTTGGTGATTAGAATCAGAGTCAGAGACCTCAGGATCCGATGATGAGACATCCGAGTCCGATACCAATTGATTCTGTTCCTTGACAAACTGATAATCCCTATTTTCCTTAAACTCTTTTCGATCATTTACAAATTGGCGGTGTTTTCACTCCTTTATCAAATTATGGAATTTTTCCACTGAAGTTTGTGCGGCTGACTCTCTCCGATTAAAATCCGGGTCTGATTTAAATTTTAAAGTGCTCTCAATTGTCTCCTTCAATTTATTAGAGGATTTCTCAAGGAAACTTTTTTCTTCTTCCAGTAGGAGGACCATTAGGTTCAAAGAACTTTTAGTAAGTTCTTCCTCCCACTGGACCAATAGTTGCGGTGACCGCACACGGGGGGCCGGGGTTATCCGAATACGCAGGCCCTTTGGGACAATTTTGTTCTCAATATAACTTTCTAGGGATAGACCCATTTACACACTTACATGCATGCATATAGACACAAACACATACAGTATATATATACTTGTGATGCTCATATTGAGGACAGTGTGTACCCCAAGCAGACCTCCCCCCCTCCCATGACCTCTGCTTGCTTCTGTTGCTTGTGGGGAGGGGAGGCTGCCTAGGGCACACACTGTCCTCTATATAAGCAGAAATCAGCAATATGGGGAGGGGGATCCTTTGGCACACTGTTCTCTCTATGATATGCATCAGCAGCAACATGAACTCTGTGAACTCTGCTTGTTGCTGCTGACAGTTACACGGAGAACAATGTGCCTCCCCCACTCAAATAAAGTCTGGTCCCTGCGGCTGTCCCCCTCCTCCCTCACCACCAGGTCATGAACTTGCAGCCCAGTAGTTACTCACTGTGTCTGTGGGGGCTGGAGTCCTACGGCTGACTGAGCCAGGCAGTGAGCATGTCCCGCCCGCTCAGTTCTTTCTACTGCTGTGATACACTGGCCAATTAGCAGCAGGAGCCTAGCACTGCTAAAGGTTGATTGGCCAGTAAAGCACCCAGCAGGCAGAGGAGAGTGAGTGACATGCTCACCTGGCTGAAGACTTGGCACCCGGTCTGTTCACTGTCACTAGTGCTGGTGTAACCCGGTGCGGTAGAAAATGGTGTCACCCCCACCCCAAGCACAACAACTAACCCCGCCCCCCGTCGGTGTTCTGTCTGCTTAGCCCCCCCACGTCAGCTGTCTGTTTACTATCCAAACCCCCATCCATGTTATTGCTTGGGTTCAAATTATAGCACCCCCAACAGGCGCATCCCCCCCCACCCAAACCCCCGACAGTCTGTCTTCTGTCTGCTTAGCACCCCCCCCCCACACATATTTTCATACAGAAAACAAAACAAAAAAAAACACATACCTCCATGGCAGCGATGCGATACAGACCTCTTCTGGCCTGTGTCCCGAGCAGTACGGCTCAGGCGGCGTGATGGCTTCATCGCGCCGCCTGCGCCAGCCTCTGATAGGCTGCTCGCCTTGTGCCGGCAGCCTATCAGAGGAACAGGGAAGGGAGACACCTCTCCCTTGCCCTGCTGCAGTGTTCATCTGTATCGCGATACAGTTGAATGTAGGGAGATGAGTGCTTCCATAATGAAAGCGCTCATCTCCTAGTGGTGTCACCCAGGGGCGTAGCTAGAAATGACTGGGACCCATAGCAAATTTTTAATGCCCTCCCCCCTGCCCCATAGCAAAATTTTTCTATGGGCCCCCCCCCTCCCGAATCTGCCACCCCTACATACCTATCGGACCTTCCACCCCTTCCAGAGCTTCCACCAAAACACCCCTGCAGGACCTCCCACCCTAACATCCCCACACCCCTCCCTAGATCCCCCCTAAGTGTCATCCACACATCCCCCCTAAGTGTCATCCACACATCCCCCCATCAGAGCTTCATATTAACCTGCTGTACTAATATTATGGCTAAAAACCTCAGTAATAGTTTCCCATATATAATACATTTATATATATATATATATATATATATATATCAGAAGTATAAATATATATTATCATACTTCTGATATACATGAATGCATAATTTAGCCTCTATTTCTAAAAGGTTTCCACCAGGACTCAAACTCAAAACCTTTTACATCATAGGCAAGAGCCCTAACCACTGAGCTATGGAGCTCAATGCTAAACTGTGCTAGAAAAACCTCATAGTAGTTTACCATGTATGAGGTATTCCTATACAGCAGAAGTATGATTAAATAAAAAAATTAATGTGTAATTCATATATATATATATATATATATATATATATATATATATATAGTAATTGCACATTTATTTTGTGTCATACATTTTTTTTACAATTACTGAAAAAAAAAAAAAATTATACTTCTGCTGTTTGGGAATACCTAATACTTGATAAACTACTATGAGTTTTTTCTAGCGTAGTTTAACAGTGAGCTCCATAGCTCAGTGGTTAGTGTCCTTGCCTCTGATGTAAAAGGTTGTGAGTTCGAATCCTGGTGGCAACCTTTCAGAAATAGAGGCTAAATTCGATTAAAATAAATTGGGTGTCCCCAAGCATACTGACAATATATGGAGTCAGAGCCCAAGCCAGGATTCCCTGTACAGTGGCTTCAGACAAGTGCAGTGAATAAATTATCTTCTGCCGACACTGTTGTCACCCTATCAGTGGTGTCACCCGGCGTGGCCCGCACCCACCACAACGCCACTGCTGCAGCGCACACAACAACATTCACAGATGTTGAGAGCTTGATGTATTGTCTTGGATGAAACACAGATTGAGAGGAAATGTGGGTATACCCACAAAGTTCTGAACATGCATAAAAAGTGAGTTATGAACTTTTCCCGTGACGAAGATTTATCTAGGGCCCCAAAGCCGTCTGATGACAGACTTACATTTATATCCACATTTTGTGAGGCAAGCAATGTCATAAAAATTATCATCAGGATTCTCCAAGCCCCCTCTGTTTGCATATCGTAGGCAGGGCCGCCATCAGGGGGGTACAGCCCATACCCCAGTAAGGGGCCCTGACCCTGGGGGGGCCCGGCCAGTCCTGAAACTTTTTTTTTAATTTTTTATTTTTTTATTGTGGCAGTTGGCTCTGGGGCCCAGTGCTCTTCCCCCTCTTCCTTCTGCAGCCTGTCCCTTACCTCCCGGGGCCCCGGACCCCAGCTATCTTGTTCTGAGAACAAGATAGCTGGAGTCTCTGCAGATCCATGGGTAGAATGTAGTTGCTAGAAGGAGGTCTGTGACATCACTGGTCACATGCTCCTTCATAGTCACATGGACAAACCCCGACAGCAGCAGCAGCTTGTGGAGGGAGGAGGGGCTTTGTGCCTGCAGGCTGCTCAGTGAGGGGGATGTGCTGCAGTCCTGGAGTCCACAGAGCTTCATGGAGAGCAGGTGAGGGGCAGCTCATGTATGAGGGGGCAGGTGGAGCACTCAGGAGCAGTGGGGTTTAAGTGGAGTGGAATCTGGTGCAATTAAGGGGGTTTATAGCACAGATCCAGGTGTATTCTGAGGGCCATGGTGTATATGATTCTGTCCCTGCGTGTGTGTCTCTTTCTGTCTGTCCCTGCGTGTGTGTCTCTTTCTGTCTGTCCCTGAGTGTGTGTCTCTGTCTGTCTGTCCCTGCGTGTGTCTCTGTCTGTCTGTCCCTGCGTGTGTGTCTGTCTGATGTGCAAACTAGCTTATTTACTCCCCTCACTGGCGCTGACATAATTGAAGAGAAGCGCCGTAATCTTACGCAGACACACTGCGTGAGATTACGTCAGCAGCAAGTGAGGTGAATAAATTAACTAGGAGGTGGCACTGGGCTCCGGAGTGTGGCGCGATTCTGAAGAAAAAAAGGTCTTTGCTTTATTATACCACTATTAATTCTGAGTGTTGGGGGTCACTTATTGAGGATCAGTGTGGATGGCACTTAGGGGGGATCCTATGCTATATATGTGTCATCCACAGATCCCCGCACAACAGTGCCTTCCACATTCCCCCCCACAACAGTGCCATCCTCAGATCCCCCCCCCCCCCAAAACAGTGCCATCCTCAGATCACCCCCAAAAAAAGCAGTGCCATGCTCAGATCCCCCCCAGAAACAGTGCCATCCTCAGACCCCCCCCCCCAAAACAGTGCCATCCACAGATCCCCCCAAAAAAACAGTGCCATCCACAGGCCACCATTAGTTTAAATCCCACCAAATGCTCCCCTTTGGTTAAAAAAATTTTTCCTTCAATTTATTAGAGGATTTCTCAAGGAAACTTTTTTCTTCTTCCAGTAGGAGGACCATTAGGTTCAAAGAACTTTTAGTAAGTTCTTCCTCCCACTGGACCAATAGTTGCGGTGACCGCACACGGGGGGCCGGGGTTATCCAAATACGCAGGCCCTTTGGGACAATTTTGTTCTCAATATAACTTTCTAGGGATAGACCCATTTACACACTTACATGCATGCATATAGACACAAACACATACAGTATATATATACTTGTGATGCTCATATTGAGGACAGTGTGTACCCCAAGCAGACCTCCCCCCCTCCCATGACCTCTGCTTGCTTCTGTTGCTTGTGGGGAGGGGAGGCTGCCTAGGGCACACACTGTCCTCTATATAAGCAGAAATCAGCAATATGGGGAGGGGGATCCTTTGGCACACTGTTCTCTCTATGATATGCATCAGCAGCAACATGAACTCTGTGAACTCTGCTTGTTGCTGCTGACAGTTACACGGAGAACAATGTGCCTCCCCCCCCACACTCAAATAAAGTCTGGTCCCTGCGGCTGTCCCCCTCCTCCCTCACCACCAGGTCATGAACTTGCAGCCCAGTAGTTACTCACTGTGTCTGTGGGGGCTGGAGTCCTACGGCTGACTGAGCCAGGCAGTGAGCATGTCCCGCCCGCTCAGTTCTTTCTACTGCTGTGATACACTGGCCAATTAGCAGCAGGAGCCTAGCACTGCTAAAGGTTGATTGGCCAGTAAAGCACCCAGCAGGCAGAGGAGAGTGAGTGACATGCTCACCTGGCTGAAGACTTGGCACCCGGTCTGTTCACTGTCACTAGTGCTGGTGTAACCCGGTGCGGTAGAAAATGGTGTCACCCCCACCCCAAGCACAACAACTAACCCCGCCCCCGTCGGTGTTCTGTCTGCTTAGCCCCCACGTCAGCTGTCTGTTTACTATCCAAACCCCCATCCATGTTATTGCTTGGGTTCAAATTATAGCACCCCCAACAGGCGCATCCCCCACCCAAACCCCGACGGTCTGTCTTCTGTCTGCTTAGCACCCCCCCCACACATATTTTCATACAGAAAAACAAAACAAAAAAAAACACATACCTCCATGGCAGCGATGCGATACAGACCTCTTCTGGCCTGTGTCCCGAGCAGTACGGCTCAGGCGGCGTGATGGCTTCATCGTGCCGCCTGCGCCAGCCTCTGATAGGCTGCTCGCCTTGTGCCGGCAGCCTATCAGAGGAACAGGGAAGGGAGACACCTCTCCCTTGCCCTGCTGCAGTGTTCATCTGTATCGCGATACAGTTGAATGTAGGGAGATGAGTGCTTCCATAATGAAAGCGCTCATCTCCTAGTGAGTGTCACCCAGGGCGTAGCTAGAAATGACTGGGACCCATAGCAAATTTTTAATGCCCTCCCCCTGCCCCATAGCAAATTTTTCTATGGGCCCCCTCCCGAATCTGCCACCCCTACATACCTATCGGACCTTCCACCCCTTCCAGAGCTTCCACCAAAACACCCCTGCAGGACCTCCCACCCTAACATCCCCACACCCTCCTAGATCCCCCTAAGTGTCATCCACACATCCCCCTAAGTGTCATCCACACATCCCCCATCAGAGCTTCATATTAACCTGCTGTACTAATATTATGGCTAAAAACCTCAGTAATAGTTTCCCAAATATAATACATTTATATATATATATATATATATATATATATATATATATATCAGAAGTATAAATATATATTATCATACTTCTGATATACATGAATGCATAATTTAGCCTCTATTTCTAAAAGGTTTCCACCAGGACTCGAACTCAAAACCTTTTACATCATAGGCAAGAGCCCTAACCACTGAGCTATGGAGCTCAATGCTAAACTGTGCTAGAAAAACCTCATAGTAGTTTACCATGTATGAGGTATTCCTATACAGCAGAAGTATGATTAAATAAAAAAATTAATGTGTAATTCATATATATATATATATATATATATATATATATATATATATAGTAATTGCACATTTATTTTGTGTCATACATTTTTTTTACAATTACTGAAAAAATAAAAAATAAATTATACTTCTGCTGTTTGGGAATACCTAATACTTGATAAACTACTATGAGTTTTTTCTAGCGTAGTTTAACAGTGAGCTCCATAGCTCAGTGGTTAGTGTCCTTGCCTCTGATGTAAAAGGTTGTGAGTTCGAATCCTGGTGGCAACCTTTCAGAAATAGAGGCTAAATTAGATTAAAATAAATTGGGTGTCCCCAAGCATACTGACAATATATGGAGTCAGAGCCCAAGCCAGGATTCCCTGTACAGTGGCTTCAGACAAGTGCAGTGAATAAATTATCTTCTGCCGACACTGGTGTCACCCTATCAGTGGTGTCACCCGGCGCGGCCCGCACCCACCACAACGCCACTGCTGCAGAGCACACAACAACATTCACAGATGTTGAGAGCTTGATGTATTGTCTCGGATGAAACACAGATTGAGAGGAAATGTGGGTATACCCACAAAGTTCTGAACATGCATAAAAAGTGAGTTATGAACTTTTCCCGTGACGAAGATTTATCTAGGGCCCCAAAGCCGTCTGATGACAGACTTACATTTATATCCACATTTTGTGAGGCAAGCAATGTCATAAAAATTATCATCAGGATTCTCCAAGCCCCCTCTGTTTGCATATCGTAGGCAGGGCCGCCATCAGGGGGGTACAGCCCATACCCCAGTAAGGGGCCCTGACCCTGGAGGGGCCCGGCCAGTCCTGAAACTTTTTTTTTTAATTTTTTTATTTTTTTTATTGTGGCAGTTGGCTCTGGGGCCCAGTGCTCTTCCCCCTCTTCCTTCTGCAGCCTGTCCCTTACCTCCCGGGGCCCCGGACCCCAGCTATCTTGTTCTGAGAACAAGATAGCTGGAGTCTCTGCAGATCCATGGGTAGAATGTAGTTGCTAGAAGGAGGTCTGTGACATCACTGGTCACATGCTCCTACATAGTCACATGGACAAACCCCGACAGCAGCAGCAGCTTGTGGAGGGAGGAGGGGCTGTGTGCCTGCAGGCTGCTCATTGAGGGGGGATGTGCTGCAGTCCTGGAGTCCACAGAGCTTCATGGAGAGCAGGTGAGGGGCAGCTCATGTATGAGGGGGCAGGTGGAGCACTCAGGAGCAGTGGGGTTTAAGTGGAGTGGAATCTGGTGCAATTAAGGGGGTTTATAGCACAGATCCAGGTGTATTCTGAGGGCCATGGTGTATATGATTCTGTCCCTGCGTGTGTGTCTCTTTCTGTCTGTCCCTGCGTGTGTGTCTCTTTCTGTCTGTCCCTGAGTGTGTGTCTCTGTCTGTCTGTCCCTGCGTGTGTCTCTGTCTGTCTGTCCCTGCGTGTGTGTCTGTCTGACGTGCAAACTAGCTTATTTACTCCCCTCACTGGCGCTGACATAATTGAAGAGAAGCGCCGTAATCTTACGCAGACACACTGCGTGAGATTACGTCAGCCGCAAGTGAGGTGAATAAATTAACTAGGAGGCGGCACTGGGCTCTGGAGTGTGGCGCGATTCTGAAGAAAAAAAGGTCTTTGCTTTATTATACCACTATTAATTCTGAGTGTTGGGGGTCACTTATTGAGGATCAGTGTGGATGGCACTTAGGGGGGATCCTATGCTATATATGTGTCATCCACAGATCCCCGCACAACAGTGCCATCCACATTCCCCCCCACAACAGTGCCATCCTCAGATCCCCCCCCCCAAAACAGTGCCATCCTCAGATCACCCCCAAAAAATGCAGTGCCATGCTCAGATCCCCCCCAGCAACAGTGCCATCCTCAGATCCCCACCCCCCAAAACAGTGCCATCCACGGACCCCCCCCCCCCCCCAAACCAGTGCCATCCACAGATCCCCCCAAAAAAACAGTGCCATCCACAGGCCACCATTAGTTTAAATCCCACCAAATGCTCCCCTTTGGTTAAAAATAATTTTTTTCTTATTTTCCTCCTCAAAAACCTAGGTGCGTCAGCGACACAAGTACGGGGGGGGGGGGCAGGGCAACAATGGAGGGGCAAAATTAACTTGTGTGGGGGCAAATTACTTAGTGGGAGGTCAGTGTGGCGGGCAAACTACATGGAGGGCCGTTTTATAATGCAGGGCTGTCTGGGGGCAAAATTAACTTGTGTGGGGGCAAAATTAACTTGGAGGGGCAAATTACTCAGTGAGGGGCAGTGTGGAGGGCCGTGTGGGAGACGTCCTTGGATGTAAGAGGTATGGGCGCGATATATGGGTGTGGCTGTGTGTGGGTGTGGCTTGAGGGTGGACGGGGACACAGGGGCCCCATGATCCCCTATTCCTGGGGGAGTGCCCCTCCAAAGACCAGGCTCTGGATCCGCCACTGGGGCAGTGTCGGGTGGGGGGTGGGGATGGGGGTGGGGGGGGGCCAGGCCTTGAGCTGTGTAAGGGGCCCCAAAATTTCTGATGGCAGCCCTGATCGTAGGTCCAACAGTCTTAAAGATCAATTGATCAGGGTGGACATTGGGTCTAAAAAACTATGAAACAGATGACGATTTCACGTCAAAGTGTGGGTTGCTTCCCGTGCCTTAATTGAACTGCAGATATATATGTAAAAGCAGGACATTCATACATCCTTTTTCTATTATTTCATTTCCCGTTAAATATTACCTTACGTGTGGTTCAGATCATGTGATTTATGTTTTATCATGCCCCTGTAAATATTGCACATAGGGGAAACATCAACAGACCTGAAAACGAGGCTCAAAAATCACAGGTACACAAGAAGGAAAAGATGTTTAGATCTTCCAGTCTCTAAACATTTTTGCGATATGTCACATATGGAAAGGGATCTCAAATGTTGGATAATTGATTGGGTACCGATGCCCAGGCGTGGTGGGGATAGAATCAGTCACCTTAAAAAAAAAGAGCTCTTTTGGATTCATACTCTTAATACTCTTAAACCGAATGGTTTAAATGTAGATTACAATATAGAATATGCAATTGGAAGATAGCTTGCCATGTATTGTCTCTCTCTATCCATCCATCCTGGTACAATAGGTTGTTATTTGAATATGACTTTTTTTAACCACCTCAGCCCCCCTAGCTTAAACACCCTTAATGACCAGACCACATTTTACAATTCTGCACTACACTAATTTCACCGTTTATTGCTCCGTCATACAACTTACCACCCAAATGAATTTTACCTACTTTTCTTTTCACTAATAGAGCTTTCATTTGGTGGTATTTCTCATTGCTGCTGACATTTAAACTTTTTTTGATATTAATCAAAAATGAACAAAATGTTTGCAAAATAATGAAATTTTTCACTTTCTGTTGTCATTTTTTTTTTAAACTACATTTCTATATAAATTTTTCACTAAATTTATTGTTCTACATGTCTTTGATAAAAAAAATATCCAATAAGTGTATATTTATTGGTTTGGGTAAAAGTTATAGTGTTTACAAACTGTGGTGCAAAAAAGTGAATTTCCGCATTCTGACTTTCTGAGCACCTGTCATGTATCCTGAGGCACTACAATGCCCAGACAGTAGAAACACCCCACAAATGACCCCTTACCGGAAAGTAGACACCCTATGGTATTCGCTGATGGGCATAGTGAGTTCATGGAAGTTTTTATTTTTTGTCACAAGTTAGCGGAAATGTAATTTGTTTTTTTCCCAAAAAATTATTTTCCGCTAACTTGTGACAAAAAAATGAAAACTTCCATGAACTCACTGTGCCCCTCACAGAATACCTTGGGGTGTCTACTTTCTAAAATGGGGTCACTTGTTGGGTATTTATACTGCCATGGCATTTTAGGGGCCCCTAAAGCGCGAGAAGAAGTCTAGAATCCAAATGCGTAAAAATGCCCTGTGAAATCCTAAAGGTACTCATTAGAATTAGGGCCCCTTTGCGCATCTTGGCTGCAAAAAAGTGTCACTCATGTGGTATTGCCATACTCAGGAGAAGTAGGGCAATATGTTTTGGGGTGTGTTTTTACATATACCCATACTGTGTGTGAAAAATATCCCTGTAAATGACAACTTTTTCCATTTTTTTTATGCAAAGTTGTCAATTTACAGAGATATTTCTCTCACCCAGCATGGGTATATGTAAAAATACACCCCAAAACACATTGCCCTACTTCTCCTCAGTACGGCGATACCACATGTGTGACACTTTTTTGCAACCAAGATGCTCAAAGGGCCGGTAATTCCAATGAGTACCGTTTAGGAGGGCATTTTTACGCATTTTTCTTCTCACGCTTTAGGGTCCCTAAAATGCCAGGGCAGTATAAATACCCCACATGTGACCCCATTTTAGAAAGAAGACACCCCAAGGTATTCCATGAGGGGCATGGCGAGTTCATAGAAGATTTTTTTTTTTTGGCACAAGTTAGCGGAATTTAATTTTTTTTTGTTTTTTCTCACAAAGTCTCCCTTTCCGCTAACTTGTGACAAAAAGTTCAATCATTAATGGACTCAACCTCAGCGAATAGCTTGGGGTGTCTTCTTTCCAAAATGGGGTCACATGTGAGGTTTTTGTACAGCTCTGGCATTTGAGGGTCTCCGCAATCATTACATGTATGGCCAGCATTAGGAGTTTCTGCTATTCTCCTTACAACTTACCACCCAAATTAATTTTACCTACTTTTCTTTTCACTAATAGAGCTTTCATTTGGTGGTATTTCTCATTGCTGCTGACATTTTAACTTTTTTTGATATTAATCAAAAATGAACAAAATGTTTGCAAAATAATGAAATTTTTCACTTTCTGTTGTAATTTTTTTTTTAAACTACATTTCTATATAAATTTTTCACTAAATTTATTGTTCTACATGTCTTTGATAAAAAAAATATCCAATAAGTGTATATTTATTGGTTTGGGTAAAAGTTATAGTGTTTACAAACTGTGGTGCAAAAAAGTGAATTTCCGCATTTTGACTTTCTGAGCACCTGTCATGTATCCTGAGGCACTACAATGCCCAGACAGTAGAAACACCCCACAAATGACCCCTTATCGGAAAGTAGACACCCTATGGTATTCGCTGATGGGCATAGTGAGTTCATGGAAGTTTTTATTTTTTGTCACAAGTTAGCGGAAATGTAATTTGTTTTTTTCCCAAAAAATTATTTTCCGCTAACTTGTGACAAAAAAATGAAAACTTCCATGAACTCACTATGCCCCTCACAGAATACCTTGGGGTGTCTACTTTCTAAAATGGGGTCACTTGTTGGGTATTTATACTGCCATGGAATTTTAGGGGCCCCTAAAGCGCGAGAAGAAGTCTAGAATCCAAATGCGTAAAAATGTCCTGTGAAATCCTAAAGGTACTCATTAGAATTAGGGCCCCTTTGCGCATCTTGGCTGCAAAAAAGTGTCACTCATGTGGTATTGCCATACTCAGGAGAAGTAGGATAATGTGTTTTGGAGTGTGTTTTTACATATACCCATACTGTGTGTGAAAAATATCCCTGTAAATGACAACTTTTTCCATTTTTTTATGCAAAGTTGTCAATTTACAGAGATATTTCTCTCACCCAGCATGGGTATATGTAAAAATACACCCCAAAACACATTGCCCTACTTCTCCTCAGTACGGCGATACCACATGTGTGACACTTTTTTGCAACCAAGATGCTCAAAGGGCCTCTAATTCCAATGAGTACCGTTTAGGAGGGCATTTTTACGCATTTTTCTTCTCACGCTTTAGGGCCCCTAAAATGCCAGGGCAGTATAAATACCCCACATGTGACCCCATTTTAGAAAGAAGACACCCCAAGGTATTCCATGAGGGGCATGGCGAGTTCATAGAAGATTTTGTTTTTTGGCAGAAGTTAGCGGAATTTAATTTTTTTTAGTTTTTTCTCACAAAGTCTCCCTTTCCGTAAACTTGTGACAAAAAGTTCAATCTTTAATGGACTCAACCTCAGCGAATAGCTTGGGGTGTCTTCTTTCCAAAATGGGGTCACATGTGAGGTTTTTGTACAGCTCTGGCATTTGAGGGTCTCCGCAATCATAACATGTATGGCCAGCATTAGGAGTTTCTGCTATTCTCCTTATATGGAGCATACAGGTAATGACATTTTTTTTTCCGTTCAGCCTCTGGGCTGAAAGAAAAAATGAATGGCACAGATTTCTTCATTGTGGATGAAAAGATCTCTGCCAAAAAATATGCAAAAAAAATAAAAAAAGGGGGGGCCTGGCGATTGCCAGGACATAGGGGCTCCGCCCAAATATCCATACCCACTTCAGCTCCTATGTCCTGACAAACGTGATTTCTCCATTCACATCGATCAATCGATCGTTGTGGAGGAAGACATCTTTGCCAGATTTTTGATACAAAGTGTTTGCCAAAGCATATGAACTCCAACACCCCTCCTCAGCTCATATGCCTGGGCAAACGTACCTGTACTGCGGAGAAGAAATCTCGTCCTGCAGCACCGCATACACCGACTTCATGTGTCTTCTGACAGCAGCGCAATGCTTCTCTCAGAATGCACATCAGTGCTGCAGCGTTTTCATCGGTTGGTCCAGCTGGAAAATAAAGGGTGGTTATTTAAAAAAAAAATGAAGAAAAAACAAGCAGCAGGCTCATAAAATTGAACGTTACGAACTTTATAAACCTGAACATCATAAAACTTTTAAAACCTAAACGAACTCAAGATTTCTTTTTCTTGCTACCTGTTTAAATTTTTTTTTTCTTTTCACTCTTTATTTTCCTTGCAGAAACCTCTCCTTTTCCATGGGACAATGTGTAAAGTGTAAATCGCAAGGAGATGGTGCGAAGTACATTATGCACTTTATCCCAAGTGAAAGGAGACATTTCTACCATTTCACATAGCTGCAGTAGCACACAACTATGTGTTAGGGTCTCTCAAAACCTAGTATCCTGAGAGACCCTAGATCTTGAGTGTAAAAACTACCTATGTCCTGCGGTCCCTACGTCCCTAAGTGTACCTGAGTGTGGTACTTTCGGAAACACTCCCCTAGGCATAGGGCAGGGTGGTCAGGGCAGTCAGGACAGAAATAGCGGGTGTCACTCCTTATTCCACTCCTGCTACAGACACGACATCTTTTTCGGGGTGGCGGTTGGTTTGTGGTACCAGCAACGACATTGGGGAAATGTCGCTCGTGTAGACGGCTCACTACACTGGTGGTTGGGGCCACGGAACCTCCTGGATACAGTAGGTTCTCGATGATCTCTTCCTGAAATTCGAGGAAGGATCCTGTTCTCCCAGCCTTACTATAGAGAACAAAACTATTATATATAGCCAATTGAATTAGATATACAGACACCTTCTTATACCAGCGTCTGGTCTTTCAGGAAAGCAAATATGGGGCCAACATCTCGTCATTGAAGTCCACCCATCCCATGAGCAAATTATAGTCGTGGACCGAGAGGGGCTTTTCAATGACACTGGTTGCCCGTTCAATTTGGATTGTCATGTCTGCGTGAATGGAGGAGAGCATGTAAAAGTCATGCTTGTCTCTCCATTTCACCACAAGCAGTTCTTCGTTACACAAGGCAGCCCTCTCCCCCCTTGCGAGACGGGTGGTAAGGAGCCGTTGGGGGAAGCCCCAGCGACTAGGTCGCGCGGTGCCACAGCAGCCAATCTGTTCTAGGAACAAATGCCTGAAGAGGGGCACACTTGTGTAGAAATTGTCCACATAAAGATGGTACCCCTTGCCGAATAAGGGTGACACCAAGTCCCAGACTGTCTTCCCACTGCTCCCCAGGTAGTCAGGGCAACCGTCCAGCTCCACGGTCTGATCTTTACCCTCATAGACACAAAATTTGTGGGTATAGCCTGTGGCCCTTTTACAGAGCTTATACAATTTGACCCCATACCAGGCGCGCTTGCTTGGAATGTATTGTTTGAAGCCAAGGCGCCCGGTAAAATGTATTAGGGACTCGTCTATGAAGATATTTTGTGGAGCCGGTCAAAAGCTGGGTGGCCTCTGGGGCGAGAGGTGCTGTTATCGCTAAAGTGCAGGAAACGCAGGATGGTCTCAAATCGTGTCCTGGACATGGCAGCAGAGAACATGGGCATGTGATGAATTGAGTTCGTGGACCAATATGACCGCAATTCATGCTTTTTTGTTAGGCCCATGTTGAGGAGAAGGCCCAGAAAAGTTTTAAATTCGGAAACTTGGACTGGTTTCCACCGGAAAGACTGGGCATAAGAGCTTCCCGGGTCGGCGGTTATAAATTGAGTGGCATACCGATTTGTTTCTGCCACGACTAGGTCAAAGAGCTCCGCAGTAAAGAACAGCTCAAAAAACCCCAGTGCCGATCCGATCTGAGCTGTCTCCACCCGAACTCCTGACTGGGCGGTGAAAGGGGGAACTAATGGTGCGGCTGAAGATGGGGGCTACCAATCAAGGTTTGCCAGCACATCAGGGATTCTAGGGGCTCTACGGGCCTGTCTGTTCGGTGGCTGCGACGGGGGAACTATTGCACGTGCCACCGTACCAGCTTCAACTGCCCTTTTGGTGCTCGCCACTTCACCATGTTCTACGGCAGTGCTGGTACTAGGTCCAGGAAGGGCTGCGCTGCTGGTGTATGCCTCACCACATAATCCGACAGTGCCAGCCCCACTCTGCTGCCCTTGAAGCGGATCCTGCGCAACCTGTGGTCTAGCGACACGGGTCCGGGTACGCCTGGTGGTATCAGGGACCCCAATCTCCTCATCCGAACTTCGGGTCAGACTGCCACTGCTTTCTACAGGTTCATATTCTGACCCGCTAGATTCGTCAGATGAGGGTTCCCATTCCTCATCCGACTGGGTCAGAATCCTGTAGGCCTCTTCAGACGAATACCCCTTTTTTGACATTTGGACAACTAAATTTAGGTGGTATTTCCTGAGACTACCCAAGAAAAAGATGAAGCCTGTCTTACAAATGGGAGGCTAGCGAAGTACTGGAAGCCGCTGCGATAGATAAAAAAGATCAAACCTGTTTTTTTATCGCCGCAGCGCTTGTGAAGTGATTGTGCAGTAATAAAAAACAAATGTATATTTTTGTCACTGCGGCGGCGTGGGCGTGGGTGAACGCACGTGTGGGCGACCGATCAGGCCTGATCGGGCAAACACTGCGTTTTGGGTGGGGGGCGAACCAAGATGACACTAATACTATTATAGATCTGACTGTGATCAGTTCTGATCACTTACAGATACTATAAAAGTACAAATGCTGATTAGCGCTACGCTAACCAGCGAATCAGTGACTGCAGAGCGGTGGGCTGGGCGCTAACGGACGCTAACTACCTTCCAAAGGGGCCTAAACTAAACTAAACCTAACAGTCAATACTAGTAAAAAAAAAAGTGACAGTTTACACTGATCACTTTTTTCCCTTTCACTTGTGATTGACAGGTGATTGAAAGGGGTGATCAAGGGGTCAATTGTGGTGATGGGGGGTGATCTGGGGCTAAGTATGTAGTGCTTGGTGTACTTACAGTCACATGTGCTCTCTGCAGGGTCCAACCGACGAAAAGGACCCAGCAGAGAGCACAGAAGCCATTTAACACATTATATTTATAAATATAATGTGTTAGATGGCTTTTGATTTGTTTTTTTTTTAAAAGTCATCACCCTGCCAGCACTGATCACTGGCTGGCAGGCTGATGACCAACTCCAACTCCTTTAGGCGAGATGACGCGCCGATGCGTCGAGCCAGAGAAAGGAGACTGCCCGCCAAACGCATCCGTGCGTTAGGTGGTCCTGTAGCGGTTAATGATCGTTATTTAAACTTATGTATTGAATGACGAATAATGTCTTGGTTTTTCTTTTACAGTGTGCCCTGGTAACCTGATGAACAGACATGAAGACTAGAACAACAAACTGAATGGATATCTGAAAATTAGAGTAACTTATGGTTGTACTATTAACACTGATATTTGTGCTTTAAGGTCGTATCTCCCGAAGTGCAAAGTTTGTAAAGCTTGTAAAAAAGCGGGATCTTGACATAGGGGCCACTTAATATGGTGGATGTGGTGATCTCTGTAATGTAGACACCTCTTTGCTTGGTTTTCCTTCCTTTGAGGGATATCTGGCTTTCATTGTGTTGTAGACCCATAACTGGGGCTCCACATTTATTTTGCATATTCCTGTTTCCCAGGGAACTTTGCACTTCGGATTGCTGTGTTGAGACTCTTAAGTGAGGCTCCACGTTGTTTTTTGTAGCTGGTCTCCCTGAGATCAGCTATTGTTGTGTTTGAGTAGTCTCCGAGGCATTGCTCCCGGTTAGCCAGAATCCTACTCCACACTGATGAGGGGCAACACCCCGAAACAGCTGTCTGTGGATGGATACCTAGCTAAGGTTTTCCCTGTCACATCCTTAAAGCTTGTAAAAAAGCGGGATCTTGACATAGGGGCCACTTAATATGGTGGATGTGGTGATCTCTGTAATGGAGACACCCCTTTGCTTGGTTTTCCTTCCTTTGAGGGATATCTGGCTTTCATTGTGTTGTAGACCCATAACTGGGGCTCCACATTTATTTTGCATATTCCTGTTTCCCAGGGAACTTTGCACTTTGGATTGCTGTGTTGAGACTCTTAAGTGAGGCTCCACGTTGTTTTTTGTAGCTGGTCTCCCTGAGATCAGCTATTGTTGTGTTTGAGTAGTCTCCGAGGCATTGCTCCCGGTTAGCCAGAATCCTACTCCACACTGATGAGGGGCAACACCCCGAAACAGCTGTCTGTGGATGGATACCTAGCTTAGGTTTTCCCTGTCACATCCTTAAAGCTTGTAAAAAAGCGGGATCTTGACATAGGGGCCACTTAATATGGTGGATGTGGTGATCTCTGTAATGGAGACACCCCTTTGCTTGGTTTTCCTTCCTTTGAGGGATATCTGGCTTTCATTGTGTTGTAGACCCATAACTGGGGCTCCACATTTATTTTGCATATTCCTGTTTCCCAGGGAACTTTGCACTTCGGATTGCTGTGTTGAGACTCTTAAGTGAGGCTCCGCTGTGTTTTTTGTAGCTGGTCTCCCTGAGATCAGCTATTGTTGTGTTTGAGTAGTCTCCGAGGCATTGCTCCCGGTTAGCCAGAATCCTACTCCACACTGATGAGGGGCAACACCCCGAAACAGCTGTCTGTGGATGGATACCTAGCTTAGGTTTTCCCTGTCACATCCTTAAAGCTTGTAAAAAAGCGGGATCTTGACATAGGGGCCACTTAATATGGTGGATGTGGTGATCTCTGTAATGGAGACACCCCTTTGCTTGGTTTTCCTTCCTTTGAGGGATATCTGGCTTTCATTGTGTTGTAGACCCATAACTGGGGCTCCACATTTATTTTGCATATTCCTGTTTCCCAGGGAACTTTGCACTTCGGATTGCTGTGTTGAGACTCTTAAGTGAGGCTCTGCAGTGTTTTTTGTAGCTGGTCTCCCTGAGATCAGCTATTGTTGTGTTTTTGCACTATATAAGTTTGGTTTGTGTCCTTCTTACACTGCTTGAGAAAGGTTCCAGTTGGGACCGAAACGTCGCTTGTGCACCTATGGGTAAATAAACAATTTGTTTTTTCATTTTATATTGGAGTGCTGCTCAATTTTTGATTATGTAAAGATATACATATATATATATATATATATATATATATATATATTGTATATAGACAGAAAGAGAAAGAAATAGAGTGAGACAAATATATGCATAGACAATAAGTACCTATACACGTAAAGACACACATTTTATATATACATATCTACACACACAGGCATATATATATATATATATATATATATATATATATATACACTTGTGATGCTCATATTAAGGACAGTGTGTACCCCAAGCAGACCCCCCCCCCTCCTATGGCCTCTGCTTGCTTCTGCTGCTTGTGGAGAGGGGGGCTGCCTAGGGAACACACTGTCCACTATATAAGCAGAAACAAGCAATATGGGGAGGGGGATCCTTTGGCACACTGTTCTCTCTATGATATGCATCAGCAGCAACATGAACTCTGAACTCTGTGAACTCTGCTTGCTGCTGCTGACAGTTTCATGGAGAGCAGTGTGCCTCCCCCCACTCAAATAAAGTCTGGTCCCTGCTGCTGTCCCCCTCCTCCCTCACCACCAGGTCATGAATTTGCAGCCCAGTAGTTACTCACTGTGTCTGTGGTGGCTGGAGTTCTACGGCTGACCGAGCCAGGCAGTGAGCATGTCCCGCCCACTCAGTTCTTTCTGCTGCTGTGTTACACTGGCCAATCAGCAGCAGGAGCCTAGCACTGCTAAAGGCTGATTGGCCAGTGCAGCACCCAGCAGGCAGAGGAGAGTGAGTGACATGCTCAACTGGCTGAAGACATGGCACAGGGTCTGTTCACTGTCTCTAGAGCTGCAGCACACACAACAAAATGTATGTAAAGTAAGAGGGAAGGGAGGCCTGAGCACAGGATTAGCAGGGCATGCCCACACCTCAGATAGGGACTTGGGATGGAAGAAGAGCCATATAGCAGACATTGTAGGGGGCGGAACTTATGTCCTCTCCGGGCCCCCCTGGCCACGGGCCCCGAAGCAGTTGCGTGATCTGCCGCTATTGACGGTACGCCACTGTCTGTGCCATCACCTAGGGTGGCCGCTAGGTAGAGGTCTGAGCATTGAAAGACATGTCCTCGGGTTTGGCGGAGGGTTAGCCACTTGTCCTGTTCCCTGGAGCCTTCTGGCCTGGTGTGACTGGGAATGGTCCCATTAGAATGGGTTTACACATTGATTTTCTGTTGCTTTCTAAAAAGGCAACAAAAATGCAGGAGATTCCTTGTATATAATGCCAGATGACTTGTGAAAAAATTTTCTGAGAAAATTCAAGTACAGTTGTTTTGACTTATTACTACTGATTAGAGATGTGCAAAGTTTTTAAAAATTCCATTTGGCAGCTTCGCCAAAGTTTGGCAAGAAATTTGATTTGTTATGAATTAATTAGTCAAAAATTTCTATAAACCAGTTACACCCAGGCCACTTTGCCTTAGGATCCAGCCATACTGAGCCGCCATGCCATGCTTTGGTTGTGGCCATGCTGCAATGAGGAACCTCGGTGAAGAACAGCGCAGCCAATTAGCCCCGCAGCTTCCTTTTATTTAATAATAAAGTCCTCACTGTATAGTCGGTCTTCATTGTTGATGGAAGCGCAGCACCTTTAATGCGCCGACCGGACCGTTGCTTTGATAGTGAGTACTGTCACAGAAGAAAGCAGAGCCATTGCCGGAGCATTACATAAAAATATTTTACATATATAGACTGCTATGAACGGGTGCCTGGTGGTGTAATGGGGGTCACTAGTCAGACAGGGACAATATACTGTGACACATATGATACTGTGACCAGCATAAGATCATCTTATGCTGGTCACAGTATCATATATGTCACAGTATATTGTCCCTGTTTGACTATTGACCCCCATTACATAAGATGCTATATGTATGTAATCCACACATCCCCCATAGCAGTGTATCATCCAAACATCCCCCATAAGACCCCATTCATACATCCGCATTTTAGTCCGCATCTATTACGCAATTTTGCAGAATAGATGAGGACCCATTCATTGTGAATGGGGCTGGACGTGATGCGGAGAGCACACTATGTGCTCTCCGCTTCCGCATTTGCGGCTCCGCAAAAGATAGAGCATGTCCTATTCTTGTCCGCAGCCTGTGGACAAGAATAGGCATCTCCATGGGGAGTGCCGGCATGGTGTGTTGCCTATCCACAATTTGCGGATCCGCAACACACCACGGACGTGTAAATGGGGCCTTACAGTGCATCATCCACAGATCCCCCCATAACAGTGTCCTCAACAGATCTCCCCATAACAGTGTCATCCACAGTTCCCCCCATAACATTGTAATCCACAGACCACCATTAGTTCAAAACCCACCAAAAGCACACCTTTTGGTTCAAAATATTTTTTTTCTTATTTTTCTCCTCAAAAATCTAGGTGAGTCTTATCATCAGGTGCAGAAAAAAGCAATAGTCTCTGTAAAGGATATTTGTCCCCTCAGGTGCTGCAAATCCTAGAACGACGTGGGTAAAAAAGTCCTCAAATGTAAATGATAAAAGTAGGGATTGCGCTACAAGAGAAGATTCTTTTCTTTTTCTTTTCTTTCTCTAATGTTCGTAGTATTCTTCAGTCAAAACGGACCACATACACTCAATAATTCTCAAAATATGGCATGGAAACCTGAAATATAGTAACAAGACGCACTTTGGTGAAGTATGTTCTGAACACCTATCGCACCTAAAGGGTGCGGTATACTCACAAGACTCCACTTGCAAAACGCGTAGATGGAATTCTCTTGTGTGACTTCGACAGGAGAGCTTTATCCGTGAAGAGGGCGAAGACCGAGAGCCGCAGGTTCACCTTCAGCGTGTATTGATCCAAACCGCGATCCCACCAACAGAGCACCACTTGCAGAAGATATCACCCAACTCACTTTCAAAGATCTCAAAGGAAGGAGGGCGCAAGGATAGTGAAGTACCTACCAGTTTTCACAGATAAAAATTGTTTAATATACTCACAAAAATACAAAGATAAAATCGTATCATGAACAATCTGTGCTGCCCGACCCGGGTTTCGCCATAATGCTTCGTCTGGGGCGTTGATTACTAAGTGGAAACTACTGAGTTTAAGTTCAAGTGGAAAACCTCCCCTATTGCATATGTCATCTGGATTATTTTATAATATTTTCATAAAAAGCAAACGAAAACCACAATAAATGCGATGTTCCGACCACACATGCAAACAACAGGTAAAAATGACTTGAGAAGTAAAAAAGTAAAGATGCAAATAAACCTATATCTCCTCCTACTGCTTAAACCTCTAAGCTCTTTCCTAGACTATGCAGGCATTAATATCACATTCAATGTTTAACCCCTGAGGTTGGATCGTATTCCTTTTTATTCAATACTGCAGTGAAATCTCCTCTACGTATAGGAGTATGTACTAACTCAATCCCAGTAAAGCGCAAACCCTTGGGATTTTTTTGATGGTGGATCTTGAAATGTAAAGAGACACTGTGTGTCTCAAGACCTTTTTTAATATTACAAATATGCTCCTGTATTCGGGTCTTGAGGCTCTGTGTAGTTCTTCCAACATATTGGAGGCCAACGGGCACTCCAATAGATATATAACACCCACATTGTTGCAAGAAATATTACCTCTTATTTTAAAAGTTTCTCCTTTTCTTTTGTTGGATTGTATAATATCAACAGATCTCACCCGATCTTTTTGAATGCGGTTTTTGCATGGTATGCAAAAACCGCACCATGTGAATTTGCCCTTGGTGGCAACTGTGCGTTTTTTGTTAGTTGCAAAACTAGCACTGTGTACTAGTCTATTGGTGATTGACTGCTCTCTTGAAAACTACAGGGGATTTGTCTGGTATGTCTTTGTTTAGAACTGGGTCATTCTTTAATATATGCCAATTTTTATGGATCATATTTTTAATTTGACCCACTTTGGTGTTGTACTGGGTTAGGAACATATATCTGAAATCATTTTTTTGCTGATCTTTCTTCTTGCTTGCCTGCGGATAATTTGCATCGCGTTTTGCTTCTGTCTCTTTTCTACAAAGGTCCAAATATTCTTCCTCATAGCCTTTTTCTAAAAATGTTTCTTTTATCACCTGACTCTGTTCTTTATAGTCTTCTGTTTTAGTGCAGTTTTTAGAAATACGTTGAAACAGATTTTTCGGTACATTCTTGAGCCAAGATGTATGATGGCAACTGTTTCATTCTATGTATGTGTTCACATCCACAGTTTTAAAAAAGGTCTTAGTTTTCAGTCTACTATCCTCCACAAAAATTACTAGATCAAGGAAATCTACAGAGATAGCACTTATGTGGCTGGTGAACTTTAGGTTAAATTGGTTTTTATTGATGTCCGTTATAAAGGTCTCTAGACCTTCTTTCTCACTTTGCCAAATAAGGAGGCAATCGTCTATGTACCTTTGCCATACTATTAGTTGACCCTTTCCTAGATTTTTATTAAGGACCATGTCAATTCTTTCTCTCTCCCACATGGTTATAAATAAATTGGCGAGGCTGGGGGCTAATTTCGCCTCCATCGCCACGCCAGAATGCTGTAGATAGAAAGAATCACTATGAAGAAAATAATTGTGGGTGAGACAAAAAACCACACACTCCAAAACAAAACTTTTTTGATCTATCCCCATATGTGGGTCACTATCTAAGGCTTCTTATCATCAGGTGCGTCTTATAAAGCAAAAAATACAGTATCTGGTGGTGGTATCTATCCCTTGTCAGGACCTCCAAGGCACATACAGGTGGTGCCAGACACGGGATCATCCCCAATTGGGAGGCTATCACATTTATAGGCAGGGCCAACAGACTATAGGGGCAGCATTAAGGGCAAGATATTTTCCTTCCTATCAATACAATGGCCAACGCCTTGGTACTCCTTCTACTGGTGAAGGTAATCTTTGACTAATTTAGACTGCAGTGACGCCAGCTATTTATCGAGATTTTCTCTGATGATTCTACATATCGGATCTATGATTTTTTGGAAATAAGTTATGGCTTTCAAAGTCGCATGTATATACATGAAAATAGGAAATGTGTCTGGTCAGGAAACGGGGGGGGGGGGGGATAAATGGCCCAGTCTAAAATTGGTTAACCCCTTAAGGACATAGGACGTATGGGTACGCCCTAATGTCCGAGTCCTTAAGGACACAGGGCGTACCCATACGTCCTAAATTAAATCGCATATAGAAAAAAAATAATCGCTAGAAACAAGGTTCCTGCTGTAATCGTGCAGCAGGAACCATGATCATATGCCGAGGGGGGTCCTGTGACCCCCCTGTATCGGCGATCGCTGCACACCGCAGGTCGATTCAGACCTGAGGTTTGCAGCGCTTTGCGATGTATCTGATCCCCGCGGTCTATGGCCGTGGGGATCAGATACTTTAAATTGCCGGCAAATGTTTTTTTTTATTCCTATAACCTTGCGGGCGGTGTGGTAGGCGGTGCGCAGGCGGCACGGAGGGCGGGCGGGCGCGCGATCCTCTGCCTGCCACTCCGCTCATTTTCAGGATGGCCGAGCGTCGCAAGCAGAGTGTCAGCACATTGCTGACACTCTGTTTGCCCCTCCCCTGCAGGCACGGATGTCAGCCTATTAACCCCTTCCATGCCGCGGTCCGTAGGGACCGCTGTATGGAAGTGGTTAAGGGGGAGGGAGCTGCTGTGGGAGGCTGCTGTGCCTGGTGCAGCCCCCCTAGCTCCAGTCCCCAGCTTCCCTCCCTCCCCATCCTCCACTGCTCTGTTATAGCAGTGGAGGACGGTAACCATGGCAACAGGATGCCAAGTAAGAAATACAGTACAGTACATTATATAATGTACTGTACTGTATTATACAGACACCAGATCCACTGGATCTTCAAGAACCAAGTGGGTCTGGGTCCAAAAAAAATGTAAGAAAAGGTAAAAACAAAAAAACACATTCATCACTAATAAAAAAGAAAAAAAATACACTACACATGTTATATATCACCGTATCCGTAACGACCTGATATATAAAATGGATTTGTTACTTTCCCCGTACGGTGAACGTCATTAAAAAAAATAAAAAAACTATGATAAAATTGAAATTTTGCCTACCTCACTTACCAAAAAAGTTAATAAAAGTGATCAAAAAAGTTGTATCTATACCCAAATGCTAATACTAATTAAACCGTTACCTCGTCCCGCAAGAAATTATACCTTATCTAAGATAATCGCTCCCAAAATAAAAAAATTATGGCTCTCAGGCTATGCAGACACTAAAACATGATTTTATTTTGTTTCAAAAATATGATTGTGTAAAACCTAAATAAATAAATAGAAAGTAGACATATTAGGTATCACCGCGTCCGTAAGAACCTGAACTATAAAAATAACCCATGGCCTAACCCCTCAGGTGAATACCGCAAAAAATAAATAAAATAAAAACTGTGTTAAAAGACATTTTTTGTCACCTTACATCACAAAACGTCTAATAGCAAGCGATCAAAAGTCATATACACTCCAAAATAGTGATTTTAAAACCGTCATCTCATCCCGCAAAAAATGATACCCTACCTAAGAAAATCGCCCAAAAAATAAAAAAATTATGGCTCCTAGGCTATGCAGAAACTAAAACATGATTGTTTTTTGTTTTAAAAAATTATATGATTGTGTAAAACCTAAATAAATAAATAAAAAGTAGACATATTATGTATCGATGCGTCCGTAAGAACCTGAACTATAAAAATAACACATGAACTAACCCCTCAGGTGGACACCCCAAAAAAAAAAAAAATACTGTAAAAAGCAGTTTTTTGTTACCCAACATCACAAAAAGTGTGACAGCAAGCGATCAAAAAGTCAGATGCACCCCAATATAGTGCCATTAAAACCATCATCTCATCCCACAAAAAATTAGCCCCTACCTAAGGCAATTGGACAAAAACGAAAAAAAACTGACTCTCAGACTATGGAGATACTAAAATAGTTTTTGGTTTGTTTAACAAAGGATATTATAGTGTAAAACCTAAATAAATTAAAAAGAGTAGACATATTAGGTATTGCCACGTCCGTAAGAATCTGCTCTATAAAAATAACACATGACCTAACCCCTCAGAATAACACAGTCACAAAAATAAAATAAATACGGTCCCAAAACAGCTATTTTTTCCAAATTTTCCATTTTAATCATTTTTTTCCAGTAGCAAAGCTCAAGGGTTAACAGTCAAACTAAACTCTATTTTTTATATGTGGTTGTAAACTGCTTTATGGACAAACGGCAGGGCGCAGAAGGAAAGGAATGCCATATGGTTTTTGGAAGGCAGATTTTGACGGACTGGTTTTTTGACACTATGTCACATTTGAAGCTCCTCTGATGCACCCCTAGAGTAGAAACTCCATAAAATTGACCGCATATAAGAAACCACACCCCTCAAGGTATTCAAAACTGATTTTACAAACTTTATTAACCCTTTAGGTGTTCCTCAAGAGTTTATGGCAAATGGAGATGAAATTTCAGAATTTCCATTTTTTATTACCTTGTCTCACAAAAATGTATTATAGAGCAACCAAAAATCATACGTACCCTAAAAATAATACCACCAAAACTGCCACCTTATCCAGTAGTTTCCAAAATGGGGTCACATTTTTGGAGTTTCTACTCTAGGGGTGCATCAGGGGGGCTTGAAATGGGCCATGGTGTAAATAAACCAGTCCATCAAAATTTGCCTTCCAAAAACCATATGGCGTTCCCTTCCTTCTGTGCCCTGCCGTTTGGCGATACAGCAGTTTACAATCACATATGGGGTGTTTCTGCAAACTATAGAATCAGGGCTATAAATATTGGGTTATGTTTAGCTGTTAACCCTTGCTTTGTTCCTGGATAAAATGGATTCAAATGGAAAATTTGCCAAAAATCAAATTTTATGTCCATTGGCCATGAACTCTTGTGGAACACCTAAAGGGTTAACAACAATTGTAAAATCATTTTTGAATACCTTGAGGGGTGTAGTTTCTAGAATGGGGTCATTTTTGGGTGGTTTATTTTATGTAAGCCTCACAAAGTGACTTCAGACTTAAACTGGTCCTTAAAAATTGGGTTTTTGAAATTTTCTGAAAATTTTCAAGATTTGCTTCTAAACTTCAAAGCCTTGTAACGTCCCCAAAAAATAAAATGGCATTCCCAAAATGATCCAAACATGAATTTTTCCAAATTTTGGGTAAATTTTGTATTATTTTATACAAAAAAATGAACTTTTCAGAATGGCCCAGATAAGTAAAAGCGTTTTAACGTTATCACCACATAAAGTGACACTGTTCAGATTTAGAGATGGCCCGAACTATTCGCCGGCGAACAGTTCCCGGCGAACATAGCTTGTTCGCGTTCGCCTCAGCGGGCGAACATATGCGATGTTCGGTCCGCCCCCTATACATCATCATTGAGCAAACTTTGACCCTGTACCTCACAGTCAGCAGACACATTCCAGCCAATCAGCAGCATACCCTCCCTCCCAGACCCTCCCACCTCCTGCACAGCATCCATTTTAGATTCATTTGGAATTTGCAGTCTTAGTGAGAGGAGGGAGAGTGTAGTTGCTGCTGATTTAATAGGGAAATCGATAGCTAGGCTAGTGAATTCAGTGTCCACTCCAGTCCTGAAAGACTCATCTGATCTCTGCTGTAAGGACAGTGTCCTGACAGCACCCCAAAAAGCCCTTTTTAGGGCTGCAACATTAGTCTGCTTTTTTTTCCCTTTATATGCATATTGCAATTGCATGGCCTGCCTGTGTGTGAGGAGCTGCAGGCCCACAGACTGTAGTGTGTGCCCACTGCCAGTGCCCACCCCTGTCATCCCGTGTGGCACAGGACTTTGCATCAACAAAAAGGCATTTAATTTTTACACTTTAATCTAAGGTTAGTTGCCTGCCAGTGTGTGTCAGGCTGACTTCCAGTGACTGTAGTGTGCCCACTGCCAGTGCCTACCACTCATACCGGCTGGCAGAGGACTTTGCATCAAAAAAGGCATTTAATTTTTACTCTTTAGTGTAATTTCAGCTGCTTGCCTGCTGCTAGCGTGTGTCAGGCCGACTTCCACTGACTGTAGTGTGCCCACTGCCAGTGCCCACCCCTGTCATCCCATGTGGCACAGGACTTTGCATCAAAAAAAGGCATTTAATTTTTACACTTTAATCTAAGTTTAGTTGCCTGCCAGTGTGTGTCAGGCTGACTTCCAGTGACTGTAGTGTGCCCACTGCCAGTGCCCACCACTCATACCGGCTGGCACAGGACTTTGCATAAAAAAAGGCATTTAATTTTTACACTATAGTGTAATTTCAGCTGCTTGCCTGCTGCTAGTGTGTGTCAGGCCGACTTCCACTGACTGTAGTGTGCCCACTGCCAGTGCCCACCCCTGTCATCCCGTGTAGCACAGGACTTTGCATCAAAAAAAGGCATTTAATTTTTACACTTTAATCTAAGGTTAGTTGCCTGCCAGTGTGTGTCAGGCTGACTTCCAGTGACTGTAGTGTGCCCACTGCCAGTGCCCACCACTCATATCGGCTGGCACAGGACTTTGCATAAAAAAAGGCATTTAATTTTTACACATTAGTCTAATTTCAGTTGCTTGCCTGCTGCCAGTGTGTGTCAGGCCCACTTCCACTGACTGTAGTGTGCCCACTGCCAGTGCCAACCACTGATACCGGGTGGCACAGTAGCTTGCCGATAAATAAGGCATTTAATTTTTACACATTAGTCTAAATTCAGTTGCTTGCCTGCTGCCAGTGTGTGTCAGGCCCACTTCCACTGACTGTAGTGTGCCCACTGCCAGTGCCCACCACTGATGCCGGGTGGCACAGTACCACTTATCGAAAAAAAAATGACAGGCAGAGGCAGGCCACCCCGCAGGGGCCGTCGTGGTCGTGGTGCTGTGATTTCCACTGTCCCTGGAATAATGCCTAGTGTTCAGAGGCCATGTACCCTGAACCCGAAAAATTCTGAGGACGTAGTTGACTGGCTTAGACAGGACACCCAATCTTCAACAGCTTCCGCTAAGAACCTTTACGCACCATCCTCCTCCAGCTCAGCTTTGGTCACCTGCTCTCAAGTTACCACGCACCCGCCCGCCGCTGATAGGAATAGTACTAGTTAAGACACCAGAGAAACTTGAGATTAAGCAGCTCTCACCTGTTTGATTTCCACAAAGTTGGTGCACGGACACGGATCATGGACCAACCGATCCCAGTACAAATTGAAAAACAAAGTCCAGCTCCTTCTTGCGGATAAAAAATCTTCAATCTTTATTTCATATCTCCAGTATAAAAACTTGACATAGAGGTATTCACATTCGTCTACGCGTTTCGGACCATATCACATCAGGGTCCTTACTCATGACAAACTTTTAAAACACTGGTGTTAACAGGTGTTGTAATTAAACTGGTGCATACAGATTCACAATGCAAGGAATTGTGGGTAAGGAAGAGGTGTTTCCCTCTCTCCCCATAAATGTCTGTCCAGTGTTTTAAAAGTTTGTCATGAGTAAGGACCCTGATGTGATATGGTCCGAAACGCGTAGACGAATGTGAATACCTCTATGTCAAGTTTTTATACTGGAGATATGAAATAAAGATTGAAGATTTTTTATCCGCAAGAAGGAGCTGGACTTTGTTTTTCAATAGTTAAGACACCACTCATATAGGGTGTCACAGCACATTGCTCTGTGCACGCGCAGTGCCCCAATTTGGGAGTATGAGGACCAACCAAGCTGCTTTTTCCATCTCCCGGTTCCTGAAATCAATTCAGTTTGGTGTATGAGAGTTTGGTCTGTCATTGTGAAGGCAGTCGAAGGTACCAGGCCTAAATTTTTTTTCACAAAAGGCAATCCCTGATATGGGATGTAACAGGGATTAAACTGATGAGAATAGTACTACAGAAAATACCACTCATATCGGGTGTGACAGTAAATTGCACGGCGCAGACGCAGTGACCGTGGATTAAAACAGAGTGGAGGGAGCCAGCGTTTTTTTAACCATCTCCCGTTCGAAAAATCTATTCAATAAATGGCCCCCAGATTGGGGACGTTAGAGGGATTAAACTGATGAGAATAGTACTATAGAAAATACTACTCATATCGGGTGTGAGAGTAAATTGCACGGCGCAGAAGCAGTGACCGTGGATTAAAACAAAGGGAGAGGAGCCAGCGTTTTTAACCATCTCCCGTTCGAAAAATCTATTCAATTGACCTTTCGGGGACCCTTGGTGTTGTACGTGGCTGGGTGGAGGAAGAAACCTTCAATGACATCACCGGGACGTGGCTAGCTTGGTATCCAACCTTGTGCAAATGGGGAGTTTGCGGTTGTGCAAATGGACTGTTTGCGGTGCATTAAAAGAGGAGTTTGGTATGTCAATGTCTTTGAAGCGGGCGTAACCCTTACACTACCTGATTGTATACACACACTGGATGTTTTAAAGCATGTTATTCCAAACAATTTAGGAATGTTACGTGATTTATGCCCTTTATGGATTAAAACCCGACTCTGCGTCCACTACGTAATTTTCCATGGGAGTTTTGCCATGGATCCCCCTCCGGCATGCCACAGTCCAGGTGTTAGTCCCCTTGAAACAACTTTTCCATCACTATTGTGGCCAGAAAGAGTCCCTTTGGTTTTTAAAATTCGCCTGTCTATTGAAGTCTATGGCGGTTCGTCCGGTTCGCGAACATTTGCGGAAGTTCGCGTTCGCTGTTCGTGAACTGAAAATTTTATGTTCGCGACATTACTAGTCAGATTTGCAAAAAATGGCCTGGTCCTTAAGGTGAAATAGGGCTGTGTCCTTAAAGGGTTAATGAACATGCTATGTCAGAACAATGTGTTCTTTGCCTTGTATGCACAAAGCCTTCATAGATATGACAGATGGAATACTCTTTTGTATGCACTCAGTTATGTATGCTGAAAAAAGGCAAACACCACTGAGAAGTTAATAAATATTATGTAATGTGAAACATTATATGAACCATTTGTTAAACATCCTTCACTTGTCAGACCACAACTATTCACTCCTAGCAGTAAAATATTTCTTATTTCTCCCTATATGACCTAGACAAGCTGTACTGTCTGCATTTCCTGCATTTCTGTGCCATTGTGCTCTACAATTATTATCCTCCATGGGAAGGGAGACTACACATGGGAGGGAAACATAGAAGTCACCAGTACATAATAAATGGTAAAACACTGGGTAACACTGACATGGAAAAGGACCTAGAAATGTAAGTAGACAATAAACTTAACTGTAGAAATCAGCGTCTGTCAGCTGTTGCCAAGCCCGATAAGATTATGGGTTGCAACAAAGGGGACATACTGAAGATGCACACAATGAGAACATATAAGGGCATTTATTAAACTGGTGTAAAGTAGAACTGGCTTAGATACCCATAGCAACCAATCCGATTCCACCTTTCATTTTCCAAAGGAGCTGTCAAAAATTAAAGGTGGAATCTGATTTGTTGTTATGGGCAACTAAGCCAGTTCTACTTTATACCAGTTTGATAAATTACCCTAATAGTTTTGCCACTTTACAAATCACTAGTCAGAATTCACATGGAGTACTGTGTACAGTTCTAGGCTCCTATGCGCAAGAAATATATAGCTTTGCTGGATAAGGTTCAGAGGAGGGTTCGGGAATGGGTGGACTACAGAAATCAGAAACATTATCAATATAAGGGTTATTCAGTTTAGAAAAAACAGGATTTAGGGGAGATCTAATAACCGTGTATAAATATATCAGGGATCAGTACAGAGAGCTCTCCCATCATCTATTTATACCCAGGACTGTGACCATGACGAGGGAACATCCTCTGCATCTAGAGGAAAGAATGTTTGTACACAAACATTGAAGAGGGTTCTTTAACCCGTTCACTACCAGTGCTGTACATGTACAGCACTGGAGCTATGGGCAGACGGGTCTCCGCTGTTTCAAATAGCAGAGACCTGCAGTTAATGACCACGACAGACAATAATGTGGTCATTAAAGATAGATGCAGTGATAAAGTGAGATCACCGCATCTAAAGGGTGAAAACCCCAGAAGCGGCTTCTTACCAGTATCCTCTGCAGCCAATGAGGATGCTGGTAATTGGATACAATACCCTGGGTCTCTTTGAAGAGACCAAGGGTATTGAAGCTGCACTTTTTATTTTTCATCTTGTAGGTTCAAATATGAGCTTCAAAATCACAACAAAAAGTAAAAAACTGTTAAAAATATATAAAAAACTAAAAATTTATAAAAAATTACCCCCTTTCCATAGAATAAAAAAATAAATTCATAAATAATAAAAAATATATACAAATGTGCATCACAACATCCGAAATCATCTGTAATAGTTTTCCAATACAGCTAATGGTGTAACAATTTGCAATTTCTTCATCGCTTCTCTTACCCAATTTAATAAACCAAAATATAATAAAATGTGATCAAAAAGTCACACACACTCCAAAATGGTATCAATAAAAACTACAGATTGTCCAGCAAAAAAATGAGCCGTCACACAGGTCAGTAGATATAACTATAAAAAAGTTATGAGGGTCAGAATATGGTGATGTAAAAAAAAATGGTGGTATCGTTGTAATCATACTGACCCAAACAATGAAGACCACAGGTCAGTTTTTCTGCAAAGGAAAGAAAACCCAATAAAAAGGTGGTGGAATTGTGTTGTTTTTTTCTAATTCCACCCCATTTGGAATTTTGTTCCTGCTTCCCACTACATTGTATGGCATATTAAATGGTGGCATTAGAAAGTACAATTTGTCTCACAAATAAATAAGCTGTGATACAGCTACGTAAACAGAAAAATAAAAAAGTTATGCCTCAAGGAAAATAGGGAAGAAAAATGAAAACGCAAAAACGAAAATGATGTGAACGCATTGCACCCGCACTGAATCCTGACCCATTCATTTCAATGGGTCTGTGTACATGAGCGTTTTTTTTCACGCATCTCTTGTGTGTTGCGTGAAAATCGCAGCATGTTCTATATTCTGCGTTTTTCACGCATCCCTAGCCCCATAGAAATGAATGGGGCTGCGCGAAAAACGCATTGCATCCGCAAGCAAGTGCGGGTGCGTTGCGTTTTTCACTGATGGTTGCTAGGAGATGTTGTTTGTAAACCTTCAGTTTTTTATCACGCGCGTGAAAAACGCGTCAAAACGCATTGCACCCGCGCGGAAAAAACTGAACAACTGAACGCAATTACAGGCAAAACTGAATGGCTTTGCCTGTGAAATCGCACAGTTTTCACTGAACGCATCCGCAACGCATCCGGACCTAATCCGGACACGCTCGTGTGAAAGGGGCCTAAGTATGTAGAAAATATTCACGGCACGGATATATGATGAAACTTAATGTAGAATATTTATTCCATCCGCATATAATTTTCAAGATATACGTCCAAATTTTTGGTCCATCCCTGAACCTAGGTCATGGCCTATATAAAAATTGTATATAATACAAATGAAAAGCCGAATTACATATGTTGACAAATAATAACTAAAGAAAGAAAATGGAAGGGGGGAAAGGGAAAAAGAAATAGCAAAAAGAAGCAAAAGAAATAGAAGAACACGGTCACATTTGTGAGTATGGATATATCATCAAGTGTAGAAATCATCAGAGAGGCATTAAGCAATTAATATATAGAGACAACTAAATATGGCTCGTTTGCTACAGTAAATCGGAAAGTGGTTAAAAAAGTGTTATAGTACTGATAATGGAGAGGCTGGCTCAGACATACATAGCCTGGTGCTTAGGCAAAGTACAAAAAGAACGGCAAGAAATACATTAAAGTGCAAGATAAAACCAGAGGTGGCACTTAACAGCAAGTATATAGCAGATCATCGGCATACCCTGTAAGGCTACATGTACAATATTTCGATGGGTACATACCGAGAAATCAGAAGCGTGCTTGGGGATGGGTGGCTTTGCACAAACTATACAGTGCATGCCCCGTTTTATAGCGGTGTTTCTGCGCTGCAAGTAAGTCACATGATCAACATGTGATGTTATTACGCATGTGCAAGTGAGGGCGGAAGTGCCAATAACTTAGCACAGGGCTGTGTAAATGAATTAAAGTTAAGTAAATGGTCAGTATAAGGGAAGCGGTGCCCCGATATCACACAAGCAACATGGATACAAGATAAAGCCAATTTTATAAGATATGCGCAAGTTTAACTAAACAATAATATTATTATTGATATTCAAGTGGTAACAATAAAATGATTGCTGATATTCAAGTGGTAACACATTGTTTACTGTACCAATAAGGGAAACACATATAAACCATACTGACAAGGGGGGGGGGGGTATGCTTTAATGAGATCGCTTAGTGGGAGAGTAAATATAAACGGACACTGAACTGACAATGGATTAGTAAATGTGCACATATATATGCTAAAACAATTACTATACCTTCGGGATAATGTCACCTAGTCTGTGTAGGAGGAGAATAACAATTAATTGGGATAGAGGAAACTGGTCAAAGTATAGGATTAAATAATCAAGTCGAAATCACGGTTGAGTCCCATTGGGTACAGAGTCTTGAGCTCATGAATCCAATAGGACTCCCACTTTCTCAACAAGAGTTTACCATTAACACCCCTACGTGGAACCAAAACCTGTTCCAAAATTTGAAATTTAAGTTGACTAATTTGATGATTAGTGTTAATAAAATGCTGGGGTATGGGAAGTTCATATTTTCTACAACGAATGTCGGACTTATGTTTACTGATGCTGTCTCGCACACATTGGGAATTGGGAAATTTTATAGACATTTCTGCTAAGCGTTGTTTTTTTTAAAATGGGATCACTAACTATCCTGGTCACTCAGGTGAACTGGGATCTAGGGAGAGAATTCTTAGTGTTCCTCGATGACAATAGGAGTGTATTTCTATCAGTGGGTTTGAGGATGATTTTGTATACCCCCATGTATCATATCAGAGATATGTGCCATCATACCACAGATACATTGATGACATTTTTTGTGTCTGGACAGGTGATAAAAAGTCATTTAACATGTTTCACACTTACCTCAATAGTATTGACAACGACCTTCAATTCACGGCCCATATCAAAGAGACTAGTATTAATTTTTGGGATACCACCATTTGAGATGAGCGAATCGATGCTGATGAAGTGGAATTGTTCATATCGCACCAAATGCGAACTTCCTTGCGATTCATGGTAACGAATCACATTTTTTCTTAAAATGGCTGCTGCATGTTTGAGGACATGGAGAAAGGAACTCTAGGAAGATGGGATCACCTATAAAGTCATGCCATGCAGGGTCCCCCTGCAGTTAGATATCTAAGTATCTCCCCCAGTCTCACCAGAGCTCAGTGACAGACCAGAATCAGGGCTTTCTGTGTGGGTGGAGGAAACATAGCCCCGCTCTCCAGCCTTTGGCTGCACTTGCTCTAGGCTGCAATGCCCAAACATCTGACTGGGCCTTCTGCTGCATCTGACCCACAGGCTCTGACCTCAGCTGCCGGACTGCAGGAGCTCCCAGGACCCTCCTATTAAATCACCTGGTAAGTCCATCTAGTAAGAAGCATGCAGCAGTGTCTGTGGAGGAGGGGGTGCAGGACTGCTGGGATCACACTCTCATTGTAGCAGCCCTGCACTGCCCTCAAGTACTGATGGTCACTGACCTGTGAGTTCCCACTGTCAGCTCCCGGTTTTTCCTGTGCCCCCTGTGGCTCTGTGTAAGCTTCTTGCGTCCTGTGGGCTCCCTGTGACTGCAGGGAACAACCAAACGGCATGCTCGTGTGGTGCTTGTGATGTGGCCGTGCTGTGTTCAGTTGCCACAGAGGGCTGTCTGGGCCATAGAGGGCTCTAGATAAACTAATAAAGACAACATTGTTCAGGTGGTCTGCATTATTAATGAGGGGGGTTGGAGTATAGATTGAGAAGCTGAGTCCAAATATATATTTTTTTCAGTATTTGGGGGGAGATGACCAGGACTGCTAATAAAGGAATCTGTAAAGCTATGTCACACATTGTGGCCGTATCACAGCCAGATACCCCTTAACAGGGTGTCATCCACAGATCCCCCATAACAGTGTGTCACTCGCACGTTACCCATAACAGTGTGACATCCACAGATCCCAAATAACAGTGTGTCATCCACACGTTCCCCATAACATTGTCCTCCACATACCCCCCATAACAGTGTGTCATCCACAGATCATCTATAACAGTGTACTCCACAGATCCTCCATGACATTGTCATCCACAGATCCCCCATAACAGTGGGTCACCCACACGTTCCTCATAACAATGTGCATGCGCAGCATTAACTCCATTCACTACTATAGAATTTCTAAAAATAGCAGAGCCAGTGATCAGCTATTATCAGAACACTCATAGCATAATGGAGAATAACTGTGCATGCACATTGTGCTCTCCCTTCACTTCAGGGGCCCGGATGGGACAGCTCCTTTTCTCAGCTTGTGGCTTTATAAACTACAACCATGGAAAAAGAGAAGTGCCCAGACTATTCATAACGTGTGGTCCATGTCCACAATTCCCATTGAAAATGGGAATGAATGAAAATCCAGGCCAAAACTGCATCAAAAAGTGTTTTATAAAATTAGTCAGAAAAAAAACACTTAAAAAAAAATGATGCGATTCTGCATTAGTTTTTTTTAAGCACAGAAAATACTCTGTGGGAACATACCCAAAGAGGCTGCAGGATCAGCAGCTTACAGTTGAAAGGCTAAAGAGATATAATGTGGCATTCTACACTCAGCTGCTGTGGTTGCAACCGCTGTCACACGGAAAGTGGGGCCCCAAATTCGTAAATATTGGACTAGCAGTTTGACAGAACTTTGTAGGTAAACTACAAAGTTTTGTCAAACTGCTAGTTCAACATTTCCGGATTTGGGGACCCACTTTCAATTTTGCCCAGGGTCACACCCTTCACAGCATTTTATGTAAAACAGGGTTCGGTAGGAGAGGTTACAGCCTGGGTAATAGGAACAATCCTATTACACCTTGCTGCACTGACTGGGGATCAAAATACACATTATACAGCTCTGTAATTCAAGCAAACCGGTCTTCTTATTGGGCTGCAAGTGCTGTTTGACACAAGCATTAACAGGATTTATTACAAGGAAATTTCATTTTTACCCTTTAATCTAAGGTTAGTTGCCTGCCAGTGTGTGTCAGGCCGACTTCCACTGCATGTTGTGTGCCCACTGCCAGTGCCCACCACTCATACCGTGTGGCACAGGACTTTGCATCAAAAAAAGGCATTTTATTTTTACCCTTTAATCTAAGTTTAGTTGCCTGCCAGTGTGTCAGGCCGACTTCCACTGACTGTAGTGTGCCCACTGCCAGTGCCCACCACTCATACCATGTGGCACAGGACTTTGCATCAAAAAAAGGCATTTCATTTTTACCCTTTAATCTAAGTTTAGTTGCCTGCCAGTGTGTCAGGCCGACTTCCACTGACTGTAGTATGCCCACTGCCAATGCCCACTACTCATACCATGTGGCACAGGACTTTGCATCAAAAAAAGGCATTTTATTTTTACCCTTTAATATAATGTTAGCTGCCTGCCAGTGTGTGTCAGGCCGACTTTCACTGACTGTAGTGTGCCCACTGCCAGTGCCCACCACTCATACCGTGTGGCACAGGACTTTGCATCAAAAAAAGGCATTTCATTTTTACCCTTTAATCTAAGGTTAGTTGCCTGCCAGTGTGTGTCAGGCCGACTTCCACTGACTGTAGTGTGCCCACTGCCAGTGCCCACCACTCATACCGTGCGGCACAGGACTTTGCATCAAAAAAAGGCATTTCATTTTTACCCTTTAATCTAAGGTTAGTTGCCTGCCAGTGTGTGTCAGGCCAACTTCCACTGACTGTAGTGTGCCCACTGCCAGTGCCCACCACTCATACCGTGTTGCACAGGACTTTGCATAAAAAAAAGCATTTCATTTTTACCCTTTAATCTAAGGTTAGTTGCCTTCCAGTATGTGTCAGGCCGACTTCCACTGACTGTAGTGTGCCCACTGCCAGTGCCCACCACTCATACCGGATGGCACAGGACTTTGCATAAAAAAAAGCTTTTAATTTTTACCCTTTAATCTAAGGTTAGTTGCCTGCCAGTGTGTGTCAGGCCGACTTTAACTGACTGTAGTGTGCCCACTGCCAGTGCCCACCACTCATACCGTGTGGCACAGGACTTTGCATCAAAAAAAGGCATTTAATTTTTCCCTTTAATCTAAGGTTAGTTGCCTGCCAGTGTGTGTCAAGCCGACTTCCACTGACTGTAGTGTGCCCACTGCCAGTGCCCACCACTCATACCGGGTGGCACAGGACTTTGCATAATAAAAGGCATTTAATTTTTACCCTTTAATCTAAGGTTAGTTGCCTGCCAGTGTGTGTCAGGCCAACTTCCACTGACTGTAGTGTGCCCACTGCCAGTGCCCACCACTCATACCGTGTTGCACAGGACTTTGCATAAAAAAAAAGCATTTCATTTTTACCCTTTAATCTAAGGTTAGTTGCCTTCCAGTATGTGTCAGGCCGACTTCCACTGACTGTAGTGTGCCCACTGCCAGTGCCCACCACTCATACCGGATGGCACAGGACTTTGCATAAAAAAAAGCTTTTAATTTTTACCCTTTAATCTAAGGTTAGTTGCCTGCCAGTGTGTGTCAGGCCGACTTTAACTGACTGTAGTGTGCCCACTGCCAGTGCCCACCACTCATACCGTGTGGCACAGGACTTTGCATCAAAAAAAGGCATTTAATTTTTCCCTTTAATCTAAGGTTAGTTGCCTGCCAGTGTGTGTCAAGCCGACTTCCACTGACTGTAGTGTGCCCACTGCCAGTGCCCACCACTCATACCGTGTGGCACAGGACTTTGCATAATAAAAGGCATTTCATTTTTACCCTTTAATCTAAGGTTAGTTGCCTGCCAGTGTGTGTCAGGCCGACTTCCACTGACTGTAGTGTGCCCACTGCCAGTGCCCACCACTCATACCGTGCGGCACAGGACTTTGCATCAAAAAAAGGCATTTCATTTTTACCCTTTAATCTAAGGTTAGTTGCCTGCCAGTGTGTGTCAGGCCAACTTCCACTGACTGTAGTGTGCCCACTGCCAGTGCCCACCACTCATACCGTGTTGCACAGGACTTTGCATTAAAAAAAAGCATTTCATTTTTACCCTTTAATCTAAGGTTAGTTGCCTTCCAGTATGTGTCAGGCCGACTTCCACTGACTGTAGTGTGCCCACTGCCAGTGCCCACCACTCATACTGGATGGCACAGGACTTTGCATAAAAAAAGGCTTTTAATTTTTACCCTTTAATCTAAGGTTAGTTGCCTGCCAGTGTGTGTCAGGCCGACTTTAACTGACTGTAGTGTGCCCACTGCCAGTGCCCACCACTCATACCGTGTGGCACAGGACTTTGCATCAAAAAAAGGCATTTAATTTTTCCCTTTAATCTAAGGTTAGTTGCCTGCCAGTGTGTGTCAAGCCGACTTCCACTGACTGTAGTGTGCCCACTGCCAGTGCCCACCACTCATACCGGGTGGCACAGGACTTTGCATAATAAAAGGCATTTCATTTTTACCCTTTAATCTAAGGTTAGTTTCCTGCCAGTGTGAGTCAGGCTGACTTACACTGACTGTAGTGTGCCCACTGCCAGTGCCCACCACTCATACCGTGTGGAACAGGACTTTGCATCAAAAAAAGGCATTTAATTTTTACCCTGTAATCTAAGGTTAGTTGCCTGCCAGTGTTTGTCAGGCCCACTTCCACTGACTGTAGTGTGCCCACTGCCAGTGCCCACCACTCATATCGGGTAGCACAATAGCTTGCCTATAAATAAGGCATTTAATTTTTACCCTTTAATCTAAGGTTAGTTGCCTTCCAGTGTGTGTCAGGCCGACTTCCACTGACTGTAGTGTGCCCACTGCCAGTGCCCACCACTCATACTGGGTGGCACAGTACCTTGCACGCATAGTACCACTAATAAAAAATAAAAAAATGACAGGCAGAGACAGGCCACCCCGCAGGGGCCGTCGTGGTGCTGTGATTTCCTTGGGCCCTAGAATAATGCCCAGTGTTCAGAGGCCACATACCCTGAGCTCGAAAAATTCTGAGGACATAGTTGACTGGCTTACACAGGACACCCAATCTTCAACAGCTTCCGCTCGGAACCTTGTCGCACCATCCTCCTCCAGCTCAGCTTCGGGCAACTCTCAAGCTATCACTCGCCCGCCCGCCACCACTACCAACACCAGCACCACAGCCACTTCATTTGATCTGTCAGAGGATTTATTTACTCATCAGTTGGAAGAAATGAGTGATGCGCAACCATTATTGCCAGAGAATGTTGATAACAGGGATATGTCTCAGTCAGGCAGCATTACACACATGGGCGTACGGTGTGATGATGATGATGTTGTACCCGCTGCTGCTTCCTTTGCTGAATTGTCAGATACAAGTGAAGCGGTTGATGATGACGATGTGTCCGTGGATGTCACGTTGGTGCCCGCTCGAAGAGAAGAAGAACAGGGGGAAAGTTCAGATGGGGAGACAGAGAGGAGGAGGAGATGAGTTGGAAGCAGGGGGAGGTTGTCGCAAGGAGCTAGTGGCACAGTCAGACAGCATGTATCGCCACCCAGGGTTAGCCAGACAGCACGCCAATCAACGCATGCTGTTGCCACCACCAGAATGCAATCATTGCAAAGCTCAGCAGTGTGGCATTTTTTTTGTGTGTCTGCCTCTGATAACAGCCATGCCATTTGCAACCTGTGCCAAAAGAAACTGAGTCGTGGAAAGTCCAACACCCACCTAGGTACAACTGCTTTGCGAAGGCACATGATCTCACATCACAAACGCCTATGGGATCAACACATGAGTACAAGCAGCACACAAACTCAAAGCCACCATGCTCCTCCTGGTCCAGCATCTTCAGCCACGTCAACCACTGCTGTCCTCCCTGCCCCCTCTCAACCACCTGCCACTCCACCTCTCACCTTCAGCAGTTTCTGCTCATCTGCCCACAGTCAGGTGTCTGTCAAGGAAATGTTTGAGCGTAAGAAGCCAATGTCACAGAGTCACCCCTTTGCCCGGCGTCTGACAGCTGGCTTGATGGAACTCTTAGCCCACCAGCTTTTACCATACCAGCTGGTGGAGTCTGAGGCCTTCAAAAAATTTGTTGCTTTTGGGACACCACAGTGGAAGGTATCCGGATGAATTTTTTTTCCAAAAAATGCAATCCCAAACCTCTACTATGTTATTGAAAAGGAAGTCATGGCATCTCTGGCATACAGTGTTGGGGCAAGGGTCCATCTGACCACTGATACCTGGTCTGCAAAGCACGGTCAGGGCAGGTATATCACGTACACTGCGCATTGGGTCAACCTGCTGACGGCTGACAAGCATGGAATGCGTGGCTCCGCAGCGGAGTTGGTGACACGTCACGAGTTGCAGGCAGGCCTACTGCCACCTCCTCTACTCCTCCTACTCCATCCTCTTCAATATCCTCCTCGGCTGAGTCCTCTTCTGCTGCGGCGTCTGGCTGCACATCAACTGAATCCCCCCAGCTCCCCAGGGGCTATTCCACATCCCGGATACGACAATGTCACGCTGTCTTGGGGTTGACTTTCCTGAAAGCAGAGAGCCACACAGGACCAGCACTCCTGTCCGCCCTGACCTCGCACCAACTGGAGATCGGCAAAGTGGTGTGTGACAATGGAACAAATTTGTTGTCGGCATTGAATTTGGGCAAGTTGTCACATGTGCCGTGCATGGCACATGTGTTGAATCTCATCGTACAACGCTTTGTGTCTAAGTAACCAGGCTTACAGGACTTCCTCAAGCAGGCCAGGAAGGTGTGTGGCCATTTCAGGCGTTCTTACACAGCCATGGCGCACTTTTCCGATATTCAGCGGCGAAACAACATGCCAGTGAGGCGCTTGATATGCGACAGCCCGACACGTTGGAATTCAACACTCCTAATGTTCGACCGCCTGCTCCAACAAGAAAAAGCCGTCAACGAGTATTTGTATGACCGGGGTGCTAGGACAGCCTCTGCGGAGCTGGGAATTTTTTTGCCACATTACTGGACGCACATGCGCAATGCCTGTAGGCTCATGCGTCCTTTTGAGGAGGTGAGAAACCTAGTCAGTCGCACTGAAGGCACCATCAGCGACCTCATCCCATTTGTTTTCTTCCTGGAGCGTGCCCTGCGTAGAGCGCTGGATCAGGCTGTAGATGTGCGTGAAGAGGAAGAGTTGTGGTCACCATCACCACCAGAAACAGCCTTGTCGTCATCGCTTGCCGGACCTGCTGCAACGCTGGAAGAGGAGTATGAGGAAGAGGAGTCAGAGGTGGAATGTGGCTTTGAGAAGGAGGAAGAACAACCACAGCAGGCACCCCAGGGTGCTCGTTGTTGTCACCTATCTGGGACCCGTGGTGTTGTACGTGGCTGGGAGGAAGAACAGACCGTCAATGACATGAGTGAGGATGAGGAACAGGAAAAGAGTAGCTCTGCATCCAACCTTGTGCAAATGGGGTCTTTCATGCTGTCATGTCTGTTGAGTGACCCTCGTATAAAAAGGATGAAGGAGAATGACTTGTATTGGGTGGCCACGCTACTAGACCCTGGTATAAGCAGAAAGTGGCTGAAATGTTACCAAATTACCGAAAGTCGGAAAGGATGCAGCAGTTCAAAGCCAAACAAAAAAATATGCTTTTCACAGCTTATAAGGGGGATGTCACAGCACAACGGGAATCTAACTGGGGAAGAGGTGAATGTAATCCTCCTCCTACCACGGCGGCAAGGACTGGACGATTTACAGATGTGTTGTTGATGGAGGACATGCGGAGCTTTTTCAGTCCTAAACATCGCCACAGCCCTTCGGGATCCAGCCTTAGAGAACGACTCAACTGACAGGTAGCAGACTACCTCGCCTTAACAGCAGATATCGACACTTTGAGCAGCGATGAACCCCTTCACTACTGGGTGTGCAGGCTTGACCTGTGGCCTGAGCTATCCCAGTTTGCGATAGAACTTCCGGCCTGCCCTGCTTCAAGTGTCCTGTCAGAAAGGACCTTTAGTGCAGCAGGAGGCATTGTCACTGACAAGAAAAGTCACCTCGGTCAAAAAAGTGTTGATTACCTAACCTTCATAAAGATGAATGAGGCATGGATCCCGAAGGGACTGACAGTGGGGTATACGTTTGACTAACAAAAGGCCTGATGACATGCCTTGGCCTCAAAATGGTCCCCACGCTGCTGTATTTAATGTCTACATACCGGATGACTTTCGTGAATTCTCCGCCACCAACTAGGGTTCAAGCCGCAATGTTTTAGTCACTTTTCTGCCTGGAAAATATCAATTTTTGGGGCCGCTGCTACAACAGCGGCTGCAACAATGCCATTATTTTTCAGGCATGTGTACATGCCTAATTTTTCTGTACTATGGTGCAGCACTGTGGCTGCAAAAAAAAAAAAAAAAAAAAGGCACATACAAGTGTTAATTCCCCTTCTTGATCATTGCCTTGTTGTGGTGAAGGGGCTTGCATATGACAATGAAGCAATCATCACCTCTATGAGTGTGTTGGCAATGTTGCCACACCCCAGATGATATGGCCGTTGCTTCCTTATGGTCAGACCAAAAGTGATCGGCTGGATAATATTTCATAGAAAAAACATTAATTTACATTTTTTTTTAAAGTTGTATGGGTTTTTAATACATAAAATAAAAAATAATGCATTTCCATCAATTCCAATACAAAGCAAGTACAGAGCTCAGAACTAAATTATTTCATGATGTCGTAATGGTTCGTTAATTCGACAAGGGTTAATTAATTCGACACACGTCCCCGGATAGGGTACGTAACAGGGATTAAACTGATAGGAATAGTACTAGTTAAGACACCACTCATATAGGGTGTCACAGCACATTGCTCTGTGCACGCGCAGTGCCCCAATTTGGGGGTAAGAGGACCGACCAAGCTGCTTTTTCCATCTCCCGATTCCTAAAATCAATTCAGTTTGGTGTATGAGAGTTTGGTCTGTCACTGTGAAGGCAGTCGAAGGTACCCATCCTACATTTTTTTTCACAAAAAGTAATCCCTGATATGGGACGTAACAGGGATTAAACTGATACAAATAGTACTAGTTAAGACACCACTCATATCGGGTGTGACAGTAAATTGCACGGCGCAGACGCAGTGACCGTGGATTAAAACAAAGGGGAGGGAGCAAGCGTTTTTTTAACCGTCTCCCCGTTCGAAAAATCAATTCAATAAATGGATCTCAGATTGGGGACATAACAGGGATTAAACTGATGAGAAGAGAACTACAGAAAATAACACTCATATCGGGTGACCGTGGATTAAAACAAAGGGGAGGGAGCCAGCGTTTTTTTAACCATCTCCCCGTTCGAAAAATCTATTCAATAAATGGCCCCCAGATTGGGGACGTTAGAGGGATTAAACTGATGAGAATAGTACTACAGAAAATACCACTCATATCGGGTGTGACAGTAAATTGCACGGCGCAGACGCAGTGACCGTGGATTAAAACAGAGTGGAGGGAGCCAGCGTTTTTTTAACCATCTCCCCGTTCGAAAAATCTATTCAATAAATGGCCCCCAGATTGGGGACATTAGAGGGATTAAACTGATGAGAATAGTACTATAGAAAATACCACTCATATCGGGTGTGAGAGTAAATTGCACGGCGCAGAAGCAGTGACCGTGGATTAAAACAAAGGGGAGGGAGCCAGCGTTTTTTTAACCATCTCCCCGTTCGAAAAATCAATTCAATTCACCTTTCGGGGACCCTTGGTGTTGTACGTGCCTGGGGGGAGGAAGAAACATTCAATGACATCACCGGGACATGGCTAGCTTGGTATCCAACCTTGTGCAAATGGGGAGTTTGCGGTTGTGCAAATGGACTGTTTGCGGTTGTTTGCTGTGCGTTAAAAGGGGAGTTTGGTCTGTCAATGTCTGTGAAGCGCGCGTAACCCTTACACTACCTGATCGATACAACATCATAACTGATCGTATACACACACTGGATGTTTAAACCACGTTGTTCAAAAACATTTAGGATTGTTAGGTGATTTATGCCTTTTATGGATTAAAACCCAACTCTGCATCAACTATGTAATTTTCCATGGGAGTTTTGCCATGGATCCCCTTCTGGCATGCCACAGTCCAGATGTTAGTCCCCTTGAAATAACTTTTCCATCACTACTGTGGCTAGAAAGAGTCCCTGTGGGTTTTAAAATTCGCCTGCCTATTGAAGTCTATGGCGGTTCGCCCGTTCGCGAACATTTGAGGAAATTTGCGTTCGCCGTTCGCGGAAAATTTTATGTTCGCGACATCTGTAGCTGACACCCTCTCCACTCTGTCGGGAGGGGGGGGGTGCTCTACTTGTATAAGCGTTTAATAGAACAGGTTCTGTAGACATCTATGTGGAATCAGTTGCTGACGGTGTAAAAGGAGTGCGCTTCTTCTTTACACTAACATCGACCTGGAAGGCTGAGTTCATACTAGAGTTATTTGGTCAGTTGTGGCCCTGTGATTGCCCAAATAAGTGAAATGAGCAGTGATTCTAATAGTGACAACTGTCATCTGCATGTTATACTTACTCACAGTATTATTTCACTACCAAAGCACACTCCCTATGCGTGTTACTGCAAGGCATAGTGTTCTACACCACTATAAAGGCTCTCAGCAGCCAGGAAATAGACGTTTTTTAACGCGATTCGCCGCAAATAAATTTGGATCGAAGAAAATTTTTGGGAAAGTTTGACGAACCAGCCGAATCTAATTTTTGAGAAATTCCCTCATCTCTGACCACCATCATCAAAAACCCAGATGAAACTTTAAGTGGATCTATATACCAAACCCACTGATAGAAATACACTCCTATTGTATTCTAGCTTTCATCCTAGTAACACTAAGAATTCTCTCCCTAGATCCCAGTTCACCCGAGTGACCAGGATAGTCAGTGATCCCATTTTAAAAATATAACGCTTAGCAGAAATGTCTAAAAAATTCAAAGTACGTGGTTATCCACGTAATTTACTTAAGAGAGAAGAAAACAGGGTCACTCAGGAGCAACACATACCTAAATCGTCATCATCTGCCTGTGTCCCCCTAGTGACCACATACAGTACCATCCATTTGTACCAAAGATACAGTGTATCATAAAAAAAATTGGTCTCTTCTTAATAAGTTCTATCCAACATACCTGAATTTTCTAACCCTATGAGAAACGACCAAGGAATATACAGGACATGTTAGTAAAAACTGACATTTGTTCCCTTACAAAACGTCCAATACAAACCACATTATCTTCTGTTAAAACAGGAACCTTTCCCTAAATTGCGCACAATGTACCAATGTCTTTAAAGGAAACACATTCTCTCATCCACATTCAGGTAAAACATACCATCTAAAAGGTCTCTATACCTCTGCTACGTCATACAATATGTCTGAGTCAGCCTCTCCATTATCAGTACTATAACACTTTTTTAACCGCTCTCTGATTTACTGTAGCAAACGAGCCATATTTAGTTGTCTATATATATTAATTCACATTTTTGATCAAAAGTATGTCGGGCCCAAGTACCACTTCACAGCGGCTTCCGCACAAGGGTCCCTAACGCTACAGATACTGCCTCATATGGACTTACCAGTCTCCTTATTTTCAGGGCTTTGCAGGAACCAGCTAAATTGCTTTTGTGCTGAGAAGTCCCAAGTACTTGGGCGTTGCTCAGTCCAAAAGAGGCGCCACCCTCAATATATACTATAAGACAGAGTTCAGACTAAGCAGATATGTTTCTACACTCAGAATTGCATAACCATAAGGCAAATAGAGTAAATAAACTGGTTAAAAGATGGCTGCACAATAAATCATAAACTAACAGGAAAAAATAAAAATAAAAAAGGGGCTCATTCCAAAAGTTGGAATGAAGGAAGCTCTTAGCGCACATTTTTGATCAAAAGTATGTCGGGCCCAAGTACCACTTCACGGCGGCTTCCGCACAAGTTTCCCTAACGCTACAGATATTGCCTCTTATGGACTTACCAGTCTCCTTATTTTCAGGGCTTTGCAGGAACCAGCTAAATTGCTTTTGTGCTGAGAAGTCCCAGGTACTTGGGCGTTGCTCAGTCCAAAAGAGGCGCCACCCTCAATATATACTATAAGACAGAGTTCAGACTAAGCAGATATGTTTCTACACTCAGAAGTGCATAACCATAAGGCAAATAGAGTAAATAAACTGGTTAAAAGATGGCTGCACAATAAATCATAAACTAACAGGAAAAAATAAAAATAAAATAGGGGCTCATTCCAAAAGTTGGAATGAAGGAAGCTCTTAGCGCACATTTTTGATCAAAAGTATGTCGGGCACAAGTACCACTTCACGGCGGCTTCCACACAAGGGACCCTAACGCTACAGATACTGCCTCTTATGGACTTACCAGTCCCCTTATTTTCAGGGCTTTGCAGGAACCAGCTAAATTGCTTTTGTGCTGAGAAGTCCCAGGTACTTGGGCGTTGCTCAGTCCAAAAGAGGCGCCACCCTCAATATACAGGTCCTTCTCAAAAAATTAGCATATTGTGATAAAGTTCATTATTTTCTGTAATGTACTGATAAACATTAGACTTTCATATATTTTAGATTCATTACACACAACTGAAGTAGTTCAAGCCTTTTATTGTTTTAAAATTGATGATTTTGGCATACAGCTCATGAAAACCCAAAATTCCTATCTCAAAAAATTAGCATATTTCATCCGAACAATAAAAGAAAAGTGTTTTTAATACAAAAAAAGTCAACCTTCAAATAATTATGTTCAGTTATGCACTCAATACTTGGTCTTTTCATTTATATTATATACAATTTTTATAGGCCATGATCAAGGTTCAGGGATGAACCAAAAAGTTGGCTGTATATCTTAAAAATTATATGTGGATGGAATAAATATTCTACATTAAGTTGCATCATATATCAGAGTGCCATGAATTTTTTCTACATATTTTCTATCCCATCACTGAGCAATCGGTCATTTGAAATGGTGGAGTGCCAGCCAGTCATATATTTTGAATCAGTTCAATGTAGCAAAATACATCATGAACTGAAATAGAGAGCAGACCCTGAAATGTTGCAGTCCCATAGTGGGACATTAGAGATGAGCGAATTACTCAAAAATTCAAATCAGTCGGTTCGACGAATTTTCCAAAAAGATTTGATTCAATCCAAATTTATTGTGGCGAATTGGGTTAAAAAACAACTATTTGTGGCGAATTGGGTTAAATAAAAACAGAGAGCCTAGATAGTGGAGTAGAACACTATGCCTTGCAGAAACACGGATAGTGAGTCTACTGTGGTAGTGAAACAATACTGTGAGTCAGTATGACATGCAGATGACAGGCATGGCTCTTAGAACCACTGCACAATTCACTTATTTGGACAGTTATGGGGCTAAAATTGATGAATTACCTCAAGTGTGAACTCAGCCTTACAGGTCAATGTTAGTGCCAAATATAATGAACTGTGCAGAGGCCCAAGATCCTACTGTAGCGTAAAAGAGCGCACTCCTGTTACACCGTCGTCAGCTGATTTCACATAGATGTCTACAGAACCTGTTTTATTAAACAATTATACAAGTAGAACCCCCCTGACAGAGTGGAGAGGGTGTCAGCAGTAAATTTGTGTTGATGTCACTGATTATTTTGCCCTTCCTCTGATCCGTCAGAACAATAACCCCCAAAAATGATTGTCTATAAATCATCTGCTTTTACTCAGTCAGCAGTTTGTCAGTAATCCATCAGTATTGCTAATGCCAAAAAAAACAGGAGTGGATCCAAAACAAAGATGACACGTGAATGGAATATTTGCATGTCTTCTGTGTTTTGTACCCACTCCTGCTTTTGGCTACCAAATCACAAGCCAATTCTGATGGGACCATACAGGCCTTACAGCTGCTACACAGACAGGATCCGTTGGGCGTCTCATTTTTCCTTCCTTCTGACAGATCAAAAGAAGGGTCAAATAAATGATGATGCCAGCCAGGCAGAAAGGCAGAATAGTGGCCCAGTCATGAAGTGGGAAGGGTGGGAACAGCATAATTAGTCCACAGAGTGGCCCTATGAAATAGTGGTGAGGTGGAAGCAGCATGAGGAGGCCACAGAGTGGCACAATGACAGTGTGGAGATGGCAGCAGCAACATCAGGAGGCTAAAGAGTGGCACAATGACAGTATGGAGGTGGCGGCAGCATGAGAAGGCCACAGAGTGGCAAGGTGACATAGTAGAAAGGGGCAGCAGCATGAGGAGACCACAGAGTGGCAAGGTGACATAGTGTGGAGGTGGCAGCAGCATGAGGATACCACAGAGTGACAAGGTGACATAGTGTTGAAGTGACAGCAGCATGAGAAGACCAAAGAGTTGCAAGGTGACATAGTGTGGAGGTGGCAACAGCATCAGGAGGCCACAAAGTGGCAAGGTCACATAGTGTAGGGGTGGCAGCAGCATGAGGAGACAACAGAGTGGCAAGTTGACATAGTGTGGAGGTGGCAGCAGCATCAGAAGACCACAGAGTGGAAAGGTGACACAGTGTGGAGGTGGCAGCAGCATCAGGAGACCACAGACTGGCAAGGTGACATAGTGTGGAGGTGGAATCAGCATCAGGAGACCACAGAGTGACCCGGTGACATAGTGGGGAGGTGGGTGGCAATACCAGTACCAGCTGAAGATGGTGGATGAAAGAAGGAGCACTTGGCATCAGATGTGTGGCATCAGGCGAGTGGCAGCATCAAAATAGTAGCTGAGGCAGGTAGCCAGAAGAAACCGGTCACTTTTGTCAAAGTGTTGGTGTGGCACAATGAATGATCTAGTCTGATGCATCAGGCATTGGTAGGTGGAAATCCAGGCTGATCCACGCCTGATTCATCTTGACAAAGGACAGTCTCTCCACATTTTGGGTGGACAGATGAGTTCTTTTTGGGGTAACTATTGCCCCTGCCGCACTTAACACCCCACTCTGATGCCACACTGCTGGCCGGGCAGGACTCTTTTCCACAAATCTAGTTTGGCTGCGCAGTAGTCAAGCGGATCTTCAATGTGGGGTGGCAGGGTGCTTTCCAAGAATGCCACCACCTGCTGGTTCAGGTTCTGCTCTATGTCTAGCTGCTGGTGAGTAGTTTCTTCACTATGCGGGAGAAGAAAGCTGCTCTTCAGTGACTGTAGACTCAGGCTGATGATGATGGAGCTGGTACTGTTCCTGCCACCCCACCCCTCCCCCGGTCAGTCCTGCGAGAGGATGAACGATGGCGCAGATAGGCAGCGGCCAACTGACTACATAGGATGTGTCTTTAGTAGTACCTTCCCAGCGGGTGTAAAAAAGGCCCCAATTTTGGACTGGTAGCGAGGGTCCAACAAGGTGGAGAGCCAGAAGTCATCACTCTGCTGAATAGTGACAATTCAACTGTTACTACGCAAGCAAGTGAGCATGCATCGGGTCATTTGTGCAAGTGACTTGGAGGGACTCCCTGCTTCCATCTCCACTGCATACTGCCACAGTGTGTCTGGGTCCTCTGCCTCGTCTTCCTCATCGCCCTGTAGCTCCTCTGGCTGCTCCTGCTCCTCCTCTCCTGTCACCTGTGCAGAAATACCACACATTTCTCTACACATTGCTTGTGCTCGAATGTCCTCCTCCTCCTCCAGTTCAGCCCCCACAGGGCTCATGTGGCCGTGAGATCAAGGCGCCACGTCTCCAGTCACGTGACCAGCCAGATTTACCAGCATCTGTTTTAGGACATGAAGCAGTGGAATGTCATTGATCATCCCGTACTCCTGGCGACTGACAAATAGCATGGCCTCCTCAAAGGGCCTGAGCAAACGACAGGTGTCACGCATGAGCTGGCACTGGCTGACATCAAAGTTACTCAGGGGGAGTACTCCTGTCCGCTTGGATCATCAAAACATCGTTTATGGCCTCTCTTTGTTCGTATAGTCGGTCCAATATATGGAGGGTGAAATTCTAACAGGTGGAAACGTGGCATATCAGCCTATGTTGGGGGATACCATTCTGCTGCTGCAGCTCAAGGAAGGTGTGCTTTGCGGTGTACGAGTGGCCGAAGTATATGCAAAGTTTCCTGCCCATTTTTAGGATGTCTTGCAGATGGGTGGAAGACTTCAGGAACCGTTTAACAACCAGATTAAACATATGTGCCATGCAGGGCGCATGGCTCAGTCCTCCTCGATGCAGCACCAACACCATGTTCTTCCCGTTGCCGGTCACCATGGTTCCTATTTTCAGTTGTTGCGGAGAAAGTCTGGATTCGATTTTGTGATCAAGGACACAGAACAGTTCCTCCCCTTTGTGAGTCAGTTCACCCAGGCAAACGAGGTGCAGAACCGTGTGACACATCTGTGCCCTGCACATGTGGTATGCTGGAGGGGCACTGTGAATCATCCCTGCAGTGGAGGCTGAGGACATGGTGGAGGATGAGAAGGCAGAGACGGACATTGTCGCAGGACCAACGGTGTGAGAACGTGGAGGCAGAAGCGGTGTCACCTGGCCAAGTTGCTGGTTTGGCTGTGGAGGAACCACATTCATCTAGTGGACCGTAAAGGATGTGTATTGTCCCTGACAGCTCTACAGCTCTACACAGCAGCACTGCCGTGCACTTTGGCAGACACCGACAAGCTCAAGAACTGGCCCATCTTCTGCTCTACATGTGTGTGCAGGACTAGTACTGCCTTTTTGATAAAGAACTGACGGCTTAGAACTCTCCACCATGGCTCGGCACAAGCCATCAGTTCCATAAAAGGTCCACCACTTGGAAAGGGAGGGACTGCAGCACCAGTCACTTGGCCAGGAGCATGTTCAACTTCTGCGCCGTTGGATGAATGCACGCATACTGTTGTCTCTTGGTAACGCTTCGGTGATTGATTGCTGACGGATTGAGTGCCGAGGAGTAAGAGGGCAAGGAGCAGCAGCATCAGGACCAGATGATGGGAAGGACAGACAGCTTCCCTTCGGCTGAGGTGGTGGAGCCTTGACTGCCTGAAATCGGGTGCATGCCACTGGGTGATGCAGCAGTTGCTGCGGCTGGCTGGACCACCACATCGGAGCCACAGTTCTCCCAGGGCACATTATGGTGACGCTGCATATATTGATGCAGGGTCATGGTATCGACATTGGCACTCTGGCCACGTTTTACCTTCTGCCCACAGATTCTACATATGGCCATGTTCATCTCCTCCGGCGGCTTAACAAAAAACTGCCACACAACCGAGTAGGTGATTTTACCCTCAACACTAACCACTGACTGACTGCTACCGCCACTGCCTCATTAAACCCGTGCACCACTACTTCCCAGACAGGTAGGCTCCTGCGAAGCGGGTGGTCTACCCTGGGCACGTTTGGCTCCCGACCTCCCACTGTTGTCACTCTACTGACTCCCAGCCATGCTAGCGACTTGCTGGCTCCGCCGCTGCCTCACTGGCAGTCGGCCACCCTCTTCTCCCAATGATGATGAAGCCCCTCCGTCATCCAGCTCCCAAGTGCGATCAGCTACATCATCATTATCGAGTACTGTCTGCACGTCACTGATGTCCTCCTCAACCGTCTCTGGGTCAGGAATCTGACCGCTCACAACCCCAGCTCCCACGGCACTCTCCTTATCACTGCTTGCCCACCTAGTGGAGGAAGCGACGGATGTTCCACTGCTCACTGTATAGTGGAGTTGAGTCCACATCATACAATACATCTCTGGCTGTGGGAACAGAAAAGGTCAGAGGCAGGTTGAGGACAGGTGAGGGCACAGGGCCTGCTCCTGGGCCATGCCAACTAAGGATTGTGTCTGATGTCACTTGCGAAAAAAATCAAAGATCGAGTCAACCATTCAAGAACCACATGGTTGCTGGTCAAGACACGACCACTAGCTGACACTGGGAGCTCAGGCCTCTCAAAGTGAACCCTGCTGCAACGCCCCCTTACTCTGCTGCGACCTGTGCCTGAGGCAGAAACATTTAGGCCTCTGCCACTCCCCTGTGCAGTGCCTGGCACTTCTCTGTCTGACATACTGTTAGATCAAATAAATAAAAAGCAAATGAAAACACCCCAAAAAAGTCTGTAACTTTCTCACTTCAAAACACAACGGCTAATAAACGCTCCCCCCCCCACTAATCCACACGAAAAAAAAGGGTTCAGAAGATACAAATGCACCGCTGAACGGCAGATATATTTTCCTTTTGGCACTAATACACGAAAAAAAGGGCTTTGAAACACATAACTGCACCGCTAAACGGCAAATATATTTTTCTTTTTCCACTTCTGAAATTCTGATCAAATTCCACTTCGTCAACTTCGATTCACTAATCTCTAACAATAACCCCCCAAAAAACGGATCCTGTCTGTTGAGCATGCGCCCTCACTTGGTCAGCATTTGGTCAGTAATCCATCAGTATTGCTAATGCCAAAAAAAACAGGAGTGGATCCAAAACAAAGATGACACGTCAATGGAATATTTGCATGTATTCTGTGTTTTGTACCCACTCCTGCTTTTGGCTGCCAAATCATAAGCCAATTCTGATGCAAAATAGGGACCATGTCATACAGGCCTTACAGCTGCTACACAAACAGGATCCATTGTGCGTCTCATTTTTCCTTCCTTCTGACAGATCAGGAGAAGGGTCAAATAAATGATAATGCCAACCAGGCCAAAAAGGTAAAATAGTGGGTCATGAAGGGTGGGAACCGCATGAGAAGTCCACAGAGTGGCCCAATGACAGAGTTTTGACATGGCAGCAGCATGAGGAGACCACAGAGTGACCCAGTGACATAGTGGTGAGGTGGCAGCATCATGAGGAGACCACAGAGGGGCCCAGTGACATAGTGCTGAGGTGGCAACAGCATGAGGAGACCACAGACTGGCCCAGTGGCAAAGCGGTGAGGTTGCAGAAGCATGAGGAGACCACAGAGTGGCTCAGTGACATAGTGGTGAGGTGGCAGCAGCATGAGGAGACCAGAGAGTGGCCCAGTGACATAGTGCTGAGGTGGCAACAGCATGAGGAGACCACAGAGTGGCCCAGTGACAAAGTGGTGAGGTGGCAGAAGCATGAGGAGACCACAGAGTGGCCCAGTGATAAAGTGGTGAGGTGGCATCAGCATGAGACCCAGCGTGGCCCAGTTACAAAGTGGTGAGATGGCGGCAGCATGAGGAGACCACAGAGTGGTGAGGTGGCAGCAGCTTGAGGAGACCACAGAGTTGTGAGGTGGCAGCAGCATGAGGAGACCACAGAGTGGTGAGGAGGCAGCAGCATGAGGAGATCAGAGAGTGGCTCATTGACAGAGTGGTGATGTGGCAGCAGCATGAGGAGACCACAGGAGAAGGGACAAATAAATGATGATGCCAACCAGGCCAAAAAGGCAAAATAGTGGGCCATTCATGAAGTAGGGAGGGTGGTAACAGCATGAGAAGTCCACAGAGTGGCCCAATGACAGAGTTTTGACGTGACAGCAGCATGAGGAGACCACAGAGTGACCCAGTGACATAGTGGTGAGTAGGCAGCATCATGAGGAACCACACAGTGGCCCAGTCACAGAGTGGTGAGGTGGCAGAAGCATGAAGAGACCACAGAGTGGTGAGGTGGCAGCAGCATGAGGAGACCACAGAGTGAATGGTGGTAAGAGTGGGACAATTGCCCTGCAAACAAATGTGGATAGTGAAATGACGTAAAATAACATAGAATATGAAAAAATAAAAATCTTAAAGGGAATCTTTTTTGAAGAAAATACAAGACACACAATTAAAAGAAGACGACATATCGAAATAAGGTAATTCATTACACCTGGATTAATGGGGAAAAAAATTGGGTAATATGCAGGTGACAGATTCCCTTTAAACTAAGAGGCAGAGGTCAAAGTTGAGTAGGAGGTTGAGGAGGCAGTGAACTTTTTTTTTTTTTTTTTTTTATTATTTCAATATAAGAAGTAGACAAGTTAGTTCAACAAATTTGCAATTAATATCTTCCCCATTCCTCCCAACCACCCCCCCCCCTCAGCCCACCCTCCATTCCTGCAGGGAAAGGGAAAGGAGAAAAAAAAAAAACTCTCCTCAACCATCCCAGTCTCTCCAAACATTGGCCCATTTCATATAGGACCCTCTTTGTCTATACATAATTCTCTCATAGATTTTCACCTTATCCACCAGGCATAACCAGTTCTTGCAATCTGGAGCAGAAGGGGAAAACCATTCTCTGGCTACAAGAAGCCTAGCCAAAAACAGCACTTTAGTCAGCAGACGGCCCTTCATAAGCTGGCAGTTAACCTCTGATAGATCCCCTAAAACCCATACCTTGGGAGATAGAGGAATATCTATATTGAGTCTCCGAGTCAAAGTTATTTGTACCGCTCTCCAATATTTACTCACTATCGGGCAATCCCAGAACAGATGCATATGATCTGCCCCGGGATCCCCACAGCGAGGGCAGTCAGATGCGGCTCTAAGTCCCCTCTTATGGAGCCATAAAGGTGTCACATATATTTTGTGTATTATATTAAACTGTACAACAGTGTGATTAAAGTTATGTGAAACCTGACTAAAATTTTCCCCTATATTCTCCCAATCCGGAGAACCCACCTCTGACATTAATACAGACCAGGATTTCTGTCCTGGAGATAAACAATCCGAAAAAAACCTTTCATCAAGTGCCTATAACAATGTGATAATTTCACCTTAGTACCACCTTTCTTACAAATCAAATTGTGCAAAAATTCCGGGTGTCTACCTCAAGTGAATACCTATCAACAGTATTAAGAAGTGCTGACCTCAATTGAAAATATGCATACCAAGCCACCTCACCCAGTTTGGAGTTCTGTTTTAGCTCCATAAGAGACAGGACCTGCCCATTTTTAACCACCTGGTTCAGATATTGAATATTTCGCGTTCTCCAGTATTGCCAACAATTTGGATCATCTAATTTCAGAAGCTTTGAATTATGCCATAATGGGGTGCAGATAAGTGTTGCCTTAACTTTGAACCAGCTCTTTATCACCAACCATGCCTTTGTGGCCATTCTAAGAAAGGGTTTATAACCAGTCTGTATGTTAAGCAAATAATCGGACTCCAATACTGTAAATAAATCTGAAAAACCTGAGTCTTTTACCAGTTTTCTACAAAGTTGGCTATTTTCCCAATCATTGAAGAAGCAAAGTTGAGATGCCATGAAGTATCCTCTAAAGTAGGGGAGGTTAAGACCTCCCCTATTGTAGGGCATGGAAAAATAAAGCGACTTTAGTCTCACCCGCTTCCTCCCCATAGTAGGTCATTAATCATCCGTTCTATCAGCCTAAAATACTTATCCTCAATCCAAACGGGCGAGTTACGAAGAACATAAAGTACCTGGGGCAGCATTACCATTTTTATTAATGAAATTCTGTCCCCTCTTGCGGGCAGAACTTTTTGCCATATCTTAATTTTGGATCTCAACCTCGACAGAAGAGGGATCAAATTAAGTTGGAGATAGTCCTGAATTTTGGCAGAAGCTGTTATCCCCAGGTATTTTATTGAGTCAGAAATAGATACCCGATTAGAGAGATATTCCACAGATCCTCGCAACTTATCTATAGGGAGAAGAACAGTCTTCCCCAGTTAACCTCCAAGCCAGAAAAATAGGAGAATAGGCTGACCAGTTCCATTATTCGAGGGAGTGTTTTTCTGTTTGATGAATAAAGAACAAGATATCGTCTGCATAAAGGGATATACGATCCTGCTCCCCATTACACCAAAGCCAACCACTCTCGAGTCTTGCCTTATACTAGCTGCAAGGGGCTCAATATAAATATTGAATAAAAGAGGGGAAAGAGGACAACCTTGACGAGTACCTCTTCCCAATACAAAACTCTCTGTCAGCATGTCATTGATCCTGATTCTGGCCTTCGGACATTTATATAGCAGCTGAACCATCCCTATAAATTTGGGGCCAAAACCCATTCTTCTCATCACCTCCCAGAGGAACGTCCACTCGACCCTGTCGAATGCCTTGGTAGCATCCAAAGACAGGACCGAGCGGGCGCCACCTCCGGGGACTGAATATTGGCAAAAACCTATGCAGATTGTGATGAGTACCCCTTTTCGCCATAAAGCCATTTTGGTCTGGGTGGATCAAAGCTGACATAACCTGAGAAAGCCTCCTGGCTAGAACCTTTGCTAACAACTTAGCATCCGTATTTAATAGGGAGATTGGTCTATACGAGCTCAAATCCGCCGGGTCTTTATCTTTTTGGGATTAAAACTATCACAGCTTCCATCATAGACTGTGGCAAATCCCTCCCTGCGATGCTTGAGCAAACACTTCCAGTAGATGAGGGAGAATGGCATCACTGTACTTACGATAAATTTCATATGGAAAACCATCTGACCCTGGTGATGAGTTCCCGGAGATGGACTTCAAGGCCTCTTGAATCTCCGCAAGAGACACCTCTCCTTCCAGGGATTCTTTTGGGCTTCTGTTAGCTTTGGAAGAGAAATTCTCTCCAGGAACTGTCTCCCCAGGTCAGCTGGCAGACCAGATGAAGCTCTGTATATCTGGGAGAAATATTGCAAAAAGAGTCCCTTATACCCTCTGGGTCTGATATTATTGCTCCATCTAGGTTACGCACTAGAGTAATAGCTTTCTTTTTTGTCCTGTTGTGATATTATTTTAGCTAAAAGCTTACCAGGGCGTCCCGATTCTGAAAAATACTTCTGGCCCTTAAAAAGTAGCCTATGGTTTGCTTTCTCAATTACATATTCTTTCAAGGAACAACTAGCCTTTTGCATCTCTTCCTTGTTACATTCCGTAGGTTGATCAATGAACCGCTCCGTTGTGGAGGCCACTGTGTCTGTCAGATTTTTTCCTTTTTCTTAAATGATCTTTTCACAGCCGTAATATCACTAATGAGAACCCCCTCAGGTATGCTTTCAGAGCGTCCCAAACTGAGTTGATGTTGGCAGAGGGGAGATTCACCTCCCAAAAGGAGGATACATGTGCTTTAATCGACTGGCAGTTATCCATTATAGTAAGCCAGTATGGATTCAACTTGAACCCAAATCCCCTATTGTCTTTATTCTCCCCAATGCGAACCTCAATTAGGACCAGTGAATGGTCTGAAACTGTTCTTATACCATATCGTATCCTTTTAATATTATTCAGATTATTCTCATTAGTAAATGCCAAATCTATCCTAGACATTGCTCTTCCTCCTCTACTAACACAGGAATATACTCTCTTTCCTCCGCCAACATGTTCCCATATATCCACCAATCCAATCTCCAAACAGAATTGAGGCAATGGGGAATTACACATGTTCCTTCCCGATCTACATCTAAAGTCAATCTGTCCTTTTGGGATCCATAACAGCGTTAAAGTCTCCCATCAGTACAAGCCGAGATGCCGGCTTGCCTTCCAAGAAACGTAATAGTTGGATAAGTGGGCACATGGAAAATGGCGGAGGTATATAAAAAAGCAAGAGTGTAATTATATCCATGTAGCTTCCCATACAAAAAATAAACCTGCCTTGGTCATCTATATGAGATTCGATTAACAAAAATCTATAGAGTTGTGAATCAAAACCGATACACCCCTAGAGGCGCTAGCTGAAAGTAGAGTGGTAAGACTGGGAATGCCAGCCCGTCATCAAACGGGACACGGTCTCTTCAGTAAGGTGAGTTTCAACTATACAGATAATTGCAGGAAGATACCTCTTCACTGCATCCATAATAGCTTGTCTTTTAACCCTCTCCCCAAGTCCTCTGACATTCCAAGAGACAATTCTAACAGACATTAGCTACGAAGAGGAGAGAAAAAAAAAAAAAGAGAAAAAAATTTCTCCTGTACCCTTTCCCTGCAGGTTAAGTACCCTCCCCATTCCCTCCCCTTCCCTCTGGTCCGCCCGATCTAGTCAGCAAACCTCTATCCTCCGGTCATTCTCCCCCCTCCCACTAGTTCCCTCCTCCCTCCATCCCTAGAGAACATATAAATATATCAAATGCCCATTTGCTCCATCCAATCCAGTGCTTGTTGCGAATTCTCAAAAATTTAGTAGTCCCATTATGGATCACTCTCAGTTTCGCTGGATACAGTAGGGAATATTTAATGTCTTTTAGCGCCAAACGTTTCTTTATCTCATTGAAATTTCTTCTTTTCTCCTGGGTCTGTCGAGCAAAGTCGGGAAAAATAGCAGTCTAGTACCCTGATGTTCAATGGGTGCACATTCCTCGCCCTTCTCAATGTCATATCCCTATCCATAGATAGTAATAATTTCATTAGGATTGTTCGCGCGGCCTCCCTGGAGTGGGTTTCCCCTGGAATCCGATGGGCTCTTTCTATTTGAAACATAGGAGAGAAATGTTCACTACCCAGTTTTTCCAAAACTACATCCTTGAGTTGTTCAACTAGCTGCCGCCCCTCAACTCCCTCTGGAAATCCAACTAAGCGGATATTATACCGCCTTGATCTGTTTTCCAGGTCTTCCAATTTATTTTGTAAAAGATGATTTTCCGAGGAAAGAGACCGAGTTTTAGATTTGATCGTATCCATATCGGATTGGAGGGAGTCTACCGTCTTTTCCATGTTAAGTAGTCGATCCCGAATTTTAGTCAGATCTTCTCTTATTAGAGATATATCACTCTGCATTGACCCAAGTTGGCTGGACATCCCCTGCACTAACATGCCATTATTTTCAACAGCGCTCAGAATTTTTTCCAGGGCCGAGGGGTCATGCTCAGTTTCTGTTCGTGCCAGAAGACTTTCCTCCTCTCCTTCCTGATCCGCTAGCCCATCCTCAGATAGTTCTTCAGCTTGCGGAGTTTTAACAGTTTTTTTATAGTTAGTGCTCATTTTCCCTTTAATCAACCCCTTTTCATTAAGGGAGGGGGATTTTAAAAATTTGTCAATTTTACCCTCAGGTGTCTTAGTCCCCAGTTTTGATCCTGAGGAATCCACCGACCGCCGCTTTGGAGCCATCAGGCACTAAAGGCCCCCTTCAATGTGTGTGTCTGTATATATTTTTTTTTTTTCCCCCTTCTTTTTCCCTTCCTCCTTTTTCCCCTCTTTTCCTTTTCCTTTTTTACTCAACCCCCCTCTTATTTTTTTTTTTTTATTTTTTTTTATTTATTTTTTTTCCAAGTTTTTTCCCTTTTCTTTCTTTTCCCTTCTCTTTTCCCTTCTTCCTTTTTTTTCTTTTTTTTTTTTTTATAGATTTTATCCTTCTTTCTTTTTTCTTTTTTTTTTTTTTTTTTCTCTTCTCTTTGAATTAATTTAATTTAAATTTTTTCCCTTCTCTATTTCTCTTTTCTTGTTTCCTTTTTTCTGCTTAGTTCCTTCTTCTTAGTACTTCTTAGTACAAACCAATGCAGTCTTAATAGTCTTAATACACCTTTAAACCAGTCCCAAAAAAAAAAACCAATAAGCAAAAACGAAGGGAAAGAAACAACAGATTTTCTTTTTTTTTTTTTTTTCTCACGTGTCCTGCGTCCAAGAGGGGGTGAATGGATGAGCCAAGGGATCCAGGCAGAAGGGAGACGACACACAGGAAATCCAGACGAGCCAGGCCAGGAAGCCAGCCAAAGAGCCAGCCACGAGGAAGAGCGGGGAGATGGAGCACACACCCTGCGAGCAACAGCCACAAACAGCAGACCCCAGCGACGAGGGGCTCTCTCCCAGGACCGAGTAACCAGCCGGAAGCACCACCAGGGAGCACGGAAGCCAGGCGGCAGCCAAAAAGCAACCGAAGCAGGAAAGCGAGACAAGGGAGGGCAGGCAGAGACACACGCGGTCCGGAGTTCTCCACAGGACGGCTGGCGATGGAACGTTCAGCACAGCATCAACGGGGGGAGCCGATGGGCCGGAGAGCGAGGAGGAGGAGGAGGGCAGAAGGAGGAGGAGCGCGACGTGCGTGTTCACGTCATCACACCGTCCGCTTGTTGAGAGGAGGCAGTGAACTTGGTGGTGTAGGCGGAAGTGTCGGTGGAGGAGGAGGTGGTAGCCAACAGTGTTTTTGGGTTTTTTTTGTTTTTTTTCCCTTTATTTATTTATTTTTTCATTTTATTTTTTATAAATTTGGGAAGACTCCAAAACATTGGAAACTAGAAAAGGAGAATGCATATAGAAGTGTGCTGGAGTTTAACAATAGCTGGGCAGCTGATATGCCCAATTTGGAGAAGTTGAATGGGGCAGACCCATCAGTCAGTACATTTAGTCAGTACATGTAGTCATGTGCACACGAGCTGTTCCACCATGCTGCTGCCTCCTACTAAGACGTTCTGTATCAGCTGGTGGTGCTGTTTGTTGAGGTGTGCTAACAAAGCTTTTCCACATTTCAGCCACTCTAACCCTCCCTTCTGAGGAGCTGGCGGTGCCCAAGCTGCGTTGGCGACTTCTTACTCCTCCTCTGCCTTCGCCTTGTGCTTCCACTGAGCCCCCGGCGTCAGGTGGGAATGCCATCAGCAGTGTGTCTACCAGCGTGCGCTGGTACTCTTGCATCTTCCGATCACGCTCCAGTGACGGAATTAAGGATGGCACATTGTCCTTGTAGCGGGGATCCAGCAGGGTGGCCACCCAGCACTGGTTAGCATGTAGTTGCTCATGTGTGCAAGGCTGCCCTGAGGCAATTAAGCTGTCCTCTGTGGGAGATGTATCGTCTGTGTCCTCTGTATCCTCCCAGCCACGCTCCAGTGATGGCCATGAGCTGCTTTGGCTGCCATCCTCCTCATCATCATCCTCCTCATCCTCCAGTACTGTGTCCTGGCTGGACAGTTGTGTACCTGGCCTCTGTTGGTGCAGGAACCCACCATCCAAGCCACTTGTGAATAACTGGCCTGATAACCGTGGAAATGACCCCTCTTCCTCCTCCTCTTCCTCCTGTGCCACATCCTCTTCCATGATTGCCCAAAGCGTTTTTTCAAGGAGACTTAGAAGTGGGATAGTATCGCTGAGTATGGCGTCATGGGCACTAGCCATGTTGATGGAGTACTCAAAACATTGCAAAACGGCATAAACATCACTCATGGAGGCCCACTTGTTGGTGGTGCAGTGATGCTGTTCCCCAGAGCAACTGACCTGTGCGTGCTGAAGCTGAAACTACACTATCGCCTGCTGCTGCTCGCACAGTCTCTCCAGCATGTGCAAGGGGAGTTCCACCTTGTGGGTATGTCGCATATGAGTCGGTGAGTGGGAAGGCCGAAGTTACGCTGCAGTGCAGTCAGGCGAGCAGCAGCAGGGTGACATATCGGGTTAATTTTTCAGGAACCTCTGCACCACTAAATTCAGCACATGCGCCAGGCAAGGGTAGGCCCAGAGCTGCTACGAGATTTCGATCGTTATCGCACACCACCAGGCCGGGCTTGAGGCTCAGTGGCACCAGCCACTAATCGGTCTGTTGTTCCTTGCCTGTCCACAGCTCCTGCGCGGTGTGTGGTTTTTCCCCCAAACAGATACGTTTCAAAATAGCCTGCTGTCGTTTCCCCCTGGCTGTGCTGAAGTTGGTGGTGCAGTTGTTACTACCGCCTCTACTTGTTCTGGCCTCACCGTTCATACACCGGTATTTGGGCCTACAAAATAACGCTGAACATTCTGTCGCCTACGTGCACCTGAGGAAGGTGTTTCATTTGGGTGTGTAGCTGGCACAGATCGACCACGTCCATGTCCTCTTCCTGCAATAAGAACTCCACCAACACCAGCAGCACCACGACTAGGGCCACGTCCGTACGGACCACTGTATGGAAGAGGTTAACAGGAAGGCAGCTCCCTCCCTCTCCCATCAGGGGCTGCTGTGCCTTTGCAGCCACCCGACAGGATGAGATCGCCCTCCCCATCACCAGCTGCTCTGTTCTGGCAGCTCTGTTCTGGTAATGGTTACCATGGCAACATGACGCCTTCACAAGCGTCCTGCTTGCCATGGTAATGGTAACTCTGATCAGACTTCTGCTAAAGGCAGAAGTCTGATCAGACTGTATAAAGTAAACAATACAGTACAGTATACTCCCATTGGATCTTCATGAACCAAGTGGGTCTGGGTCAAACAAATGTAAAAAAAATCAATGAATAAAAAATAAATAAAAATAATACACTACACATATTATGTATCGCCACGTCCGTAAAAACATGCTCTATAAAAATATCACATGATCTAACCCCTCAGGTGAAGACCATAAAAAAATGGTGTACAAAAAGCCATCTTTTGTCACCTTACATCACAAAAAGTCTAATACCAAGCGACCAAAAAGGCATATGGCTCCCAAAATAGTACCAATCAAACCGCCATCTCATCCTGCAAAAAATTAGCGCCTACATAGCACAATCACCTAAAGAAAAATTTCAAAAATGTCTTTTAGACTTTGGAGACACTAAAATATGTTTTTTTTTTTCTAAAATGCTGTTATTGTGTTAAAGTAAAATAAATAAAAAGAAGTATACATATTAGGTATCGCCATGTCCATAAAAACCTGCTTCATAAAAATATCACATGATCTAACTCCTCAGGTAAATACCGTAAAAAGAATTAAATAAAAATAGTGTAAAAAAAAAACATTTTTGTCACCTCGCATCACAAAAAGTGTAATAGTACCATTGTCTCATCCCGCAAAAAAATGTTACTCTACAATTGCCCAAAAAAATAAAAAAATATGGTTCTCAGACTATGGAGACATTAAAACATGATTTTTTTTTTGTTTCAAAAATGATATTATTGTCTAAAACTTAAATAAATAAATAAATAAAAAGTATACATATTAAGTATCGCCGCGTCCGTAACAACCTTCTCTATAAAATTAACACATGACCTAACCCCTCAGGTGAATACAGCAAACAAATATATATATATATAAATACGGTGTCAAAAGCCATTTTTGTCACCCTACATCACACAAAGTGTAATAGCAAGCGACCAAAATGACATATGCACCCAAGATAGTGCCAATAAAACCAACATCTCATCCCGCAAAAAATAAGTCCCTACATAAGACAGTCGCCCAAAAAATAAAAAATAAATATGGCTTTCAGAATGTGGAGACACTAAAAAATTATTTTTTTTCAAAAATGCTTTATTATGTAAAACTGAAACAAACCCCCCCAAAAAGTAGTCATATTTGGTATTGTTGTGTCCGTAACAAGCTGCTCTACAGAAATAGCACATGATCTAACATGTCAGATCAACGATGTAAATAACAAAAAAATAAAACGTTGCCAAAACAGCTATTTTTTAGCAAATTTTCCATTTTAATCCATTTTTCCAGTAACAAAGCAAGGGTTAACAGCCAAACAAAACTCAATATTTATTGCCCTGATTCTGTAGTTTGCAGAAACACCCCATATGTGGTCTTAAACTGCTGTATAGACAAACGGCAGGGCGCAGACGGAAAGGAATGCCATATGGTTTTTGGAAGCCAGATTTTGCTGGACTGGTTTTTTGACGCCATGTCTAATTTGAAGCCCCCCTGATGCATGTCTACAGTAGAAACTCCAAAAAAGTGACTACACCCCTCAAGGTATTCAAACCTAATTTTACCAACTTTGTTAATGGTTTAGGTGTTCCACAAGAGTTATTGGCAACATTAGATGAAATTTCAGAATTTCTATGTTTTATTGTTAACTTGCCTCAAAAAGTATAATATACAGCAACAAAAAATCATATTTACCCTAAAATAGTACCAAAAAAACTGCCACCTTATCCCTTAGTTTCGAAAATGGGGCACTTGTTTGGAGTTCCTACTCTAGGGGTGCACCAGGGGGGCATCAAATGGGATATCGTGTCTAAAAACCAGTCCAGCAAAATCTGCCTTCCAAAAACCATATGGTGCTCCTTTCCTTCTATGCCCTGCCGTTTGGCCATACAGCAGTTTACGACCACGTATTGGGTATTTCTGCAAACTACAGAATCAGAGCAATAAATATTGAGTTTTGTTTGGCTGTTATCCCTTGCTTTGTTACTGGAAAAAATTGATTCAAATGGAAAATTTGCCAAAAAATCGAAGTTCTGAAAATGTATCTCCATTTGCAATTAACTCTGGTGGAACACCAAAAGTGTTAACGACGTTTGTAAAATGAGTTTTGAATACCTTGAGGGGTGTAGTTTCTAGAAAAGGGTCATTTTTGGGTGATTTTATTATGTAAGCCTCACAGAGTGACTGCAGACCTGAACTGGTCCTTAAAAAGTGGGTTTTTGGAAAATTTCTGAAAAATTTCCAGATTTGCTTCTAAACTTCTAAGCCTTGTAACGTCACCAAAAAATAAAATGGCATTCCCTAAATGATCCATACATGAAGTAGACATATGGGAATGTAAAGTAATAACTATTTTTGGAGGTATTACTATGTATTATAGAAGTAGATAAATTGAAACTTGGAAATTAGCAAATATTTCAATTTTTTTTGGTAAATTTGGTATTTTTTTTTATAAATAAAAATGAACTTTTTTGACTCAATTTTACCACTGTCATGAAGTACAATATATGAGAAAAAAAAAACAGTCTTCGAATGGCCTGGATAAGTAAAAGTATTTTAAAGTTATTCACACAAAGTGACAATGGTCAGATTTGCAAATAATGGCCTGGTCCCTAGGGTGAAAATGAGCCCGGTCCCTAAGGGCTTAAAGCAGGGATGTCCAACATGCAGCCGTCCAGTTACTGCAAAACTACAACTTCCATCATGCAACAACTGTAGAAACGCAGGTTAGACATCCGTAACTTAAGTACACCTAAACTAAATGAAGTTTATTAGAACCTATTTTAAATACCATAAGATGTATTTTTCTAAGATTTTTTTTTTGTATGAGAAACTGACGACTGAAATTCAAATGCCTACAGTGCTCAATAATCCGTATTTTCATACACCGCTGATATGATAGTGGTGTACAGAAGTACAGATTTCACTAGGGCTGCAGTGAGCGATGTACAGCATACATCACTGCTCCTGCCTGTCTGCTAAAGCCTGGCACAGTGGGCAGAGCCAGGAAGAGCGATTTACATGCGAGCAGTGCTGAAGGAGCACAGGGCTGGTGCTCGAATAGCATCGTTCCTCCTACTTGTGCCCACTCTGCACAGCACCCCCTCCATGAACTCTTCTTAATGCTGATGCGACACAGTTCATTCGGGGGGCTGCTGGGGCATCGTCTATATAAGCATCGACAGCAAGCAGTTTTCATGGGGTGGGGGGGGGGCTGCTTGAGGCACACTGTTGTCTATATGATAAGATTATGTAGAGGGCAGTGTGCTCCCCTCCCCCTTGAACTCTGCTTACTGCTGCTCCCTCACACTAACCCCCCCCTCACTTTCCCATTAACTTTTTTTTTTTTTTAACCTTTGACAGTGTACAGCTGCACACTACTTATTTTGTCCGTAGCTGTGCGGGGCACGCTCTCTGGAGACATTACCAGTCTCTGGGGATTGGAGTTCATCTCTGGGTGGTTATAAATCACTGAGCCGGGCAGGCAGCACTGTGGAAGACAAGTCCAGCATCACGCTCGCTCAGTTCTGTCTCTGTCTACTGAGCTACGCTAGCCAATCAGAAGCAGGCTATTAATGCTGCTAAATGCTGATTGGCCAGTTCAACACCCAGCAGACAGACAGAGGAAAGCGCACTGGCATAGGCTGGCTAGGGACTGTCTGTCACTGCAGGAGCTGGCAGGAATATTGATAAAATATGTAAGGGGAGGAGCACCCTAAGCACAGGCGAAGCAGGGCCCGTCCGAGCCCCAGATAGTGGAGACATAGCAGCTATGTTAGTGTAACTAGGGGTGGAGCCTTCCATCCACTCTGGGGCACCCCTTCACGGGCCGCATAGCAGCTGCGTGGTCTGCCGCTATTGTAGGTACGCCACTGGTACCAGGGTCCTATAGGGTCAGTTAGGACACTAAGCATTCCGGTGTATGAACTCACCTACCTTTGGGGTCTGTTCATACTGGTAGTTAGTCAGGAATATGATTATGGTTTTACTAGGAATGGTCCATCTCCTTTCCTTAGTTTCCCTGCCTTATTCCCTCACCCCTTTTCCTCATATGTTCAGTGTGGTGTTTCCCTCCCACACCCGAACGTGACATTATAAACCGCCAAAACCGTCATTTTTTTTGCTTGTTTCAGTACAGCCATGGATCATATTGCTGCACTGGCAGGACAGTCTGTCTTTGGAGGTAGCTGCTCTCCGCACGACCGTCTCGCAGATCCAGAGACCACAGGCGGCTGGTCCTAGTGGTGGTGATAGTTACCAGGCCTGCCTCGAGCCTAAAGTAGCTAGTGATGACCAAGCTGAATATCTGTTCGGCTCGAGCATCGCTATGCTCGGCACATGTCGGTACTCGGTCGAGTCTCCGCCTTGCACGTTTCGCGGCTTTTAAGCAGCCAATAAAGGTGCAGGTAAGTACTGCCATGTTGGCAGTTGGCAGTTGCTGACATTACAGTGATTGGCTGGCTAGCACCCGATGACGCATGTTTGGCTTAGACGTAGACAGGGAGAGCAGAGTGTAGGAAGGGAAAGAAAGTGTAGGAAGCGATTTTCACAGTTTTTATTCAGAGAAAGCTTTTCCAAGACCCAAAAGTCTTTTTAAGGACAACTGTGTGTGTGTGTTTTAGAGCAGCAATCTATTTACCTCCTGCAGTCTCAGGGACAGTGCTTCGGAAGGTACAGTGTAGGGAGAGACATTTGCTGTTTTTACTGCCAAAAGCTTTTCAACAACCCCAAAGTCCTTTTATGGACTACTGTGTGTGTTTTACAGCAGCAAGATATTTTTATTTTATACCTTAGTGACATATACTGTACATCATCCGCAGACTGTGTAATAATCTGGGCCACATCTAGTGTCCATAATCTGTGGTGTTCTGTAACAAACACTGTAAAACATCTGCAAACAGTTTCTGTATTACAAATTCCAATAATCTGGGCCACATCTAGTGTCCATAATCTGTGGTGTTTTGTAACCAATATTGTATAACATCTGCAAACAGTTTCTGCATTACAAATTCCAATAATCTGGGCCACATCTAGTGTCCATAATCTGTGGTGTTCTATAAACAATACTGTAGAACATCTGCAACCAGTTTCTGTAATACAAATTCGAATAATCTGGGCCACATCTAGTGTCCATATTCTGTGGTGTTCTTTAACCAATACTGTATAACATCTGCAAACATTTTCTGTATTACAAATTCCAAAAATCTGAGCCACATCTAGTGTACATAATCTGTGGTGTTCTTTAACCAACACTGTATAACATCTTCAAACTGTTTCTGTATTACAAATTTCAATAATCTGGGCCACATCTAGTGTCCATAATCTGTGGTGTTCTGTAACCAATACTGTAGAACACCTGCAAACATTTTCTGTATTACAAATTCCAATAATCTGTGCTGCATCTAGTGTCCATAATCGGTGGTGTTCTTTAACCAATACAGTATAACATCTGTAAAAAGTTTCTGTATTACAAATTCCAATAATCTGGGCCACATCTAGTGTCCATAATCTGTGGTGTTCTGTAACCAATATTGTATAACATCTGCAAACAGTTTCTGCATTACAAATTCCAATAATCTGGGCCACATCTAGTGTCCATAATCTGTGGTGTTCTGTAACCAATACTGTATAACATCTGCAAACAGTTTCTGCATTAGAAATTCCAATAATCTGGGCCACATCTAGTGTCCATAATCTGTGGTGTTCTGTAAACAATACTGTAGAACATCTGCAACCAGTTTCTGTAATACAAATTCGAATAATCTGGGCCACATCTAGTGTCCATAATCGGTGGTGTTCTTTAACCAATACAGTATAACATCTGTAAAAAGTTTCTGTATTACAAATTCCAATAATCTGGGCCACATCTAGTGTCCATAATCTGTGGTGTTCTGTAAACAATACTGTAGAACATCTGCAACCAGTTTCTGTAATACAAATTCGAATAATCTGGGCCATATCTAGTGTCCATAATCTGTGGTGTTCTTTAACCAATACTGTATAACATCTGCAAACATTTTCTGTATTACAAATTCCAAAAATCTGAGCCACATCTAGTGTACATAATCTGTGGTGTTCTTTAACCAACACTGTATAACATCTTCAAACTGTTTCTGTATTACAAATTTCAATAATCTGGGCCACATCTAGTGTCCATAATCTGTGGTGTTCTGTAACCAATACTGTAGAACATCTGCAAACATTTTCTGTATTACAAATTCCAATAATCTGTGCTGCATCTAGTGTCCATAATCGGTGGTGTTCTTTAACCAATACAGTATAACATCTGTAAAAAGTTTCTGTATTACAAATTCCAATAATCTGGGCCACATCTAGTGTCCATAATATGTGGTGTTCTGTAACCAATACTGTAGAACATCTGCAAACATTTTCTGTATTACAAATTCCAATAATCTGTGCTGCATCTAGTGTCCATAATCGGTGGTGTTCTTTAACCAATACAGTATAACATCTGTAAAAAGTTTCTGTATTACAAATTCCAATAATCTGGGCCACATCTAGTGTCCATAATCTGTGGTGTTCTGTAACCAATACTGTAGCACATCTGCAAACATTTTCTGTATTACAAATTCCAATAATCTGTGCTGCATCTAGTGTCCATAATCGGTGGTGTTCTTTAACCAATACAGTATAACATCTGTAAAAAGTTTCTGTATTACAAATTCCAATAATCTGGGCCACATCTAGTGTTCATAATCTGTGGTGTTCTTTAACCAATACTGTATAAGATCTGCAAACAGTTTCTGTATTACAAATTCCAATAATCTGGGTTTAATAGAGTGTCCATATTCTGTGGGTTTCTGTGACATATATTAATATGAAGAAGGTAAGCACTAAGGAACGGGGAAGTGGGCGTAATGCTGATGGTGCACGCAGAGGCCGTGGCCTTGGGCGCAATGAAACTATGCCTACTGCCAGTGCATCAGAAAAAAACAACATCCACCGTACCCAGCTTCATGTCCAATTTAGCTGGGCGGTGCATGACAGCACTGTCCAAGTCGGACCAGTGCGAACAGTTGGTCGGTTGGATTGCTGAATATAATGCTTCCAGTCGGTTAACCACCACCCTCTCGTCCTGTTTCTGTTGGCAAGAGTCTGGTCAACTGAATCCTCACTCTGATCATCCCTCCTTTCACCATAGAGAGGCTTGCCAAATAAATGATCCAATACTCGGATATTCCAAGGAGCTCTTTCCAGTGCCATTATTATATTTGGCCCTCACGCCCAGCATTCTTGAAGAGGTACCTGAGATATTGTGCCCTGATTCCCAACCTCTTGAACATTCACAGTCTCAAGAAGATGACGATGTGGATGATGATAAGACACAGTTGTCAATCACTGAGGTTGTGGTTAGGTCAAGTCAGGAGGATGAGCAGAGTGAGGAAGTGGAAGAGGAGGTAGTGGACGATGAGGTCACTGACCCAACATTGGAAGGTGAAAAGCCGAGCGAGGACAGCAGTACAGAGGGGGAGGGATCCGCAGCACCGCAAGAGTCTGGAAGAGGCAGTGGGGTTGCAAAAGGGAGAAATCGGCCCACACCAAACAGGCCTACAATCATTACACCGAGCACCCCCATGCATAAATCTACCTTGCTAAGGCGTAGGTGTTCTGCAGTATGGCGATTTTTTGAGGAAAGTGGAAACGACATAAAAGTAGTTGTTTGCAACCTGTGCCACACCAAAATGAGCCGGGGCGTGAACACTAGCAACCTCACCAACACCAGCATGATCCGCCACATGGCATCCAAACACCCTAATAAGTGGGCCGAACGCCTGGGTCCACAATCTGGGTCTGCAGGTCACACCACTGCCTCCTCTTCCCCTGTGTTACACACTGCTGGCCAATCCCATATTGAAGGCCCAGGCCCGGATGCCTATCTCCCTGCACCTGGACCTTCACATGAACCGTCAGCAAGAACATCCCATTCCCTGTCCCAGCGCAGCGTCCAAATGTTGATAACACGGCATTTGAGCGCAAGCTCAAATGCGCACCTGCCCACCCACAGGCCATAGCACTAAATGTGCAACTTTGAAAATTACTGGCCCTTGAAATGTTGCCATTTAGGTTTGTGGACACTGAGGCCTTCCGCAGCCTGATGTCGGTGGCCATCCCTCGGTACGCAGTCCCCAGCCACCACTATTTTCCACAGTGTGTCCGCCTTACACCAGCATGTGTCCCAGAACATCACCCGTGCCCTGACCAATGCACTTACTGGAAAGGTCCACTTCACCACGGACAAGTGCTGGTGGCCAGGGACGCTACATTTCCCTGACCGTACACTGGTTCAATGTTGTAGAGACCGGGAGTGAGTCATACCCTGGGATGGCACAGGTGCCACACAAACCCAGGATTGGAGGCCCTATGTCCATCAGGGTCTCCGCCAGCAGCTATGTTACTGGCTCCAACCCCCACTTCTCCTCCTCCGCTGCCTCCTCCTCCACTTCCACTTTCAGCAGCAGTCAGCCATCAGCTGCTAGCTGGAAGCAGTGTAGCACTGCTGTGGCTAAGCGTCAACAGGCCATGCTGAAGCTGATCTGCTTAGGGCACATACCGCACACCATTACAGAGATGTGGCATGGTTGTGTCTGACGATAGCTGTAACTTGGTGGCGGCTCTGGAGCTTGGCAACCTGACATACATCCCATGCCAAGCCCACGTCTTAAACTTAGTGGTTTAGCGGTTTATCAAAACCTACCCCAATTTGCAAGAGCTACTAGTGAAGGCGCGACACGTGTGTGCCCATTTCCCATTCGTCCACAGCTTCAGCCGGTCTGTCAACGCTGCAGCAGCACTTGCGGCATTCAGCTCACCGACTGTTCTGCAATGTGAGCATGTGCTGGAACTCTACGTTCTAAATGTTGGCCAGGCTTTATGAGCAGCAGAGAGCAGTTGTGGAATACCAGCTACAACATGGTCGTCACCTTTCGAGTCAACTGCCACTATTCACAAGCGAGGAGTGGGCATTGATGTCAGACCTCTGTGAGGTTTTTAAAAACTTTTATGAAACCACACAGAGGCAGACATTGTCGCAGGACCGACGGCGTGAGAATGTCGAGGCGGAATCGGCTTCACCTGGCCAAGTTGCTGGTATAGCTGGGCAGGAACCACATTTACCCAGTGGGTCATAAAGGACATGTATTTTCCTTGACCTTAGTTACAGCTCCACATGTCGGCGCTGCCGTGCATTTTGGCTGACACCGACAAGCTCAAGGACTGGCCCACCTTCTGTTCTACATATGTGTGCAGGACTGGTACTGCTTTTTTGGCAAAGAAATAACGGCGTCGGACTCTAAACCTCGGATCGGCACAAGCTATTAGTTCTCTGAAAGGTGCAGAGTCTGCCACTTTGAAAAGGAAGGACTGCAGCACTAGCAACTTGGCCAGGAGCACGTTCAGCTTCTGCGCCGTTCGATAAGTACACGCACACTGTTGTCTCTTGGCAATCGCTTTGGTGATCAATTGCTGGTGGAATGACTGATGAGGAGTAGGAGGATGAGGAGCATCAGGACCAGCAGATGATGGGAAGGACATACAGCTCTCTTCAGCTGTGGTGGAGTAGCTTTGACTCCATGAAATTGGGTGCATGTCACTGGATGATGCAACGGTTGCTGCGGCAGGCTGGATCACCACATCAGAGCCAAGGTTCTTCCAGGCCACTTTATGGTTATGCTGCATGTGTTTATGCAGGGCTGTGGTGCCAACATTGGCACCCTGGCCATGCTTCACCTTCTGCCCACAAATTCGGCAAATGACTATGTTCACGTCCTCCGGCGGCCTAACAAAAAATTGCCACACCGCCAAGTATGCCATTTTTCCCCCAACACTCCATGCTGACTGCCTTCTACAGCTGCCTCCATAAACCTCTGCACCACTACTTTCCTGGCAGGTAGGTTCCTGCGAAGTGGGTGGTATACCCTGGGCACGTTTGGCCCCCGACCTCCAACTGCTGCCACTGTGCTGACTCGCGGCTACGCTACCACCCTGCTGGCTCAGCCGCTGTCTCACATACAAGCTGCCACCCTCCTCTTCTGATGATGATGATAATTAAGCCCCTTCTTCACCCAGCTCCCAAGTGCAATCGGCTACATCAACTAGTCCAGCAAAATATATTCCCTTTAAAACATAACTTTTACTCAAATATTACTTAAAAACGTAGGGACAATGCCCCAGTTCGTGTAATTAAACATCGGGAATTTACCCTTATGTCTATGGATCACAGTTGTCTGTATCCAAGGTGCCAGTCCCTCAGGTATACAGAAGAAATGGAGAACTCCAGTTTTCTTGCGGTGTAAATTCTTTTTTAATATTGAAATTGCGGCAAAATTCACACATGTAAAGTAGTGACGTTTCGGCCTTCACAAAATGGCCTTCATCAGACTGTGGCCGCTTGTCCGGGAATAGGAAGAGAGAGCTGCTATCAGGAATGGCAGGACTGTGCCTGCTAGTCCGCACATACCTACTAGCAGGCACAGTCTTGCCATTCCTTATAGGAGAGGACAGACGCAATGTATATCAATGTATATCAATGTATCAAATCAAACGATTCATACCTCAAGAGGCTAATGATAAGTCAATGTTTACTTACTCAGTGCTTATTAGTAGTAGTGTCCACATCCGGCCTGTCTGATAAACGGCTAATCCAAACAGAGGCACGGCACTAACAGTAGGAAGTATATATATAGATCAGTCCAATGACTGATATATGGTGATACATTAGCCAAAGATAAAAAACGAATCCCTCTATAAGCACAGTCCCGCCGTGTTTGCGTCCTCTGCTCCTCCTGTGCTGACTAACATGTTTGCCTGGAGGTTTAAATAGTCGCGCTCCCACAGTGTCATATTGATTCAGGGAGTTGACTGGGGATGGGCAGTGATACTGTCCAATCACCGCTTGTGGTTAACTCCAGTCAGTCAAGTGCTCCCTCCCCTCAAGGTCCCACCCCTTACTACCGCTGGTACACTGGGTAATGGTAGAGCGCAAGGAACCTCAGCGTCGCGTCACTTCCTGCCTGTGAACCACAAGGAAGTAGAATGATGGAACGCAAGCACTTCATCCGGAGGCAGCGCCAGGTCCCAAGTTAACATCAACATACGTGCGCCCAAATATCATGAGCCTATCAGCATATCAATATGAATGAGATGACGCTTAAAAATATATAAGGCTATACTCAGTTAGAATTAGATGGCACGAGGGGCAGGGGAAGGGAGCAGGATAATACTAAATTGGGACCGCTAGCACAGAAACCATATAAGGGAACAAATTACCTTTAATTTATGACACACCGCTGTGATGATTGCAGTGGTCATACTCCAAAACACAGTGCCAATGATAGCTGACACCCTCCGATATCATAAAAGTGGGTATTTCTCACACCCAGCCAACCTCAGCCTAGGGCGATAACATAGAGGAAGGTATCACAGGATAGAACATCCCTGAAATAGTAACACTGAGAACAACATTGGATCGTATAAGGTAGAATATAGACATATGTAAGTAGGTTTGCCCCTATAAGAAACATGTATAAGTTAACCTCTCATTTAAGCCCTGAGCGGACTGAGATCTTAACCGGTGGATCCATTTACATTCCTTCTGTAGGATCAACCGATCCCAATCCCCCCCCTTGGTGACGGTGGAATGGTTTCCAAGATAGAAAATCTAAGGGCTTTAGGGTTACCTCCGTGTTCCTTCATCACATGTGATGCCACCGGGGTTTCTTTTTTCTTGATCACATCATTGATATGTTCCAAGAATCTTCTCCGGGCCTCCCTAGTAGTCTTGCCTACGTAATCAAGGGGGCACGAACATTGGCAGATATATATGACTCCTCGGCTCTTACAGTTATGGAAATCTCTTATCTCATATGAACATCCTGTGGCTGAACCCACTATAATCTTAGAAGGATGGACATAGTCGCAGGCCTTACAGCCACCACATTTAAACATCCCTCTTGGTTTTCTGTCCAACCAGGTACCTGTACCTTGAGGACATGTGTAGTGGCTGTGGACCAGACGATCCTGTAGGTTTCTGCCCCGTCTATACGTGACGGTTGGATATTGGGCAAGTGCATCCCCAAGATCATGGTCCATGCGAAGAATGGGCCAATAACGTTTTAATATATCAAGTGCCTCGACATTCGCCGAATCAAAGGTTAATATAATACGAATCTGTTGACCAGTGTCAGTGCTCCGTGTCCGCGGGACAAGTAAATGATCCCTACTTTGCTGGGATGCGTGTTTAAAGGCATTGGTGAGGACAGGTAACGGATAACCTCTATCTCTAAATCTATCACAGAGATTCCTGGCTTCCTTATGGAATGCCTCATTTGTCGTACAATTTCTCCGTACCCGTAGATACTGTCCTCTAGGGATGCCTCGCTTTACGGGGCCTGGATGATGGTTATCCCAGTGCAGAAGGGAATTTGTTGCCGTAGTTTTCCTAAAGATATCGGCAATTAACCTATCCTCTACTTTGGTGACCCTCACATCCAAAAACGACAGAGAGATCGGGTCAATCTCGAAGGTGAATCTCAACCCAATGTCATTATTATTCAGTTCACCGATGAAACGCCGGAATTCATCTGACCCAGCTTTCCAGATCACAAACACGTCGTCAATATAGCGGGTCCAGAATATAATCCGATCGGACCACCACGTGCTGTGATCTGGAAAGACACACCGGTCTTCCCACCAGCCCAGGAAGAGATTGGCATAGGTAGGGGCACAGGGGCTCCCCATAGCCGTCCCCCTGAGCTGGTGGTAGAACCGGGCGTCAAAGAGAAAAAAATTGTGGGTCAGAATGAATTCAAGCAGGGACAGGACAAATTGATTATGCATCCTATATTGTAACCCCCTGGTTCTGAGATAAAAATCCGCCGCCGCCAGGCCTTTTTCGTGGGGGATGGAACTATACAAAGACTCAACGTCCACACTTGCCAATTGGCAATCAGGATCAACTGTAATTGAGTCAATTTTGCTGAGGAAGTCCATCGTGTCCCTCGTATATGCAATCGGCTACATCATCATCATTCGCTACTGTCTGCATGTCACTGATGTCCCCCTCAATGGTCTCAGGGCCAGGAGCCTGACGGCTCGCAACACCTTCTGCCATGCAACTCTCACTACTTGCCCGCCTAACGGAGGAAGCAGCAGATGTCTCCTCCAGATCTTGGCTAGGCAGTATCTGCTGACTGTCCTCTAGTAGCTCGTCCTTGCTGAAAAGGGGAGCCGAGCCTACGGCACTTCATACTTCTCGTGCTGAGGGAACAGAAAATGACAGAGGCAGGTTCAGGACAGTTGGGCACAGGGCCTGCTCCTGAGCAATGCCAAATAAGCGTCATGTCAGAGGAACCCACTGACTCTTGGCAGTGGGTGTCTGATGTTACTTGAAATGAAGTTGAAGACCGAGTCAACCATTCAAGCACAGCTGGGTTGCTGGTCAAATCACGGCCGCTAGATGACAACTGGAGCTAAGGCCTCTCGATGCAACTCCTCTTGCTACCCCCCTCGTTCTGGTGCTACTTCTGCCTACGACAGAAACATTTTGGCCACTGCCCATTCCCTTTCAAGGGCCTGTCACCTGTCTGTCTGACATACTGTATAAAAAAAAAAAAATTAAATTAAAATAATACACCCCGTAAATGGCTGTAGTACAATGTTACTTTAATGCAGAACAGCAATTAAGACATAGCGTATTCTTTTTCCTATTAATACACCCCGAAAAAAGAAATATAACAATCACAATTCACTGATAGAAACAATAAATAATAATTGTTGCGAAATTATGGTTATGCAGCAGTCCTGAAAATTGAAACGTAGGTCCTTTCTCTTCCAAAAGTCACAAAAACAGAAAAGATTATGAGGTCCGCGCCATTCAATCCACTGTAAACATAGACCTCAGCACCGCAGCTTCCACCTCTACGTCGAATGCGGTAATCTTTATCACAAAGCACCAACCAATAACTTCCAAATTGACTGCAGAACGGCTAATAGGATGTACGTATATTTCCTTTTAATACACCGCGTAAATGGTTGTAGTACAATGTAAGTTCACCGCAGAACGGCAATTAAAACGTATTATTTTTACTATTAATAAACCCCCAAAAAAGTATAACAATCAAAATTCACCGCAGAATGGCTAATAGGACGTACGTGTCTTTCCTATTAATACACCCCGTAAATGGCTGTAGTACAACGTAACTTCACAGCTGAACTGCAATAATGACATATATTTTTTCATTTTTTCCCCTATTAATACACCCCCCAAGAAAAGTTAAGCAATGTAAAATAAACACACAACTTGCACCCCAATAACAAGCAGGGAATTATTGATTGACCATATAGTGCAAACAACCTAAAAGCAGCAGTATAACTGCAATTTGGATCCCCAGTGTAATTGAATCACTCCTATTACCCAGGCTGTACTCTCCCCTATTCCACCCTGTTCACCTTTTATAGTGTAGAAACTGCCTCCCTATCCTTTCCCTACACCTTAAATAATCTTTCCCCGAACTTCTAAATCGATTTTTTAGCACAATAAAGTCTTTCCTAGCGCTGTCTCTAGCGCCTGCTGACATCTCTCCCTGCACTTAGTACACTGGAAAATGGCAGAATCCAAGATGGCTGAGGCTTTTTATAGAGCGGTGACATCTCAGGGGCTGGCTGGCTGCTGATTGGCTGCATGCATGGCATTGTGGGTGATCCCTTGTTCCCAGAGTTCTTTGCTCCATGTCGCAACACGTGCAGCAGCCATTTTAGGAAAAAATGCGATTCAAATTTTTTCAGAATTTTGGATCGAATTCCACTTTGTTAACTTCGATTTGCTCATCTCTATGGGAGATAAGTAAAAAGTAAAAAAAAAAGTGTTTTTTAACAATAAAAAATTTAAAGTTTCAAGTAAAGAAATACCCCTTTCCCATAATCAAGCCCTGTACAATTATTCGACATTGCTGCTTCCCTATCAACTGGCTCTACAAAAATATCCCTTGATGTACCCTGTCAGATGAATGCCTTAAAAAAAAAAAAACTGTGCCAAAATAGCCCTTTTTAGTGATATTGTCTTACAAAAAGTATAATAACGAGTGATCACAAAGTATTATGTACCCCAAAATGGTACCAATGGAAACGTCAACTCGTCCTGCAAAAAACGAAATGGCAACACAAAAACATGTTTCATTCTGAAATATTTTTATTGTGTAATATTGCAAAAAAATAGACATATTAGGTATCGCTGAGTCTGTTACAACTGGCTCAATCAAAATAGCATATGATCTACCCTGTCAGGTGAACACCGTAAAAAAAAAAAATGTTGTCAAAATTGCCATATTTTTTGTTACCTTGCCTTACAAAAAGCGTAATAGCGAGTGATCAAAAAGTACTATGTACTTTAAAATGGTATCAATGAAAACACAAAATTAGCCCTCACACAAGATGATTGGACAAAAATGCTTTGTGTAATTACCACAATAGCAATAGCAAAACCATAAAAAGCAGTGACAGAATCACTACTTTTTGTTTATCCTGCATCCCAAAAAGCTAAAAAAAGGGTGATCAAATAGTTGCATGTGCCCCAAAAATGAACCAATGATGACAAATGATCCCCAAAAATATAAGCCCTCACACACAAAATTAAAAAAGTATGGTTCCCAGAATATTACTGTAGTACTCCAGAGGCTCTTCAATAGCAACATTGTGCATGTAAATTAATCAATCAAAATTTCTGCTGCAAAAGCCAAATGGCGTTCTTTCTCTTCTGAACCCTGCAGTGTACCAAAACAGCAGTGTACGTCCACATTTATGTCATTATAGTACCCATTAGAATGCACCTAACATTTTAAAGGGCACTGTGTGTCTCAAATGGTACAAGCTGGGGACAGCACACCTGGCACTGAAATGTCAAAATAATAACTCCAGTTCTCAATAAATACATTTCCAGCATAGGTTCTCTTTTTGGCAGTTCCATTTATTATTTCACCCCAGAGCCTCTACAATTGTCAGCGCAAGATGTAGAAATCCCCACATGGTGCTCTTTCACTCCTGAGTCCTATGGCATGTCCAGGCAAAAGATTATGGCCTCATGTAGGGTGCATTTCACACTGGCACACGCTGGGCACAACATATTGGGCACTGAATTGTCATATCTGTGTGAAAATTGCAACTTTCACTTTGCGCCATCCTGCTGTGAATTAATTTTTGAAGAACATGTGTGGGGTCAAAATGTTCACTACATCCCTTAGTACATGCTGTGAGGGGTGCGGTTTCCAAAATGGGGTCACTTATTAGGAGTTCCTTTTATTTATTTCACCTCAGAGCCTCTTCAGTTGTCGGCCAGTGCTGTATAAATCTCTACGCTAGGTCTCAAATGAGCATTGCCTTCTTTCTCTTCTGAGTCCCCACATGTGCCCAAACAGCATTTTATGACCACATATGGGGTGTTGCCACATTCAGGAAGAAATGGGTAAGAACTGGTGGGGTCCTTTTTCTCCTGTAACCCCTTAAAAAAAAAAAGCTGGGCCTAAAGCAAAAATTTGTTTGTAAAAGATTTGTTTTTTTATTCTATGAAACTAGTAGGTCAAAGTGCTTACTGCACCCCTTGAAAAATTCATTGGGGTTGTAGTTTCCAAAATGTAACGTAGTCACTTTTTGGTGATTTCCACTGTATGGGTACCTCAGAGTCTCTACTAATGCGACACAGTGCCTTGAAGCCATTTCAGCAAATTCTGCCCTCCAAAAGCATATGACAGCATACGGTGTGCCCATACGACAGTTTATGACCACATATGGTGTGCCGTCGTATTCATTTTAACAGCCTAGGGTTTCTAAATTTAGAGCCTTGCCGTGTGCCCAAACAGCGCCGGTGCACTGAGGAAGGAGCGGCCGAGCGAGCATCCTCCTCTCAGTGCGCCTGCGCCGACTGAAGACCGGTACGGAGCAGGCGAGAGATTTTGAACAGAGACAGGGCCAGCCGGAGGAGAAGAGCGCTCGCTGGCCCTGTCACTCAACAGAAGGAGGGGGTGTTTTTTCAAAAGGAGGATGCGGCGGGTACCAGCAAGTAACCGCACTACTTGCTGGTAGCGAGGTAATTTACATATTATAAAATTGCATTTTTTAGCGAAATTAACCTACAGAAAAAGTTAAAAACAGTAGATATAGAATAATTGCCCTATGAGCATTTTTGTAAGCCCAAAAAAAAAAAGACTTTTGGGGGTGATAGAAGCCCTTGAAATCTAAAACTTATCATCCTTACCTAAAATGGTCTTGTATCTACAGATTGCTTCTCAATGAATCAATACTATAACTATAACACTGAAGATACTACGTTAGTGATGTAGACAATCTCTGATAATAGCAACTACAATAACAGGCACAGATACCAGACCATTTTCTAACTTTTAATTAGGTAAGGGTGATCAGCTTTATTTTTAACCATTTATTAAATATTCAAGGGGTTGTGCCAAGTATGAGAGTTTTCCCCTATCCACATGATAGGGAAAACTAACTAATCAATGGGGGTCCAACTATTGGCATGCCCATTGATCCTGAGAACGTGGATCCCATGTTTCCATCCTGATGTATGGGCAGGCCTAGCATGCACCCTGCCGCTCTGTTTATTCTCTATGGAAGAGCCAGAATTGGGTGAGCACTCTACTGGATTGAGAAATGAGATATCATTTGCCCTAGGGGCTAAAATAATTTACATTTATCTACCACTCACTAGGAATCATTTCAGTACATGGAGTATTAGAGTATGTTCACATGCTGCAGATTTGTAGAATAGTTTTCCATTACTGTCCCATTCATGTGAATGGAGTTTGTAGAAATCAATGGATATGCTACAGAAACATCCTCATTCAGATTTATGGAATATATTTTTCAGTAGCAGAGATTTCTGGAATTAATCTGCTGCATGGTAACACATCCTAAAAAATCTATTGTACTAGTTTAGCAAATGAAGATTTGCTGTAGAAGAATAAAACATCTAGTATTTACAGTACTTTGTTCCAGCAAACAACCTTTAGGCCTCTTTCACACGTGCGTCATGTTTGACGCCCGGATAAGAGGCGGGTGCGTTGCGGGAATATGCGCGATTTTCCCGCGCGGGTGCAAACGTTTGTAATGCGTTTTGCATGCGCGTGAGAAAAATCGCCATGTTTGGTACCCAACCCGAAGCCGGACTTTATCACTGAAGTCCGGTTTCGGGTCTTCTGGAGAATTTATTATTTTCCCTTATACACGCGTAGTTGCGATCTGTCCTCTCTTTCCCTGCATCAGCTAAGAACTAAAGGACCTGTGATGACGTCACATCACATGGTCCAATCACATGGTCCATCTTACCATGGTGATGGACCATGTGATTGGACCATGTGATGTGACGTCATCACAGGTCCTTTAGTTCTTAGCTGATGCAGGGAAAGAGAGGACAGATCGCAACTACGCGATCAAGTGGCTAAGGTAAGTTAACTTTTATTATTTTTAACCCCTTCCATTTCATTTTACTAAGCATTCTTTATTAAGAATGCTATTATTTCCCCTTATAACCATGTTATAAGGGAAAATAATAGAGATTGGGTCCCGTTGCTAAGCAACCATGCGGGAAAATTGCAACGCATCCGCACTTGCTTGCGGATGCTTGCGATTTTCCCGCAGCCCCATCCACTTCTATGGGGCCTGCGTTGCGTGAAAAACGCACAATATAGAGCATGCAGCGATTTTCATGCAACGCAGAAGTGATGCGTGAAAATCACCACTCATGTGCATAGCCCCATAGAAATGAATGGGTCCGGATTCAGTGCGGGTGCAATGCGTCCTCCTCAAGCATTGCACCCGCGCGGAAAACTCGCCCTTGTGAAAGGGGCCTTAATGTCAAACAAACCAGGTCAGAGACTGCAAGGATGACAGTGTTTGACTGCTATTGGGAACTCCCAACTTTCATAATTAAGCCATCAAATGTTTATCGAGGTGTGAGTACTCACTAATTAGTTGATCTTCCTAAGTTCTGTTCAGAGACAATTCACCAATTTGTCTAAAAACAGTATTTTGGTCCCTTGGGAACATTTGACATACTTTAACTAGAATGTAAACTTGATCTTTGCTAGCTTATTTCATTAGATAACATTTTGTCAGGAGATACACTATAAGAGGCCATATCAGGACATACCGGGGAAAGTTCAGTTACAGTCTGTGTGCATTTTCTAAAGATGAGCTTAATATTGAGCCAGGAGAATAGAGGCACACAGGAAAAAAATCAATTAGTTCTGGCTAGTCTGTAAATGTCAAATGAGAATGACAAATATGTTTTCAGGGAATATTTTTATGACACTTTTAACAGGAAGAGCAGTATTTCGGCTAAGGGAAAATGTTGCTTCTCCATATGGGCCCCAGGGCTGAGATTTCCTGTCTAATTCCTTGAGTACAAATATGCTGAGCATCATGTTGGATTAACCCCAGCATAATATTTGTAAAGCTTATGTTCTTATGATTGCTTTTACTCTACAGTTATTTTAGGTACAAAGTATGGAGTTCTCATAGAGAGCATTGTGCTAATTAAATCACATATTACACAGTTCTAACTAAAAGTTATATAAAGCCTAATGCTGTATATATAATTAGTTACAGACAAAGGAACATACTTACAGTCCTAAGAATTTGGATATTGAGCATCTGGTCTGAACACCCATTTTAAAATTGACTCCACCCTGTATCACACAATGCACCCCATACAGATAAAACCAGTAGTACACCAATATACCTGTGTAACATGAATGTGCATTAAGCATCAAATCAATATGCTACATAATGGCTATTGGATATTACAAGTAGTAGTAGCCTAGCTCTTAGTGCGAAACGGCCATCGCTGCATTACCTGTGTGAAGCTGTGGCGTCCTGCCCCATGCCATCTGTTTGTATTTTGAATTTGATTGTATTAAGCAATAAAGCAACACTGAAGACCCACGCTGGTGAGTGCTGCCAGTTTTTCACTTCTTCATATTTTGATTACTTAAAAATGCTTGGGAATCATAGAGGACCCTTCTCCTTTCCTCATATAGTACCAAAATGTTCTGCAGCTCTGTATAGATTGTCATCAATCACATCAGTCTTTGTCCCTTACAACAGTGTTCCTCAACTCGCTCTTCACAATCATGTCAAGTTTCAACAGATGCACACAGCCAGGAATCGGTGGGTTCCTCTGACACCACACTTACTGTAGTTGGCATGGCCCAGGAAATGCCTCTATGCTCTCACCTGTCCTGAACATGCCTCTTGCCTTCGCTGCTCCCCCTGTTAGCCAAGTAATGGTAGCCGTTGGCTGCGTTCCGCTTTACAGCGATGATCACCTTTGTGAGGACAGTCAGCAATTACAAGCCACCACAGACTTAGAGGTGAGATCTGCTGCGGACTCTTTTAGGCATGTAACTACTGATGATGACAGTCGGGTGGGAGAATATTTTGCGAGAGGTCAGGGACATGGGAAGGGAAGAGAGGGCATCGTCATCATCAGGGAAGGGTGGCAGCGTCCCCGTAAGACAGTAAGGTGGAAGCAGTGGGAGATCTGGAGCCAAACTTGAAAGGGGTACACTGTCAGACAGAGGAACTTACAGTCTTAAGAATTTGGATATTGAGCCTATGGTCTGAACATCCACCCTGTATCACACAATGCACCCCATACAGGTAAAACCAGTGCTACACCAATATACATGTGTAACAAGAATATGCATTAAGCATCAAACCAATATGCTACATAACGGCTATTGGATATTACTTTAAACGGCTTGGGAATTATAGAGGACCCTTCTCCTTTGCACCGCAATGCTCTTCAGCTCTGTAAAGATTGTCATAAATCACATCAGTCTCTGTCACTTACGGTAGTGTTCCTCAACTCCAGTCCTCAGGGCCCACCTGCCACTCATGTTTTCAAGATTTCCTTAGTATTGAGCATGTGAAAATTAATGTCAATTGGTATTGAGCAAAGCATCCAAAGCAGAATTTGGTCTGAAGTTTATGAAAACTTCGATTCGAAACATATCCTAATTTCCTCGCTGTTCAAGGTAACAAATCAATTTTCCTAAAATGGAGGATGCACATGTTAGAAAGTGAAAGTAAGTTTAGAGGAGACAAGCCTGGGAATGCGAGATCACTCAAAATGCTGTGCAGTCAGCCAATCTGTAGGTAGCCTCCCCTCTGTGATGTCAAAGCTAGGAAGAGCCCTATAATACCCCGATCCTGCGTGTTCGCCCCCATTTTCCTGTCAGCTGAGCATAGGGAGAGATGTGATATGATGCTCATGCACTAGGGACCTAGGGACAGTGTTGCTGAAAACTGTTAACAGAGAGTGTGAGACAATATTGTAGAGGGAGAGTGCAGGGAGGGTGGAGGGAGAGAATAGGAGACTACTGAACTCTGCTACAATTTATCGCCATGTACATAGTAACATAGTATATAAGGCCGAAAAAAGACATTTGTCCATCCAGTTTGGCCTGTTATCCTGCAAGTCGATACAGAGGAAGGCAAAAAAAACTGTGAGAAAGAAGCCAATTTTCCCCACTTATGGGGAAAAAAATTCCTTTCTGACTCCAATCAGGCAATCAGAATAACTCCCTGGATCAACAACCCATCTCTAGTAGCTATATCTTGTAATATTATTGCACTCCAGAAATACATCCAGGCCCCTCTTGAACTCTTTTAGTGAACTCACCATCACCACCTCCTCAGGCAGAGAGTTCCATAGTCTCACTGCTCTTACTGTAAAGAATCCTCTTCTATGTTTGTGTACAAACCTTTTTTCCTCAAGACGCAGAGGATGTCTCCTTGTCAAAGTCACAGTCCTGGGGATAAATAGATGGTGGGAGAGATCTCTGTACTGACCCCTGATATATTTATACATAGTAATTAGATCTCCCTTCAGTCGTCTTTTATCTAAAGTGAATAACCCTAATTTTGATAATCTTTCAGGGTATTGTAGATCCCTCATTCCAGTGATTACTTTAGTTTTCCTCCTCTGAACCCTCTCCAGATCTGCTATGTCTGCCTTGTTCACAGGAGACCAGAACTGTATAGAGTACTCCATGTGTGGTCTGGACAGTGATTTGTAAAGTGGTAGGACTATGTTCTCATCACGGGCATCTATGCCCCTTTTGATGCAACCCATTATCTTATTGGCCTTGGCAGCAGCTGACTGAGACTGGTTTTTACAGCTTAGTTTGCTGTTTACTAAAATTTCTAGGTCCTTTTCTATGTCAGTGTTACCCGGTGTTTTACCATTTAGTATGTACGGGTGACTTGCATTATTCCTTCCCATGTGCATAACCTTACATTTGTCAGTGTTAAACCTCATCTGCCACTTCTCTACCAAAGCCTGTAATCTATCCAGATCCATCTGTAGCAGTAAACTGGCCTCTTCCGTGTCAATTACTTTACACAGTTTAGTGCATCTGCAAAAAATTTTATTTTACTGTGTAAGCCTCATTTATAAATATATTCAAGAGGATAGGGCCCAGTACTGACCCCTGAGGTACTCCACTAGTGACAGTGACCCAATCTGAGTGTGTACCATTAATAACCACCCTCTGTTTTCTATTACTGAGCCAGTTACTTACCCACATGCAGACATTTTCTCCCCGTCTGAGCATTCTCTAGTTTTTCAGTGCTTCCTCGCTACCCTCCTCTTTTAGTGATTTAAATGCTTTCTTTTTGTCATTTATTGCTTTCGTTACAGTTCTATTTATCCACATTGGTTTCTTCTTTTATTCCAACAAGGTATGTATCTCTCACAATTAGATCTTTTGATGCTTTTAAAAATATTCCATTTTGTGGCTGTATTTTTATAGCCTGTCAGTTAGGCCTATGGCCTCTCTTAGTTAGCCAAATTTAGCTTTTTTTGAAGTTCGGTATTTTTGTTCCTCCCTGAAGAAACACTCTTTTGAATGATAATTGGAAGGACATTACTTTATGGTCACTATTTCCCAGGTTTCCCACAACCTGCACATCTGTTGTTCTGTCAAGTCTATTGGTTAATACTAAGTCCAGTATGACCTTCCCTCTAGTCGTGTCCTGAACCAGTTGGGAAAGGTAATTGTCTTTGGTTATTGCCAAGAACCTGTTTCCTTTATGAGATGTACAGGTTTCAGTTTCCCAGTCTATATCTGGGTAGTTTAAGTCCCCCAAAATAAATACCTCATTATTATTTGTCACCTCATCTATCTTGTTTAGTGGTAGATTTTCTGTGGACTCTGGTATATTAGGTGATTTATAATAAACTCCTATTGGCAATTGGCACATTGCCTCTATGTATTTCTACCCGCAGTGACTCCACATGTTCATGTCCTTCACTTATATCTTCTTGGACTTTGGGCTTTAGACAGGACTTTACATAAAGGCAGACCGCTCCCCCTCTCCAGTTTTGGCGATCCTTTCTATACAGACTGTAACCCTGTACATGAAATGCCCAGTCATAGCTATCATCCAAACATGTCTCAGTTATTCCCACTATGTCATAGTCCTTTTCACACATCACTAATTCCAGTTCAGCAGTTGTATTAGTCAGGCTTCTGGCATTAGTATACATACATTTAAGAGGTTTATGTATATTTTTTACCCTACACCTTTCCTTCTGAACTGTTCTAGTCCCTCCTTCCATTCCTCCCCCATCCCCACTGCCTTGCCCCTGGTCTCTATCTGCACTATCTTCCCATCCTATAATGTAATTACCCTCCCCCCAAGTCCCTAGTTTAAACATTCCTCCAACCTTCTATCCATCTTCTCCCCCAACACAGCTGCACCTTCCCCATTGAGGGGCAGCGCATCCCTACGATAGAGCCTGTAGCCGACAGAGAAGTAGGTCTAGTATTGAAACTCACCCGGTTAGATACTCGTTGTGCGATTCCAAACAGGTAATTTGCTCAAATTCTGAACAAAGATATGCACCCTCAAACGGCTATTCCAGGACTGCATACATTAGACAAGATGTGCACTAGACTGTGTTGTCAATAATGGAATACATACTAAATGGGGATTACGCAAGAAAAGAGAAAAATACAATATAATGCAGTAATAAGAAACTGATTTACTGCAGTCCCCCCACTAAAGTCCCTGAATCTGAAGTCTCTTAGTCACACACTTAATACAAACACACACTGGAAATCAAACACGCGAACGATCACAAACTCGCGTTATTTGCCTGCTTGCATAAATGGAGCTCTCAAAACAGTCAGCTTTTTTTCCTCTGGATTCAACTGTGCAGTGAAGCAATATTCATAGTTAATCTGTTCTGTTAGCTGTAGAGTTACTGTGCATCAGTATTACAGGCAAGTGTTACTAAAAAGTCTAATTCATCGCCCTGTACCTAACTGTGCAGTGCAGCAATAATTATAGCTAATCCATTCTGTTAGCGATACAGTTGTTATACACTATGGCCAACAGATGGTTGCCTGGGCCCTCTAAAGGAACGAGCAGTGGCAAAAATGATGCTGTAGCTAGCACAAGTAGCAGCAGAAGAAGGGGTGGAGGTAGTAGCTTTAGCAACAGGTAAGAGCTGCCACTGTCAATCAGCAGTTATGTTTTGACCAGCAATCCATCTGTACTAGAATGGTTGACTCGCTCTTCTAAATCACCTCAAATTACACAGCAAGGAATTGGTGGTTTCCTCTGGCACCACACTTAGTTGGCATCACCCAGGAACTGCTCTATTCCCTCACCTGTCCAAAACATGCCTCTTACTTTTGCTGCTCCATCTGTTAGCCAAGTAAGGGTAGCCACTGGCTGTCCTCAGCAGTTGTAGGCCAGCATAGACTTGGAGGAGAGGTCCGCTGCGGACTCCTTTAGGTGTGCAACTACTGATAATGACATTCAAGTGGAAGCACATGTTGTGAGAGGTCAGGGATGTGTGGAAGAGACAGGTCAGGGTGACAAAAGTGACTCGTAAACATATGTATGTGGATGATGATGTAGCCGATTGTATATGAAATCCGGATAAAGAGGGGTCATCGTTATTATCAAGGGGCGAGGGTGGCAGTGTGCCCATGAGACAGCAGGGTGGAATCAGTGAGAGGTCTGGAGCCAAAAGCCAAAGTAACTGTCTGCTACTTGGGAGGCAACCTCTGAGGAACACACTGGCAGTGCATCTAATATATAAATCTAATATATAAGCTGAGTGTATGTGTGTATGTATGTGTGTATTTCAGCTAAAGGAATCTGCACCGTCGCATTTACAATCACGAAAATTGGCACACAGGTACATCAGGTGTCCGGGAAGATTTTAGACCAGGTCGCAGCTCTCTGGGACGTACCGTTCCTGAGATATTCCCAAAAAATGCATTAGCCAATACAAGCCTTGTCACATGACCCTTATCAGCCAATAGAAGCTCGCTGGCAGTTCGTTTCCACACACACACAATTTTACTCCAGGTAACCATAACAACCCAGCCATCACTGCTGTAGATGAGTTTTAAAGGAATAAGTCACCAGGATAATCGCTATTGAAGTAAAGCCATGGCCTCATAATTTGAGATGAGCGAACACCTGGATGTTCGGGTTCGAGAAGTTCGGCCAAACTTCCCAAAAATGTTCGGGTTCGGGTTCCGAACTCGACCCGAACTTTATCCCGAACCCCATTGAAGTCAATGGGGACCCGAACTTTTAGGCACTAAAAAGGCTGTAAAATAGTCCAGGAACGGGCTAGAGGGCTGCCAAAGGCAGCAAAATGTAGGTAAATCCCCTGCAAAAAAATGTGGATAGGGAATTAAAATAAAATAAAATAAAATAAATAAAATTTAACCAATATCAATTGGAGAGAGGTCCCACTGCAAGGAATCATGCGTCATATCACTCAACACTGGAGAAGGCCACTTTCAGTTATTTCGGCCCCAGCACCCAGACAGAGGAGAGAGGTCCCACAGCAAGGAATCATGCGTCATATCAACCACCGCCGGAGAAGGCCACTCTCAGTTATTTCGGCCCAGCACCCAGACAGAGGAGAGAGGTCCCACAGCAAGGAATCATGCGTCATATCAACCACCACCGGAGAAGGCCACTTTCAGTTATTTCGGCCCCAGCACCCAGACAGAGGAGAGAGGTCCCACAGCAAGGAATCATGCATCATATCAACCACCACCGGAGAAGGCCACTCTCAGTTATTTCGGCCCCACCACCCAGACAGAGGAGAGAGGTCCCACAGCAAGGAATCATGCGTCATATAAACCACCACCGGAGAAGGCCACTCTCAGTTATTTCGGCCCACCACCCAGACAGAGGAGAGAGGTCCCACAGCAAGGAATCATGCGTCATATCAACCACCACCGGAGAAGGCCACTCTCAGTTATTTCGGCCCAGCACCCAAACAGAGGAGAGAGGTCCCACAGCAAGGAATCATGCGTCATATCAACCACCACCGGAGAAAGCCACTCTCAGTTATTTCGGCCCCACCACCCAGACAGAGGAGAGAGGTCCCACAGCAAGGAATCATGCGTCATATCAACCACCACTGGAGAAGGCCACTCTCAGTTATTTCGGCCCCACCACCCAGACAGAGGAGAGAGGTCCCACAGCAAGGAATCATGCGTTATATCAACCACCACCGGAGAAGGCCACTTTCAGTTATTTCGGCCCCACCATGACAGAGGAGAGGTTCATTCAACTTTGGGTTGCACCACAAGATCATGGTAAAGCTAAAAAAATGAGGATTCAATAAAGAAGTGCCCCGGAGTACAATAATACATGGTTGAGGGGGAGGCAGTTATAAATGTCTATTCTGCACAAGGGAGGGACAGGTCCTGTGGGATCCATGCCTGGTTTATTTTTATGAACGTCAGCTTGTCCACGTTGGCTGTGGACAGGCAGCTGCGTTTGTCAGTAATGACGCCCCCTGCCGTGCTGAATACACGTTCAGACAAAACGCTGGCCGCCGGGCAGGCCAGCACCTCCAAGGCATAAAATGCTAACTCTGGCCACGTGGACAATTTGGAGACCCAGAAGTTGAATGGGGCCGAACCATCAGTCAGTATGTGGAGGGGAGTGCAGACGTACTGTTCAACCATGTTAGTGAAATGCTGCCTCCTGCTAACACGTTCCATATCAGGTGGTGGTGCAGTTAGCTGCGGCGTGGAGACAAAACTTTTCCACATTTCTGCCATGCTAACCCTGCCCTCAGAGGAGCAAACCGTGACACAGCTGCGTTGGCGACCTCTTGCTCCTCCTCTGCCTTCGCCTTGGGCTTCCACTTGTTCCCCTGTGACATTTGGGAATGCTCTCAGGAGCACCTCTACCAGCGTGCGCTTGTACTCGTGCATCTTCCTATCACGCTCCAGTGCAGGACGTAAGGTGGGCACATTGTCTTTGTACCGTGGATCCCGCAGGGTGGCAACCCAGTAGTCCGCACATGTTAAAATGTGGGCAACTCTGCTGTCGTTGCGCAGGCACTGCAGCATGTAGTCGCTCATGTGTGCCAGGCTCCCCAGAGGTAAGGACAAGCTGTCCTCTGTGGGAGGCGTATCGTCATCGTCCTCTGTATCCCCCCAGCCACGCACCAGTGATGGGCCTGAGCTGTGTCGGGTGCCACCCCGCTGTGAACCTGCTTCATCCTCATCCTCCTCCACCTCCTCCTCATCCTCCTCGTCCTCCAGTAGTGGGCCCTGGCTGGCCACATTTGTACCTGCCCTCTGCTGTTGCAAAAATCTCCCTCTGAGCCACTTCTAACAGACTGGCCTGAAATTGCTAAAAATGACCCCTCATCCTCCTCCTCCTCCTGGGCCAACTCCTCTTCCATCATCGCCCTAAGCGTTTTCGCAAGGAAACATAGAAGTGATTTTGTAACGCTGATAACGGTGTCATCGCCACTGGCCATGTTGGTGGAGTACTCGAAACAGCGCAACAGGGCACACAGGTCTCGCATGGAGGCCCAATCATTGGTGGTGAAGTGGTGCTGTTCCGCAGTGCGACTGACGCGTGCGTGCTGCAGCTGGAACTCCACTATGGCCTGCTGCTGCTCGCACAGTCTCTCCAGCATGTGCAAGGTGGAGTTCCACCTGGTGGGCACATCGCATATGAGGCAGTGAGCGGGAAGGCCGAAGTTCCGCTGTAGCGCAGACAGGCGAGCAGCGGCAGGATGTGAACGCCGGAATCTCGCACAGACGGCCCGCACTTTATGCAGCAGCTCTGACATGTCGGGGTAGTTGTGAATGAACTTCTACACCACCAAATTCAGCACATGCGCCAGGCAAGGGATGTGCGTCAAACCGGCTAGTCTCAGAGCTGCCACGAGATTTCGCCCTTTATCGCACACCACCAGGCCGGGCTTGAGGCCCACCGGCAGAAACCACTAGTCGGTCTGTTGTTCAATTCCCCGCCACAACTCCTGCGCGGTGTGGGTCCTGTCCCCTAAACATATGAGTTTCAGAATGGCCAGCTGACATTTACCCCGGGCTGTGCTGAAGTTGGTGGTGAAGGTGTGTGGCTGATTGGATGAGCTGGTGGAAGCAGAGGAGGAGGAAGCCGAGTAGGAGGAGGAGGCTACAGGAGGCAAAGAATGATGCCCTGCGATCCTTGGCGGCGGAAGGACGGGCGCCAAGGAACTTTCCGCCTGGGGCCCAGCCACCACTACATTTACCCAGTGTGCAGTTAGGGAGATATAGCGTCCCTGGCCGTGCTTACTGGTCCACGTATCTGTGGTTAGGTGGACCTTGCCACAGATGGCGTTGCGCAGTGCACACTTGATTTTATCGGATACTTGGTTGTGCAGGGAAGGCACGGCTGTCTTGGAGAAGTAGTGGCGGCTGGGAACAACATACTGTGGGACAGCCATGGACATCAGCTGTTTGAAGCTGTCTGTGTCCACCAGCCTGAATGACAGCATTTCAAAGGCCAGTAGTTTAGAAATGCTGGCATTCAGGCCCAGGGCTCGAGGGTGGCTAGGTTGGAATTTACGCTTTCTCTTCAAGGTTTGTGAGATGGAGAGCTGAACGCTGCCGTGTGACATGGTGGAGATGCTTGGTGACGCAGGTGGTGTTGTCGGTGGCACATCCTCTGTTTGGTGGGCGGCAGATGCCAACATTCCTCCCGAGGCGGAGGAAGAGGCCGAGGCAGCAGCAGAAGAGGGAGCAGGGGGAGCCAGAGTGAGTTCCTTGCTTTTAAGGTGTTTACTCCACTGCAGTTCATGCTTTGCATGTAGATGCCTGGTCATGCAGGTTGTGCTAAGGTTCAGAACGTTAATGCCTCGCTTCAGGCTCTGATGGCACAGCGTGCAAACCACTCGGGTCTCTGTCGTCAGCACATTGTTTAAAGAAGTGCCGTGCCAGGGAACTCCTTGAAGCTGCCGTTGGGGTGCTCGGTCCCTGGTGGCGGTGGCCAGTAGCAGGCGAACTCTCTTGGAAGCGGCTGTTCTGCTTTTGCCCCCTGCTCTCTCTTTTGCTACGCTGTTGGCTCGGTCTCACCACTGCCTCTTCCTCTGAACTATGAAAGTCAGTGGCACGACGTTCATTCCCTGTGGGGTCTAGGACCTCATCGTCCCCTGCATCGTCTTCCACACAGTCTTCCTCCCTGAGTTCCTGTTCGGTCTGCACACTGCAGAAAGACGCAGCAGTTGGCACCTGTGTTTCGTCATCATCAGAGACGTGCGGACTCCGATGAGGTGGTATTCCCATGTCCTCATCATCAGGAAACATCAGTGGTTGTGCATCAGTGCATTCTATATCTTCCACCACTGGGGAAGGGCTAGGTGGATTTCCTTGGGAAACCCTGCCAGCAGAGTCTTCAAACAGCATAAGAGACTGCTGCATAACTTGAGGCTCAGACAGTTTCCCTGATATGCATGGGGGTGATGTGACAGACTGATGGGCTTGGGTTTCAGGTGCCACCTGTGCGCTTTCTGCAGAAGACTGGGTCGGAGATAATGTTGTGAACATGCTGGATCCACTGTCGGACACCCAATTGACTAGCGCCTGTACCTGCTCAGGCCATACCATCCTTAGAACGGCATTGGGCCCCACCAAATATCGCTGTAAATTCTGGCGGGTATTGGAACCTGAGGTAGTTGGTTCACTAGGACGTGTGGCTGTGGCAGAATTGCCACGTCCTCTCACAGCACAAGAGGGTACACTAACACCACCACGACCGCGTCCGCGTCCCTTACTAGATGTTTTCCTCATTGTTACCATTCACCAAGCACCACAATAAGAAAAAAAATATTTGGCCCAATGTATTGATTTCAAATTCAGGCCTTTTTTTACAGGCACCTAACACTATCTGCCTATTTATTTATGTAGCGTATTACACTAATCCAGGCACAGCAGTAACCACTGATTTAGGCGAATATCTCTTTTAGGGCTAGTGTTTAGGCCCTGGATGAAAGGTATCCTTTTATGGACAGATTTACAATTGGCCTGCAGCAGCTCGAACACCAGATTCAGAGTATTGCTATTTTGGCAATTGAATTTAACCCCAGAACAAAATATATGTTTTAGCGGACACTATGAATCTTGGCCTGCAACAGCTGGGACACCAGATTCATGGTATTGCTATTTTGGCAATTGAATTTCACCCCAGAACAAAATATATGTTTTGGCGGACACTATTATATTTTGCCAGCCACAGCTGAAACCACTGATTTATGGTTTTGCTATTTTGGCAATTGAATTTCACCCCAGAACAAAATATATGTTTTGGCGGACACTATGAATCTTGGCCGGCAACAGCTGGGACACCAGATTCAGGGTATTGCTATTTTGGCAATTGAATTTCACCCCAGAACAAAATATATGTTTTGGCGGACACTATTACATTTTGCCAGCCACAGTTGAAACCACTGATTTATGGTATTGCTATTTTGGCAATTGAATTTCACCCCAGAACAAAATATATGTTTTGGCGGACACTATGAATCTTGGCCTGCAACAGCTGGGACACCAGATTCAGGGTTATGCTATTTTGGCAATCGAATTTCACCCCAGAACAAAATATATGTTTTGGCGGACACTATTATATTTTGCCAGCCACAGCTGAAACCACTGATTTATGGTATTGCTATTTTGGCAATTGAATTTCACCCCAGAACAAAATATATGTTTTGGCGGACACTATGAATCTTGGCCTGCAACAGCTGGGACACCAGATTCAGGGTATTGCTATTTTGGCAATTGAATTTCACCCCAGAACAAAATATATGTTTTGGCGGACACTATGAATCTTGGCCTGCAACAGCTCGGACACCAGATTCAGGGTATTGCTATTTTGGCAAATTAATTTCACCCCAGAACAAAATATATGTTTTGGCGGACACTATGAAACCTGGCCTGCAACAGCTGGGACACCAGACTCAGGGTATTGCTATTTTGGCAAATTAATTTCACCCCAGAACAAAATATATCTTTTTGGCGGACACTATGAAACTTTGCCTGCAACAGCTGGGACACCAGATTCAGGGTATTGCTATTTTGGCAATTGAATTTCACCACAGAAAATAATCTATCCTTTGCCATACAGCAGACAGTATTATACTTGTCTAGCCAAAGCTGGAACACCAGATTTAGGGGATTGGTATTTGGGCAATTGTATTTAACCCCTTAATAAAATATAGAAATTGCTATCCTGAGTTTCTAGAGGTGACAATTAGCACAGCCAATCCCCTGATGTAGGATATAGCAAAAAAAAACTAGTATTGATGGATTGATGGACTTGGTGGCAGCTTGTTCTGGTGCACCACAAGTCTCAAAATGGCCGCCGATCAACCCAGGCTCTGTGCAGCCTAAAAACCAGTGAGCAAGTAACTAGCAGAAGTTCAATCATTCACAGCTGTAGATCGATCCGTTCATTAGAAGCTGCGTCCTCTCCCTACACTAATCAGAGCAGTGTGACGTGCAGCGCTACGTGACTCCAGCTTAAATAGAGGCTGGGTCACATGCTGCACTTGGCCAATCACAGCCATGCCATTAGTAGGCATGGCTGTGATGGGCTCTTAGGGCAAGAAGTAAAACGCTAGCTGATTGGCTGCTGTGCATCCCTTCAGAAAGCGGGAAGTAATCGACGAACAACGAACCCGAACCCGAACTTTTTTGAAAATGAACGATGCTCGAACTGTTCGCTCAACACTACTCATAATACTTAGTACCTTATTTCCTGAGGTTTTCATAACAACTCTGTGGATGACACTGTTAAGGGAGCAGAGTGCTGTGGTGGTCACAGTGTAGGGGGCAGGTAGGGTGGCCATTCAAGTCACCCTTAAAACCATGGCGCCAGGTCCCGCTAAGCCACGCCTCTGATCAAGTTAGGCCACGCCCATTCCCACTCCTTAGCCGACAGGATTTAAAAAAACGAAATTAAAAATCAACTTCTGTCAGCTGCAGAGGTGGGAGGGACACTGACTTTCTCCTTGCAGCTCAAATTCAGACAGCACAGTACTGCTATCTTAAAGTGAGCTGTTCAAAAGGACACGCCCCTGATCTGGTTAGGCCAGGCCCCCTTCCACTCAGCCAAAATGGATTGAAAAAATTAAGTTAAAAATCACCTTCTAGGTCCTGCTAAGACACGCCCCTGGCCCAGTTAGGCCATGCCCCCTCCCACTCCTCAGCTGACAGGGATTAAAAAAATGAAGTTAAAAATCAACTTCTGTCAGTAGCAGGGGTGAGAGGGACGGTGACTTTTTCCCTACAGCTCACACTCAAACAGAACAGTGCTGCTGTCTTAGGGTGAGCTGTTCAAAAGGACACACACCCGATCCAGTTAGGCCATACCCCCACACTCCTTGACAAACAGTGATTTAAAAAATGAAGTTAAAAATCAACTTCTGTCAGCTGCATAGGTGGGAGGGATGGTGACTGTCTCCCTGCAGCTCACACTCAGACAGAACAGTGCTGCTGTCTTTGGGTGATCTGTTCAAGAGGACACGACCCAGATCCAGTTAGGACACACCCCCTCCCATTCCTAAACCAACAGGGATTGAAAAAATGAAGTTAAAAATCACCTTCTAGGTCCCGCTAAGACTCGCCCCTGGCCCAGTTAGGCCATGCCACCTCCCACTCCTCAGCTGACAGGGATTTAAAAAATGAAGTTAAAAATCAACTTCTGTCAGTTGCAGGGGTGGGAGGGACGGTGACTTTTTCCCTACAGCTCACACTCAAACAGAACAGTGCTGCTGTCTTAGGGTGAGCTGTTCAAAAGGACACACACCCGATCCAGTTAGGCCATACCCCCACACACTCCTTGACAAACAGGGATTTAAAAAATGAAGTTAAAAATCAACTTCTGTCAGCTGCATAGGTGGGAGGGACGGTGACTGTCTCCCTGCAGCTCACACTCAGACAGAACAGTGCAGCTGTCTTTGGGTGATCTGTTCAAGAGGACACAACCCAGATCCAGTTAGGACACACCCCCTCCCATTCCTAAACCAACAGGGATTGAAAAAATGAAGTTAAAAATCAACTTCTGTCAGTTGCAGTGGTGGGAGGGACGGTGACTTTCTCCCTGAAGCTCACTCTCAGACAGGACAGTGCTGCTGTCTTAGGGTGAGCTGTTAATAAGGCCACGCTCCCTAAACTGTTTGGCCACACCTATTCTCACTCCTAATTCGACAGGGATTGAAAAATGAAGTTAAAAATCAACTTCTAGATTCCCCTAAGCCACAACCATGAGCTAGTTAGGCCACGCCCCCTCTCCCTACGCAGCCGATGGAAGTTAAAAATCAACTTCTATCAGCTGTAGGGGTGGAAGTGAGGGTGACTTTCTTCTTGCAGCTCACGCTCAGACAGCACGGTGTTGCTGTCTGAGCGTGAGCTGTTCAAAGGAACATCCCTGTGCCCGTCCAGGCTCTGCGCCAGACAGAGGACATGGAGTCTGAAAGCCGGGGCAGCATGCTGTGGAGTTCACAGTTAAGGGAATGATCTGCTCTGGAGGTCAGTGTTAAGGGGCAGATTGCTGTAAAGGCCACTGTTAAGGGGGAGGGCACCTGTGGAGGTCACTGTCAAGGGGGTGGTGTGCTGTGAAACTCACTGTTAAAGGGGAAGGCTGCTGTGAAGGTCAAAGTTAAGGGCTGCTGTGGAGGTGCCATTTTAAGGGACGGGGCACTGTGGGGGGTCAGTGTTAATGGGTGGGGGGCTGTGGAGGTCACTGTTAATGGGCGGGTTGCTGTAGATGTCACTGTTATAGTGGATAGCATCAATATCTTTTAACGACACACACAAACATTAAATGAAATAGATTAAATATACCCGTGCAAAGCCGGGTCCTTCAGCTAGTAGGTTCATAAAAGCAGTGGCAAGCAAGCATCACATTGTGGTGGAGGGAAAATATGATACTCAGCAGTGTGGGAATATTTTACACATTCACTTGGGGACGTTAGTGTGGCGCTATGCAGTATGTGTGGGCAGAAGGTGAGACACAGCCAGGGTGCTAATTTTGGCACAATGGCCCTGCGTCAACTGACAGGGGCGTAGCTAACGGCTCATGGGCCCTGGTGCAAGAGTTTAGCTTGCCTCAGTGCTTTGTGTGTCTTCTTATGCGGCACAAGGGTCTTTGGCTCTCTGGGCCCGGTAGCGACTGCTACCTCTGTACCCCCTATAGCTACGCCCATGCGTCAACACAAAAACACATCAGTATGCATTCACTAATCTTGTGGCGCCGAAGCTTAATGTGCACCCGACCAAGTTGCTGGCACTACAGTCCCTCCTTTTTCATGTAGTTGACTCTGCATAGAGAAGTGATGGCTTGTGCCGACCCAAAGTGGAGAGTCCCAAGCCGACACCATTTTTCCCAAAAAGCTGTACCAGCCGTGCACATGGACTTTGAGCAGAAGATGGGCCAGTCCTGGGACCTCTTGCTGTCAGGTAGAGTTCACCCCAATGCCTATGGTGTTGTAAATATGGTCAAAGACAATATACCGTATGTCATTCATAGCTCACTGGGAAAATGTTGTTCTGGCCCAGGCACACCGGCACCGCCTCTGAGTTGCAATTGGGGGATTTTTGCGCTAATGTCCTCCTCTGCCTCCTCATGCTCCAACTTGTCCTCAACCTCTGTAGTTCTACATTATTTCACCTATCCAAAGCTAGGCATTATCACGCGGTTCTGTACCTCGTCAGCCTGGGCAAATGGAGCTACACCGGGGAGAAGCTGCTCTGCTTTATCAATAAAGAAATTGAACACTTGCTGTCTCCTCATTAACTGAAGGAGCAGGAGGATGATAATGAAGACGACGCAGATGACCCAGACAGACTGTGGCAGTATGCAGTGGAGACGGAGGTAGGCAGGCCCTCCGAGTCCCTTGCGCAAATAGCTAGATGACTGCTGTCATGTGTGTGTAGTGACAGATGCAGTGTCAGGATTCAGCAGAGGGATGACTACTGGCTATACACATTGCTAGATTCTCACTACAGGTCAAATATGGGGGTATTTTTTAGACCTTCTGAGAGGAATGCAAAAATGACCTACTTTATAGAGACGTGCTGTGCAGTCTGTTGGTCACTGCCTACAAGTGCCATATGCCATCCTCAGGATAGTCTGACCGGGAGGACCCTCTGCATTTAAACTCAACTGCTGTGAATGGTGGAGGGAAGATAGAGGAAAAGGGGGGGAGAAGCTCCAGCTCCGTAAGAAGCAAGTTAAGTCTGGAGTCTCTAATGATGAGTTTTCTTCAGCCACTTTCTGAAGAAACCACCCAGCAGCAGTGGGACATCCAGCAAAACCTCAACCAGCAGGTGGTGGCATACTTGGACTGCACCCTGTCACCCATAATCCAAAATCCTCTGGACTACTGGGCATGCAAACTTGAAGTGGGGCTGCAAGTGGCTGAGTTTGCCATCTGCATGTCCAGCAAGTAGTGTGGCATCAGAGCGGGTGTTCATTGCTACAGGGGGCATAGTTACCCCAAAACGAACTCGTCTTTGGGGTGACTATGTTGAGAAACTAACCTTTATAACTAACTAACCTTCATAAAGATGAATCAGGCATGAATCAACCAGGATTTCCAGACATCGGTGCATGATGCAACAGAATAGATCATTCTGCCACTATTTAATGATCATACTATGGTGTGCTGGCGCACTGGAATATTGTGCAAAATGGACCGTTACTTCTGGCCACGTGCTGCTGCCTCCATTCTGATGTTGGCACCTGCCCGATGCCACTCGCCTACTACCTCTACTGGCAATGAGGCTTCTTAGCCTATTCATATATACAGATGTAGCTGAGATAAAATTGAATCTGATAACTCTGATAACACGTCACATTGTTAGTTCTGACAAAAGCCATTAAAATACATTAAAAGAGTTAGTTTAACTTTTTGTGCTATAATTTACTTAAAGTGTTAACCATCAGGTTTACTGTAGCTCGGCTGCATCTGTACATGATACATTTTTAAAAGGATATAGTATGCTTGCCACTGGGACTTGCTATCACACTGCTGTTGTTGGGTTCTGCTACTACTGTTATCTGCCACCCTACTCTGTCATTGGGCCACTGTTGTCACTGTCACTGGCGCTGTTACTGTCACCCTCCCCGCTCTATTATGGGGCCACTATTGTCACTGTTACTACCACTGCTGCTGCTGCTGCCACCCTCGCCGCTCTGTCATGGGGCCACTATTGTCACTGTTACTGCCACTGCTGCTGCCACCTTCCCCACTCTGTCATTTATTAGACACTTGGCCTTCACACTGAGATTGGGCCACCAAGTGGTAAGAATATGGCTTATGCTTTTTCAGCCTTCTGTCTGACTGATCTGCCTGCCTGTTCTTTAAGGACCACAGGTTTATACCCCCCTATTGACCAGGCCCTTTTTTACAAATCGGCACTTCACAACTTTAACGGTTTATTGCTTGGTCATGCAACTTGGCACCGAAATGAATTTTACCTCCTTTTCTTCTCACAAATACAGCTTTCTTTTGGAGGTATTTGATTTCTGCTGAGATTTTTTGTTTTTCTGATATTAATCAAAAAAGACCGCAATTTTCTCAAAAAAGTGTATTTTTAACTTTTTCTAGTAAAATTGTTTAAATATAATTACATTTCTATACAAGTTTTTATCAGAATTTATTGTGCTACGTCTTTGATAAAAAAAAATCCAATAAGTGTATATTTATTGGTTTGCACAAAAGTTATAGCGTTTACAAACTATGGTACAAAAAAGTGAATTTCCGCATTTTGAAGCAGCTCTGACTTTCTGAGCACCTGTCATATTTCTTGAGGTGCCAGAATGCCAGGATAGTATAAATACCCCCCAAATGACCCCATTTTGGAAAGAAGACACCCCAAAGTATTCGCGGAGGGGCATGGTGAGTTCATGTATGATTTTTTTTCACAAGTTAGCGGAAAGTGACACTTTCTGAGGAAAAAAAATAATAATAATGTTTCCATTTCTACTAACTTCTGTCAAAAAAAAAAAATCTCCCACGGACTCACTATGCCCCTAAGTGAATACCTTGGGGTGTCTACTTTCCGAAATGGGGTCATTTGTGGGGTGTGTTTACTGTTCTGGCATTTTGGGCAGGGCAAAATTGTGAGCAACCCTGTAAAGCCTAAAGATACTCGTTGGACTTTCGGCCCCTTTACGCACCTAGGCTGCAAAAAGTGTCACACATGTGGTATCGCCGTACTCAGGAGAAGTAGGGCAATGTGTTTTGGGGTGTATTTTTACATATACCCAGGCTGGGTGAGAGAAATATCTCTGTAAATTGTCAACTTTGTATAAAAAAAATTAAAAAGTTGTCATTCACGAGATATTTCTCACACACAGTATGGGTATATGTAAAAATACACCCCAAAACATTGCCCTACTTCTTATGAGTACGGCGATACCACATATGTGACACTTTTTTGCAGCCTAGGTGCACAAAGGGGTCCAAATTCCAATGAGTACCTTTAGGATTTCACAGGGCATTTTTACACTTTTAAATTCCAAACTACTTCTCACGCTTTAGGGCCCCTAAAATGCCAGGGATGTATAAATACCCCACAAGTGACCCCATTTTAGAAAGCAGACACCACAAGGTATTCCGTGAGGGATATGGTGAGTTCATGTAAGATTTTTTTTTTAACATAAGTTAGCGGAAATTGATTTTTATTTTTTTTTTCTCACAAAGTTTCCACTAACTTGTGACAAAAAGTTCAATCTTTTATGGACTCAATATGCCCCTCAGCGAATACCTTGGGGTGTCTTCTTTCCAAAATGGGGTAATGTGTGGTGTGTTTGTACTGTCCTGGCATTTGAGGGTCTCTGCAATCATAAAATGTATGGCCAGCATTAGGAGTTTCTGCTATTCTCCTTATATTGAGCATACGGGTAATGAGATTTTTTTTTTCCGTTCAGCCTCTGGGCTGAAAGAAAAAATGAACGGCACAGATTTCTTCATTCGTATTGATCAATGTGCAAAAAAAAAAAGAGGGGAAAGGACATAGGAGTGCCTCTGAAGTAAGGCCCCATTCACACGTCCGCAAAAATGTCCGCATCTATTCCGCAGTTCTGCGGAAAAGATGCGGACCCATTCAGTGTGAATGGGGCCAGCGGTGATACGGAGAGCACACTATGTGCTCTCCGCATCAGCATTTGCGGAGCCGCAAATCCGCAAAACACATACGGACATCTGAATGGAGCCTTACAGGGGGGTAATCAATGACAGGGGGTGACGGGGTGATCTGGGAGTTAATATGGGGTGATCAGGGGTTAATAAGGGGTTAATAAGTGACAAGGGGGGTGTAGTGTGGTGCTTGGTGCTACTTACAGAGCTGCCTGTGTCCTCTGGTGGTCGATCCAAGCAAAAGGGGACTAGGTAGCAGGTATATCAGACGCTATATAAAAAATCTACCTATTAACCTAAAAAAAAATACCTATTTAATTGTTTTTTTTTAACATCTACAGCCTGCCAGCGAATGATCAGCGCTGGAAGGCTGTAGTTAAACTTGTTCGCGTCCCTCTGCTGTGAACGCATGCGCATATTGCGTACGCGTTCTTGTGAAATCTCGGGTCTCACAAGATTACGCCAATAGGCGTCGCTGAGACCTGAGAGCGCTGCCGTCCGGACGCCTATCAGCGTTAGCGTGACGGCAGCTGGTTTAAACAGAATCAAACATTTGCGTTTTATTTAACCTATACTTCAATAGAGGACAGATGTCATTGTATTGACATTCGTTTGCTCCAATTCTGCCTGAAATCCGTTTTTATCCTGGATTTGAAAATGCTGCTTTTAGGAAGAGTAGCCTGAGTATATCTGATTTCTAGTGATTTGTGACAAATTAATTCATAACAAATCGAATTCCTTGTTGAGCTTTGGCAAAGTTGCAGAACTTTGCTCATCTCTAATGTCAACGCATCACGACTTCATTCAGTGGGATATTCTTAAATCATGAACAACAGGTGGGCAAAAGAGTAGACTTGTAGAGTAGACAAATATTTACATTTTAATGCTAGATCTGTAAAGCATTAAAAGGTATTGGCTCAGTGAAGAAAAGTTTTTTTTTCCCGAAGTCAAGCAAGACTTTGGTTAATTCCTACTGTATGCGTATCTGCGTATTGAAAAAATGTTTTAAATAGCAATCCGAACTGGGCTTTGGTACTGGCTGGTACCTCGGTACCAAAGCCCAGGCCGGATTGCTATTTTAAACTGTTTTTCAGCATGCAGATATGCATACAGTAGGAAAAAATCAAAGTGTTGTGTGACTTCGGGCAAGAAGAACTTTGGCTCCTCTAAGCCAATACATTTTAATTATGTACGGATGCAGCATTAAAATGTAAATATTTTAACAAATCGACTTCGGATCTATGATCCGAAGGTAGATTCTCTCAGGCCCAGCCCTTTGGACTGGAGATGAGGAACACTGCTTTACTGGACTCAAAATATATATACCGTATTTTTCGCCCTATAAGACAAAAATGGCAGCGCGTCTTATGGGGCGAATGCTGCCATTTAGCACTGATACATCGCTGGCCGCGATGCTGCAGAGCACGGCTAGAGATGTATCAGCAAGGAGGGAGGAGGGGCTGGGGTTGCAACTGATATTGGAATGGCAGCAGGGCTCGGTGCAGTCACTGTATTCTATTACACTGGGCCCTGCTCACTGTAGTATTCATATGTAATGTGTAGGCATGGGAGCTTTTTCAAACTATAGAAATTCTCTGCAGCAGTAGCGAAATCCACGTAGTACTCACTTCAAACTCCCATGGCAGACAGGCCGGGCGGCAGCGTAACGTCACTCACTATGTGACGCGCCTGCTCCGCCTTCTTCATTCATAAAGTGGGAGGAGCAGGCTCATGGCGTAGAGAGTGACGTTATGCTGCCGCCCGGCCTGCCTGCTACGGGAGTTTCAAGTGAGTACTACGTGGATTTCACTACTGCTGCAGAGTATTTCTATAGTTTAACAAAGCTCCCATGCCTACATGTTACATATGAATACTACAGTGAGCGGGGCCCGGTGTAACAGAATACAGTGACTGCCCCGCTGCCATTCCAACACCAGTTCCTGGCCCCCACCCCCTGTATTGGAGGGTCATTCACTATTCACACAGGGACACTGTTATGGGGGATCTGTCGATGACACATATATAGCATAAGATGCTATATATGTGTCATCCACAGATTCCCCCCTCCCCCATAGCAGTGCCATCCACAGATCCCCCCCATAAGAGTGCCATCCACAGATCCCCCCTAACAGTGCCATCCACAAATCCCCCATAACAGTGCGTATCCACAGATCTCCCATGACAGTGCCATGCAAAAAAGTGGGTTGGGACAGCACCATCCATGGTCTATAGACCATGTGTCCATAATGTCGCGGTGCACGCGATGTCAGGTCCTGGCCCGCAGACCCTTTATCTAGTACGGTCAACCAAAAGGAAAATCGCAGCACTCCAAAGTCTTTAATAAATCTTCTTTATTTCACCACAAAAATGCAACGTTTCAACTCGCTGGGAGTCTTTATCAAGCATGCATTGTAACAATAGTGAGACAAATATATACACAGTGCCCTCATCCTATTGGCTGCAAGTAGGACCCTAGAGGTCATACCCTCCTACTTCCTGTGACATCACCACTAATCTATATATGGTATGACCACTGAACTCAATTCCAAAATAACATAGGTATTCCATATTATGTATAATGCACTGAAAAAGCAATGAATAATGCATACTGACCAAGAAGGAGATAATTCTACGTGCGGCAGGTTTATTGATGAGCGCTGTTTTACGGCCAAAATAAGATGGCTCTATGTGCAGCTTGTATATTCATCCTGTGCGCATGCGCCGTTGACGTCCACATCACATAATCGGCGCATCGCAAAACCACAGGTCCCTAAAGCCATCGGTAGGCGGGGTATACTTGTGTGTACTCCTGTTGGCCTGTACATCGTACATCATCTGACACACCCCCATCAGTATGTGGGTAGTGACGTAACAGAGGCTGGCCATATTGCATGTCTAGAGTGGATGTGCTAATATGATGTAAATCCTCTTTATAGCGGGAACATATCAAAATAGAACGGGATCATAGCATTCTTAATTTCAATCATATACATAACGTTTTTGGCCACAAACATTTGTTAAAAGACCCGTGGCAAGGGGCCATTTATACATATGACAGTACCGGCAAAAAATACCGATGGTCAATAAAGGGGCAGTCCAAAGTGAAGAACCAGTGCCCTAAGGATCTATAAAAGTGGGTTCAATACCCTTAGGGCATATAATCATGCACTATAAATGCGTGTGTTGGATGGTGTCCAGAAAGCATAGACCTGGAACAGGTAATGCAAAATGAGCTAGGTGGGTAGGGTGCATACACTAAAAGGAGGTCACATGGCATTCATACATTATTCTGCCAGTGTGTCGGGTGATGTCAGTCCCTGATCCACCAGCGATATACATCTACCAGTCGCCCAATTAGCCATCTTCCTTCCCCAGTGTTATGTGACTTGTAAGTTTTACAAGGTCTCAGGTGTGAATGGGGAGAAGGTGTTATCACTCTTACTGGTCACTGAAAAAATAAATTATTGCACTACCTAAGGATGGCCTAGAATAGTGGTGGTGAACCTATGGCATGGGTGCAAGAGGCAGTACTCAGAGCACCCACCCCCTGGAAAAAGTCTATGGTGTACAAGTGTGCATTAGACTTTTTATGCCATTCTGTCACAGGGCACCAAAGGCACACTCAGTCTCCCATCAGCCACAGCCCTGCTGCTTTGCTAGCTGTGAAGCTTCCTGCTCCTAGGTCTGCCTTGAGCGCCGAGCTGGTCACTCGGTGCTCGACTAGTCTGTCTGTCGGTCATGTGATGCTGGTCACCGTATTTTGTCTTGTCTGTCTTCTCTGCACATATCTTAAGTAAGCGACTGTCGTCCAGTTGTCCCTTGTCATCAGGACTTGTGAGGCAAGTAGGCAGGGCCAGGGGTGAGGGTGGAGCACAGTGGTAACTATCCTTTCCCCTGTGTGTGTGCAGACGTGACCGTTACAGATTAACAGGCCCAATAACCACTGTATCATGAATCCTCTTGAGAACCTGACTGACCATGTCTCTAATCTGACACAGATGGTACAGGAGCTAGGAGAGAAACTCCATTCTTTTGAGTTAGGGCAAGGTATACCACTCCTCAGCCCTCCAGTCCACATTTTGAGCCCCAGATCAAGTTCTCAGAACTCTTTTCTGGAGACCGGAAGAGGTTTGTCTCCTTTAAAGAGAGTTGCAAACTCTACTTCCGTTTGCGCCCCGTGTCCTTCGGTCCCCAGAGCCAACGTGTGGGTATTATCATTTCTCTACTTCAGGGTGATCCCCAGGACTGGGCATTCTCGTTACCTCCTAGGGCGAGTTGTCTAACTTCTGTGGAGGTTTTTTTTCAGGTCCTGGGTACCCTCTATGACGAACCAGACAGGGCCCTGGTAGCCGAGACAGCTCTTAGGGCACTGGTTCAGGGCCATCTCCCTGCAGAGGAGTATTGCACCCAATTCAGACGGTGGTGTGTTCCCTCTGGATGGAATGAACCAGCCCTGAAGAGTCAGTTTAGGTCTGGTCTGTCTGATAATTTAAAAGATCTATTAGTCAGTTATCAAGTCCCAGAGACCTTGGAGGAGATGATGACCCTAGTTGTCCGACTTGACCGACGAGTTAGTGAGAGATGCCAAGAACGAGAGTTCTGTTCTCAGATGGTGGTCCAGCCAGAGACCTTTTCCAGGGACAACCCTGAGGTCTCCACCGAGGAACCCATGCAGGTTGGCATGACCCGGGGTAATCTTCGTCACAGACACGGCGAAGGCTTCTACTGTGGAGATCCTGGCCATTGGATCAACAAGTGTCCTAAGAGGGTCCTCTCTGACAAGTCTCCTAAGGCAGGACAACCTAAAGACCAGGTACACCCTGATTTTTCTAAATGTAAGCTTTTGGTACCCATAACAATTTCTCTGGGGGTTAATAAGTGGCCGGGTAAGGCCTTTATTGATTCCTGTTCAGCGGCCAGCTTTATTGACTTTGAATATGCTAGTAAATGGGGTATTCCTCTGTTTGCTTTACCTACACCTATCCATGTCATGGCCATTGATGCTACTCCCTGATTGGTGGTACGGTGAGGTCATGTACCTCTGAAATTTCTCTAACCGTGGGTGTGTGCCACTCCAAGAGATGTTCTCCTTTAGTCCTAGAGAACCTACCGATTGAGGTGGTACTAGGGTTGCCTTGGCTCCGTTTACATAACCCCACAATAGATTGGTCCAAAGGAGAGTTGGTGAAATGTGGACCTAAGTGTGACTCATGCTTATCCGTGGTCCAGGCTGGGGTTTCAGTACGGTCTAATACATTACCCTCAGTTATTAAGGAATATTTTGATGTATTCTTACCCCCCCACTCAAGAGGTTCTACCCCCAATAGACCTTATGATTGCGCCATAGAGCTAATAGAGGGTGCCAAATTTCCTAAAGGGCGAACATAATCTTTCTAAGCCCGAACCGAAGGCTATGGAAGATTATATTAAGGAGAGCCTTGCTAAAGGGCATATTAGACCTTCAGGACCCTGGGAGCAGGGTTTTTCTTTGTTAAGAAAAAGGATGGTGGTCTTAGGCCTTGTATTGATTACTGGAGATTAAATAAAATCACTGTCCAAAATAGATACTCTCTCCCATTGATTCCGGATTTATTTAACCAGGTTCTGGGGGCAACCTGGTTTCCAATATTCACCTGAAAGAGGCATACAATCTAATCCAAATCAAGGAGGGAGACAAATGGAAGACAGCATTCAATACTTCGATAGTACACTTTGAATATCAGGTGATGCCTTTTGGAAACAGCAATGCCCCAGCTGCGTTCCAAAACTTAATGAACGATATTCTTAGGGAGTTCTTTGGTAAATTTATTATTGTCTATCTTGACGACATTTTGATATTCTTTCCTGATTTCAAATCTCATGTGTCTCATGTCAAACAAGTATTAGAGGTGTTGAGGGAGAACCAGCTATCCGCTAAGTGTCTTTTGTGTACATGAAATACTGTTTTTAGGGCATGTTCTGACTCCTCACGCCTTTAAGATGGATCCTGGTAAGGTTTTGACAATTAAGGAATGGGTAAGGCCTTCATTCTTAAAGGCCTTACAACGTTTTTGGGTTTCGCTAATTACTATCGTAAATAGTGTTCAGCGAACAGTTCAAAAATCTTTCGGGTTCGGGTCCGGTGTTCGTCGATTACTTCCCGCTTTCTGAAGGGCTGCACAGCAGCCAATCAGCTAGCGTTTTACTTCTTGCCCTAAGAGCCCATCACAGCCATGCCTACTAATGGCATGGCTGTGATTGACCAAGTGCAGCATGTGACCCAGCCTCTATTTAAGCTGGAGTCACGTAGCGCCGCACGTCACACTGCTCTGATTAGTGTAGGGAGAGGACGCAGCTTCTGTGAGGGCGAGATAGGCAGGGATAAAGAAGTGATTGAATGATCTACCTTTCTACACCTGTGCATCAGAACAACTCAGCTGAGCTGTTCACTGAAAGTCACTATTTTGTTGAGACTGGCCAGAGCGATTTTTACTGGCACATGTAACTGGGCTGACCGGCGGTGGTCATTTTGGGACTTGTGGTGCGCCAGCACAAGCTGCCACAGAGTCTAAACCAAAGCTCCAAAGAAGTGAAAAATCTACACCTGTGAATCAGAACAACAGCGATTCAGCTGCTCAGTCAAAGTAAATTTTTTTTCTGGCTGGGCAGACCGTTTTCTGGCACATGTTACTGGGCTGATAGGCGGCGGCCATTTTGGGACTTGTGGTGCTACAGCAAAAGCTGCCACAACGTCCATTAATCTCATGTAATAGTCGATTTTTTCATAGATATACTACATCAGGGGTTTGGCTGTGCTTGTGTCACCCATACTAACTGCAAAGATATTTTAAATATCAGTGGTGAAACTGAAAGTAACCCACTTGGATAGCAAATCCCATGAATGTGCTGTTCCAGCTAGGCTAGCCAGTGCCACTACAGCCAGGTCCAATAATGTCAGCCAGAAATATTTTTTTTTTTATGTGCCAGAAATAAAAATTAGAAAAAGCTTTCACCGTAATAATAAAATTATTCCGGTGTTAGACCAGAAGAAGCACTCCTGTTGTAATTAATACTGTAAAAAGGCTTAGGCAATATTTCTCCCAGTGTGGGAAATTTATCTAGCAAAACTAGCATTTTAAAAATTCCGGTGTTCTGAAATACCAGCAGTCCTCTTGTAATTAATACCGCAAAAAGGCATTATATCGCCCAGTGTTGTAATTTTGGTGAAAAAAAGGCCAATTTAATCAATCTGGTGTTAGTTACACCAGAAACAGTAGGCCTCACGTTTTTACTCCTGTAAAAAGGAATTAATACAGCAAAAAGGCATTAAATTGTCCAGTGTTGTAATTTTGGTGAAAAAAAGGCCAATTTAATCAATCTGGTGTTAGTTAGACCAGAAACAGTAGGCCTCACGTTTTTACTCCTGTAAAAATGAATTATATCTCCCCGTGTGGGAATTTATGTACACAAACTAGCATTTTAAAAATTCTGGTGTCCAATTAGCAGCAGTCTTCTTGTAATTAATACCGCAAAAAGGCATTACATTGTCCAGTGTTGTAATTTTGGTGAAAAAAAGGCCAATTTAATCAATCTGGTGTTAGGTACACCAGAAAAAGTAGGCCTCACGTTTTAACTCCTGAAAAAAGGAATTAATACCGGAAAAAGGCATTACATTGTCCAGTGTTGTAATTTTGGTGAAAAAAAAGGCCAATTTAATCAATCTGGTGTTAGTTACAACAGAAACAGTAGGCAGCACGTTTTACTCCTGAAAAGGAATTAATACCTGAAAAAGGCATTACATTGTCCAGTGTTGTAATTTTGGTGAAAAAAGGCCAATTTAATCAATCTGGTGTTAGTTAGACCAGAAACAGTAGGCCGCACGTTTTACTCCTGTAAAAGGAATTATATCTCCCGTGTGGGATTCTATGTACCAAAACTAGCATATTAAAAATTCTGGTGTCCAATTTGCAGCAGTTTTCTTGTAATTAATACCGTAGAAAGGAATTATATCTTCCAGTGTGGGAATTTATGTACACAAACTAGCATTTTAAAAATTCTGGTGCCCAATTAGCAGCAGTCTTCTTGTAATTAATACCGCAAAAGGCATTACATTGTCCAGTGTTGTAATTTTGGTGAAAAAAAGGCCAATTTAATCAATCTGGTGTTAGTTACACCAGAAACAGTAGGCCTCACGTTTTACTCCTGTAAAAGAAATTAATACCGGAAAAAGGCATTACATTGTCCAGTGTTGTAATTTTGGTGAAAAAAGGCTAATTTAATCAATCTGGTGTTAGTTACACCAGAAACAGTAGGCAGCACGTTTTACTCCTGTAAAAGGAATTAATACCGCAAAAGGCATTACATTGTCCAGTGTTGTAATTTTGGTGAAAAAAAGGCCAATTTAATCAATCTGGTGTTAGTTAGACCAGAAACAGTAGGCCTCACGTTTTACTCCTGTAAAAGGAATTATATCTCCCGTGTGTTAATCTATGTACCAAAACTAGCATATTAAAAATTCTGGTGTCCAATTTGCAGCAGTTTTCTTGTAACTAATACCGGAAAAAGGAATTATATCTTCCAGTGTGGGAATTTATGTACACAAACTAGCATTTTAAAAATTCTGGTGTCCAATTAGCAGCAGTCTTCTTGTAATTAATACCGCAAAAAGGCATTACATTTTCCAGTATTGTAATTTTGGTGAAAAAAAGGCCAATTTAATCAATCTGGTGTTAGTTAGACCAGAAACAGTAGGCCTCACGTTTTTACTCCTATAAAAAGGAATTAATACCGCAAAAAGGCATTACATTGTCCAGTGTTGTAATTTTGGTGAAAAAAAGGCCAATTTAATCAATCTGGTGTTAGTTAGACCAGAAACAGTAGGCCTCACGTTTTTACTCCTGTAAAAATGAATTATATCTCCCCGTGTGGGATTCTATGTACCAAAACTAGCATTTTAAAAATTCTGGTGTCCAATTTGCAGCAGTTTTCTTGTAATTAATAACGGAAAAAGGAATTATATCTTCCAGTGTGGGAATTTATGTACACAAACTAGCATTTTAAAAATTCTGGTGTCCAATTAGCAGCAGTCTTCTTGTAATTAATACCGGAAAAAGGCATTACATTGTCCAGTGTTGTAATTTTGGTGAAAAAAAGGCCAATTTAATCAATCTGGTTTTAGTTAGACCAAAAACAGTAGGCCGCACGTTTTTACTCCTGTAAAGAGGAATTATATCTCCCCGTGTGGGAATCTATGTACCAAAACTAGCATTTTAAAAATTCTGGTGTCCAATTTGCAGCAGTTTTCTTGTAACTAATACCGGAAAAAGGAATTATATCTTCCAGTGTGGGAATTTATGTACACAAACTAGCATTTTAAAAATTCTGGTGTCCAATTAGCAGCAGTCTTCTTGTAATTAATACCGCAAAAAGGCATTACATTTTCCAGTATTGTAATTTTGGTGAAAAAAAGGCCAATTTAATCAATCTGGTGTTAGTTACACCAGAAACAGTAGGCCTCACGTTTTTACTCCTGTAAAAAGGAATTAATACCGGGAAAAGGCATTACATTGTCCAGTGTTGTAATTTTGGTGAAAAAAAGGCCAATTTAATCAATCTGGTGTTAGTTACACCAGAAACAGAAGGCAGCACGTTTTTACTCCTGTAAAAAGGAATTAATACCGCAAAAAGGCATTACATTGTCCAGTGTTGTAATTTTGGTGAAAAAAAGGCCAATTTAATCAATCTGGTGTTAGTTAGACCAGAAACAGTAGGCCTCACGTTTTTACTCCTGTAAAAAGGAATTATATCTCCCCGTGTGTTAATCTATGTAACAAAACTAGCATATTAAAAATTCTGGTGTCCAATTTGCAGCAGTTTTCTTGTAATTAATACCGGAAAAAGGAATTATATCTTCCAGTGTGGGAATTTATGTACACAAACTAGCATTTTAAAAATTCTGGTGTCCAATTAGCAGCAGTCATCTTGTATTTAATACCGCAAAAAGGCATTACATTGTCCAGTGTTGTAATTTTGGTGAAAAAAAGGCCAATTTAATCAATCTGGTGTTAGTTACACCAGAAACAGTAGGCCTCACGTTTTTACTCCTGTAAAAAGAAATTAATACCGCAAAAGGCATTACATTGTCCAGTGTTATAATTTTGGTGAAAAAAAGGCCAATTTAATCAATCTGGTGTTAGTTAGACCTGAAACAGTAGGCCTCACGTTTTACTCCTATAAAAGGAATTAATACCGCAAAGAGGCATTACATTGTCCAGTGTTGTAATTTTGGTGAAAAAAAGGCCAATTTAATCAATCTGGTGTTAGTTAGACCAGAAACAGTAGGCCTCACGTTTTTACTCCTGTAAAAGGAATTATATCTCCCCGTGTGGGATTCTATGTACCAAAACTAGCATATTAAAAATTCTGGTGTCTAATTTGCAGCAGTTTTCTTGTAATTAATACCGGAAAAAGGAATTATATCTTCCAGTGTGGGAATTTATGTACACAAACTAGCATTTTAAAAATTCTGGTGTCCAATTAGCAGCAGTCTTCTTGTAATTAATACCGCAAAAGGCATTACATTGTCCAGTGTTGTAATTTTGGTGAAAAAAAGGCCAATTTAATCAATCTGGTGTTAGGTACACCAGAAACAGTAGGCCTCACGTTTTTACTCCTGTAAAAAGGAATTAATACCGGAAAAAGGCATTACATTGTCAAGTGTTGCAATTTTGGTGAAAAAAAGGCCAATTTAATCAATCTGGTGTTAGTTAGACCAGAAACAGTAGGCCGCACGTTTTTACTCCTGTAAAAAGGAATTATATCTCCGCGTGTGGGATTCTATGTACCAAAACTAGCATATTAAAAATTCTGGTGTCCAATTCGCAGCAGTGTTCTTGTAATTAATACCGGAAAAAGGAATTATATCTTCCAGTGTGGGAATTTATGTACACAAACTAGCATTTTAAAAATTCTCATGTGTCTCATGTCAAACAAGTATTAGAGGTGTTGAGGGAGAACCAGCTATCCGCTAAGTGTCTTTTGTGTACATGAAATACTGTTTTTAGGGCATGTTCTGACTCCTCACGCCTTTAAGATGGATCCTGGTAAGGTTTTGACAATTAAGGAATGGGTAAGGCCTTCATTCTTAAAGGCCTTACAACGGTTTTTGGGTTTCGCTAATTACTATCGTAAATAGTGTTCAGCGAACAGTTCAAAAATCTTTCGGGTTCGGGTCCGGTGTTCGTCGATTACTTCCCGCTTTCTGAAGGGCTGCACAGCAGCCAATCAGCTAGCGTTTTACTTCTTGCCCTAAGAGCCCATCACAGCCATGCCTACTAATGGCATGGCTGTGATTGACAAGTGCAGCATGTGACCCAGCCTCTATTTAAGCTGGAGTCACGTAGCGCCGCTACGTCACACTGCTCTGATTAGTGTAGGGAGAGGGCGCAGCTTCTGTGAGGGCGAGATAGGCAGGGATAAAGAAGTGATTGAATGATCTACCTTTCTACACCTGTGCATCAGAACAACTCAGCTGAGCTGTTCACTGAAAGTCACTATTTTGTTGAGACTGGCCAGAGCGATTTTTACTGGCACATGTAACTGGGCTGACCGGCGGTGGTCATTTTGGGACTTGTGGTGCGCCAGCACAAGCTGCCACAGAGTCTAAACCAAAGCTCCAAAGAAGTGAAAAATCTACACCTGTGAATCAGAACAACAGCGATTCAGCTGCTCAGTCAAAGTCAATTTTTTTCTGGCTGGGCAGACCGTTTTCTGGCACATGTTACTGGGCTGATAGGCGGCGGCCATTTTGGGACTTGTGGTGCTACAGCAAAGCTGCCACAACGTCCATTAATCTCATGTAATAGTCGATTTTTCATAGATATACTACATCAGGGGTTTGGCTGTGCTTGTGTCACCCATACTAACTGCAAAGATATTTTAATATATCAGTGGTGAAACTGAAAGTAACCCACTTGGATAGCAAATCCCATGAATGTGCTGTTCCAGCTAGGCTAGCCAGTGCCACTACAGCCAGGTCCAATACTGTCAGCCAGAAATATTTTTTTTATGTGCCAGAAATAAAAATTAGAAAAAGCTTTCACCGTAATAATAAAATTATTCTGGTGTTAGACCAGAAGAAGCACTCCTGTTGTAATTAATACTGTAAAAAGGCTTAGGCAATATTTCTCCCAGTGTGGGAAATTTATCTAGCAAAACTAGCATTTTAAAAATTCCGGTGTTCTGAAATACCAGCAGTCCTCTTGTAATTAATACCGCAAAAAGGCATTATATCGCCCAGTGTTGTAATTTTGGTGAAAAAGGCTAATTTAATCAATCTGGTGTTAGTTACACCAGAAACAGTAGGCCTCACGTTTTACTCCTGTAAAAGGAATTAATACAGCAAAAGGCATTAAATTGTCCAGTGTTGTAATTTTGGTGAAAAAAGGCCAATTTAATCAATCTGGTGTTAGTTAGACCAGAAACAGTAGGCCTCACGTTTTTACTCCTGTAAAATGAATTATATCTCCCGTGTGGGAATTTATGTACACAAACTAGCATTTTAAAAATTCTGGTGTCCAATTAGCAGCAGTCTTCTTGTAATTAATACCGCAAAAAGGCATTACATTGTCCAGTGTTGTAATTTTGGTGAAAAAAAGGCCAATTTAATCAATCTGGTGTTAGGTACACCAGAAAAAGTAGGCCTCACGTTTTAACTCCTGAAAAAAGGAATTAATACCGGAAAAAGGCATTACATTGTCCAGTGTTGTAATTTTGGTGAAAAAAAAGGCCAATTTAATCAATCTGGTGTTAGTTACAACAGAAACAGTAGGCAGCACGTTTTTACTCCTGAAAAAGGAATTAATACCTGAAAAAGGCATTACATTGTCCAGTGTTGTAATTTTGGTGAAAAAAAGGCCAATTTAATCAATCTGGTGTTAGTTAGACCAGAAACAGTAGGCCGCACGTTTTTACTCCTGTAAAAAGGAATTATATCTCCCCGTGTGGGATTCTATGTACCAAAACTAGCATATTAAAAATTCTGGTGTCCAATTTGCAGCAGTTTTCTTGTAATTAATACCGTAGAAAGGAATTATATCTTCCAGTGTGGGAATTTATGTACACAAACTAGCATTTTAAAAATTCTGGTGCCCAATTAGCAGCAGTCTTCTTGTAATTAATACCGCAAAAAGGCATTACATTGTCCAGTGTTGTAATTTTGGTGAAAAAAAGGCCAATTTAATCAATCTGGTGTTGAGTTACACCAGAAACAGTAGGCCTCACGTTTTTACTCCTGTAAAAGAAATTAATACCGGAAAAAGGCATTACATTGTCCAGTGTTGTAATTTTGGTGAAAAAAGGCTAATTTAATCAATCTGGTGTTAGTTACACCAGAAACAGTAGGCAGCACGTTTTTACTCCTGTAAAAGGAATTAATACCGCAAAAGGCATTACATTGTCCAGTGTTGTAATTTTGGTGAAAAAAAGGCCAATTTAATCAATCTGGTGTTAGTTAGACCAGAAAACAGTAGGCCTCACGTTTTTACTCCTGTAAAAGGAATTATATCTCCCGTGTGTTAATCTATGTACCAAAACTAGCATATTAAAAATTCTGGTGTCCAATTTGCAGCAGTTTTCTTGTAACTAATACCGGAAAAAGGAATTATATCTTCCAGTGTGGGAATTTATGTACACAAACTAGCATTTTAAAAATTCTGGTGTCCAATTAGCAGCAGTCTTCTTGTAATTAATACCGAAAAAGGCATTACATTTTCCAGTATTGTAATTTTGGTGAAAAAAGGCCAATTTAATCAATCTGGTGTTAGTTAGACCAGAAACAGTAGGCCTCACGTTTTACTCCTATAAAAGGAATTAATACCGCAAAAAGGCATTACATTGTCCAGTGTTGTAATTTTGGTGAAAAAAGGCCAATTTAATCAATCTGGTGTTAGTTAGACCAGAAACAGTAGGCCTCACGTTTTTACTCCTGTAAAATGAATTATATCTCCCGTGTGGGAATCTATGTACCAAAACTAGCATTTTAAAAATTCTGGTGTCCAATTTGCAGCAGTTTTCTTGTAATTAATAACGGAAAAGGAATTATATCTTCCAGTGTGGGAATTTATGTACACAAACTAGCATTTTAAAAATTCTGGTGTCCAATTAGCAGCAGTCTTCTTGTAATTAATACCGGAAAAGGCATTACATTGTCCAGTGTTGTAATTTTGGTGAAAAAAAGGCCAATTTAATCAATCTGGTTTAGTTAGACCAAAAACAGTAGGCCGCACGTTTTTACTCCTGTAAAGAGGAATTATATCTCCCGTGTGGGAATCTATGTACCAAAACTAGCATTTTAAAAATTCTGGTGTCCAATTTGCAGCAGTTTTCTTGTAACTAATACCGGAAAAAGGAATTATATCTTCCAGTGTGGAATTTATGTACACAAACTAGCATTTTAAAAATTCTGGTGTCCAATTAGCAGCAGTCTTCTTGTAATTAATACCGCAAAAGGCATTACATTTTCCAGTATTGTAATTTTGGTGAAAAAAGGCCAATTTAATCAATCTGGTGTTAGTTACACCAGAAACAGTAGGCCTCACGTTTTACTCCTGTAAAAGGAATTAATACCGGAAAAAGGCATTACATTGTCCAGTGTTGTAATTTTGGTGAAAAAAGGCCAATTTAATCAATCTGGTGTTAGTTACACCAGAAACAGTAGGCAGCACGTTTTACTCCTGTAAAAGGAATTAATACCGAAAAAGGCATTACATTGTCCAGTGTTGTAATTTTGGTGAAAAAAAGGCCAATTTAATCAATCTGGTGTTAGTTAGACCAGAAACAGTAGGCCTCACGTTTTACTCCTGTAAAAGGAATTATATCTCCGTGTGTTAATCTATGTAACAAAACTAGCATATTAAAAATTCTGGTGTCCAATTTGCAGCAGTTTTCTTGTAATTAATACCGGAAAAAGGAATTATATCTTCCAGTGTGGGAATTTATGTACACAAACTAGCATTTTAAAAATTCTGGTGTCCAATTAGCAGCAGTCATCTTGTATTTAATACCGCAAAAAGGCATTACATTGTCCAGTGTTGTAATTTTGGTGAAAAAAAGGCCAATTTAATCAATCTGGTGTTAGTTACACCAGAAACAGTAGGCCTCACGTTTTTACTCCTGTAAAAAGAAATTAATACCGCAAAAAGGCATTACATTGTCCAGTGTTATAATTTTGGTGAAAAAAAGGCCAATTTAATCAATCTGGTGTTAGTTAGACCTGAAACAGTAGGCCTCACGTTTTTACTCCTATAAAAAGGAATTAATACCGCAAAGAGGCATTACATTGTCCAGTGTTGTAATTTTGGTGAAAAAAAGGCCAATTTAATCAATCTGGTGTTAGTTAGACCAGAAACAGTAGGCCTCACGTTTTTACTCCTGTAAAAAGGAATTATATCTCCCCGTGTGGGATTCTATGTACCAAAACTAGCATATTAAAAATTCTGGTGTCTAATTTGCAGCAGTTTTCTTGTAATTAATACCGGAAAAAGGAATTATATCTTCCAGTGTGGGAATTTATGTACACAAACTAGCATTTTAAAAATTCTGGTGTCCAATTAGCAGCAGTCTTCTTGTAATTAATACCGCAAAAAGGCATTACATTGTCCAGTGTTGTAATTTTGGTGAAAAAGGCCATTAATCAATCTGGTGTTAGGTACACCAGAAACAGTAGGCCTCACGTTTTTACCCTGTAAAAGGAATTAATATGAAAGGCATTACATTGTCCAGTGTTGTACTTGGTGAAAAAAGGCCAATTAATCAATCTGTGTTAGTTACACCAGAAACAGTGGCAGCACTAGGGAATTATATCTCCCTGTAGGAATCTATGTACAAACTAGCATATTGAAAATTCCAGTGTCAATTTATATTTTCTTGTAACACACCGAAAAGGAATTATATCTTCCATGTGGGAATTTATGTACACAAACTAGCATTTTAAAAATTCTGGTGTCAAATTAGCAGCAGTCTTCTTGTAATTAATACGGCAAAAGGCATTACATTGTCCAGTGTTGTAATTTTGGTGAAAAAAAGGCCAATTTAATCAATCTGGTGTTAGGTACACCAGAAACAGTAGGCCTCACGTTTTTACTCCTGTAAAAAGGAATTAATACCGGAAAAAGGCATTACATTGTCAAGTGTTGCAATTTTGGTGAAAAAAAGGCCAATTTAATCAATCTGGTGTTAGTTAGACCAGAAACAGTAGGCCGCACGTTTTTACTCCTGTAAAAAGGAATTATATCTCCGCGTGTGGGATTCTATGTACCAAAACTAGCATATTAAAAATTCTGGTGTCCAATTCGCAGCAGTGTTCTTGTAATTAATACCGGAAAAAGGAATTATATCTTCCAGTGTGGGAATTTATGTACACAAACTAGCATTTTAAAAATTCTGGTGTCCAATTAGCAGCAGTCTTCTTGTAATTAATACCGCAAAAAGGCATTACATTGTCCAGTGTTGTAATTTTGGTGAAAAAAAGGCCAATTTAATCAATCTGTTGTTAGTTAGACCAGAAACAGTAGGCCTCACGTTTTTACTCCTGTAAAAAGGAATCATATCTCCCCGTGTGGGAATCTATGTACCAAAACTAGCATATTAAAAATTCTGGTGTCCAATTTGCAGCAGTTTTCTTGTAATTAATTCCCGAAAAAGGAATTATATCTTCCAGTGTGGGAATTTTGGGGCTAAAAGATAATATGTTTTATTGTGGTGCGAGTTGAATCGCAACAATGAGAAAACATTCTATTAAGGGACGAGGACGCGGTCGTGGTGGTGTCCGTGGAGCCTCTGTTGCTGGCAGAGGACGTGGCCGTTCGGCCTCAGGCGCACAAAGTAGTGAACCAACTCCCTCAAGTAGCTGGCAGAATTTACAGCGATATTTGGTGGGGCCCAATGCCGTTATGAGGATGGTAAGGCCTGAGCAGGTACAGGCATTAGTCGATTGGGTGGCCGACAGTGCTTCCAGCACATTCACCACATTGTCTTCCGCCCCGTCTTCTGCGGAAAGCGCACAGGTGGCACCTGAAAACCAAGCCCATCAGTCTGTCACATCACCCCCATGCATATCAGGGAAACTGGCTGAGCCTCAAGTTATGCAGCAGTCTCTTATTCTGTTTGAAGACTCTGCTCCCACGGTTTTCCAGGGGCGTCCACCTAGCCCTTCCCCAGCGGTGGAAGACATTCCATGCACTGACGCACAACCACTTAGATATCCAGATGATGAGGACATGGCAATACCACCACAGCAGAGTGACCGAGTCTCTGATGATGACGAAACACTGGTGCCCACTGCCGCATCTTATTGCAGTGTGCAGACTGAACAGGAGGAGGTCAGGGAGGAAGACTGGGTGGAAGACGTTGCAGAGGACAATGAGGTCTTAGACCCCACATGGACTGAAGGTCGTGCCGCTGACTTATATAGTTCAGAGGAAGAGGCAGTGGTGAGACCGAGACAACAGCGAAGCCAAAGAGGGAGTAGGGGGCAAAAGCAGAACAGCCGCCGTCCAGAGAGTTCGCCTGCTATTGGCCAGCGCCAACAGGGACCCAGCACCCCAAAGGCATCTTCAAGGAGTTCCCTGGCATGCAAGTGTCCGATAAAATCAAGTGTGCACTGCGCAACGCCATTTGTGGCAAGGTCCACCTAACCACAGATACGTGGACCAGTAAGCACGGCCAGGGACATTATATCTCCCTAACTGCACACTGGGTAAATGTAGTGGCGGCTGGGCCCCAGGCGGAAAGTTCCTTGGCGCACGTCCTTCCGCCGCTAAGGATCACAGGGCATCATTCTTTGCCTCCTGTAGCCTCCTCCTCCTACTCGGCTTCCTCCTCCTCCTCTGCTTCCACCAGCTCATCCAGTCAGCCACACACCTTCACCACCAACTTCAGCACAGCCCGGGGTAAACGTCAGCAGGCCATTCTGAAACTCATATGTTTGGGGGACAGGCCCCACACCGCGCAGGAGTTGTGGCGGGGTATTGAACAACAGACCGACCAGTGGTTGCTGCCGGTGGGCCTCAAGCCCGGCCTGGTGGTGTGCGATAATGGGCGAAATCTCGTGGCAGCTCTGGGACTAGCCGGTTTGACGCACATCCCTTGCCTGGCGCATGTGCTGAATTTGGTGGTGCAAAAGTTCATTCACAACTACCCAGACATGTCAGAGCTGCTGCATAAAGTGCGGGCCGTCTGTGCGCGCTTCCGGCATTCACATCCTGCCGCTGCTCGCCTGTCAGCGCTACAGCGGAACTTCGGCCTTCCCGCTCACCGCCTCATATGCGATGTGCCCACCAGGTGGAACTCCACCTTGCACATGCTGGAGAGACTGTGCGAGCAGCAGCAGGCCATAGTGGAGTTTCGGCTGCAGCACGCACGGGTCAGTCGCACTGCGGAACAGCACCACTTCACCACCAATGATTGAGCCTCCATGCGAGACCTGTGTGCCCTGTTGCGCTGTTTCGAGTACGCCACCAACATGGCCAGTGGCGATGCCACTGTTATCAGCGTTACAATACCACTTCTATGTCTCCTAGAGAAAACGCTTAGGGCGATGATGGAAGAGGAGGTGGGCCAGGGCCAGGAGGAGGAGGAGGAGGATGACGGGTCGTTTTTAGCACTTTCAGGCCAGTCTGTTAGAAGTGGCTCAGAGGGAGTTTTTTTGCAACAGCAGAGGGCAGGTACAAATGTGGCCAGCCAGGGACCACTACTGGAGGACGAGGAGGATGAGGAGGAGGTGGAGGAGGATGAGGATGAAGCAGGTTCATAGCGGGATGGCACCCAGCACAGCGCAGGGACATCCCTGGTGCGTGGCTGGGGGGATACAGAGGATGATGACGATACGCCTCCCACAGAGGACAGCTTGTCCTTACCTCTGGGGAGCCTTGCACACATGAGCGATTACATGCTGCAGTGCCTGCGCAACGACAGCAGGGTTGCCCACATTTTAACGTGTGCTGACTACTAGGTGGCCACCCTGCTGGATCCACGGTACAAAGACAATGTGCCCACTTTACTTCCTGGTCTGGAGCGTGATAGGAAGATGCGCGAGTACAAGCGCACACTGGTAGACGCGCTCCTGAGAGCATTCCCATCTGTCACAGGGGAACAGGTGGAAGGCCAATGCCAAGGCAGAGGAGGAGCTAGAGGTCGCCCATGCAGCAGTGTCACGGCCAGCTCCTCTGAGGGCAGGGTTAGCATGGCAGAAATGTGGAAAAGTTTTGTCTCCACGCCACAGCTAACTGCCCCACCACCTGATACGGAACGTGTTAGCAGGAGGCAACATTTCACTAACATGGTTGAACAGTACATCTGCACACAACTCCACGTACTGACGGATGGTTCGGCCCCATTCAACTTCTGGGTTTCCAAATTGTCCACGTGGCCAGAATTAGCATGTTATGCCTTGGAGGTGCTGGCCTGCCCGGCGGCCAGCGTTTTATCTGAACGTGTATTCAGCACGGCAGGGGGCGTCATTACTGCCAAACGCAGCCGCCTGTCCGCAGCCAACGTGGACAAGCTGACGTTTATAAAAATGAACCAGGCATGGATCCCACAAGACCTGACCCTCCCTTGTGCAGAGTAGTCCTTAATAACTGCCTTAAACCATGTTGTCTTGTACTCCTGGCCACTTTTTCATTGAAAAATCTATTTTTGAAATTAAGTAGGATCTTGGGGTGCAACCCAGAGTTGAATGAACCTTCCCTCTGTCTGGGTGCCGGGGCCAAAGTACATGAAAGTGTCCTTCTCCTGTGCTGGGTGATATGAATGTTATACTTGTGCTGTCTGACATGTCTCCTTTGTGTGGGTGCAGGGGGCCAAAGTCACTGAAAGCGGCCTTCTCCTGTGCTGGCTGATATAAATGCCTGAATCTCTGCTGTGGGACCTCTCTCCTCCGTGTGGCTGCAGGGGTCAAAGTCTCTAAAAGTGCCCTTCTCCTGTGGTGGTTGATGTAAAACTGATGCTTGTGCTATCTGACCTGTCTCCTCTGTGTCGGTGCTAAGGCCTAAGTCACTGAAAGCGGCCTTCTCTTGTGCTGGCTGATATAAATGCCTGAATCTCTGCTGTGGGACCTCTCTCCTCCGTGTGGCTGCAGGGGTCAAAGTCTCTAAAAGTACCCTTCTCCTGTGGTGGTTCATGTAAAACTGATGCTTGTGCTATCTGACCTGTCTCCTCTGTGTCGGTGCTAAGGCCTAAGTCACTGAAAGCGGCCTTCTCCTGTGGTGGCTGATATAAATGCCTGAATCTCTGCTGTGGGACCTCTCTCCTCCGTGTGGCTGCATGGGTCAAAGTCTCTAAAAGTGCCCTTCTCCTGTGGTGGTTGATGTAAAACTGATGTTTGTGCTATCTGACCTGTCTCCTCTGTGTCGGTGCTAAGGCCTAAGTCACTGAAAGCGGCCTTCTCTTGTGCTGGCTGATATAAATGCCTGAATCTCTGCTGTGGGACCTCTCTCCTCCGTGTGGATGCAGGGGTCAAAGTCTCTAAAAGTGCCCTTCTCCTGTGGTGGTTGATGTAAAACTGATGCTTGTGCTATCTGACATGTCTCCTCTGTGTCGGTGCTAAGGCTTATGTCACTGAAAGCGGCCTTCTCCTGTGCTGGCTGATATAAATGCCTGAATCTCTGCTGTGGGACCTCTCTCCTCCGTGTGGCTGCAGGGGTCAAAGTCTCTAAAAGTGCCCTACTCCTGTGGTGGTTGATGTAAAACTGATGCTTGTGCTATCTGACCTGTCTCCTCTGTCTCGTTGCTAAGGCCTAACTCACTGAAAGTAGCCTTGTCATGTGCTGGGTAATATAAATGTGATACAAGTGCCATCTGACATGGTTGAAGCTATCAAATTAACTAAAGGTGGCCGACTCCTGTAGTGGGTGATCAGTAAAACTGATGCTTGTGCTATCTGACCTGTCTCCTCTGTCTCGTTGCTAAGGCCTAACTCACTGAAAGTGGCCTTGTCATGTGCTGGGTGATATAAATGTTATACTTGTGCCATTTGACATGGTTGCCGGGGTCCCATTAAATGATGGCCTACTCCTGTGGTGGGTGATCTAAATGCCTGATTCTCTGCTGTGAAAACCTCTCTCCTCCGTCTGGGTGCAGGGGTCAAAGTCTCTCAAAGTCGCCTTCTCCTGTGCTGGGTGATGTAAAACTGATGCTTGTGCCATCTGACATGGTTGCCGGGGTCCCATTAAATGGTGGCCTACTCCTGTGGTGGGTGATCTAAATGCCTGATTCTCTGCTGTGAAACCTTTCTCCTCCGTCTGGGTGCAGGGGTCAAAGTCTCTAAAAGTGGCCTTCTCTTGTGCTGGGTGATGTGAAACTGATGCTTGTACCATCTGACATGGGTGCAGGGGTCAAATTAACTAAATGGTGGCCTACTCCTGTGGTGGGTGATATGAGGCCTTAATATGTGCTGTGAAAACCTCTCTCCTCCGTCTGGGTGCAGGGTCAAAGTCTCTAAAAGTGGCCTTCTCTTGTGCTGGGTGATGTAAAACTGATGCTTGTGCCATCTGACATGGTTGCCGGGGTCCCATTAAATGATGGCCTACTCCTGTGGTGGGTGATCTAAATGCCTGATTCTCTGCTGTGAAACCTCTCTCTCCATCTGGGTGCAGGGTCAAAGTCTCTAAAAGTGGCCTTCTCTTGTGCTGGGTGATGTAAAACTGATGCTTGTGCTATCTGACATGGTTGCCGGGGTCCCATTAAATGATGGCCTACTCCTGTGGTGGGTGATCTAAATGCCTGATTCTCTGCTGTGAAACCTCTCTCCTCCGTCTGGGTGCAGGGGTCAAAGTCTCTAAAAGTGGCCTTCTCTTGTGCTGGGTGATGTAAAACTGATGCTTGTGCCATCTGACATGGTTTCCGGGGTCCCATTAAATGATGGCCTACTCCTGTGGTGGGTGATCTAAATGCCTGATTCTCTGCTGTGAAAACCTCTCTCCTCCGTCTGGGTGCAGGGGTCAAAGTCTCTCAAAGTCGCCTTCTCCTGTGCTGGGTAATGAAAAATGATGCTTGTGCCATCTGACATGGTTGCCGGGTCCCATTAAATGATGGCCTACTCCTGTGGTGGGTGATCTAAATGCCTGATTCTCTGCTGTGAAACCTCTCTCCTCCATCTGGGTGCAGGGGTCAAAGTCTCTAAAAGTGGCCTTCTCTTGTGCTGGGTGATGTAAAACTGATGCTTGTACCAGCTGACATGGGTGCAGGGGTCAAATTAACTAAATGGTGGCCTACTCCTGTGGTGGGTGATATGATGCCTGAATATGTGCTGTGGGGCCTCTCTCCTCTTTCTGGGTGCAGGGGTCAAAGTAACTAAAAGTGGCCTTCTCCTGTGCTGGATGGTATAAATGTAATGCTTGTGCTATCTGACATGTCTCCTCTGTCTGGGTGCTAAGGCCTAAGTCACTGAAAGTGGCCTTCTCCTGTGGTGGTTGATATGATTCCAGAGTCTCTGCTATGGAACCTCTCTCCTTTGTCTGCATGCTGGGGTCGAAATAATAGTAAGCGACCTTCTCCATTGGTGGGTGATTTGAAGCCTGATTCTGTGCTATGGGACCTAACTCCAATTAATATTGGTTTATTTATTTTTTATTTTATGTTAAGTCATCATTTCCCTATCTACATTTGTTTGCAGGGGATTTACCTACATTTTGCTGCCTTTTGCAGCCCTCTAGCCCTTTCCGGGAGTCTTTTACAGCCTTTTTAGTGCCCAAAAGTTCGGGTCCCCATTGACTTCTATGGGGTTCGGGTTCGGGATGAAGTTCGGGTTGAGTTCGGATCACGAACCCGGACATTTTCCGGAAGTTCGGCTGAGGCTCTCGAACCCGAACATCCAGGTGTTCGCTCATCTCTAATCGTAAATTATCATAAATTTTTCTGTAATTGCTAAACCATTGACCGACCTTACTAAGAAAGGGGCGGATTTGGAAAATTGGTCTACCAAGGCCATTTCTTCATTTGAAACTTTAAAAAAGGCATTTAGTAGCGCTCCCATTCTGATCCAGCCTGATCAGGAGAGACCCTTTATTGTGGAGATGGATGCGTCCGAGGATGGCGCAGGAGCAGTCCTTTCACAATGCTAGCCTCACTAAACTGATATCGTGTGCCTTCTTCTCCAGGAAAACGACATAGGGAATAGGGAGCTGCTGGCTATTAAAAGGGCATTTGAGGAGAGGACGCATTTTTTGGAAGGGGCAAGGCATCGGGTAACTGTTGTCACTGACCATAAAAACCTAATGTTTCTCAAGTCTGCTAAAAGGTTGAATCCCTGGCAAGCCCGGCGGGCTCTGTTTTTTACCCGTTTTGATTTCTCCATTACTATCAGGCCGGTAAGTAGAAATGTGAAGGCAGACACATTATCTCGGAGCTTCCATGCTTTTCAAGAGAGATGTCCTGAACTATCCACCAGCAAACAGTTCCCAGCGAACATCGCATGTTCTCGTTCACCGCAATGGGCGAAAATATGCGATGTTCGGTTCGCCCCTATACATCATCATTGAGCAAACTTTGACCCTGAATCTCACAGTCAGCAGACACATTCCAGCCAATCAGACCCAGCCAATCCCTCCCAGACCCTCCCACCTCCTATCAAAAAGCAAGGACAGCATCCATCTTAGATTCATTCTGAAGCTGCAGTTTTAGTTAGAGCAGGGAGAGTGCTGCTGAATTAAAGGGGTTCTTCACTTTGTTACAACTGATGATCTATTCTCAGGATAGATCAGCATCTGATCGGCCGATCAGATGCTGTTTGAGAAGGCAGCGACGCTGCAGGAGCGCCGCGGCCTTCTCACTGTTTACCGCTGCTTGCGCCCCACCCAGTGACATCACGACTTGTATCAAGTGGCGAGGGCAGGGTTAAGCTTAATTCGGTGAACAGAGCTAGCAGCGGTAAACAGTAAGAAAGGCCGCGGCGCTCTTGCAGCGCCGCTGCCTTCTCAAACAGCTGATCGGTGAGGATCCCGGGTGTCGGACACAGGCCGATCAGATATTGATGATCTATCCTGAGGATAGATCATCAGTTGTAACAAAGTGAAGAACCCCTTTAATAGGGAAAGCGTTAGCTAGGCCAGTGTTCTGTGTCCACTCCAGCCCTTAAAGACTTATCTGCTTTAAGGACAGCGTCCTGACAGCACCCAAAAAAGCCCTTTTTATGGCTGGTACATCAGTCTGCTTTTATTTATTTTTTATATCTATATATTGCAGTTGCCTGCCTGTGTGTGAGAGGCCGCAGGCCCACAGACTCTACCGTGTGCACACCACTTATATAGGGTGGCACAGTACCTTGCAGATAAAAGTAATTTCATTTTTACCCTTTAATATAATTGCAGTTGCCTGCCAGTGTGTGTCAGGCCCACAGACTGTACTGTGCCCACTGCCAGTGCCCACCACTCATCGGGTGGCACAGTACATTGCAGATAAAAAAAGTCATTTTTACTAGTGTTGAGCGAACATTTCGAGCATAGTTCAAACCGAATTTTGGGGTGTCCGGGACACGGACCCGAACCCGGACATTTTCAAAAAAGTTCGGGTTCGGGTTTGTTGTTCGTCGATTACTTCCCGCTTTCTGAAGGGCTGCACAGCAGCCAATTAGCTAGTGTTTCACTTCTTGCCCTAAGAACCCATCACTGCCATGCCTACTAATGGCATGGCTGTGATTGGCCAAGTGCAGCATGTGACCCAGCCTCTATTTAGGCTGGAGTCACGTAGCGCCGCACGTCACACTGCTCTGATTAGTGTAGGGAGAGGATGCAGCTTCTGTCAGGGCGAGATTAGGCAGGGAAAAGTCAGCAACAGCACCTAATGAACTGATCGATCTACAGCTGTGAATGATTGAACTTCTGCTAGTTACTTGCTCACTGGTTTTTAGGCTGCACAGAGCGTTATTCTGTCACTTTTTTCTGGGGTGATCGGCGGCCATTTTGTGACTTGTGGTGCACCAGAACAAGCTGCCACCAAGTTCATCAATCCATCAATTCAAGTTTTTTTTTGCTATATCCTACATCAGGGGCTTGGCTGTGCTAATTGTCACCCCTAGAAACTCAGGATAGCAATTTCTATATTTTATTAAGAGGCTAAATACAATTGCCCAAATACCAATCCCCAAAATCTGGTGTTCCAGCTTTGGCTAGCCAAGTATAATACTGTCTGCTGTCTGGCAAAGGATAGATTATTTTCTGTGGTTAAATTCAACTGCCAAAATAGCAATACCATAAATAAGTGGTTTGAGCTGTGGCTGGCCAAGTTTCATAGTGTCCTGCAAAGGATATATTTAGTTCTGGGGTGAAATTCAATTGCCAAAATACCAATACCCTGATTTTGGTGTCCCAGCTGTTGCAGGCCAAATTTCATAGTGCCTGCAAAAACATATATTTTGTTCTGGGGTGAAATTCAATTGCCAAAATAGCAATACCATAAATCAGTGGTTTCAGCTGTGGCTGGCCAAGTTTCATAGTGTCCGCAAAAACATATATTTTGTTCTAGGGGAAAATTCAATTGCCAAAATAGCAATACCATAAATCAGTGGTTTCAGCTGTGGCTTGCAAAGTTTCATAGTGTCCGCAAAAACATATATTTTGTTCTGGGGTGAAATTCAATTGCCAAAATAGCAATACCCTGAATCTGGTGTCCCAGCTGTTGCAGGCCAAGTTTCATAGTGTCCGCAAAAACATATATTTTGTTCTGGAGTGAAATTCAATTGCCAAAATAGCAATACCCTGAATCTGGTGTCCCAGCTGTTGCAGGCCAAGTTTCATAGTGTCCGCAAAAAAATATATTTTGTTCTGGGGTGAAATTCAATTGCCAAAATAGCAATACCATAAATCAGTGGTTTCAGCTGTGGCTGGCCAAGATTCACAGTGTCCGCAAAAACATATATTTTGTTCTGGGGTGAAATTCAATTTTCAAAATAGCAATACCATAAATCAGTGGTTTCAGCTGTGGCTGGCCAAGATTCATAGTGTCCGCAAAAACATATATTTTGTTCTGGGGTGAAATTCAATTGCCAAAATAGCAATACCATAAATCAGTGGTTTCAGCTGCGGCTGGCCAAGTTTCATAGTGTCCGCAAAAACATATATTTTGTTCTGGGGTGAATTTCAATTGCCAAAATAGCAATACCCTGAATCTGGTATCCCAGCTGTTGCAGGCCAAGTTTCATAGTGTCAGCAAAAACATATATTTTGTTCTGGGGTGAAATTCAATTGCCAAAATAGCAATACCATAAATCAGTGGTTTCAGCTGCGCTCGGCCAAGTTTCATAGTGTCCGCAAAAACATATATTTTGTTCTGGGGTAAAATTCAATTGCCAAAATAGCAATACAATAAATCAGTGGTTTCAGCTGTGGCTGGCAAAATATAATAGTGTCCGCCAAAACATATATTTTGTTCTGGGGTTAAATTCAATTGCCAAAATAGCAATACCCTGAATCTGATGTTCGAGCTGTTGCAGGCCAAGTGTAAATCTGTCCATAAAACGATACCTTTCATCCAGGGCCTAAATACTAGCCCTAAAAGAGATATTCGCCTAAATCAGTGGTTACTGCTGTGCCTGGATTAGTGTAATACGCTACATAAATACATAGGCAGATAGTGTTAGGTGCCTGTAAAAAAAGACCAGAATTTGAAATCAATACATTGGGCCAAATATTTTTTTTCTTATTGTGGTGCTTGGTGAACGGTAACAATGAGGAAAACATCTAGTAAGGGACGCGGACGCGGTCGTGGTGGTGTTAGTGTACCCTCTTGTGCTGGGAGAGGTCGCGGCCATTCTGCCACAGCCACACGTCCTAGTGAACCAACTACCTCAGGTTCCAGTACCCGCCAGAATTTACAGCGATATTTGGTGGGGCCCAATGCCGTTCTAAGGATGGTAAGGCCTGAGCAGGTACAGACGCTAGTCAATTGGGTGGCCGACAGTGGATTCAGCATGTTCACAACATTATCTCCCACCCAGTCTTCTGCAGAAAGCGCACAGGTGGCGCCTGAAAACCAAGCCCATCAGTCTGTCACATCACCCCCATGCATATCAGGGAAACTGTCTGAGCCTCAAGTTATGCAGCAGTCTCTTATGCTGTTTGAAGACTCTGCTGGCAGGGTTTCCCAAGGGAATCCACCTAGCCCTTCCCCAGTGGTGGAAGACATATAATGCACTGATGCACAACCACTGATGTTTCCTGATGATGAGGACATTGGAATACCACCTCATCGGAGTCCGCACGTCTCTGATGATGACGAAACTCAGGTGCCAACTTCTGCGTCTTTCTGCAGTGTGCAGACCGAACAGGAGGTTAGAGAGGAAGACTGTGTGGAAGACGATGCAGGGGACGATGAGGTCCTAGACCCCACATGGAATGAAGGTCGTGCCATTGACTTAAATAGTTCAGAGGAAGAGGCAGTGGTGAGACCGAGCCAACAGCGTAGCAAAAGAGAGAGCAGGGGGCAAAAGCAGAACAGCTACTGGCCACTGCCACCAGGGACTGAGCACCCCAAAGGCAGCTTCAAAGAGTTCCCTGGCATGGCACTTCTTTAAACAATGTGCTGACGACAAGACCCGAGTGGTTTGCACGCTGTGCCATCAGAGCCTGAAGCGAGGCATTAACGTTCTGAACCTTAGCACAACCTGCATGACCAGGCATCTACATGCAAAGCATGAACTGCAGTGGAGTAAACACCTTAAAAGCAAGGGACTCACTGTGGCTCCCCCTGCTCCCTCTTCTGCTGCTGCCTCGGCCTTTTCCGCCGCCTCGGGAGGAATGTTGGCACCTGCCGCCCACCAAACAGAGGATGTGCCACCTACAACACCACCTGCATCACCAAGCATCTCCACCATGTCACACGGCAGCGTTCAGCTCTCCATCTCACAAACCTTAGAGAGAAAGCGTAAATTCCCCCCTAGCCACCCTCGAGCCCTGGGCCTGAATGCCAGAATTTCTAAACTACTGGCCTTTGAAATGCTGTTATTCAGGCTGGTGGACACAGACAGCTTCAAACAGCTGATGTCCATGGCTGTCCCACACTATGTTGTTCCCAGCCGCCACTACTTCTCCAAGACAGCCGTGCCTTCCCTGCACAACCAAGTATCCGATAAAATCAAGTGTGCACTGCACAACGCCATCTGTGGCAAGGTCCACCTAACCACAAATACGTGGACCAGTAAGCACGGCCAGGGACGCTATATCTCCCTAACTGCACACTGAGTAAATGTAGTGGCGGCTGGGCCGCAGGCGGATAGTTCTTTGGCGCACGTCCTTCCACCGCCAAGGATCGCAGGGCATCATTCTTTGCCTCCTGAAGCCTCCTCCTCCTACTCGGCTTCCTCCTCCTCTGCTTCCTCCAGCTCATCCAGTTAGCCACACACCTTCACCACCAACTTCAGCACAGCCCAGGGTAAACGTCAGCAGGCCATTCTGAAACTCATATGTTTGGGGGACAGGCCCCACACCACGCAGGAGTTGTGGCGGGGTATTGAACAACAGACCGACGAGTGTTTTCTGCCGGTGGTCCTCAAGCCCGGCCTGGTGGTGTGCTATAATGGGCGAAATCTCGTGGCAGCTCTAGGACTAGCCGGTTTGACGCACATCCCTTGCCTGGCGCATGTGCCGAATTTGGTGGTGCAGAAGTTCATTCACAACTACCCCGACATGTCAGAGCTGCTGCATAAAGTGTGGGCCGTCTGTGCGCGCTTCCGGCGTTCACATCCTGCCGCTGCTCGCCTGTCTGCGCTACAGCGGAACTTCGCCTTCCCGCTCACCGACTCATATGCGACGTGCCCACCAGGTGGAACTCCACCTTGCACATGCTGGAGAGACTGTGCGAGCAGCAGCAGGCCATAGTGGAGTGTCAGCTGCAGCACGCACGGGTCAGTCGCACAGCGGAACAGCACCACTTCACCACCAATGATTGAGCCTCCATGCGAGACTTGTGTGCCCTGTTGCGCTGTTTCGAGTACTCCACCAACATGGCCAGTGGCGATGACACCGTTATCAGCGTTACAATACCACTTCTATGTCTCCTTGAGAAAACGCTTAGGGCGATAATGGAAGAGGAGGTGGCCCAGGAGAAGGAGGAGGATGAGGGGTCATTTTTACCACTTTCAGGCCAGTCTGTTAGAAGTGGCTCAGAGGGAGGTTTTTTGCAACAGCAGAGGCCAGGTACAAATGTGGCCAGCCAGGGCCCACTGCTGGAGGACGAGGAGGATGAGGAGGAGGTGGAGGAGGATGAGGATGAAGCAGGTTCACAGCGGGGTGGCACCTGACATAGCTCAGGCCCATCACTGGTGCGTGGCTGGGGGGATACGGAGGACGATGACAATACGCCTCCCACAGAGGACAGCTTGTCCTTACCTCTGGGGAGCCTGGAAAACATGAGCGACTACATGCTGCAGTGCCTGCGCAACGACAGTAGAGTTGCCCACATTTTAACGTGTGCGGACTACTGGGTTGCCACCCTTCTGGATCCCTGGTACAAAGACAATGTGCCCACCTTACTTCCTGCACTGGAGTGTTATAGTAAGATACGCGAGTACAAGCGCACGCTGGTAGAGGCGCTCCTGAGAGCATTCCCAAATGTCACAGGGGAACAGGTGGAAGCCCAAGGCGAAGGCAGAGGTGGAGCAAGAGGTCGCCAACGCAGCTATGTCACGGCCAGCTCCTCTGAGGGCAGGGTTAGCATGGCAGAAATGTGGAAAACTTTTGTCTCCACTCCACAGCTAACTGCCCCACCACCTGATACGGAACGTGTTAGCAGGAGGCAGCATTTCACTAACATGGTTGAACAGTACGCCTGCACACCCCTCCACGTACTGACTGATGGTTCGGCCCCATTCAACTTCTGGGTCTCAAAATTGTCCACGTGGCCAGAGTTGCCATTTTATGCCTTGGAGGTGCTGGCCTGCCCGGCGGCCAGCGTTTTATCTGAACGTGTATTCAGCACGGCAGGGGCGTCATTACTGACAAATGCAGCCGCCTGTCCACAGCCAACATGGACAAGCTGACGTTCATAAAAATGAACCAGGCATGGATCCCACAGGACCAGTGCCTCCCTTGTGCAGAATAGACATTTATAACTGCCTCCCCCTGAACAATGTATTCTTGTACTCCGGGGCACTTCTTTATTAAATCCTCATTTTTTTAACTTTACCATGATCTTGCGGTGCAACCCAAATTTGAATGAACCTCTCCTCTGTCTGGGTGGTGGGGCCAAAATAACTGAAAGTGGCCTTCTCCAGTGGTGGGTGATATGACGCATGATTCCTTGCTGTGGGACCTCTCTCCTCTGTCTGGGTGCTGGGGCCGAAATAACTGAAAGTGGCCTTCTCTGGTGGTGGTTGATATGACGCATGATTCCTTGCTGTGGGACCTCTCTCCTCTGTCTATGTGGTGGGGCATAAATAACTGAAAGTGGCCTTCTCCAGGGTGATATGACACATGATTCCTTGCTGTGGGACCTCTCTCCTCTGTCTGGGTGCTGGGGCCGAAATAACTGAAATTGGCCTTCTCCGGTGGTGGGTGATATGACGCATGATTCCTTGCTGTGGGACCTCTCTCCTCTGTCTTGTTGCTGGGGCCGAAATAACTGAAAGTGGCCATCTCCGGTGGTGGGTGATAAGACGCATGATTCCTTGCTGTGGGACCTCTCTCCTCTGTCTGGGTGCTGGGCTGAAATAACTGAAAGTGGCCTTCTCCAGTGGTGGGTGATATGACGCATGATTCCTTGCTGTGGGACCTCTCTCCTCGGTCTGGGTGCCTGGCCTAAATAACTGAAAGGGGCCTTCTCCAGTGGTGGGTGATATGACGCATGATTCCTTGCTGTGGGACCTCTCTCCTCTGTCTGTGTGCTGGGACCGAAATAGCTGAAAGTGGCCTTCTCCGGTGGTGGGTGATATGACGCATGATTCCTTGCTGTGGACCTCTCTCCTCTGTCTGGGTGATGGGGCATAAATAACTGAAAGTGGCCTTCTCCAGTGTTGGGTGATATGACGCATGATTCCTTGCTGTGGGACCTCTCTCCTCTGTCTGGGTGCTGGGCTGAAATAACTGAAAGTGGCCTTCTCCAGTGGTGGGTGATATGACGCATGATTCCTTGCTGTGGGACCTCTCTCCTCGGTCTGGGTGCCTGGCCTAAATAACTGAAAGGGGCCTTCTCCAGTGGTGGGTGATATGACGCATGATTCCTTGCTGTGGGACCTCTCTCCTCTGTCTGTGTGCTGGGACCGAAATAGCTGAAAGTGGCCTTCTCCGGTGGTGGGTGATATGACGCATGATTCCTTGCTGTGGGACCTCTCTCCTCTGTCTGGGTGATGGGGCATAAATAACTGAAAGTGGCCTTCTCCAGTGTTGGGTGATATGACGCATGATTCCTTGCTGTGGGACCTCTCTCCTCTGTCTGGGTGCTGGGGCCGAAATAACTGAAAGCGGCCTTCTCCGGTGGTGGTTGATATGACGCATGATTCCTTGCTGTGGGACCTCTCTCCTCTGTCTGGGTGGTGGGGCATAAATAACTGAAAGTGGCCTTCTCCAGTGGTGTGTGATATGATGCATGATTCCTTGCTGTGGGACCTCTCTCCTCTGTCTGGGTGCTGGACCGAAATAACTGAAAGTGGCCTTCTCCAGTGGTGGGTGATATGACAAATGATTCCTTGCTGTGGGACCTCTCTCCTCTGTCTGGGTGCTGGGGCCGAAATAACTGAAAGTGGTGGGTGGGTGGTGGGTGATATGACGCATGATTCCTTGCTGTGGGACCTCTCTCCTCTGTCTGGGTGCTGGGGCCGAAATAACTGAAAGTGGCCTTCTCCGGTGGTGGATGATATGACGCATGATTCCTTGCTGTGGGACCTCTCTCCTCTGTCTGGGTGCTGGGCCAAAATAACTGAAAGTGGCCTTCTCCAGTGGTGGGTGATATGACGCATGATTCCTTGCTGTGTGACCTCTCTCCTCTGTCTGGGTGCTGGGGCCGAAATAACTGAAAGTGGCCTTCTCCAGTGGTGGGTGATATGACGCATGATTCCTTGCTGTGGGACCTGTATCCTCGGTCTGGGTGCTGGGCCGAAATAACTGAAAGTGGCCTTCTCCAGTGGTGGGTGATATGACGCATGATTCCTTGCAGTGGGACCTCTCTCCAATTGATATTGGTTAAATTTTATTTATTTTATTTTAATTTATTTCCCTATCCACATTTGTTTGCAGGGGATTTACCTACATTTTGCTGCCTTTGGCAGCCCTCTAGCCCGTTCCTGGACTATTTTACAGCCTTTTTAGTGCCTAAAAGTTCGGGTCCCCATTGACTTCAATGGGGTTCGGGATAAAGTTCGGGTCGAGTTCGGATCCCGAACCCGAACATTTTCGGGAAGTTCGGCCGAACTTCCCGAACCTGAACTTCCAGGTGTTCGCTCATCTCTATTTTTTACCCATTAATATAATTGCAGTTGCCTGCCAGTGTGTGTCAGGCCCACAGATTGTACTGTGCCAACTGCCAGTGCCTACCACTCATATAAGGGAGCACAGTACCTTGCAGATAAAAGTCATTTAATTTTTACCCTTTAATATAGTTGCAGTTGCCTGCCAGTGTGTGTCAAGCCCACTGAATGTACTGTGCCCACTGCCCACCACTCATATAGGGTGTCACAGTATATTGCACGGCGCACGTGCAGTGACCTAAAATTCAAACTAAACGGACCGAGTACTTAGTTAACACCAGTTGCATTGGTGGCAAATTTCATTGCAAGTGCCCAAAATAAGAAGGAAGCGGACAGAGCAAGCTTTTTTCTCTATCTCCCCATGCAAGGAACAAATTCAATACACGTCCCCTGATAGGGGACTTAACAAAGATTAAAATAGTAAGAATAGTAGTTCACACTATTTGTATTTGTGGCACAGTTTATTGCGCGGCGCACGCGCAGTTCCCCGAATTGGAGGGAAGAGGACCGATCAATCATCTTTTTCCATCTCCCGGTTCCTAAAATCTATTCGATACACGTCCCCTAATAGGGGAAGTAACAGGGATTAAAATTATAGAAATAGTACTACTTTACACACCACTCATATAGGGTGGCACAGTACATTGCACAGCGCATGCGCAGTGCCCCAAATTGGAAGGAAGAGGACCGACCAACCATCTTTTTCCATCTCCCGGTTCCTAAAATCTATTCAATACACGTCCCCTGATAGGGGACGTAACAGGGATTAAAATGATAGGAATAGTACTACTTAACACACCACTCATATAGGGTGGCACAGTACATTGCACAGCGCACGCGCAGTGCCCCAAGTTGGAAGGAAGAGGACCGACCAACCATCTTTTTCCATCTCCCGGTTCATAAAATCTATTTCATACACGTCCCCTGATAGGGGACGTAACAGGGATTAAAATGATAAGAATAGTGATACTTAACACACCGCTCATATAGGGTGGCATAGTACATTGCACGGTGCACACGCAGTAGCCCAAATTGGAAGGAAGAGGATCGACCAACCATCTTTTTCTATCTCCTGGTTCCTAAAATCTATTCTATACACCGGCCCCTGATAGGGGACAAAACAGAGATTAGACTGTTAAGAACAGATTTTTTTAATAAAAAAAAGAGGACAGCCTCTGCGGAGCTGGGTGTTTTTTGGCCGCGTTACTGAATGCTCATGCACAATGGCTGTAGGCTCATGCGACCTTTTGCGGAGGTGACAAACTTGGTCAGTGAAACCCAAGGCAACATCATAGACTCATCCCATATGCGTTTTTTCTGGAACGTGCCCTGCGAAGAGTGCTGGATCAGGCTGTGGATGAGCATGAAGAGGAAGAGTTGTGGTCACCATCACCACCAGATGCAGCCTTGTCGTCGTTGATTTCTGGAGAGGAGAGGAGTCTGAAGAAGCGGAGTCAGAGGAGGAAGGTGGCTTTGAGGAGGTCGAAGACCAACCACAGCAGGCGTTCCAGGGGGCTTATTGTCACCTTTCGGGACCCTTGGTGTTGTACGTGGCTGGGTGGAGGAAGAGACCTTCAATGACGTCAGTGAGGACAAGGAACGGGACATGGCTAGCTTGGTATCCAACCTTGTGCAAATGGGGAGTTTGCGGTTGTTTGTAGCACGTTAAACGGGGAGTTTGGTCTGTCACTGTGAAGCGGGCGTAACCCTTACACTACCTGATCGATACAACATCATACATGATCGTATACACACACTGGCTGTTTTAAAGCACATTATTCCAAACAATTTAGGAATGTTAGGAGATTTATGCCCTTTATGGATTAAAACCTGACTGTGCGCCAACTACGTAATTTTCCATGGGAGTTGTGCCATGGATCCCCCTCCGGCATGCCATAGTTCAGTTGTTAGTCCCCTTGAAAAAACTTTTGCATCACCAATGTGGCCAGAAAGAGTCCCTGTCTGTTTTAAAATTAGCCGGCTTATTGAAGTCTATGGCGGTTCGCACGGTTCGCCCGTTCGCAAACATTTGCGGTAGTAACCCAGGATATCTCGGCTCGCATTAAGGCTGAACAACATCTGGCACCGGCATCCACCCCAACAGATAAGTTGCTTGTTCCCGTACAATTTCGTCTCCAGATGTTGAGGGAGTGTCACGATTCTGCCTTTTGTGGACATCCGGGTTTTGAAGGCACTAAGGATCTGGTTTCTAGATCTTATTGGTGGCCCGCTCTGACCAGGGATGTCAAGTCCTACGTGTCAGCCTGTGAGGTTTGTGCCAGGTCTAAGACACCTAGGACTCACCCTGCTGGTAACCTACGACCCCTACCCATTCCCAGTAGACCCTGGTCCCATATCTCAATGGACTTTATAACTGACCTACGGCTGGCGGAGGGTAAGACTGTGGTTTACTCGTTTACATGGCATCCAGGAAAATATTGTTTCTGACAGGGGTGTGCAGTTTGTGTCCAAATTCTGGAGGGCCTTCTGTCAAAGATGTAAAATTTCATTGTCTTTTTCTTCCGCCAACCATCCTAAGAGTAATGGGCAGACTGAACGCCTTAATCAGGCTGTGGAACAATTCTTGAGTTTGTACGTTGCTGATGACCAGCAATTATGGGTCAAATTCCTTCCGTTGGCTGAATTTGCTTTGAATAACCAATGTGTCAATTCTTCTGTTGGGGTCTCCCCTTTCTCTTGTAACCATGGTTTTCATCCCAGTTTTCATTCTGGGTCGTCCGTCTTCTCCTCTAACCCTGAAGCGGATAAACTCTCCTCCGAACTGTGCACAGTTTGGGCCCGGGTTCAATCGAACCTAGAAAAGGCTCAAAGCTCTCAAAAACTCAAGGCAGACCTGCTGCTTAGCTTCAGGAGCGAGGATGTGTGTTTGGCCTCATTCCCAGGGCGGCTTTGCTAGCTGGGAGGCTCCCTGCTCCTAGGTCTGCCTTGAGCGCCGAGCTGATCACTCGGTGCTCGAATAGTCTGTCTGTCATGTGATGCTGGTCACTTCTCATGACCCTCAGACCCCACTATAAATACAGGCAGCCTTTAATTAAGTGACCAACATTTTTTAATCAATAAATTATTTGTTATATTGAGTCCAGTGATCTCAGTTTGTTTTGTGTAGGATTTATGCTATGTTGCTGAGCGGACTGTATTAGGGTCCGACATTTTCCCACTGTCATGTGGGACATTTGTGTGTCTTGTAGCCTGTTTTTGTTCATTTATATTGGACTGTAATATTCTGGTTAAATTTCTGTGTTGGCACTTCATGATAAATAATAGTGATGAGACCCATATTCGATTTTGCGATATTTGATGAATAATTTGCATCATACTCGCCATATATTCGTGATTTCGCAATATTCGTTATTTTGCATTCAATATCATGAGTTGCGATACATTTTTCAAGTTATATCCGCATGCGGAAAGAATCTATTCGTTATAAATAACGTTTAAACAGCTTTACATGTATTGAAAGCTTGAAATGGCGGGAGTCATTTGTGCGAATGGAAAGGTGCGAAAAAGACATATATGAATTTTCGCAATACATGCAGCATACTGGAGTCTGACACAACCTGTTTATGCTTGGTAGGAAAGGGAATACAAACCGTGAATAGATTAATGCGAATATTCAAGTGACGAACATTCGCAGGACAGTTTTTTCCTAATAAGTCTTTACTCTGACAGGAATAGTGGAAATTGTTATAGAAAGTAATTAAGGTTGGGGGAATTATGTCTGAATCTTTTATTTTCAATACAGTTTCCCTATCACTATCCATCTTAAGAGCAAATATTCGTAATTGCCAATATGGGGTCATGTATTCGACATATTCGCGAAATCTCGAAATCACGATATTCGAGATAAAAATTTGCTTTGCGAATATTTGGGCTCAACACTAATAAATAACTAGGTTTTGGGTTTCAGTTTGGGCACTCGATCTGCAAAATGTTTGCCATCACTGGCCTAGGATATAAAAGGCTTGCCAAACCCTGGTGGCATAGACCATACAGCAGTTTAACAAGACAATTTTGACTCTAAACAGGCCTCGCCATGGTCGACCAAAGAAGTTGAGTACACGTGCTTAGCATCATATCCAGAGGCTGTGTATTCAAAAATAATGTATGAGTGCTGCCAGCACTGCTGCAGAGGTTAAAGGGGTGGGGGTCAGCCTGTCAGTGTTCCGCTTCAAAGGGAAGGTGGAGGAACGCAAGTTCTCTAACATCCACTAGCTCCATGATGTCATCATGGAGGAGTAGACGAGGATTCCAGTGGCAACCTATGAAGCTCTAGTGAACTACATGCCCAAGAGAGTTAAGGCTACTTTCACACTAGCGGCAGCCTTCTTCATCAGGCTGTTCCGGCGGGGGAACAGCCTGCCGGATCCGTGCTGCCGCTAGTACACCGTGCCGCCAGTAGTCCACTACAGCCCCATTGACTATAATGGGGGCAGGCCGGAGGTCCGACTGCAGCACGGCAAACATGCAGAGAGGTGGCCGGAATAAAACTACGACATGTCCAGTCGGCCGTCACCTCAGCGTCCATCCTTGTTCGGTATTGTATCCTCCCGTAACTGTACCTTAGAGTTAGCTGTGGTTGATTAATTTCCTCATGTATTTGTACATCTGACTTTTCCCTCTCTGAACAGAGCGCATATGTCTTATTTCTCCCGGGTACCATGTGATTGACTTGGACCCCGGACGATATCCATGGGCTCAATCTGTTGTTCAGAGTGGGCAACAGAGTAAGTGAGGAAAGCCATATATTCGTTAGGTATTATACCTTTTACAATTTACGTATTATAATTTTGGCTAATATAGGCGGGAGAGATCCTTACTGATCAGGGGTGCACGCCCCTCCACTTGTTGATAGTCTATTTATCTTTATGTAATCATGGATTTTATGTATAATGTTTTAATGATTGATCAATAAAGGAACTTTTGTTATAAATCGGCGCATGACCTTTTTTTGTTGGAGGTAGTAGTGTGAAAAGTAGCCTAAGGCAGTGCTGGAAAATAATGGTGGCCACACAAAATATTGACACTTTGGGCACAATTTGGCCATTTTTGTTGCCAGCAGTTTAGACATTAATGGCTGTGTGTTGAGTTATTTTGAGAGCACACCAAATTTACACTGTAATACAAGCTGTACACTAACTACTTTACATTGTAACAAAGTGTCATATCTTCAGTGTTGTCCCATGAAAAGATATAATAAAATATTTACAAAATTGCTGAACTATGCAAATAATGGGGCTTTATTTTTTTGTCATTTTTAGTATTTTTTAGTTTTTATTTTTTTATTACCATGAAAATGTTAAAGGTAAAGTAGTCTGTTTTTCACATCTTTAATTTTTGTTAATAGCACAACATGCAGCTAAAATATTTTGTTTATTTAAGCCCCTTTCCATAATGGTCATTTTGATATATGTGATGTGTGGGTTATGGTCACGACAGCTAGCCCCAGAAGCTGCAGTGTGGAAGAGTTTATTATTATTATTATTTCATTTTGTCTTAATTTTTTTTATTATTTTCATTTTACATATAATACCTTTGGGGGACTTTTAACCCCTTAAGGACATGGCCCTATTTCACCTTAAGGACCAGGCCATTTTTTCAAAATCTGACCATTGTCACTTTATGTGGTGATAACTTTAAAACGCTTTTTCTTATCCAGGCCATTCTGAGATTGTTTTTTCGTCACATATTGTACTTCATGACACTGGTAAAATGAAGTCGAAAAATTTCATTTTTATTTATAAAAAAATACCAAATTTACAAAAAATTTTGAAAAATTTGCAATTTTCCAAGTTTCAATTAATCTACTTCTATAATACATAGTAATACTGCCAAAAAAAGTTATTGATTTACATTCCCCATATGTCTACTTCATGTATCGATCATTTTGGGAATGCCATTTTATTTTTTGGGGACGATACAAGGCTTAGAAGTTTAGAAGCAAATCTTGAAATTTTTCAGAAATTTTCAAAAACCCACTTTTTAGGGACCAGTTCAGGTCTGAAGTCACTTTGTGAGGCTTACATAATAAAACCAACCAAAAATGACCCCATTCTAGAAACTACACCCCTCAAGGTATTCAAAACTGATTTTACAAATGTCATTAACCCTTTAGGTTTTCCACAAGAGTTAATGGCAAATGGAGATAACATTTCAGAATTTCAATTTTTTGTAAAATTTTCCATTTTAATCAATTTTTTCCAGTAATAAACCAAGGGTTAATAGCCAAACAAAACTTAATATTTATTCCCCCGATTCTGCAGTTTGCAGGAACACCAAATATGTGGTCGTAAACTGCTGTATGGCCAAACTGCAGGGCGCAGAAGGAAAGGAACGCCATATGGTTTTTGGAAGGCAGATTTTGCTGGACTGGATTTTTGACACCATGTCCCACTTGAAGCCCCCCGATGCACCCCTAGAGTAGAAACTCCATAAAAGTGACTCCATTTAAGAAACTACACCCCTCAAGGTATTCAAAACCAGTTTTACAAACTTTGTTAACTCTTTAGGTGTTCCACAAGAGTTATTGGCAAATGGAGATGAAATTTCCGAATTTCTATTTTTTGTTACCTTGTCTCAAAAAAAGTGTAATATAGAGCAACCAAAAATCATATTTACCCTAAAATAGTACCAACAAAACTGACACCTTATCCCGTAGTTTCCAAAATGGGGTCACTTTTTGGAGTTTCTACTGTAGGGGTGCATCAGGGGGGCTTCAAATGGGACATAGTGTCAAAAAACCAGTCCAGCAAAATCTGCCTTCCAAAAACCATATGGCGTTCCCTTCCTTCTGTGCCCTGCCGTTTGGCCATACAGCAGTTTACGACCACATATGGGGTGTTTGTGCAAACAAGAGAATCAGGGCAATAAATATTGAGTTTTGTCTGGCTGTTAACCCTTGCTTTGTTACTGGAAAAATGGATTAAAATGGAAAATTTGCAAAAAAATAGCTGTTTTGGGACTGTTTTTATTTTTTGTTATTTACATAGTTGAACTGACAGGTTAGATTGTGTGCTATTTCTATAGAGCAGGTTGTTACGGACGCGACAATACAAAATATGACTACTTTTTGGGGTTTTTTGTTTCAGTTTTACATAATAAAGCATTTTTGAAAAAAAAATTTTTTTAGTGTCTCCACATTCTGAAAGTCATAGTTTTATTTTATTTTTTTGGGCGACTGTCTTATGTAGGGGCTCATTTTTTGCGGGATAAGATGGCGGTTTGATTGGCGCTATCTTGGGGTGCATATGACATTTTGGTCGCTTGCTATTACACTTTTTGTGATGTAAGGTGACAAAAATGGCTTTTTTTTTTTGCTGTGTTAAGCTGAGGGGTTAGGTCATGGGTTATTTTTATAGATCAGGTTGTGACGGACGTGGAAATACATAATATGTATACTTTTTATTTATTTATATAAGTTTTACACAATAATATCATTTTTTAAAACAAAAAAAATAACATGTTTTAGTATCTCCATTGTCTGAGAGCCATATATTTTTCAGTTTTTAGGCAATTGTCTCAGGTTGGGTATCATTTTTGCAGGATGAGGTGACGGTTAGATTCACACTATTTGGGGGGTCATATGACTTTTTGGTCGCTTGCTATTACACTTTTTGTGATGTAAGGTGGCAAAAAAATGGCTTTTTGACAAAGTTTTTATAAATTTTTTTTACAGTGTTTACTTGAGGAGTTAGGTCATGTGATATTTTTATAGAGCAGATTCTTACGGACGTGGAGATACCCAATATGTCTACTTTTTAATTTTTTTTTCACATTTAACACTAAAAAGCATTTTTGAAACAAAAAAAATCATGTTTTAGTCTGAGAGGCATAGTTTTTTTATTTTTTGGCCAATTGTTTTAGTTAGGGGTCTTTAGCAGGTCTATTCAGACTTTCAGCACCATGGAGAGCAGGACGCTTCTGAAAGCGTCCAGTCTCCATGGCAACCATCACCCGGTGCCATAAGAGGGCAGTGGGTGATTGAAGCAGAGGGAGTGGAGCCCCCTCCCTCTGCGATCCCATCCTGTTGGGGGGCTGCAAAGGCACAGCACGGACCGCGGTATAGAAGGGGTTAAACGGCTGGCATCTGATCAAGCAATGTTCTGACACTCTGATAGACCCACTAGACACCAGGGATACATTACAGAGGAGGCGGGGCGGGGGATCGCAATCGCGATCCCGCCCGCCGCACCGCCTGCCTCCCGCACCCCTCCCGCCGCCCGCAACCACCCCCGCCATAATATGATTGGGGGCTGCAGGGGGGGTTAAAAATCAAGACTTTGGGGGCATTAACTCTCTGACCGCGGGGATCAGAGATCGCACAAAGAGCTGCAAACTGCAGGTCTGAATTGACCTGCGGTTTGCAGCGATCGCCCATATGGGGGGGTCACAGGACCCCCCTGGGCATTGTAACAAGGTACCTGCTGAATGATTTCAGCAGGTACCTTGTTCCGATCACTGCCAGCTGAGCAGCAGTGATCGGAACAACTCATGACGTACCGGTACGTCATGTGTCCTTAAGGACTCGGGAAACATGCCGTACCGGTACGTCATGTGTCCTAAAGGGGTTAAAGGCTATGTAAACCTTTGGGGGCATTGGTCTTTATTAACCACTTCAGCCCCCCTACCTTAAACACCCTTAAAGACCAGGCCACTTTTTACAATTCCGCACTACACTACTTTCACAGTTTATTGCTCCGTCATACAACTTACCACCCAAATGAATTTTACCTCCTTTTCTTCTCACTAATAGAGCTTTCATTTGGTGCTATTTCTTTCTTGCTGACATTTTTACTTTTTTTGATATTTTACTTTTTTTGATGAAATTTTTGCAAAAAAATGATATTTTTCACTTTATGTTGGAAAATGTGTCAAATAAAACTACATTTCTCTAAAAAATTTTCTCTAAATTTATTGTTCTACATGTCTTTGATAAAAAAAAATGCAATAAGTGTATATTTATTGGTTTGGGTAAAAGTTATAGCGTTTACAAACTATGGTGCAAAAAAGTGAATTTCCGCACTTTGACTTTCTGAGCACCTGTCCTGTTTCCTGACGTACTACAATGCCCAGACAGTAGAAACACCCCATAAATGACCCGATTTCCGAAAGTAGACACCCTAAGGTATTCACTGAGGGGCATAGTGAGTTCATGGAAGTTTTTATTTTTTGTCACAAGTTAGCGGAAATGGATTTATTTATTTTTTTTTACAAAGTCTCATATTCTACTAACTTGTGCCAAAAAATACAATTTTACATGAACTCACCATACCCCTCACAGAATACCTTGGGATGTCTTCTTTCCGAAATGGGGTCACTTGTGGGGTATTTATACTGCCCTGGCATTTTAGGGGCCCCTAAAGCGTGAGAATCCAAATGCGTAAAAATGCCCTGTAAAATCCTAAAGGTACTCATTGGATTTAGGGCCCCTTTGCGCATCTTGGCTGCAAAAAAGTGGCACTCATGGGGTATCGCCGTACTCGGGAGAAGTAGGGCAATGAGTTTTGGGGTGTCTTTTTACATATACCCCTACTGGGTGTGAAAAATATCTCTGTAAATGACAACTTTGTATAAAATTTTTTAAAAAGTTGTCATTTACAGAGATATTCTCTCACCCAGCATGGGTATATGTAAAATACACCCAAAACACATTGCCCTACTTCTCCTGAGTACGGCGATACCCATGTGTGCACTTTGCAGCCAAGATGCAAATGAGCCCTAAATCCAATGAGTACCTTTAGATTTCACAGGACATTTTACGCATTTGGATTCCAAACTGCTCTGACGTTTAGGGGCCCCTAAAATGCCAGGGCAGTAAAATACCACACAAGTGACCCCATTTCGAAAGTAGACACCCCAAGGTATTCCGCTGATGGGTATGGTGAGTTCATGTAAGTTTTATTTTTGGCACAAGTTAGTGGAATATGATACTTTGTAAATTTTTTACAAAGTACTCCATATTCCACTAACTTGTGCCAAAAATAAAACTTCCATGAACTCACTATGAGGTCATCGACGTGCTAAGGAGAAGTAGGGCAATGTGTTTTGGGACGTATTTTTACCTATACCCCTACTGGGTGTGAAAAATATCTCTGTAAATGACAACTTTGTATAATTTTTTTAAAAGTTGTCATTTACAGAGATATTTTCACACCCAGTATGGGTATATGTAAGTACACCCCAAAACACATTGCCCTACTTCTCCTGAGTACAGAGATACCACATGTGTGCTACTTTTGCAGCCAAGTTGCGCAATTCGGCCCTAAATCCAATGAGTACCTTTTAGGACGGTATTTTTACGCATTTTTCTTCTCACGCTTCAGGGCCCCTAAAATGCCAGGGCAGTATAAATACCCCACATGTGACCCCATTTTGGAAAGAAGACACCCCAAGGTATTCTGTGAGGGGTATGGTGAGTTCATAGAAGATTTTTTTTGCCCAAGTTAGCGGAATTTGATTTTTTGTTTTTTCACAAAGTCTCCCTTTCCGCTAACTTGTGACAAAAGTTCAATCTTTCATGGACTCAATATGCCCCTCAGCGAATACCTTGGGCGTCTTCTTTCGAAATGGGGTCACATGTGAGGTTTTTGTACTGCCCTGGCATTTGAGGTCACCGCAATCATTACATGTATGGCCAGCATTAGGAGTTTCTGCTATTCTCCTTATATGGAGCATACAGGTAATGAGATTTTTCCGTTCAGCCTCTGGGCTGAAAGAAAAAATGAACGGCACAGATTTCCTCATTCGCATCGATCGATGTGGATGAAAAAATCTCTGCCAAAAAATATGCAAGAAAAAAAGAGGGGCCTGGCGATTGCCAGGACATAGGAGCTCCGCCCAAACATCCATACCCACTCAGCTCCTATGTCCTGGCAAGCGTGATTTCTCCATTCACATCGATCAATCCATCGGTGTGGAGGAAGACATCTTTGCCAGATTTTTGATACAAAGTGTTTGCCAAAGCATATGAACTCCAACACCTCTCCTCAGCTCACATGCCAGGGCAAAGCGTGCCTGTCCTGCAGAGGAGAAATCTCGTCTTGCAGCGCCGCATACACTGACTTCACGTGTCTTCTGATAGCAGCAATGCTTCTCTCAGAATTCACATCAGTGCTGCGGCGTTTTAAGTCGGTTGGTCCGTTGGTCTGTTGGTATACCTGGAAAATAAAGGGTGGTTATGGGGAAAAAAAAAAAAAAGAAGAAAAAACAGGCAGCAGGCACATGACTTGAACGTTGCAAACTTTATAAAACCAGAACATTTTAAAACTTTTATAAAACATGAACATAAAAACCTGAACTAACTCAAGATTTTTTTCTTGCTACCTGTTTAATTTTTATTTTTTACCATTTCACTCTTTATTTTCCTAGCAGAAACCTCTCCTTTCCCATGGGACAATGTGTAAAGTGTAAATCACACAGAGATGGTGCGAAGTACATTATACGCGTTATCCCAAGTGAAAGGAGAGGTTTCACCGTTTCACACTTCTGCTGTAGCACACCAGCACCGTCCCTATGTGTTAGGGTCTCTCAAAACCTAGTGTCCTGAGAGACCCTAGAGCCTGAGTGGAAAAAAACTACCTGTGTAGTGCTGTCCCTAGGTCCCTAAGTGTACCTGAGTGTGGTACTTCCGGAAACACTCTCCAAGGCATAGGGCAGGGTGGTCAGGACAGTCAGGACAGAAATAACGGGTGTCACGCCTTATTCCACTCCTGCTACAGACACGACATTTTTTCGGGGTGGCGGTTGGTTTGAGGTACCCGGCACAACGCTAGGGAAGTGCCGCTCGTGTAGACGGCTAACTACACTGGTGGATGGGGCCACGGAACCTCCTGGGTACAGGAGGTTCTCGACGATCTCTTCCTGGAATTTTAGGAAAGATCCAGTTCTCCCAGCCTTACTGTAGAGAACGTAACTATTATATAAAGCCAATTGAATCAGATAAACAGACACTTTTTTATACCAGCGTCTGGTCTTTCGGGAAACCAAATAAGGGGCCAACATCTGGTCGTTGAAGTCCACCCCTCCCATGTGGAGGTTATAGTTGTGGACTGAGAGGGGCTTTTCAACGACACTGGTTGCCCGTTGAATTTGTACTGTCGTGTCTGCGTGAATGGAGGAGAGCATGTAAACGTCACGCTTGTCTCTCCATTTCACCGCGAGCAGTTCGTCGTTACACAGTGCAGCCCTCTGCCCCCTTGCAAGTCGGGTGGTATGAAGCCGTTGGGGGTAGCCTTGGCGACTAGGTCGCGCGGTGCCGCAGCAGCCAATCTGTTCTAGGAACAAATGCTTGAAGAGGGCCACACTTGTGTAAAAGTTGTCCACGTAAAGATGGTACCCCTTGCCGAATAAGGGTGACACCAAGTCCCAGACTATCTTCCCACTGCTCCCCAGGTAGTCAGGGCAACCAACCGGCTCCAGGGTCTGATCTTTTCCCTCATAGATCCGAAATTTGTGCGTATAGCCTGTGGCCCTTTCACAGAGCTTATACAATTTGACCCCATACCGGGCGCGCTTGCTCGGGATGTACTGCTTGAAGCCAGGGTGCCCGGTAAAATGTACAAGGGACTCGTCTACGCAGATGTTTTGAGCAGGGGTGTACAAATCTGCAAATTTCTGGTTGAAATGGTCTATGAGGGGCCGAATTTTATGGAGCCGGTCAAAAGCTGGGTGGCCTCTGGGACGGGAGGTGGTGTTGTCACTAAAGTGCAGGAAACGCAGGATGGTCTCAAAACGTGTCCTGGACATGGCAGCAGAGTACATGGGCATGTGATGAATTGGGTTCGTGGACCAATATGACCGCAATTCATGTTTTTTGGTTATGCCCATGCTGAGGAGAAGGCCCAGAAAAGTTCTAAGTTCGGAAACTTGGACTGGTTTCCACTGGAAAGGCTGGGCATAAGAGCTTCCCGGGTTGTCGGCGATAAATTGAGTGGCATATCTGTTTGTTTCTGCCACGACTAAGTCAAAGAGCTCCGCAGTGAAAAACAGCTCAAAAAACCCCAGCGCCGATCCTATCTGTACTATAAAAGTACAAACGCTGATTAGCGCTACGCTAATCAGCGAACCAGTGACTGCGGTGTGGTGGGCTTGGCGCTAACGCTAACTACCTACCAAAGGGGACTAAACTAAGCTAAACCTAACAGTCAATCTTAGTGGAAAAAAAAAAGTGACAGTTTACACTGATCACTTTTTTCCCTTTCACTGGATGATTGACAGGTGCTGAAAGGGGTGATCAAGGGGTTAATTTGGGTGATGGGGGGCTGATCAGGGGCTAATGTGTGGTGCTTGGTGTACTCACTGTAGAGGTGTGCTCTCTCCTGGGTTCAACCGACGAAAGGACCCAGGAGAGAGCACAAGCTCATTAATCCATCATATTTACTAATATGATGGGTTAAATGGCTCCTGATTCGTTTTTTTGAATGTCATCAGCCCGCCAGCGCTGCCGATTGGCTGGCAGGCTGATGACCAAGTTCTTCTAAATTCACTGTGATGCGCGATCTGCGCATGCGCGGGCGCTTGTGCCCGAAATCTCGCGCATCGCGAGAGGACGCCCCGATGCGTCCAAACAGAAGATCCCGGCCGCCCTCAGGACGCAATCCTGCATACGGCGGTCCGGGACTGGTTAAAAATATTCAGCTTTTCTGTGATAAAGAGTTGAATGTTTGTCTAGCTCTGTCATTTGCACTTTCACTTTGTGCCGATCATCTAATAAACCTTATCTTTAAATTATTATGAGGCTACAAACACCTATTTAAGCCACACTCTTATCAGTAATATAAGAATTGAGCTATAATCATTGTTTAGAAGGTCAGAGATCAGAGATAAGGAGCTGATCAGCTGAGCTGCCTGACAGAAAAAGTAAAATACAGTTTGCTTCTAGAGAATCTCAAAGCTGTACAGAGAAAGGGTCTCAAAATTTTTAAAGTGGCTTTATCACCAGCATCAAGCCGATTAAACTAGACATACCTCCTCATAAGGCATGTTCATTTAGAATTATCCCTTGTGCAATGGAATTTGTCATACTTACCTTGTCATATTGTGCAGGAATACACGACCCTTTTGGCTTCGAGGTGTCCATATGTATACGCCCCTGTTTCGTCACATGTTGTGGTCTTGTATGACCCGTTCAGTGTGAATCGCATTATCTGTGCATGCGCTGTTTTTACGCCATGCACTGATATACTCTGTCATCATCTATTTGTATTTGTATTTGTAACATTGCCTTCTAAGATTTTTAGATGTCATATTGCAATGAATTGCCTCCAGACATCAAGGAAGACTGACTATTTACTTTTATTTGTATCTTTTTTTGTACCTTGTTATGTTTTTAATTTGTCATACTTACCTTGTCATATTGTGCAGGAATACACGACCCTTTTGGCTTCGAGGTGTCCATATGTATACTCCCCTGTTTCGTCACATGTTGTGGTCTTGTATGACCCGTTCAGTGTGAATCGCATTATCTGTGCATGCGCTGTTTTTACGCCATGCACTGATATACTCTGTCATCATCTATTTGTATTTGCAACATTGCCTTCTAAGATTTTTAGATGTCATATTGCAACGAATTGCCTCCAGACATCAAGGAAGACTGACTATTTACTTTTATTTGTATCTTTTTTTGTACCTTGTTATGTTTTTAAACCTTCTATTAGTGCAGTGGCATCGTCACTGATTTTTCAGCTGATGAGGGAGCGCACGGCTTAAGAAGGCAAGCGTATGCACGCTTCTGACGTAGCAGCCTGACGAAGCGCTTTCAGCGCGAAACGGCCGTCGCTTAACTCACTGCATGAAATCCTTGGCGTCCTGCCCGACACTGCCTGCACGCTGGTGTATTAAATAAAGCGATCCTATAGACTTCACTGGTGAGTGCCGCCCCGTTCTTTTCTACTTTATCCAAGATACTTCCTCATAAGGCTCATCATTCTGATTAAAACTAAACTTTCTTTTTGGTTTTATGCATATGCAAATTAGAAGTTTGAGCACCAGGAGATGGGGCTAAATCATTTAAGCACTGCTTTGTAATACCTCCTGTGCTCTACATACTCCCTCTTCATTGACAGGGCTAGAAATGCTTAGGCCTCTTTCACACAGGCGTCATGTTTTACGTCCGAATAAGAGGTGGGTGCGTTGCGGGAAAATTTTCCCGCGCGAGTGCAAAGCGTTTTAATGCGTTTTGCATGCGCGTAACAAAAATCGGCATGTTTGGTACTCAGACCCGAACCCAGACTTCATCACTGAAGTTTGGGTTTGGGTTGAGTATTCTGTAAATTTTATTATTTTCCCTTATAACATGGTTTATAAGGGAAAATAATAGCATTCTCAATACAGAATGCTTAGCAAAATGTGGATGGAGGGGTTAAAAATAAAAAAAATTAACTGAACCTTATCCACTTGATCGCGTAGTTGCGATCTCTTCTCTCTTCTTCAATCATTAGCTGCCGGCTAAAGGACCTGTGACGTCACTGAGCTCATCATATGGTCCAATCACATGGTCTATCACCATAGTGATGGACCATGTAATGTGACGTCACCACAGGTCCTTTAGCTGGCAGCTAATGCTTGAAGAAGAGAGAAGAGATCGGCAACTACGCGATCAAGTGGATAAGGTGAGTTAATTTTTTTATTTTTAACCCCTCCATCCACATTTTGCTAAGCATTCTGTATTGAGAATGCTATTATTTTCCCTTATAAACCATGTTATAAGGGAAAATAATAAAGATCGGGTCCCATCTCTTAGCAACCTTGCGGGAAAATCGCACTGCATCCGCACTTGATTGCGGATGCTTGCGATTTTCACGCAGCCCCATTCACTTCTATGGGGCCTGCGTTGCGTGAAAAAGGCACAATATAGAGCATGCTGCGATTTTCACGCAACGCAGAAGTGATGCGTTAAAATTACCGCTCATGTGCACAGCCCCATAGAAATAAATGGGTCCGGATTCAGTGCGGGTGCAATGCGTTCACCTCACGCATTGCACCCGCATGGAAAACTCGCCCGTGTGAAAGGGGCCTTATGGTGAGCTGTGTCCTAGCATCTATATATAGTATACTCTATGCACTATAGCTTCACCTCACTGAGATCTGCTCAGAAAGCTAATATACATATTACTGCTTTATTCACAAGCCTACTATATGATTATAAAACCACCAGTGATATGTGCTAGCTTTGAGCATAGAAAAAAAACATAAATCACTATGTAGGGCTACTATAGCTTATTGGTAAGTTGTTTGTTATGCATGTTAAGATCCTAAGTTCAAGTCCCTAGGTAGACTTATATTTAAAAAAAACAGTTTTTTTTTCCCTTTTATTTCTGACATGTCTGTTTTAATAGCTTCATGCATTTCCCATGTACAGTAATAATAATTCTGAAACATCTATTCTTATGGCTCTATGTTATGTCATCCCTTTATTATTTCTACTAGAAGTTATGACTGAATTGCTAGCAGTCTGCAGTAAGGGTACAGAGGGGTGGTAACAAGTTGGGTGTGCTAGCAGTCTGCAGTAAGGGTACAGAGGGGTGGTAACAAGTTGGGTGTGTGTACCTGCACAGTCTGAAAATGGCAGCACCGATTGGATAGAGTGAGCCTGTGCTGGCACACACACCCAACTTGTCACCTCCCCTCTGTACTCTTACAGCAGACTGCTAGTAATTCATTCACAGCTGCTAGCAGAAATAACAAAGGGATAATACAACATGGAGCCATTAGATTAATTATTTTTACATGGGGAATGCATGAAGCTATTAAAATAGACATGTTGGGAGAGGTGAAACCAAAACAGATTTTTTTTTTTTTTAATATGTCTCCCTTGTATTGCTATTACTATTGTCTTCCCATATCTTTTTTTCTGTTAGTTAACCACTTCAGCCCCCCTAGCTTAAACACCCTTAAAGACCAGGCCACTTTTTACAATTCCGCACTACACTACTTTACCCGTTTATTGCTCCGTCAACTTACCACCCAAATGAATTTTACCTCCTTTTCTTCTCACTAATAGAGCTTTCATTTGGTGGTATTTCATTGCTGCTGACATTTTTACTTTTTTTGCTATTAATCAAAAATTACCGAAATTTTTACAAAAAAATGACATTTTTCACTTTCTGTTGTAAATTTTTTTTAAAAAAACTACATTTCTATATAAATTTTTCTCTAAATTTATTGTTCTACATGTCTTTGATAAAAAAAAGTCCAATAAGTGTATATTTATTGGTTTGGGTAAAAGTTATAGCGTTTACAAACTATGGTGCAAAAAAGTGAATTTCGGCATTTTGAAGCAGCTCTGACTTTCTGAGCGCCTGTCATGTTTCTTCAGGTGCTAGAATGTCAGGATGGTATAAATACCCCCAAATCACACCATTTTAGAAAGAAGACACCCCAAAGTATTCGCGGGGGGCATGGTGAGTTCATGTATCATTTCATTTTTTTCACAAGTTAGCGGAAAATGACACTTTCTGAGAAAAATAAATAAATAAAAAGTTTCAATTTCTGCTAACTTCTGGCAAAAAAAAGAAATCTCAGACGGACTCACTATGCCCCTCAGTGAATACCTCAGGGTGTCTACTTTCCGAAAAGGGGTCATTTGTGGGGTGTGTTTACTGTTCTGGCATTTTGGGCGGGGCTAAATTGTGAGCCGCCATGTAAAATCTAAAGGTACTCGTTGGAATTTGGGCCTTCTGCACCCAGGCTGCAAAAAGTGTCACACATGTGGTATCGCCGTACTCAGGAGAAGTAGGGCAATGTGTTTTGGGGTGTATTTTTACATATACCCATGTTGGGTGAGAGAAATATCTCTGTAAACTGACAACTTTGTATAAAATTTTTAAAAGTTGTCGTTTACAGAGATATTTTCACACACAGTATAGGTATATATAAAAATACACCCCAAACACTTGCCCTACTTCTCCTAGTACGGCGATACCACATGTGTGCCACTTTGCAGCCTGAGTGCAAAGGCCCTAAACCAATGAGTACCTTTAGGATTTCACAGGGCATTTTTACGCATTTGGATTCCAGACTTCTTCTCACGCTTTAGGGGCCCCTAAAATGCCAGGACAGTATAAATACCCCACATGTGACCCCATTTTGGAAAGAAGACACCCCAAGGTATTCTGTGAGGGGTATGGTGAGTTCATGTAAAATTTTATTTTTGTCACAAGTTAGTGGAATATGAGACTTTGTAAAAAACAAAATAAAAAAAATAAAAAAACTATTTCCACTGACTTGTGGCAAAAATAAAAATTCTGTGGACTCACCATGCCCCTCACGGAATACCTTGGGGTGTCTTCTTTCCAAAATGGGGTCACATGTGGGGTATTTATACTCACCTGGCATTTTAGGGGCCCCTAAAGTGTGAGAATCAAATGCATAAAAATGCCCTGTGAAATCCTAAAGGTACTCATTGGTTTTAGGGCCCCTTTGCGCATCTTGGCTGCAAAAGTGTCACTCATGTGGTATCGCCGTACTCAGGAGAAGTAGGGCAATGTGTTTTGGGGTGTATTTTTACATATACCCATGCTGCGTGTGAGAAATATCGCTGTAAACGACAACTTTTTACATTTTTTATTCAAAGTTGTCAGTTTACAGAGATATTTCTCTCACCCAGCATGGGTATATGTAAAAATACACCCCAAACACATTGCCCTACTTCTCCTGAGTACGGCGATACCACATGTGTGACACTTTTGCAGCCAAGATGCTAAGGCCCAAATTCCAATGAGTACCTTTTAGGAGGGCATTTTTACGCATTTTTCTTCTCACGCTTTAGGGCCCTGAAATGCCAGGGCAGTATAAATACCCACATGTGACCCCATTTTGGAAAGAAGACACCCAATGTATTCCATGAGGGGCATGGCGAGTTCATAGAATATTTTTTTTGGCACAAGTTAGTGGAAATTGATTTTTATTGTTTTTCTCACAAAGTCTCCCTTTCCGCTAACTTTTGACAAAAGTTTAATTTTTCATGAACTCATTATGCCCCTCAGCGAATACCTTGGGGTGTCTTCTTTCCAAAATGGGGTGACATGTGGGTATTTATACTGCCCTGGCATTTTAGGGGCCCTAAAGCGTAAGAAAAATGCGTAAAAATACCCTCCTAAAAGGTACTCGTTGGAATTTGGGCCTCTGCGCATCTTGGCTGCAAAAGTGTCACTCATGTGGTATCGCCGTACTCAGGAGAAGTAGGGCGATGTGTTTTAGGGTGTATTTTTACATATACCCATGCTGGGTGAGAGAAATATCTCTGTATATTGACAACTTTGAATAAAAAATGTAAAAGTTGTCGTTTACAGCGATATTTCTCACACCCAGTATGGGTATATGTAAAAATACACCCAAAACACATTGCCCTACTTCTCCTGAGTACGGCGATACCACATGAGTGACACTTTTTGCAGCCAAGATGCTGCAAAGGCCCTAAACCAATGAGTACCTTTAGGATTTTACAGGCCATTTTTACGCATTTGGATTCTCACGCTTTAGCACCCCTAAAATGCCAGGGCAGTATAAATACCCCACATGTGACCCCATTGTGGAAAGAAGACACCCCAAGGTATTCTGTGAGGGGCATGGCGAGTTCACAGAAAAAAAATTTGGCACAAGTTAGCGGAAATTGTTTTTTTTTTTTTTTTTACAGTCTCATATTCCACTAACTTGTGACAAAAATAAAATTTTGCATGAACTCACCATACCCCTCACGGAATACCTTGGGGTGTCTTCTTTCTAAAATGGGGTCACATGTGGGGTTTTGTACTGCTCTGGCATTTGAGGGTCTCCGCAATCATTACACGTATGGCCAGCATTAGGAGTTTCTGCGATTCTCCGTATATTGAGCATACGGGTAATGAGATTTTTTTCCGTTCAGCCTCTGCGCTGAAAAAAAAAAAAAACGGCACAGATTTCTTCATTCGCATCGATCAATGTGGATGAATAAATCTCTGCCAAAATCAGTGACTGCGGTGCGGTGGGCTGGGCGCTAGCTACCTAACAAGTAGCTAACTAATTGGTGGTGATAGGGGACCCTTATGCCCCATTCACACGTCCGCAATTCTGTTTGCGGAACGGAATTGCGGACCCATTCATTTCTATGGTACGCAGCTCGGATCCGGAATTACGGATCCGCGCTTCCGAGTCTGCACTTCCGTTCGCAAAAATATAGAACATGTCCTATTCTTGTCCGCAATTGCGGACAAGAAAAGCATTTTCTATATAGTTCTGGCAATGTGCGGATCTGCAAAATGCGGAAAGCACATTGCCGGTGTCCGTGTTTTGAGGATCTGCGGATCGGATCCGCGGATCGGATCCGCGGATCCGTGAATCACGGATCTGTGAATCACGGATCCGCAAAACACATATGGACGTCTGAATGGAGCCTTACAAGGGTGTGATCAATGACAGGGGGTGATCAGGGGTCTAGATGGGGTGATCAAGGGGTTAATAGGTGAGGGGGTGGGGGGTTAGTGTAGTGTTTGGTGCAACTTTACTGTGTTACCTGGTCCTCTGGTGGTCGATCCCAGAAAATGGGACCACCAGAGGACCAGGTAGCAGCTATATCAGACGCTGTTCATAAAACAGCGTCTGATATAGCTGTTTGATGCGATTTATATCGCATCTACAGCCTGCCAGCGATTGATCATCGCTGGCAGGCTGTAGTACAACTCTTCAGACGCCAGACGCTGTGAACGCGCGCGCGCCCGTGCGCGCGTTCACAGGAAGTCTCGCGTCTCGCGAGATGACGCCCCGGCGCGTCCGATCAGAAGAACAGGACCGCCCGCAGGACGCAATCCTGCGTACGGCGGTCCTGAAGCGGTTAAAGAGGTTGTCTCGGTCTAGATTGTGGTGACATATCATTAGAATGTGCTTACAATGTATGACTGGCAGAAGTCTAAACACTGTAACCACCAATAATTGTTAGAGCAAAAGCAGCACCCCATCTTATGTTGATTCCACTTCTTCTTATGTTCGGCCAGAGCTTACAAGAGATGTACACTTTCCTACTGCGGCTGCCATTTAGTTCTAGAAAGGGTGTCACAGTTGACCACTGCCAATTGCAATCAGGGGCATATCCTAATGGTATTCCACCAGTGTCAATCCTGGTATAATCGTTAATTTCTAATGATAATTTGTTTTCCCTTAGTCCTAACAGCAGCACAGATGGGGTTAACCACCCCCCGTGGACTGGTAGGACTGGCGGAATGTTTAATGAGCCCAAGACTAATAACTCAATTTAACAATTAAGTATCTGCTTAAAAGGAGGGAGTCAACCTAGCAAGAAAAAACTAAACTTACTAGGGTGGGAAATTTGTGTGCTGCTGTTAGGACTAAGAAAAAACAAATTATTGTTAGAAATTAACGATTCCCTTACGTCCTACCAGCAGCACAGATGGGGAGATAGCAAGAAGAAACCTTTAGGGAGGGCCTTCCTGCCTGGCAGAACTAAGAATAGTCTGCCCAAAGGCAGAAAACCCAGCTAGTCTAGCTTCTAGTCTATAATGGGAGATGAATGTCGATTCAGAGCTCCAGGAGGCAGCTTTGCAAATCATGTCGAGAGGCTGAAGACTCCTCTTGGCAAAAGAAGTAGCCACAGCTCTAGTAGAGTGGGCCTTCACAAATTCCGGATGGTCAGATTGGGAAACAAAGGATTCCTTAATAGCCTCCTTAATCCACTGACTGATGGAAGGTTTGGATACCTTACAGCCTTCAAACTTACCGGCAACAGGATTAGCAGATTCTCATCTTTCCTGAACTCCTTTGATCTATCCACATAGATCTGGAGACATCTTGAGACGTCCAGAGGATGTCTAGCAGGTTCCTCGGAGGAGGTGGTAGATGTCAACAGAACCGGGAGGAATATCACCTGGTTGATGTTCTGGAAGGAAGGAACTTTAGGCCTAAAATACGGGAGGAATCTTAGAAGGACCAGGTCATGTAAGAAGATGGTATAGGGCTCATGTGCTGAGAGAGCTTGAAGCTCAGAGACCTTCTTGGCCAAAGTCACCGCAAGGAGAAACACAAACTTCCAAGTGACGAACTTGATGTCCACCTCCTCTAACGGTTCAAAGGGGGGGTGATGCTAACCCCCTGAGAACTACTGATAAATCCCATTGAAAAATGGGTCTGAGTACTGTAGGCTTTAATCTTTCAGCTCCTTTAAGGAACCGTTTGATCAGCGGATCCTGAAAAAAAAGCCTGTTAAGGCAAGCTGAGATGGCTGAAACTTGAACCTTCAGAGTAGAAGGGCAAGGCCTCTATCAAGGCCGTCTTGCAGGAACTGAAGAATAGCAGAGAGGGGAGGATCTTCAGACGCCACCTCAGTTGAGGTACACCAGGATGAGAATATCCTCATAATACGAGAGTAGGCTCTCTTGTTAGAGTTCGCTCTAGAATGAGACAGCGTTCTCAGGACCGACTCTGAAAGCCTTTCTATTCTGGGAAGGGACTGATAAACCTCCAGACTGTCAGGTTGAATCTGTGCAGATCTGAGCAGAGATGAGTGTACCACGACACCAGGGTCTGCTGTGGGGGGTGCCTCCAATATTGTCCTCGACTCAACTGGGTGCGCTGGGTAAACCAGGATCTTTTCGGCCTAAACAGTATGATCCTAACGGATTTTCATCAATACCCTCGGAATCATGAAAAACGGAGTTAAGATGTATGCCAGCCTGAACCTCCAGGATATTGACAGAGCATCTAATGCCAGGGGTTGTCCTCCCTGTAAAGGGAGCAAAACCTCTCCACCATGGCATTGAACCTTATTGCCATTATATCCACCCCTGGAACACCTCACTTGAAGACTATCTGCTTGAATATCTCCACTCCACCGACGGAAGACCGCGGCTCAGCCGATCCGCTATCATATTGAGGGAGCCTTGAATGTGGATCGCAGATAAGTGGGAAAGGTACAACTCTGCCTAATCCAGAAACACCACGATCTCTGAAAGGAGGGGAAGTGATCTCGTGCCTCCCTGCTTGTTGATGTTAAGTACCGCAGTCATATTGTCTGACTGGACTTTCACCACTTTGCCCCGGATCTGAGGGGCTAAGTGAAAGAGGGCTAGCCGGATAGCTCAAATCTCACGGAGATTGGATGAAAGAAGCCACTCCTGAGGAAACCAGGTCCTGTGAACTGGAGTGTCGTCTAGGTGAGCACTCCAGCCTACTTGGGACGCATCCGTAGTCAATATGACCCAGGTTGGCTGGGTCATAGACTTCCCGTCTAAAAGATGGCACCACCATCTGAGGGAATACCGATTTCGCCAGGACAGGGAGTTTAGCCTGGCAGCGCTGCCATTCCATTTGGAGAGGACCTCTGACTGTAGAGGGCGGAGGTGCCAAAGAGCCCAAGGGACTGCTTGCACAGATGCTGACATGAGCCCCAACATCTTCATGAAATTGTGACTCGCCGAGGAACGGAAAGGAAATTGCCGTGTTCTGAACCCAGGATCTTCTTTCTGGAGTCAACTGGAGTGACATCCCAGTGGAGTCAATTATGAAGCCTAGATATCTTACTGAAGTTCACGGGCTCACGTTCGACTTCTGCCAGCTGATGATACAACCTAGGTGGAACAGAATGGAGATTGTTACCTGAAGAAGTTGGGTTAGGACCGCTAGAGCAGAGACTTTCAAAAGCCAGTCGTCCAGATAAGGAATGATGGTCAGTCCTTGAAGTCTCAAAGTTTCCACAGAAACCACCATCTTGGTAAAAGTGTGAGGGGCAGAAGAAATGCCAAATTGAAGGGCAACAAACAGAAGATGCCTTGCGACACTGGTCACCTGGACCGCGATCCTGAGATACTTCCTGGAAGCAGGATAGATCGGGATGTGCAGATATGCATCCTTGAGGTCCAGGGTTGCCATCACGTCTCCAGCATTGAGGACCTGAACTACTGACCTGATGGTTTCTATATGAAACTTCACCTTCCTTATAAACCGATTTAAATACATCAGATCGATAATCATCCAGAGATCTCCTGAAGCCTTGGGAACCAAAAAAACTGGTGAATAGATCCCTAGGCCCCGTTCTCCTTCCAGAACCTCCTCCAGAGCCCCCTTGCAAATGTAGCCCTGAATGTAGGCCTCCAAGATCGCCTGCCTGGCAGCTTGTAGAAGGTTGGTCTTGACAAACCTGTCTGGAGGAATAGAGGTGAGGTTGACTAATTAACTCTTGGAAATGATGTTCAGGACCCAGAGATCCAAGATCTCTCGGATCCACTCTTCTCAGAAGTGGGAGAGACCAACCCTGACGGGTACATGAACGATTGGGTTTGAATAGAAGGCCAGATAAGCTGTATTTTGAGGAATTGTCAGCGACCCAAGGCTTAAGCCAAAAAGGCCTATGGGCCGCCGACCCCAGGGCCGTGGATTTGGCCGCTAGCTTCAACTGGAGCTGTGCGGTATCGCACAAGAAGTCCGTAGCCAGGTTGATGGTCTTGAAGGCAGCCAGTATGTCGTCCTGGAAAACCCTCTGGCTCACGTCAACTTGAATTTAATTCAGGCGAGACCGGAGGAACGTAGAGACCTCAGAAGCCGCTATGGCTGTGGAAGTGGAAGCCGCAGCTGCCATATGACCCCGTCTTAGTGTGCACTCTGCTCTCCTGTCAAGGGGGTTCTGCAGGCTAGACCCATCGTCAGCGCTTGGACAACTTGGCAATAGCCATGTCCACCTTGGGAATGGATCCCCATGAATCCACCAAGGGTTTAGCCATCAGTAACATGGATTTAAACTTCTTTGTTAAAACCAGACCCTTTCCAGGTTTTTTCCACTCTATAAACATGACAGAGAGGAGGGTCTCATCCGCTTTGAAGACACGAGGTGTCCGACTAGCGGGATCGGAAGGCTCCCCACAGTCAACATCATGGTCCCCCCGACCTGATGGACTTGAGCAATTTCTGTGTCTTTTCGGGGGACGTGGGGAGAACACGATCCAAGATGGAAGAAACTAAGACTAAGAAGGTCTCTCTACCGGGACAGAGGTCTCAATAAGGGCCTGGGCAGGCAGGCATAGGAAGCCTTTTCATCCAGCAGGCCTATGACTCCCTTAATAGAGCCATTGATATATATCCTGCAATGTAGGTTCACTAGAGGGCAGAACCCTCTAACGGCAGCTGTAAATCTGGAGTAGGGACAACTGTCCTCCAGCAGAGCGCTGCAATGGTAGCAGGATAGATGCCTTCTCTTGGAATCCACTTTCCTGCCTTCCGAATCCCGCAGAGAAGATATCACTGCAGGAAAAAAGGGTCTGTTTTTCTACAAAAGGTATAAAAACAGACCGGAGGCAGCTGAGGACCGGAGGAAAAAAAAAACACCACAAGTGGAACACCAACTTTAGGACTCTGGGAGCTAGCTGAAAAAGCATGCATATGCAGTCAGAGACTGAACTGGAGCACACTGCTTCCTTAAATAGAGGAAGGGGAGGGATAGCCAATCCACCCTCCACCAGAGGAAAAATCTACGGATTTCATTAAAAATCCCTACAGAATCAGAGGTCACTGTAAATCCTCCACAGGAAGAAGCATAAGAAAAAAATACTTCAAATTGTCGCATGAAAACGCGAACAAAAAATCGCATCTGAAAGAAATCGCATCCTTGAAAAATCGCGTCTGGAATAGCCGGAAGTGACGAAAAGGAGAATCCCTGCGTCACTCCCGGAAGATGGCGGCGCCTAGGGACCGAGAATCCTGGACAGAGGACGCCGCCAAAATACCCCAGCCAAGCGCAACCGCGCGGGCCAGCAGCAAATAAGCTGCTGGCCAAACTGACAAGGTACCTAAGAAAAGGCAACACCGTTACCCAAATGAAAAAAGGCTCCCCACACTTTCTATAAGAAAGGGGGGAATAAACCGCCTAGTCCACCTGTCCAGGAGGACAGAAAAAAATACAGTGGGCTGGGGGTTGACTCCCCCCTTTTAAGGAGATACTTAATTGTTAAATTGAGTTATTAGTCTTGGGCTCAATAAACATTCCGCCGGTCCTACCAGTCCACGGGGGGTGGTTAACCCCATCTGTGCTGCTGGTAGGACGTAAGGGAACCTATTGAATCTATTATTGTGCCATTCTGTCTTCTTCGGGTTCAGCATTTCAAATGTGAATATCAGTTGCAGTCTGCAGGGTTTTAGTTGTCACTATTTTTTCTTTGGAACATTCTTAACTGCTGTAATTTACCAGCGCAGTTTATGTACACTGGACAGATTTCTAAAAAGGGTGTATTTGCTAGTTTCAATGTTTCAATGTGCAATGCGCCGAAAAAGAAGTGTAATGTATTTACTAATTATGCAACCATCGATTTAGCAACTTAACACGAAGAACATTTCTCTGCTAGACTGGCCAAGAACTCTTGCTATTTTTGATTCATGTTTTGGCACCGTCGTTAACAGTCAGAGCCTGGCCAAATATTTAAGAGGAATGAACATTTGAGAAATAAATACTGTTAGCTTTCTTTATCTTTCTATGTATCTTTATGTTAACAATGATAGGTTGTTAGAGTTCTTGTATATATGAGAGTATTTGTTTATGTAGTTTGTTATCAAAGAAAAAAGCATAGATATCCTAAGTAGGTTCACTATGGATAACTAATGGCATAGTAGAAATGGTTGGGAATCATAGTTTTACAAATATATGCATGTCAAAATAAAATACTGTTGGTTACTGGATATACATTAGCAGATTACTAAATATTGTAATAGCAGTTAAAGTAATGTTTCAGGTAAAACTCAAAAATGTAGTATTGTGGTAATGAGTAGAGTTGAGCGGACACCTGGAAGTTCAGGTTCGGGATCCGAACTTAACCCGAACTTGACCCCGAACCTTTGGGCACTAAAATGGCTGTAAAAAAAGTCCTGGGAAGGGCTAGAGGGCTGCAAAAGGCAGCAACATGTGTGTAAAGGCCCTGCAAACAAATGTGGATAGAGAAATTACTTAAAATTAAAAATAAAAATCTTGATCTAGGAGGAGGAAATGGATGTGGAGTAGGAGGTTGAGGAGGCGTCAGGTGGGAATGCCATCAGCAGCGTGTTTACCAGCGTGCGTTTGTATTTATGCATCTTTTGATCATTAATAGATGTTTTTACAAAATTTGGTTCCTTGTCAGCAATGCACAGCAGGTTTTTCAGCGGCAAAATGGAGTTCATATCACCCACCAATGGAACAGATGATTTTTAAAAATGTAGGCCCCTGGCACCCAGGCAGAGGAGGGGTTTATTCACGGCAAAAATGGTAATATTGCACCCAACAATTTAAAAGAAGATTTTCCGCCTTTTTCCGTCACTGTCGTCTATGCAGAGGAGGGGGTTTGTACCTGGCAAAAATGGTAATTTTGCACCCAACAATTTAAAAGAAGATTTATCAAATGTTAGGTTCCTGTCACCTATGCAGTGCAGGGTTACCTTACAGCAAAAAATTGGAATATGTCAACCCCTGAACTCCCAGACGGATTAACTATATTATTGTCCCCGGCACACATGCAGCGCAGGCCGCTAAGGTAATTCCTGGCCTTAAAAAATATGATTTTTCCAACAGCCATGAATAACATGGATTTAAGTGGCATATTTTGGGGTGTAGGACCGCATCGTTCTCAACATCATCTTCCATTCAGTCTTCATCCCCACCTTTTTTGTCGGTCTGCACACCGCAGAAAGCCACAGCAGTTTGCACTAGTGTTTCGTCATCATCAGGGACGTGTTGCGGTGGTCATGCCAGGTCCTCATCCTTAAACCTAAGTGGTTGGGCATCCGTGTACTCAATCTCTTCCACTTCTGGGGCAGGGCTATGGTTATGGCCCTGGGAAACCCTGCCAGCAGAGTCATCAAAAAGCATAAGAGACTGCTGCATGACTTGGGGCTCAGATTGCTTGGCTGATTTGCAAGGGGGTGAGGTGAAAGACTGATGGGCATGGGCTGCAGATGCCAACTCTGAGCTTTCAGCAATGGATGACAATGTTAAGCTACTGGAGGCACTGTCAGCCACCCACTCTAGTAGCACTTGTACTTGTTCTGTCCTCACCATTTGTAGAGCTGCATTCAGGCCTAACAAAAAAAGCTGCAGGTTCTGTCGCCTACTCACACCTGAGGAAGGAATTTCACTTGGGCCTGTAGTTGGCGCTGGACAGCCATGTCCTCTCCTAGCAACAGGAGCTCCACCAACACCACAACGACCATGCCCACGTACCTTATTTGATGTTCTCCTCATTATTTGCGTTCACCCACCAAACTAACAGATGGTTTATCTCCGGTGTCAATTTAACTGCCAATAGTCAACAATTAAGTTCACTAACCGTAAGGCAGTGCTCGTGTCATAAACAGAATACATTTCTTTAGGTTACACAACAGTGTAACGGAGCAATTCAATATAATTACTTCACTATCACCAAAAATTTGATTTTTCAAACCAACAATGTAAAAGCAGAAGTTAACGGTTTAATTTGACTGTCAGAAGTGCAGCGTACACCACTAATGTGCTATCTACCACAAAACCTGTGTGTTTGCAACCAACCATGTAAATGGGGAGTTCAAAAGGTTACTTAAAATGACTGAAATAAAGGGTAGACTTCAGATTTGCTATGTAGCACAAAACCAGTGTTTATTGCAACAAACTACAGAAATGCAGTATGTCACTGCTAAATTTTAAAATGGGTTTTTGTGCGTTTTATGCCAAACTTCTCTATGGAACAACAATACGGGTTTAATTCCCCAAAATACTGGAATGCAGAATGTCACCACAAAATTTTAAAATGGGTTTTTCAGTGGTGTATGCAAACGTGATCTGTGGTACGACAGTACGGGTTTATTACAGCAGCTACAGAAATGCACTATGTCACCCCAAAATTATAAATAAGGTAATGTAGGGGGATTTGACCTGCCAAAAAAAATGAATTTTTCCTCCACTGAGCCACCAAAAAATAATTAGACTGATGTCCCTGGCAGGCTGGCACACATGCAGGTCACATGCAGTTCCAAGGACACTGCAGTTGCTAAAATGGCTGCCGAACCCCACCTCAGTAACAGATGGATTAAAAATTATTTTGCAATATCACTGGGCTCAGGGCTGGGTACAAATATGTAGCATAGCACCCTCAATAATTGCTGTAGTTTGAAGAGTTAACACCACCAAGTTCAACAGATTTATTCCCTAATCTCTCCCTGAGAGCACCAGCAGCAGCCTCTCCCTACACTAAGAGCAGCAGAGTGACGTGCGGCTGGGTCAAATGCTGCACTTAGACAATCACAGCCATGCCAATAGTAGGCATGGCTGTGATGGCTACTTAGGGCAAAGTAGTGAAACGCTTGTTGATTGGCTGCCCTGCAGCCTTTCAAAAAGTGGGAAGAAATAGCCGATAACGAACCCAAACATTTATGGAAATGTTCGGGTGCGAAAAACTGTAATGTTCGGTACAAACCCGAACTTTACAGTTCGGGTTCGCTCAACCCTAGTAATGAGTACTGGCAATCATCTTACAAATGTATAGGGCATTCTTCTGTTTCATACAGATTAACCCAATGGCTATTTTCATGGCAGGTGGAGTAGGTCCGCTGTGATTGTTCCAGTAGATCTTCTCATGTATTACACATAGTACAGAGTGAAAGAAGGATAATGGATCCACAATTACCTAAGTCCAACCCAGGATGGTATAGAAAGCTGCAGATTCCTGAAGAAAACATCCCTATACTCAGACTGGCAACCTGGGGAGCAGATGAAACCCGAGTGTCCCCTGATCTAAGGTGAACCACTAGTCCACCAATCCCTGCACAAGTGGTCCATAGCACAATACACTGACTACACTTCTGTTACTCAGTGTACAGCCTCTAAACCAGCCTATGCATTCATTTAAAAGCTGAGTAGCTTGCTTCACAAACTACCCGATTAATTACAGTATTATGCAAACATTGTTTGGCCAAGATGACTTAAGCACCAGAGAGAGGGCCTCCAGGACAGAACAGTCTGTATCACAGGCTAGTCAGTGGGCCGTTACTGAAAGAAATGTGCTGTTTCAGTTTTAGAGATTTGTGAATGGGTATATATGGGTCGGGTAGTATTTGCATGTAATGTACAGTGGGCCTCCAGAATGAAGTTTTACCGGTAGGCCCTAGGCAAGTAATGTGTTAAGGGGAGAGGTGGCACCACTATCTCTGGAAAATATAGATTTTTATATTTTGCATTTACTTTTGCATGTAACATGTTAAAACTTTATAATGTCTGAGAGCAGTAACTGAGCCAACATTTCAGAAACCCTGCTGTTTTTACGTGTATGAATACTTAGAAAAGAGAAGGTTAAAGGCTTATTCTCATCAGTTTTCGGGTTGTTCTTGTTTTAAATTTCTTCTACTGAAGTAGATCTTTTATTCTGCTATGCAATGTTCAATATTTCTGGGAATATGAAGACTCTACAGTGCTGCTGGATAGCCAAGAGTCTTCCTTACATATGACAAATATTGCCTTTGGATTCAGACTACAAAAATATTTACTGTAGTTCTGAAAGCCGTATTGCATTTCTCAATATGCAAATTGGTCTTATATCAACCACCACATGGCACACATTAATTAAGAATGATGTCTTTGCAAGACACTCATTGGATCATCTTTATTCACAATGGCAAAGATAAAACGTAAAAATATGCCTAAGCCATATATTATGAATAAAGAGGTTGTCCAAGTTAACTACAAAACATTTCCTATGTCTCTAAATGCTTTAAAATAAAAAATGTTACTCCTGGTCTGTGCATACAAGTTCAAAACAGAGGACATATATATTCACCTGTTTCGCCTGTGCCCTTCTGAGTGCTACGAGTCCTGTCCTCCTACTAGTATTTGCATATACGGCTGCAGACTATCATTGGCTTCAGCAGTTACAGCATGAGACTGCTGAGGACAGTGATTGACTGCAACCACACATGTGCACACGCCGCACATGTGTGTGTATGTATGTATATATTATATACACACGCACATATATATACACAAATACACTGTGCATACATACATACAGATCCGCACTATCAATATAATGAAGGAAGAAATTTTTTTTTTTTAAACTTACCAGTATTTTTCGCCCTATAAGACGTTCCGGCCCATAAGACACGCCTTTAGAGGGGGACAATAAGAAAAAAAATGTTTCATTACAACTGAGGTCAGACCACCAATCAGACCCCCAATGTTAATCAGACCTCAGATAAGAGCCCCAGTGCCTCATATCAGCCCCTAGTGCCTCATATCAGCCCCCCGGTGCCCCTCTTCAGCCCCCCAGTGCCCCTCTTCAGCCCTCCAGCAGCCTCTCTTCACCCCCCCAGTGTCCCTCTTCAGCCCTCCAGCAGCCTCTCTTCAGCCCCCCAGTGCCTCATATCAGCCCCAATCCCCCCCTTCAGCCCCCAAGCAGCCTCTCTTCAGCCCCCAAGCAGCCTCTCTTCAGCCCCCAGTGCCTCATATCAGCCTCCAATGCGCCTCTTCAGCCCCCCAGCAGCCTCTTTTCAGCCCCCAGTGCCTCATATCAGCCCCCAATGCTCCTCTTCAGCCCCCCAGTGCCTCATTTTAGCCCTCAGTGCTTCATATCAGCCCCCAGTGACCCTCTTCAGCCCCCCAGCAGTCTCTCTTTAGCCCCAGCGCCTCATATCAGCCCCCAGTGACCCTCTTCAGCCCCCCAGCAGTCTCTCTTTAGCCCCAGTGCCTCCTATCAGCCCCCAATGCCTCCATCAGCCCCCAAATAAAAAAAAACACTGTTCCTGCTCCTGACGCTGCCACTCCTCACCACCTGCACTCCGTAATCCTCTTGTACAGTATGCTATGTGGGCGCACACAGTGTGAGGTCACAGCGCGGCCTCACATTGTGCGTAGCCTTCAAAGTGGAGCGCCGAGGACCAGGAAGGAAGAGGTGAGTATAGTGCTTTCAAAGCTTCCCGGCCTTGACAGAACATAGAGTCAGCTTGATTAGGGTGTGCCCAGGCACACCCGGTACACCCCGTGCGAACGCCTATGATCTTAATGCTAACATAATGGAGAGGACTCCTGTGCGCATGCACAGCAGTCCTGAAATACAATCTGGACTCATTATGTGCTCTAATACATTAATACTGTATTTCAGCAGATAATAGTTCAAAATTGTGGTGACAGATTTCCTTTAAGATCAATCACAATTATTACCATACCATTGCTGGAAGAGCAGAAGGTTATGTCATAAGAAACAACACAAGGTGGCCCTAACACAGTTGCCATTAAATAAGTTTTTCAGACAGGATGGTGTTTATATCTGCTAATTTATGGAAGCCAGCAGACATGAGACTTAATAAATGCTATATTTGTACACATTTCTCTAGTTGATTGCGTTGTCATTGATTTCCACGCAAGCACAAACAAACACAACCAAAAATGAAAGAAGGATCTGTTCAGTTGCCATTAAATTACTATGGGTTACAATTAAAATACTATAACATGTGGAATATTTCCCACAGTGATTTAGCTACAGCACTAGCTTTTCACATGATTTATACAGATGCCACCCAGTGGAGAACCAGTTGAAGCTTGCTGTTGAGCTGGAATACTTCCAACTTGGACATGCTTTCTGACCACAATTCCACCTGGGCTACTTAATGAACATCATATCAGAATGACATTGGGTCATTGCTGACGTTTGAAACATTTTAACCATGATTAAACTGTGCATAAGAGTCTTCAGTTATTTGCCAATGTACACATTCTTTTTTAATTTGTTGTGTGAGAATGTTGTGTGTTTTGTAATGTATATATATAAAAACCATAAATGTCATTCAAGAAATGCCTGCTGGAATAGTATTTTAACTCTTTTATGACATGCATTGTATATGTACGGCAGATGTTGTCTCTTTAAAGATGGAGTGAAATGGGTGCCATAGCCGCCAAGTTTCTGCTGTTTCACATCACTCGCAGACATTTAACCCCTTCAGATGCCATAGTCAATTGCGGCCACGGCATCTAAGGTTGATTTCCACGGGAGCACTGCTCTCCCAGGGACAGAACGTATTCCCCATGCTGAGATTGGGATAGCCATTCTTTGTCTGCAATAACATGGGCCTCTCTGAAGAAAAGCATGCTATTACAGCTGTAGTACGTAAATATGAGGCCTGAAAATGGCAGGGCTCAATAGGAACATAGCAAATTTGCCATTTATTGCAATCTAAGGCAGAAGAGATCTGAAGATCGCACATTCAAGTCCCTATGCTGCTTAAAAAGCTTAAAATAATAAACAATGCAAAAACAAACATCATATGCATTGCCACATCTAATAATCCTGAACTATTAAAATATAAATGTATTTATCCCGTACGGTGAATGCCGTAACGTAAAAAAATCAAAATGGTCAATTGTTTTTTTTGTCTCATCACCTCATACACACTGCAAAATTGTAACAATAAACACTACAGATTGCCCTTCCAGAGATGGAAATATAAAATAGTTATGGGAGTCAGAATAGGGCAATGCAATGAAAAAAATATTTTTTTCCAGGTTTTTTTCCCATTATTATTATTCCATTATTAAAACACAATAAAAACTATAAAAATAAAAAATAAAAAGCCTTAATCAGACTGACCCAGTGAATGAAGGGAAAAGATAATTTTTGGGGAATGCCGTAAAACTGAAACAATATGGCACAATAGTGTGCAACTTGTCCTGCACACGTCTATGTGAATGACAAAATAAAAATGTTATGGCTCTGGGAAGGCAAAGAGTAAAAAACAAAAACACAAAATATGGAAAATCACCCAGTCCTCTAAGGGTTAAAATGTATGGTTCCATTGTGCCCAGATGTAGAAAAATTGTGTAATTGCGCCTGAAATCATTTCCGGGTCGAGCAAAGATGGCGCATGCACACTTCGTTCTGTGAGGCCGATGCCAGCATACAGCTCGGGCGCTGACATGAGTATCCACAGCGCATGTGCGAGATTTCGGACACAACAAACACATTATGCCCGCAATGAGCAGTGAATAAATTAACAGTGGAGCGGGACTGGGCTCCAAGAAAATGGGCGTGGCTGATCTCCAACGGCCGGAGGGACAGCTCCTTATTGAGGTAATTAGCTTATTAATAAAATCGATTTTATCGACAAATTACAGGACACAGGGCAGTAATACTAGTATATTTTAATATAAATCGTAGAGACTGATGGGGTTAAAGTGCTAGTGTCATAAACTTGTGTCATAAACAAACATACCAAAAAAGATAAAACAGTTGAGAAGGAGCCTTTTCAATTGGCTGCTCTCTTCTGTTTTTGAAGCAGTGCCCCCTGCAGGAACCTCAAATAAGGTGACCAAGGTAGGATCCCTATAATGGCAAAATTACCCAGTAATTAACAGTCACAACAACCACAGCATAAACCCCTAACTTGCCCTCCAATATGGTCGAGTGGGGTGAAGTTGGAGGAAGTATTTGTAGCAGAGTTTTCTTGGTAACAAATATGTTTGACATATACTGTGAATGTGAATATGAGAGTGAGGGCCAATGAGAGAGCAGATAGCCTTTCGATGAAATATGGACACGGTTGTACTGCTGCAGAAGCAAAGCACTACCACAAGTTGAAGAAGGACCCAGTGTGGGAGAAGGATGGAGATAATAAAATAGAGCCATGTAAAGGGAAAAATCGTTACACTAAACTAATGCAAATACAGTAAGTTGTACTCAAAGTTGTATTGTTTAGGGCAGGCATTCTCAACCTGCGGCCCTTCAGCTGTTGCAAAACTACAACCCCCATCATTCTCTGGCAGCCTACAGCTATCATTCTACAGAAGGTCATCGTGGGAGTTGTAGTTTTAGAACAGCTGGAGGGCCGCAGGTTGAGCATGCCTGGTTTAGGGTATGTTCAAGTAATGTCTACCTTCCCATGGCATACCAAATGTTCTGAGCAAAGGCTGAACTGTTGACATGTGATGCTTGCCTGTGAGTGTCGTTCTGGTGACCTTTTATACCTTATGGCCTATGTCCTCTGTTACATCATATTGGTGCTGCATGCAGAATGTTACTGCTCATAATGGTGAACTGTGTGTTTTTCAGTATGACACAGCTTTAATAATGGCTCTACAGCTCTTTCCCACACTGATCTCGGTTAAGGCTACATTCACACGTCTGTGTGTGTTTCGCAGCTCCACGGACCCACAAAACACGGACACCTACAATGTGCCTTCCACATTTTGCGGACCGCACATCGCCGGCACTCTCATAGAAAATACCTTTTCTTGTCTGCAATTGCGGACAAGAATAGTACATGTTCTATATTTTTCGGGAACGCGATTGCCTGTCCCCATAGGACATTGTCTGTCCCCATAGGAATGAATGGGTCTGCAATTCCATTCCGCAAAATGCGGAACAGAATTGCGGACGTGTGAATGGGGCCTTTGTATGTAAAATTTTATGTCCATATTTAAAGGGGTTATCCAACCCCTATAATAACTCCCCCCCCCCATTCTCCCTGTCCCAATGCCCAGGCTCCTTATATTGGTTATATCTACCCGATCCAGTGATCCAGGGCACCCAGGAGGGAGGGGAACAGCCAATAGCAGGCCATGACTGGAACCACCCTAGGGAGGGAGCTAGGGAGGCTCGTCCCTGTCACAGCCTGATATAGGCTGCTGTCTCTTTTGCTGGCTTTTTTGATCCGCCTGCCAGGGAGATGCAGCGGTGGCTGTGCAGGGATCATGAGCTACGCAGGTGCCGGGGAGTGGGGTAAGTATAATCTATATGAGTGGCTTGGGCATTGGAGGGTCATTATAGGGGTTGGATAACCCCTTTAATAAAGCAGGAGATAGCTGCTGGAATAAGGATGAGTCCAGGAAAAAAGGGAGTCTCAGGTGTGCAGTTCGAATGTATTACTTTTCAAAGGATAAGCCTCCCAAAACAGAAAGATGCACCCAAGAGGCAACCGAACAACATCCAGGATCCATTTAAAAGAACAGGTAAGTACTTACCTGACAGATCCCTCACCATCGCTCCAGTTCTCCTGGCGATACCCTATTCACCTAGCTGCAGTTATTCTTTTTTCAGGCCAATCCTAAGGGCTAACAGGTTTCCTCTCTGAACCAATCAACCACTTTAAAGTGGTTATCTCACCTCAGACATTTGTAACATATCACTAAGATATGCCACCAATGTCAGGTGAGGATCCCACCTCTGGGACCCCTTTCTATCTCCAGAACGGGATCCTCAATATAAATGGAGGGCAGTTGCTCTTGTGCAGCCACTTTGCATTCATTTCTATATCCAGCAGTCCCACAGAGGTGAATGTAGTGGTGTCCTAGCTTGCGCGGTACACTTCCAGTCATTTCTGTGAAAATAGCTGAGCAGGCTTTGAGCTCTTATAGATGATAAAACAGCTTTTTTAGAGGTGACAACAACTGCGATTTAACAACATTAACATCAGGAGTGAAAACCAGTTTCAAGAGATAAATCTTAGGGTTTTATATTTTCTTTTGCAAACTTACTTGATTCTTTCATGCTGTATTATCTGGCAAACATCTAGCCATGAATGGAAAAATTCTTATTGGAGGAGCAACTCCAGATTGAAGGCTAGTAGTGTTGAGCGAACAGCTCGAAAATTGTTCGGGTCCGTACCGAATTTTGGGGTGTCCGTGACACGGACCCGAACCCGGACATTTTCAAAAAAGTTCGAGTTCGGGTCCGGTGTACGTCGATTACTTCCCGCTTTCTGAAGGGCTGCACAGCAGCCAATCAGCTAGCGTTTTACTTATTGCCCTAAGAGCCCATCACAGCCATGCCTACTAATGGCATGGCTGTGATTGGCCAAGTGCAGCATGTGACCCAGCATCTATTTAAGCTCGAGTCACGTAGCGCCGCACGTCACACTGCTCTGATTAGTGTAGGGAGAGGACGCAGCTTCTGTGAGGGCGAGATAGGCAGGGATAAAGAAGTGAATGATCTACCTTTCTACACCTGTGCATCAGAACAACTCAGCTGAGCTGTTCACTGAAAGTCACTATTTTGTTGAGACTGGCCAGAGCGATTTTTACTGGCACATGTAACTGGGCTGACCGGCGGTGGCCATTTTGGGACTTGTGGTGCGCCAGCACAAGCTGCCACAGAGTCTAAACCAAAGCTCCAAAGAAGTGAAAAATCTACACCTGTGAATCAGAACAACAGCGATTCAGCTGCTCAGTCAAAGTCAATTTTTTTTCTGGCTGGGCAGACCGTTTTCTGGCACATGTTACTGGGCTGATAGGCGGCGGCCATTTTGGGACTTGTGGTGCTACAGCAAAAGCTGCCACAACGTCCATTAATCTCATGTAATAGTCGATTTTTTCATAGAGATACTACATCAGGGGTTTGGCTGTGCTTGTGTCACCGATACTAACTGCAAAGATATTTAATATATCAGTGGTGAAACTGAAAGTAACCCACTTGGATAGCAAATCCCATGAATGTGCTGTTCCAGCTAGGCTAGCCAGTGCCACTACAGCCAAGTCCAATACTATCAGCCAGAAATATTTTTTTTTTTTTTATGTGCCAGAAATATAAATTAAAAAAAGCTTTCACCGTAATAATAAAATTATTCCGGTGTTAGACCAGAAGAAGCACTCCTGTTGTAATTAATACTGTAAAAAGGCTTAGGCAATATTTCTCCCAGTGTGGGAAATTTATCTAGCAAAACAAGCATTTTAAAAATTCCGGTGTTCTGAAATACCAGCAGTCCTCTTGTAATTAATACCGCAAAAAGGCATTATATCGCCCAGTGTTGTAATTTTGGTGAAAAAAAGGCCAATTTAATCAATCTGGTGTTAGTTACACCAGAAACAGTAGGCCTCACGTTTTTACTCCTGTAAAAAGGAATTAATACCTGAAAAAGGCATTACATTGTCCAGTGTTGTAAGTTTGGTGAAAAAAAGGCCAATTTAATCAATCTGGTGTTAGTTAGACCAGAAACAGTAGGCCTCACGTTTTTACTCCTGTAAAAAGGAATTATATCTCCCCGTGTGTTAATCTATGTACCAAAACTAGCATATTAAAAATTCTGGTGTCCAATTTGCAGCAGTTTTCTTGTAATTAATACCGGAAAAAGGAATTATATCTTCCAGTGTGGGAATTTATGTACACAAACTAGCATTTTAAAAATTCTGGTGTCCAATTAGCAGCAGTCTTCTTGTAATTAATACCAGAAAAAGGCATTACATTGTCCAGTGTTGTAATTTTGGTGAAAAAAAGGCCAATTTAATCAATCTGGTGTTAGTTACACCAGAAACAGTAGGCCTCACGATTTTACTCCTGTAAAAAGGAATTAATACCGGAAAAAGGCATTACATTGTCCAGTGTTGTAATTTTGGTGAAAAAAAGGCCAATTTAATCAAACTGGTGTTAGTTAGACCAGAAACAGTAGGCCGCACGTTTTTACTCCTGTAAAAAGGAATTATATCTCCCCGTGTGGGAACCTATGTACCAAAACTAGCATATTAAAAATTCTGGTGTCCAATTTGCAGCAGTTTTCTTGTAATTAATACCGGAAAAAGGAATTATATCTTCCAGTGTGGGAATTTATGTACAAAAACTAGCATTTTAAAAATTCTGGTGTCCAATTAGCAGCAGTCTTCTTGTAATTAATACCGCAAAAAGACATTACATTGTCCAGTGTTGTAATTTTGGTGAAAAAAAGGCCAATTTAATCAATCTGGTGTTAGTTACACCAGAAACAGTAGGCCTCACGTTTTTACTCATGTAAAAAGGAATTAATACCGGAAAAAGGCATTACATTGTCCAGTGTTGTAATTTTTGTGAAAAAAAAGGCCAATTTAATCAATCTGGTGTTAGTTACACCAGAAACAGTAGGCCGCACGTTTTTACTCCTGTAAAAAGGAATTATATCTCCCTGTGTGGGAATCTATGTACCAAAACTAGCATTTTAAAAATTCTGGTGTCCAATTTGCAGCAGTTTTCTTGTAATTAATACCGAAAAAGGAATTATATCTTCCAGTGTGGGAATTTATGTACTGTGACACAGTGAGAGGGTTGGTGGTAAAAAAAACAGGTATTTTCCTCTCAGCCTGTGCTGCTGGGTTGATTGCAGCCAGGTGAGGGCAAATACTGGACCGGATTTTAGGTGCCGGTCCGGTTTTTTTTGGGTTAATGCCTAGGTGCCTTTAAAAGACAGCTGGGTTTTATGCAAACTCTCTCTCTGTGTTTGGGGATCTGAGCCCTGTGCTGGGCTGAAAAGCTGAGACCTGTGTGTCAGAAGAGCAGGCCATTTAAAGACGGTCAGTGGACTTTTTGTGTTGCTGTGCATTCAGCCAGGTGTGAACTAACACCTAGGATTTGAGGTGATTTAACCTGGAAACTGCTGGTGTTCCGTGGAGCTCTCAGGGCTGGAAGCAAGAGCTTGCAAAGAGGCGTGCAGTCTGCCTGGAAGCCTGAGGTTGGATTTTCCTGCGGCTGGGCTGACAGCCAGGTGTGAACACGCACCTAAACCACACAGGTGAATTTGATTCAGTCTTGGACTTTTGTTTTGCCTCAAGTTTTTGCTGTGTGTTAAGTAACACTAAGTGACTGTTTTGAGTTTTGTTTGTGCAAGTGTGAAATAAAACACTGTTTGCTGCACTACCTGGACTCTCTTTGCCTCTATACTGCACCCGCACCGCTGTCTACCAGAGCAACCCCCCCACATTTGGTGTCGGATGCGGGCAATTGCAGTGAGGCTGGCGGGAAGCCAAAACTTTTTGTAGCATTTTTTTTTTTTGGGCACTGTTGTATGTCCTGGATTAAGCCTGCCAAGCTGCAACCACCAACACAGGACAAAATGGAGGAGATGATAAAGCAGCTTGTCCAGGCCAACTTAAAGCAACAGCAGGCCATGGATGTCCAACAGCAGGCCATCGCACAACAGCAAAAGAGACATGAGGAAGCCTTACTTGTCCAACAGCAGGCCATCGCACAACAGCAAAAGAGACATGAGGAAGCCTTACTTGTCCAACAGCAGGCCATCGCACAACAGCAAAAAAGACATGAAGAGGCCGTCGCACAGCTGCTAGAGGCTAATCAGCGACAGCAGGACACGAACCAGCGGCTGCTGCAACACGTAATGGTGCTAGAAAAGTCAGGGATGCCTCAGGGAGTGCACGATGCCCGGAAAGCAGTCCGCACCGCCGTTCCCAAGATGACACCGACAGATGATGTTGAAACCTACTTGGCGATGTTCGAAAAGGTGGCCGTGAGAGAGAGACTACCCCGAGACCAGTGGGCAGAGGTCATCGCTCCGTTTCTGGCGTCAGGACCCCAACAGGTTTACTTTGATTTACCGGACAACCAAGCAGCAGACTACTCTGTGGTTAAGGGTGAGATCCTGGCGAGACTGGGGGTTAATGTGTTGGTCAGGGCCCAGCGGGTACATCAGTGGGAGTTTAACCCAGCTGAGCCAACATGACCCCAGTATTACAATTTGCTAAAACTCTTACAAAAATGGCTACTGCCTGACGTACTTAGTCCCACTGCTATGCTGGACCGTATTGTAGCTGACAAATTCTGGAGGGCATTGCCCCTACCCCTCCAGCGCTGGGTTGGCCAGACATCTCCTACTAGTGCCCTGGAGATGGTGGACCTGGTCGAACGTTATGGGGCTACTGAGGAACTTAAGGGGGGGGCTCTGGGGAAGGGAGTAATAAAACCCAGAAAATCCCCTCCCCAGACCCTGTGGCCTGAGCTGAGAAAGACCGCACAGGATGTGCCCTTTGGGGATCGGGACTCTATAATATGCTGGCGGTGCCATGAGCCTGGCCATGTACGGGCCAACTGTCCCCTCCTGGGTGAGCCCATGGATGTGAACTTTGGGTATCGACAGTCATTGTATGCCAGAAGGGTCGATGTGTCAGAGGTTAACCATGATGAACATTTGTGTCGGGTGGAGGTGGGAGACACTCCAGTGGCAGCTCTGCTGGATTCGGGGAGTCAGGTGACCCTGGTGAGGGCTTCCCTGGTGCGACCCACAGAGTTTACAGACCGGACAGTCGGGGTTTTCAGCATTCATGGAGATTTAAAAGAATACCCCACTGCTCTGTTGTCTGTAAACACGTGTGCCGGCAGGCAGGTCCATGAGGTAGCTGTAACCACGAGTATGCCCTATGATGTGATAATAGGAAAAGACTTTCCATTGTTCCCATCCCTGTGGCCGGCCATTGTACGTACAGTTCCCAGACAGGTAGGAAAACTTCCAGTAGTGAGGCCTAGCCCAGGTGAGGTGTTAGAACCCCAGAAACCCAAGGCAAAGGGACCCACAGTAGGTCCGGTGGGTGAGGGGAAGACAGTCCCCCTAAATAGGATAGGTAGAAAACATAGGAAGGTGGCTCAGCAAGGCCAAAGCCGGACCTGCAATCGAGTGTCTGGGGTCCGTAGCCAAAGGGACCCGGTTTTGGTTGTTGGGCCACCTGTGAACAGTAAGGACAGCGCTAGGGGGAAGGGGACCTATAAAATAGCACAGAAAGTTGGAGACCCAAATTACAAGGTACACCAGCCAGGACTGCAAAAGCCGGAGCCGGTCTACCATGTAAATTTACGGAAACCTTGGAAGGTTAGAGAGACTTGTATTGAGAACAACCCGCGGCCGGTTTATCTAGGGAAAGAGATTCCGGTCCCTCTGTCTGCTAACAGGAAGCGGCTGCCACAGATAAAATTACTGGCAGCCTTTCCACTGAACAGACTCAGAGAGCCAAGGAGTTTGTTAGTCGGAACACAGAGGTGTTCTGTGATTTCCCTGAATGCCCTTCCATAACTCACCGTGATATTGTCACTGAGCCCCAGGCAAAAGTCTGGTTAAAGCCGTACCAGGTGCCCGTGGCTCGCGACAAGCCATCTCTAAAAGAGTGATATGGGGTTGGCCGCAGCCTGTCCCCATCTGGACAAAGAAGGAAAGTCCTGGGTCACCAGAGGGTTTGGGTGACTTCAGAACTTTAGATTTTCAGTGGAACACAGAGCAGGGCAGTTACAGGGAAATGCGAGTGCCCGGTTCTGGGTATACTGTCTGGCGTGTGTTCACCCCTCAGGGTTGAACAAAGGGGGGTATGTGACACAGTGAGAGGGTTGGTGGTAAAAACAGGTATTTTCCTCTCAGCCTGTGCTGCTGGGTTGATTGCAGCCAGGTGAGGGCAAATACTGGACCTGATTTTTGGTGCCGGTCCGGTTTTTTTTTTGGGTTAATGCCTAGGTGCCTTTAAAAGACAGCTGGGTTTTATGCAAACTCTCTCTCTGTGTTTGGGGATCTGAGCCCTGTGCTGGGCTGAAAAGCTGAGACCTGTGTGTCAGAAGAGCAGGCCATTTAAAGACGGTCAGTGGACTTTTTGTGTTGCTGTGCATTCAGCCAGGTGTGAACTAACACCTAGGATTTGAGGTGATTTAACCTGGAAACTGCTGGTGTTCCGTGGAGCTCTCAGGGCTGGAAGCAAGAGCTTGCAAAGAGGCGTGCAGTATGCCTGGAAGCCTGAGGTTGGATTTTCCTGCGGCTGGGCTGACAGCCAGGTGTGAACACGCACCTAAACCACACAGGTGAATTTGATTCAGTCTTGGACTTTTGTTTTGCCTCAAGTTTTTGCTGTGTGTTAAGTAACACTAAGTGACTGTTTTGAGTTTTGTTTGTGCAAGTGTGAAATAAAACACTGTTTGCTGCACTACCTGGACTCTCTTTGCCTCTATACTGCACCCGCACCGCTGTCTACCAGAGCAACCCCCCCACAGTACACAAACTAGCATTTTAAAAATTCTGGTGTCCAATTAGCAGCAGTCTTCTTGTAATTAATACCGGAAAAAGGCATTACATTGTCCAGTGTTGTAATTTTGGTGAAAAAAAGGCAAATTTAATCAATCTGGTGTTAGTTACACCAGAAACAGTAGGCCTCACGTTTTTACTCCTGTAAAAAGGAATTAATACCGGAAAAAGGCATTACATTATCCAGTGTTGTAATTTTGTGAAAAAAGGCCAATTTAATCAATCTGGTGTTAGTTAGACCAGAAAGAGTAGGCCTCACGTTTTACTCCTGTAAAAGGAATTATATCTCCCGTGGGGAATCTATGTACCAAAACTAGCATATTAAAAATTCTGGTGTCCAATTTGCAGCAGTTTTCTTGTAGTTAATACCGGAAAAAGGAATTATATCTTCCAGTGTGGGAATTTATGTACACAAACTAGCATTTTAAAAATTCTGGTGTCCAATTAGCAGCAGTCTTCTTGTAATTAATACCGCAAAAAGGCATTACATTGTCCAGTGTTGTAATTTTGGTGAAAAAAAGGCCAATTTAATCAATCTGGTGTTAGTTAGACCAAAAACAGTAGGCCGCACGTTTTACTCCTGTAAAAGGAATTATATCTCCCGTGTGGGGAACCTATGTACCAAAACTAGCATTTTAAAAATTCTGGTGTCCAATTTGCAGCAGTTTTCTTGTAATTAATACCGGAAAAAGGAATTATATCTTCCAGTGTGGGAATTTATGTACACAAACTAGCATTTTAAAATTCTGGTGTCCAATTAGCAGCAGTCTTCTTGTAATTAATACCGCAAAAAGGCATTACATTGTCCAGTGTTGTAATTTTGGTGAAAAAAAGGCCAATTTAATCAATCTGGTGTTAGTTACACCAGAAACAGTAGGCCTCACGTTTTTACTCCTGTAAAAAGGAATTAATACCGGAAAAAGGCATTACATTGTCCAGTGTTGTAATTTTTGTGAAAAAAAGGCCAATTTAATCAATCTGGTGTTAGTTAGACCAGAAAAAGTAGGCCGCACGTTTTTACTCCTGTAAAAAGGAATTATTTCTCCCCGTGTGGGATTCTATGTACCAAAACTAGCATATTAAAAATTCTGGTGTCCAATTTGCAGCAGTTTTCTTGTAATTAATATCGGAAAAAGGAATTATATCTTCCACTGTGGGAATTTATGTACACAAGCTAGCATTTTAAAAATTCTGGTGTCCAATTAGCAGCAGTCTTCTTGTAATTAATACCGCAAAAAGACATTACATTGTCCAGTGTTGTAATTTTGGTGAAAAAAAGGCCAATTTAATCAATCTGGTGTTAGTTACACCAGAAACAGTAGGCCTCACGTTTTTACTCCTGTAAAAAGGAATTAATACCGGAAAAAGGCATTACATTGTCCAGTGTTGTAATTTTGGTGAAAAAAAAGGCCAATTTAATCAATCTGGTGTTAGTTACACCAGAAACAGTAGGCCGCACGTTTTTACTCCTGTAAAAATGAATTATATCTCCCCGTGTGGGAATCTATGTACCAAAACTAGCATTTTAAAAATTCTGGTGTCCAATTTGCAGCAGTTTTCTTGTAATTAATACCGGAAAAAGGAATTATATCTTCCAGTGTGGGAATTTATGTACACAAACTAGCATTTTAAAATTTCTGGTGTCCAATTAGCAGCAGTCTTCTTGTAATTAATACCGTAAAAAGGCATTACATTGTCCAGTGTTGTAATTTTGGTGAAAAAAAGGCCAATTTAATCAATCTAGTGTTACTTAGACCAGAAACAGTAGGCCGCACGTTTTTACTCCTGTAAAAAGGAATTATATCTCCCCGTGTGGGAATCTATGTACCAAAACTAGCATTTTAAAAATTCTGGTGTCCAATTTGCAGCAGTTTTCTTGCAATTAATACCGGAAAAAGGAATTATATCTTCCAGTGTGGGAATTTATGTACACAAACTAGCATTTTAAAAATTCTGGTGTCCAATTAGCAGCAGTCTTCTTGTAATTAATACCGGAAAAAGGCATTACATTGTCCAGTGTTGTAATTTTTGTGAAAAAAAGGCCAATTTAATCAATCTGGTGTTAGTTAGACCAGAAACAGTAGGCCGCACGTTTTTACTCCTGTAAAAAGGAATTATATCTCCCCGTGTGGGAAGCTATGTACCAAAACTAGCATTTTAAAAATTCTGGTGTCCAATTTGCAGCAGTTTTCTTGTAATTAATACCGGAAAAAGGAATTATATCTTCCAGTGTGGGAATTTATGTACACAAACTAGCATTTTAAAAATTCTGGTGTCCAATTAGCAGCAGTCTTCTTGTAATTAATACCGGAAAAAGGCATTACATTGTCCAGTGTTGTAATTTTGTGAAAAAAGGCCAATTTAATCAATCTGGTGTTAGTTACACCAGAAACAGTAGGCCGCACGTTTTTACTCCTGTAAAAAGGAATTATATCTCCCCGTTTGGGAATCTATGTACCAAAACTAGCATTTTAAAAATTCTGGTGTCCAATTTGCAGCAGTTTTCTTGTAATTAATACCGGAAAAAGGAATTATATCTTCCAGTGTGGGAATTTTGGTGCTAAAAAATGATATATTTTATTGTGGTGCGAGTTGAATCGCAACAATGAGGAAACATTCTATTAAGGGACGAGGACGCGGTCGTGGTGGTGTCCGTGGAGCCTCTGTTGCTGGCAGAGGACGTGGCCGTTTGGCCTCAGGCGCACAAAGTAGTGAACCAACTCCCTCAAGTAGCCGGCAGAATTTACAGTGATATTTGGTGGGGCCCAATGCCGTTATGAGGATGGTAAGGCCTGAGCAGGTACAGGCATTAGTCGATTGGGTGGCCGACAGTGCTTCCAGCACGTTCACCACATTGTCTTCCGCCCAGTCTTCTGCGGAAAGCGCACAGGTGGCACCTGAAAACCAAGCCCATCAGTCTGTCACATCACCCCCATGCATATCAGGGAAACTGGCTGAGCCTCAAGTTATGCAGCAGTCTCTTATTCTGTTTGAAGACTCTGCTCCCACGGTTTTCCAGGGGCGTCCACCTAGCCCTTCCCCAGCGGTGGAAGACATTCCATGCACTGACGCACAACCACTTATGTATCCAGATGATGAGGACATGAGAATACCACCACAGCAGAGTGACCGAGTCTCTGATGATGACGAAACACTGGTGCCCACTGCCGCGTCTCATTGCAGTGTGCAGACTGAACAGGAGGAGGTCAGGGAGGAAGACTGGGTGGAAGACGATGCAGAGGACGATGAGGTCTTAGACCCCACATGGACTGAAGGTCGTGCCGCTGACTTAAATAGTTCAGAGGAAGAGGCAGTGGTTAGACCTAGACAACAGCAAAGCTAAAGAGGGAGCAGGGGGCAAAAGCAGAACAGCCGCCGTCCAGAGAGTTCGCCTGCTATTGGCCAGCGCCAAAAGGGACCCAGCACCCCAAAGGCATCTTCAAGGAGTTCCCTGGCATGGTACTTCTTCAAACAATGTGCTGACGACAAGACCAGAGTGGTTTGCACGCTGTGCCATCAGACCCTGAGGCGAGGCATTAACGTTCTTAACCTGAGCACCACCTGCATGATCAGGCATCTACATGCAAAGCATGAACTGCAGTGGAGTACACACCTTAAAAACAAGGAACCCGCTCAGGCTCCCCCTGCTCCCTCTAGCGCTGCTGCCTCGGCTTCCGCCTCGAGAGGAATGTTGCCACCTGCCGAGCAGCAAACAGAGGATGTGCCACCGACACCACCACCACCACCGCCACGTCACCTAGCGTCTCCACTATTTCACACAGCAGCGTTCAGCTCTCCATCTCTCAAACCTTTGAGAGGAAGCGCAAATTCCCACCTAGTCACCCTCGAGCCCTTGGCCTGAATGCCAGCATTTCTAAACTACTGGCCTTTGAAATGCTGTCATTCCGGCTGGTGGACACAGACAGCTTCAAACAGCTGATGGCCATGGCTGTCCCCCAGTATGTGGTTCCCAGCCGCCACTACTTCTCCAAGACAGCCGTGCCTTCCCTGCACATGCAAGTGTCCGATAAAATCAAGTGTGCACTGCGCAACACCATTTGTGGCAAGGTCCACCTAACCACAGATACGTGGACCAGTAAGCACGGCCAGGGACGCTATATCACCCTAACTGCACACTGGGTAAATGTAGTGGCGGCTGGGCCCCAGGCGGAGAGTTCCTTGGCGCACGTCCTTCCGCCGCCAAGGATCACAGGGCATCATTCTTTGCCTCCTGTAGCCTCCTCCTTCTACTCGGCTTCCACCTCCTCCTCTGCTTCCACCAGCTCATCCAGTCAGCCACACACCTTCACCACCAACTTCAGCACAGCCCGGGGTAAACGTCAGCAGGCCATTCTAAAACTCATATGTTTGGGGGACAGGCCCCACACCGCGCAGGAGTTGTGGCGGGGTATTGAACAACAGACTGACCAGTGGTTGCTGCCGGTGGGCCTCACGCCCGGCCTGGTGGTGTGCGATAATTGGCAAAATCTTATGGCAGCTCTGGGACTAGCCGCTTTGACGCACATCCCTTGCCTGGCGCATGTGCTGAATTTGGTGGTGCAAAAGTTCATTCACAACTACCCAGACATGTCAGAGCTGCTGCATAAAGTGCGGGCCGTCTGTGCGCGCTTCCGGCGTTCACATCCTGCCGCTGCTCGCCTGTCAGCGCTACAGCGGAACTTCGGCCTTCCCACTCACCGCCTAATATGCGACGTGCCCACCCAGTGGAACTCCACCTTGCACATGCTGGAGAGACTAAGCGAGCAGCAGCAAGCCATAGTGGAGTTTCAGCTGTAGCACGCACGGGTCAGTCGCACTGCGGAACAGCACCACTTCACCACCAATGATTGGGCCTCCATGCGAGACCTGTGTGCCCTGTTGCGCTGTTTCGAGTACGCCACCAACATGGCCAGTGGTGATGCCACTGTTATCAGCTTGACAATACCAATTCTATGTCTCCTAGAGAACGCTTAGGGCGATGATGGAAGAGGAGGTGGGCCAGGAGGAGGAGGAGGAGGATGACGGGTCGTTTTTAGCACTTTCAGGCCAGTCTGTTAGAAGTGGCTCAGAGGGAGGTTTTTTGCAACAGCAGAGGGCAGGTACAAATGTGGCCAGCCAGGGACCACTACTGGAGGACGAGGAGGATGAGGAGGAGGTGGAGGAGGATGAGGATGAAGCAGGTTCACAGCGGGGTGGCACCCAGCACAGCACAGGCACATCCCTGGTGCGTGGCTGGGGGGATACAGAGGATGATGACGATACGCCTACCACAGAGGACAGCTTGTCCTTACCTCTGGGGAGCCTGGCACACATGAGCGATTACATGCTGCAGTGCCTGCACAACGACAGCAGAGTTGCCCACATTTTAACGTGTGCTGACTACTGGGTGGCCACCCTGCTGGATCCACGGTACAAAGACAATGTGCCCACTTTACTTCCTGCACTGGAGCGTGATAGGAAGATGCGCGAGTACAAGCGCACGCTGGTAGACGCGCTCCTGAGAGCATTCCCAACTGTCACAGGGGAACAGGTGGAAGGCCAAGGCTGAGGAGGAGCTAGAGGTCGCCCACGCAGCAGTGTCACGGCCAGCTCCTCTGAGGGCAGGGTTAGCATGGCAGAAATGTGGAAACGTTTTGTCTCCGCGCCACAGCTAACTGCCCCACCACCTGATACGGAACGTGTTAGCAGGAGGCAACATTTCACTAACATGGTTGAACAGTACGTCTGCACACAACTCCACGTACTGACGGATGGTTCGGCCCCATTCAACTTCTGGGTTTCCAAATTGTCCACGTGGCCAGAATTAGCATGTTATGCCTTGGAGGTGCTGGCCTGCCCGGCGGCCAGCGTTTTATCTGAACGTGTATTCAGCACGGCAGGGGCATCATTACTGACAAACGCAGCCGCCTGTCCGCAGCCAACGTGGACAAGCTGACGTTTATAAAAATGAACCAGGCATGGATCCCACAGGACCTGACCCTCCCTTGTGCAGAGTAGTCCTTAATAACTGCCTTAAACCATGTTGTCTTGTACTCCTGGCCACTTCTTCATTGAAAAATCAATTTTTGAAATTAAGTAGGATCTTGGGGTGCAACCCAGAGTTGAATGAACCTTCCCTCTGTCTGGTTGCCGGGGCCAAAGTACATGAAAGTGTCCTTCTCCTGTGCTGGGTGATATAAATGTTATACTTGTGCTGTCTGACATGTCTCCTTTGTGTGGGTGCAGGGGGCCAAAGTCACTGAAAGCGGCCTTCTCCTGTGGTGGGTGATCGAAATGCCTGATTCTCTGCTGTGGGACCTCTCTCCTCTTTCTGGGAGCAGGGGTCAAAGAAACAAAAGGTGGCCTACTCCTGTGGTGGTTGACATGATGCCTGATTCTCTGCTGTGGGACCTCTCTCCTCCGTGTGGCTGCAGGGGTCAAAGTCTCTAAAAGTGCACTTCTCCTGTGTTGGTTGATGTAAAACTGATGCTTGTGCTATCTGACCTGTCTCCTCTGTGTCGGTGCTAAGGCCTAAGTAACTAAATGGTGGCCTTCTCCTGAGGTGGTTGATATGATGCCTGATTATGTGCTGTGGGACCTCTCTCCTCTTTCTGGGTGCAGGGGTCAAATTAACTAAAGGTGGCCTACTCCTGTGGTGGGTGATCTGTAAAACTGATGCTTGCGCTATCTGACCTGTCTCCTCTGTGTCAGTGCTAAGGCCTAAGTCACTGAAAGCGGCCTTCTCCTGTGCTGGCTGATATAAATGCCTGAATCTCTGCTGTGGGACCTCTCTCCTCTTTCTGGGTGCAGGGGTCAAATTAACTAAAGGTGGCCTACTCCTGTGGTGGGTGATCTGTAAAACTGATGCTTGCGCTATCTGACCTGTCTCCTCTGTGTCGGTGCTAAGGCCTAAGTCACTGAAAGCGGCCTTCTCCTGTGCTGGCTGATATAAATGCCTGAATCTCTGCTGTGCGACCTCTCTCCTCTTTCTGGGTGCAGGGGTCAAATTAACTAAAGGTGGCCTACTCCTGTGGTGGGTGATCTGTAAAACTGATGCTTGCGCTATCTGACCTGTCTCCTCTGTGTCGGTGCTAAGGCCTAAGTCACTGAAAGCGGCCTTCTCCTGTGCTGGCTGATATAAATGCCTGAATCTCTGCTGTGGGACCTCTCTCCTCTTTCTGGGTGCAGGGGTCAAATTAACTAAAGGTGGCCTACTCCTGTGGTGGGTGATCTGTAAAACTGATGCTTGCGCTATCTGACCTGTCTCCTCTGTGTCGGTGCTAAGGCCTAAGTCACTGAAAGCGGCCTTCTCCTGTGCTGGCTGATATAAATGCCTGAATCTCTGCTGTGGGACCTCTCTCCTCTTTCTGGGTGCAGGGGTCAAATTAACTAAAGGTGGCCTACTCCTGTGGTGGGTGATCTGTAAAACTGATGCTTGCGCTATCTGACCTGTCTCCTCTGTGTCGGTGCTAAGGCCTAAGTCACTGAAAGCGGCCTTCTCCTGTGCTGGCTGATATAAATGCCTGAATCTCTGCTGTGGGACCTCTCTCCTCTTTCTGGGTGCAGGGGTCAAATTAACTAAAGGTGGCCTACTCCTGTGGTGGGTGATCTGTAAAACTGATGCTTGCGCTATCTGACCTGTCTCCTCTGTGTCGGTGCTAAGGCCTAAGTCACTGAAAGCGGCCTTCTCCTGTGCTGGCTGATATAAATGCCTGAATCTCTGCTGTGGGACCTCTCTCCTCTTTCTGGGTGCAGGGGTCAAATTAACTAAAGGTGGCCTACTCCTGTGGTGGGTGATCTGTAAAACTGATGCTTGCGCTATCTGACCTGTCTCCTCTGTGTCGGTGCTAAGGCCTAAGTCACTGAAAGCGGCCTTCTCCTGTGCTGGCTGATATAAATGCCTGAATCTCTGCTGTGGGACCTCTCTCCTCTTTCTGGGTGCAGGGGTCAAATTAACTAAAGGTGGCCTACTCCTGTGGTGGGTGATCTGTAAAACTGATGCTTGTGCTATCTGACCTGTCTCCTCTGTCTCGTTGCTAAGGCCTAACTCACTGAAAGTGGCCTTGTCATGTGCTGGGTGATATAAATGTTATACTTGTGCCATCTGAATTGGTTGCCGGGGTCCCATTAAATGATAGCCTACTCCTGTGGTGGGTGATCTAAATGCCTGATTCTCTGCTGTGAAACCTCTCTCCTCCGTCTGGGTGCAGGGGTCAAAGTCTCTCAAAGTCGCCTTCTCCTGTGCTGGGTGATGTAAAACTGATGCTTGTGCCTTCTGACATGGTTGCCGGGGTCCCATTAAATGATGGCCTACTCCTGTGGTGGGTGATCTAAATGCCTGATTCTCTGTTGTGAAAACCTCTCTCCTCCGTCTGGGTGCAGGGGTCAAAGTCTCTAAAAGTGGCCTTCTCTTGTGCTGGGTGATGTAAAACTGATGCTTGTACCATCTGACATGGTTGCCGGGGTCCCATTAAATGATGGCCTACTCCTGTGGTGGGTGATCTAAATGCCTGATTCTCTGCTGTGAAAACCTCTCTCCTCCGTCTGGGTGCAGGGGTCAAAGTCTCTCAAAGTCGCCTTTTCCTGTGCTGGGTGATGTAAAACTGATGCTTGTGCCATCTGACATGGTTGCCGGGGTCCCATTAAATGATGGCCTACTCCTGTGGTGGGTGATCTAAATTTCAATAATCTGGGCCTAATACAGTGTCCATAATCTGTGGTGTTCTGTAACCAATACTGTAGAACATCTACAAAGTGTCTGTATTACAAATTCCAATAATCTGGGCCACATCTCGTGTCCATAGTGTGTGGCTTTGTGTAAAAATACTGAACAACATCTGCAGTGTCTGTCAGTGGCGTAACTAGAAATGACTGGGCCCCACAGCAAATTTTTGAATGGGTCCCCCTCCCCCAGTAATTTTTTCACAACCCCTTCCTTTCATGCTGCCCCCTTTCCTGTGGCTAGTAAAGATCGCTCTCTCAGACCAGGCCCGGCATCTGTTCCATCCGTTTTCCACACTGTCTATACTGCCACTGTATATAATTTCATTGTGTAATACTGTTGAGGGGCCCTGACAAAATCTTTTAGTACTTCTCCTCCTCCTCTTGGATGGGCCCCTTCTGGGTCAGGGCCCCAAAGCAGCCGCTTCCCCTGCTTCCCCTATAGTTACGCCCCTGGTGTCTGTATTACAAATTCCAATAATCTGGGTCTAATATAGTGTCCATATTCTGTGGGTTTCTGTGACATATACTGTCCTGCATCCGAAAACAGTGTCTGTAGCGCAAATTTAAATAATCTGGGCCTAAGGTAGTGTCCATATTGTGTGTCTTTCTGTGACAAATTCTGTACTACATCAGAAAAAAGTGTCTGTAGCGCAAATCTTAATAATTTGTGCCACATCTACTGTATGAGCATTTAATGAATATCACTGACATATACTGTACTTTATCCGTAGACGGTGTATGCTAGTCTGTGACATTATCAGGGCTACATCTCCTGTGTAATGTGTGCGCATCCCAAATACCTTTTTTAATTTATTGGTGCATACACTTACAAATCCTATGCTACTGTACGTGTGACATCCTTTGAGCATATATAACATTAATTATTAAGAAGGCGGCCAGTAAGGGCCGTGGAAATGGTGGGGATGCTGATGGTGCACTCAGAGGCCGTGGCCCTGGGCGCGATGAAACTGAATAAAAGAATGTAGCTAAGGGCCTCCAGGTGTACTAACCCTCAAAAACATTATTTGGAAGGGCCTTTCGGTCAGCTCACGCTCTAAAACATCATTTGCGAGTACCTTCAGGGCAGCTGGCCCTGTAAAACATTATTTGTGAGGGCCTGCAGGTGAGCTGACCCTCTAAAACATTATATGTGAGGGCCTTCAGGCAAATTGAGCCTCAAAAACATTATCTGTGAGGGCTACTTAAACAAAACAATAGCTGATCTCAGGGAGAAAAGCTACGGAAAACACAGTGAAGCCTCATTTAAGACTCTCAACACAGCAATCCAAAGTGCAAAGCTCCCTGGGAAACAGTAATATGCAAAATAAATGTGAAGTCCCAATATTGGGTCTGCAACACAATGAAAACCAGATATATCTCAAAGAAAGGAAAACCGTAGCTGGTCTCCCTAAAATCAGCTATTGTTTTGTTTGAGTAGTTTCCAAGGCATTGCTCCCGGTTAGCCAGAATCCGACTCCACACTGATGGGCAACACCCCAAAACATCTGTCTGTGGATGGATAACTGGCTTAGGTCTTCCCCGTAACATCCTTAAAGCTTGTAAATAAGTGGGATCTTGACATAGGGACCACTTAATATGGTGGATTTGGTGATCTCTGTAATGGGGACACCCCTTTGCTCGGTTTTCCTTCCTTTGAGGGATATCTGGCTTTCATTGTGTTGTAGACCCAATACTGGGGCTCCACATTTATTTTGCATATTATTATATGTGAGGGCCTGCAGATGAGCTGACCCTAAAAAAATGAATTGCGAGGGCCTGCAGGTGAGCTGACCCTGTTAAACATTATATGTGAGGGCCTGCAGGTGAAATGAACCTAAAAAACATGAATTGGGAGGGCCTGCAGGTAAGCTGACCCTGTAAATAGAGTTGAGCGAAAACCTGGATGTTCGGGTTCGAGAAGTTCGGCCGAACTTCCCGAAAATGTTCGGGTTCGGGATCCGAACTCGACCCGAACTTCATCCCGAACCCGAACCCCATTGAACTCCCGAACCCGAACTTTTGGGCACTAAAAAGGCTGTAAAATAGAAAAGGAAAGGGCTAGAGTGCTGCAAAAGGCAGCAAAATGTAGGTAAATCCCCTGCAAACAAATGTGGATAGGGAAATGAATTAAAATAACATAAAATAAATAAAAATTAAGCATTATCAATTGGACAGAGGTCCCATAGCAAAGAATCAGGCTTCAAGTCACCCACCAATGGAGAAGGCCACTTTCATTTATTTAGCCCCCAGCACCCAGACAGAGGACAGAGGTCGCATAGCAGAGAATCAGGCGTCATGTCGCCCACCAATGGAGAAGGCCACTTTCATTTATTTAGGCCCCAGCACCCAGACAGAGGACAGAGGTCACATAGCAGAGAATCAGGCGTCATGTCACCCACCAATGGAGAAGGCCACTTTCATTTATTTAGGCCCCAGAACCCAGAAAGAGGACAGAGGTCGCATAGCAGAGAACCAGGCATCATGTCACCCACCAATGAAGCAGGCCACTTTTCGATAATTAGGCCCCTGGCACCCAGACGGAGGAGAGAGGTCGCATAGCAGAGAATCAGGCTTCATGTCACCCAGCAATAGAGAAGGCCACTTCCAGATATTTAGCCCAAGGCACCCAGACAGAGGACAGAGGTCGCATAGCAGAAAATCAGGCTTTATGTCACCCACCAATGGAGAAGGCACTTTTAGATTATTAGGCCCCTGGCACCTAGACGGAGGAGAGGTTCATTCAACTTTTGGTTGCACCGCAATATAATGGTAAAATTAAAAAAAGAGGATTCAATAAAGAAGTGCCCCGGAGTACAAGAATATATGGTTGAGGAGGAGGCAGTTATAAATGTTTATTCTGCACAAGAGATGGACAGGTCCTGTGGGATCCATGCCTGGTTCATTTTTACGAACGTCAGCTTGTCCATGTTGGCTGTGGACAGGCGGCTGCGTTTGTCAGTAATGACGCCACCTGCCGCTCTGAATACACGTTCAGACAAAACGCTGGCCGCCGGGCAGGCCAGCACATTCAAGGCATAAAAGGCTAGGTCTGGCCACGTGGACAATTTGGAGACCCAGAAGTTGAATGGGGCCGAACCATCAGTCAGTACGTGGAGGGGTGTGCAGACGTACTGTTCAACCATGTTTGTGAAATGCTGCGTCCTGCTAACACGTTCCGTATCAGGTGGTAGCTGTGGCGTGGAGACAAAACTTTTCCACATTTCTGCCATGCTAACCCCCCTCAGAGAAGCTGGCCGTGGCACAGCTGTGCTGGCGACCTCTTGCTCCTCTGCCTTTGCCTTGGGCTTCCACCTGTTCCCCTGTGACATTTGGGAATGCTCTCAGGAGCGCGTCTACCAGCGCGCGCTTGTTCTCGCGCATCTTCCTATCACGCTCCAGTGCAGGAAGTAAGGTGGGAACATTGTCTTTGTACTGGGGATCCAGCAGAGTGGCAACCCAGTAGTCCGCACACGTTAAAATGTGGGCAAGTCTGCTGTCGTTGCGCAGGCACTGCAGCATGTAGTCGCTCATGTGTGCCAGGCTGCCCAGAGGTAAGGACAAGCTGTCCTCTGTGGGAGGCGTATCGTCATCGTCCTCCGTATCCCCTCAGCCATGCACCAGTGATGGGCCTGAGCTGTGTTGGGAGCCACCCCGCTGTGAACCTGCTTCATCCTCATCCTCCTCCACCTCCTCCTCATCCTCCAGTAGTGGGCCCTGGCTGGCCCCATTTGTACCTGGCCTCTGCTGTTGCAAAAAACCTCCCTCTGAGTCACTTCTAATAGACTGGCCTGAAAGTGATAAAAATGACCCCTCATCCTCCTCCTCAATCTCCTCCTCCTGGGCCACCTCCTCTTCCATCATCGCCCTAAGTGTTTTCTCAAGGAGACATAGAAGTGGTATTGTAACGCTGATAACGGCATCATCGCCACTGACCATCTTGGTGGAGTACTCGAAACAGTGCAACAGGGCACACAGGTCTCGCATGGAGGCCCAGTTATTGGTGGTGCTGTTCCACAGTGCGTCTGACCTGTGCGTGCTGCAGCTGAAACTCCACCATGGCCTGCTGCTGCTCGCACAGTCTCTCCAGCATGTGCAAGGTGGAGTTCCACCTGATGGGTACGTCGCATATGAGGCGGCGAGCAGAAAGGCCGAAGTTACGCAGTAGCGCAGACAGGTGAGCAGCGGCAGGATGTGAACGCCGGAAACGCGCACAGATGGCCTGCACTTTATGCAGCAGCTCTGACATGTCGGGGTAGTTGTGAATAAACTTCTGCACCACCAAATTCAGCACATGCGCCAGGCAAGGGATGTGCGTCAAACCGTCTAGTCCCAGAGCTGCGACGAGATTTTACCCATTATAGCACACCACCAGGCCGGGCTTGAGGCCCACCGGCAGCAACCACTCGTTGGTCTGTTGTTCGATACCCCGCCACAACTCCTGCGCGGTGTGGGGCCTGTCCCCCAAACATATGAGTTTCAGAACGGCCTGCTGACGTTTACCCTGGGCTGTGCTGAAGTTGGTGGTTAAGGTGTGTGGCTGACTGGATGAGCAGGTGAAAGCAGAGGAGGAGGAAGCCAAGTAGGAGGAGGAGGCTAAAGAAGGCAAAGAATGATGCCCTGCGATCCTTAGCAGCGGAAGTAAGTTCGCCAAAGAACTCGCTGCCTGGGGCCCAGCCGCCACTACATTTACCCAGTGTGCAGTTAGTGAGATATAGCATCCCTGGCCGTACTTACTGGTCCACGTATCTGTGGTTAGGTGGACCTTGCCACAGATGGAGTTGCGCAGTGCACACTTGATTTTATCGGATACTTGGTTGTGCAGGGAAGGCACGGCTGTTTTGGAGAAGTAGTGTCGGCTGGGAACAACATACTGTGGGACAGCCATCGCCATAAGCTGTTTGAAGCTGTCTGTGTTCACCAGCCTGAATGACAGCATTTCAAAGGCCAGTAGTTTAGAAATGCTGGCATTCAGGCCCAGGGCTCAAGGTTGGCTAGGTGGGAATTTACGCTTTCTCTCCAAGGTTTGTGAGATGCTTGGTGACGCAGGTGATGGTGTTGGTGGCACATCCTCTGTTTGGTGGGCGGCAGGTGCCAACATTCCTCCCGTGGCGGAGGAAGAGGCCGAGGCAGCAGCAGAAGAGGGAGAAGGTGGAGCCTGAGTGAGTTAGTTGTTTTTAAGGTGTTTACTCCACTGCAGTTCATGCTTTGCATGTAGATGCCTGGTCAGGCAGGTTGTGCTAAGGTTCAGAACGTTAATGCCTTGCTTCAGGCTTTGATGGCACAGCGTGCAAACCACTCGGGTCTTGTCATCAGCACATTGTTTAAAGAAGTGCCATGCCAGGGAACTCCTTGAAGCTGCCTTTGGGGTGCTCGGTCCCTGGTGGCGGTGGCCAGTAGCAGGCGAACTCTCTTGGCGGCGGCTGTTCTGCTTTTGCCCCCTGGTCCCTCTTTTGCTACGCTGTTGGCTCGGTCTCACCACTGCCTCTTCCTCTGAACTATGAAAGTCAGTGGCACGATCTTCACTCCATGTGGGGTCTAGGACCTCATCGTCCGCTGCATCGTCTTCCACACTGTCTTCCTCCCTGACCTCCTGTTCGGTCTGCACACTGCTAAAAGACGCAGCAGTTGGCACCTGTGATTCGTCATCATCAGAGATGTGCGTACTCCGATGAGGTGGTATTCCCATGTCCTCATTATCAGGAAACATAAGTGGTTGTGCATCAGTGCATTCTATGTCTTCCACCACTGGGGAAGGGCTAGGTGGATTCCCTTGGGAAACCCTGCCAGCAGAGTCTTCAAACAGCATAAGAGACTGCTGCATAACTTGAGGCTCTGACAGTTTCCCTGATATGCATGGGGGTGATGTGACAGACTGATGGGCTTGGTTTTTAGTAGCCACCTGTGCGCTTTCTGCAGAAGACTGGGTGGGAGATAATGTTGTGAACGTGCTGGATCCACTGTCGGCCACCCAATTGACTAGCACCTGTACCTGCTCAGGTCTTACCATCCTTAGAATGGCATTGGGCCCCACTAAATATCGCTGTAAATTCTGGTGGGTACTGGAACCTGAGGTTTACAGGCACCTAACACTATCTGCCTATTTATTTATGTACCGTATTACACTAATCCAGGCACAGCAGTAACCAATGATTTAGGGGAATATCAATTGTAGGCCTATTATTTAGGCCCTGGATGAAAGGTATCCTTTTATGGACAGATTTACACTTGGAGATGCACAGTAGCGTGTTAAAAAATATGTAGGATTATGCCTTCAGCAATTGTATTTTAACACTTTGTGCAATATACCCTTTAACGGACAGAAATACAATGGGAGATGCACGGTAGCGTGTGAAGTTATTCAGCATGACCCTCTCAGCACTTGAATATACACCTTGAGTGTAATATACCCTTTTACGGGCAGATTAACACTTGGCCTGAAACAGCTGGAACACCAGATTCAGGGTATTGCTATATTGGCAAGTGAATTTTACTACAAAACAAATTCTATCCTTTGACGGATACTATTAAACTTGTCCAGTCACAGCTGGAACACCAGATTTACTGTTTTTCTATTTTGGCAACTGATTTTTACCCCAGAAAGTGATAAATCCTTTGCCGGACACTATTAAACTTGGCCAGCCGCTGCTGGGACACCAGATTTACGGTATTGCTATTTTGGCAATTGAATTTCACCCCAGAAAAAAATATATACTTTGACGGATACTATTGAACTTGTTCAGTCACAGCTGGAACACCAGATTTACTGTATTTCTATTTTGGCAACTGAATTTCACCTCAGAAAATAATATATCCTATGATGGACACTATTAAACTTGGTCAGCCACTGCTGGGACACCAGATTTAAGGTATTGCTATTTTGGCAACTGAATTTCACCTCAGAAAATAATATATCCTATGATGGACACTATTAAACTTGGTCAGCCACTGCTGGGACACCAGATTTAAGGTATTGCTATTTTGGCAATTGAATTTCACCCCAGAAGAAAATATATCCTTTGCCGGACACTATTAAACTTGTCCAGTCACAGCTGGAACACCAGATTTATGGTATTGCTATTTTGGCAATTGAATTTCACCCCAGAAAATTATCTATCCTTTGCCGGACAGTATTAAACTTGGCCAGCCACTGCTGGGACACCAGATTTACGGTATTGCTATTTTGGCAATTGAATTTCACCCCAGAACAAAATGTATCCTTTTCCGGACACTATTAAACTTTGCCAGCCACTGCTGGGACACCAGATTTAGGGGATTGCTATTTTGGCAATTGTATTTCACCACAGAAAAAAAGCTATCCTTTGCCAGACAGCAGACAGTATTACACTTGGCTAGCCACAGCTGGAACACCAGATTTAGTGGATTGCTATTTTGGCAATTGAATTTAACCCCTTAATAAAATATAGAAATTTCTATCCTGAGTTTCTAAGGGCGACAATAAGCACAGCCAAGCCCCTGATGTAGGATATAGCAAAAAAAAAAAAAACTAGTATTGATGGATTGATGGACTTGGTGCCAGCTTGTGCTGGTGCACCACAAGTCACAAAATGGCCGCCGATCAAAGTTACAGAAAAACGCTCTGTGCAGCCTAAAAACCAGTGAGCAATTAACTAGCAGAAGTTGAATGATTCACAGCTATAGATCGATCACTTCATTAGGTCTTTTTGCTGACTTTTCCCTGCCTAACCTCGCCCTCACAGAAGCTGCGTCCTCTCCCTACACTAATCAGAGCAGAGTGACGTGCGGCGCTACGTGACTCCAGCTTAAATAGAGGCTGGGTCACATGCTGCACTTGGCCAATCACAGCCATGCCATTAGTAGGCCTGGCTGTGATGGCTTCTTAGGGCAAAAAGTAAAACACTAGCTGATTGGATGCTGTGCAGCCTTTAGAAAGCGGGAAGAAATCGCCGAACAACAGGCCTGAACCCGAACTTTTTTGAAAATGTTCGGGTCCAGGTCCCGAACACCCCAAAATTCGTTACGAACCCGAACTATGCTCGAACTGTTCGCTCAACCCTACCTATGTTATATCAAGCCACCTCTCTCCAATTGGTGCATGTGTCCTGGCTGGGAGGCGCGACACACCCACTATGCCTGATATTTTACGACGTCTATGCATTGCTGTTTACTATAGATGTACTATGGTTATATCCTTTGCTAGCTTAAATGTGAACGGCTTAAATAGTCCAATGCACAGGGTATGCCTCTGGAGAGAGGCCAAACAGTTACAATGTGACATTTTGGGGGTCCAAGAGATGCATCTGCCCCAAAAGGATGGGCACCGGCTCAAACATGTATTATTTCCCCATATATTCCACTCCAATTTCCATTCTAAAGCTAGAGGGGTTATGATAGCTATAAAAAAAAACTCAGTTGCATTTTCCCATATCTGGGACTACATAGATCCAAAAGGAATGTTTATCATTCTAATATGCTCACTAAATAACGCCATTTTTACCTTGGTAACATTATATGCCCCCAGTAGTGGGCAACTTAGTTTTTTATAAAAGTAATGTCCATGGTCAATAAGAAATAACAGGGGAAATTGATCTTATTTGGGGACTTTAACTTGACCTCAGATCCTACAGTGGACACTTCTGCTCTACATAGGAGAAACACTCCATACCTTGCCTTAGCTTTCTGGAAGGAAGACCTATTTGACATATGGTGCATCCAACATGCTTCAGCTAAAGATTTCCACTCGGATCCATAACGTATATTCTCGCATTGATATGTTTATAATTGACAGAACATTGTTTTCTAGCGCTGTGGACTCCTCACTGGAATTGATTAAATGGTCCGACCATGCGGCAATTACTTTGAAACTGCCTGAAGGCGACGACTTCTCCTCTAAATATCTCTGACGAAGCAATCTCATACTACTGTCTAACACTAAATACGGAACACGTATAGAATCTGATCTGACTGAATTCTTTAAACTTAATGAACAACCCCAGACCGATCCAGTGACTTTGTGGAATGCCCATAAGGCATGTATTAGAGGATCGTTCATACAGCAGGGTGCGGTATGGAAGAGGCAACTGTAGGCAGCCAACTCGTCCTTAGTATCCAAACTCCAACAATTAGAAGAGAAAAAGAAAGCAGATCCTTCCCAGTAGTCAGCTGATGAGCTCAGACAGACCAGGCAGGAGCTGAGGAACCTGATGTTAGCCTCATATGAAAAAATGTTCCATAGAACGAAAGCAAACTACTACTCTCAGGGAGACAAGGCTGGGAAGCTTTTAGCATCTAGCATTAAAGCCAAACAGATAAAAAGCAGACTTCCTCTCCTTCTACAATCTCAAACCCAAAGTAAGGTCTACTCCCCAGTAGGCATAGCGAATAGTTTTCAAGCTTACTATGCAAACCTCTACAACTTAAAAGACTCCATCTCTACTCCGGATAATTTGGAAGAGTTGACAAACTCTTACCTAAACTCCCTGGACTTGCCAAAATTAACTAGCCCCCAACTTCAACCCCTTAACGCCCAAATAACCACAAAGGAAGTGGAGCGTGTGATTAACTCCCTACCACGAGACAAAGCACCCGGCCCAGACGGCTTTGCCTGCCATTATTATAAGCATTTCAAACATATTGTGAGCCCCTACTTAAGGGACTTCTGCATCTCCGCTCTCAAATTGGGCTCACTCCCTAACGAAAACTTGAAGGCAATTATCATCACCCTCCCTAAACCGGGTAAAACCCATGATAGACCCCAAAATTTTAGGCCCATTTCTCTAATAAATCAAGAAGCACTATGACTAACGTAGATCAAACCTGCTTCGTTCCTACACGTCAATCTTACTATTATACTAGGAGAATACTGGGAGATTTTCACCATATAAATTTGCATAAAATTCCCATGCTGGCCTTGGCTTTAGACGCCAAGCAGGCTTTCGACAGGCTACGGTGGTCGTTTGCCTTCTAGGTGCTCTCACGGATGGGATTCCAGGGACCTATTGTACAGGCTATAAGAGCCCTTTATAGTAACCCAACAGCTAATGTTTTTGTCAACGGTTCCCTATCAGAGTCCTTTGAACTAACAAACGGCACCAGGAAAGGGTGCCCCTTATCCCCTTTGATTTTTATAATTGCCATGGAACCTTTGGCACAAGCCATCAGGCAAATCATTAGTATTTCCGGAATAGTAATTAGAGATTGCTCCCACGTTACATCTCTTTATGCGGTTGATGTACTTTTGTCCCTGTCAAACCCTGAGAGGTCGTTACCAGCGGTGATGGAGCTCATCTCTGATTACGGAGTCCTCTCTTACTACTATCTCAATTCGTCCAAATCTCAGGCATTGCCAGTTAACTTACCAGAGGTGGTAGTTACAATACTCCGAGCTACCTGGGATTTTGACTGGCAAGCCAATCATATCAAATACCTGGGCACGAACATTACTCATCTAACATCGCAACTATATGCGCTAAATTATGTCTCACTTCTGACTTCCACGGAAAGAAAATTATCAGACTTCAACAAACACGACACCTCGGGGATAGGCAGAATAGCAGCCTTTAAAATGTTCATGATTCCCAAGTTCCTTTACTTGTATCGCCCCCTTCCAATATCGAATATCGCTTCCAGACAAATTTTTTAATCAAGCACAGTCGTTAGTATCAAAATATATTTGGAGAGGGAAACCTAGGGTGGCTCAGGAGATAATCAGGAGAAGTCGTCGCCACGAGGCCTAGCCGTCCCAGACTTAAAACTATGCTACTTAGCTTCAATGGTGTCAATGCTGAGAGGATGGACACGTTCAGAGAAGGACATTACATAGGTCCATATTGAAAAGGCACAAACTGTCCCCTTTTCGCTGACAGACCTACTACATATACCATTCTGGAAAGTCCCTCTTCCTAAGCATTTGAGCCCGATTGTTTTAGCGTCAGAAAGAGCCTGGACCCAATATCATACATTAGCAGATACGGATAGCTCCCCCCCTATCACTTCCCTACCACTCTCGTTGCTTCAGTCCTTACTCCCACTCTCAGATCTTTCCTTGTGGTCTCTAGACTCACAACATAGAGTGGGTACTCTGTTTGAAGATGGGGTGTTAAAATCTTTCCAAAACCTATGTGACTCTCTTTCACTCCCAATCCACAGAATTCTACAAATATTTGCAGATGCGCCAGTTGTTGCACTCCCTACAAATGTTTAAAGATCCGCCACTAGTTGCACTCCCTACAACCATCAGGTTTAAAATTGGATAAATCTGCAACTATATTTGTCTCTGGGAATGCTAAAGGATAGAAACCATTATATAATTCTATGCTCCAACCAACCCTGTTTAAAAAATCTCACCAAATGCGCACGTGGGAGAGGTCGCTAATCGTAAGCTTTGGGGACACAGATTGGCTTGGAGCTCTAACTATGATCCATAAATATCTGAAATGTACATCACACATTGAGTCAGCACTCAAGAGGATCTTACTGTGGTATTACACGCCAGATAGGTTATCCCTAATGTATCCAGGGGTCTCTAATGTATGTTGGAGGGGATGCGGGAACAAGGGGATGTTGTTTTGCATCCTTTGGCAATGTCCGAGACTCTAGCCCTACTGGACAGCATGTAGAGATATGTTACACCAACTTTTATGGCACAAAGTTGACTGGTCCCCCCAGTTAGTTTTAGACCTCATGCACACGAACGTATTTTCTTTCCGTGTCCGTTCCATTTTTTTGCGGACCATATGTGGAACCATTCATTTCAATGGGTCCGCAAAAAAAACGGAAGGTACTCCGTGTGCATTCCGTTTCCGTATGTCCGTTTTTCCGTTCCGCAAAAAAATAGAGCATGTCCTATTTTTTTTCTAGTTTGAGGACAAGGATAGGCATTATTACAATGGATCCGCAAAAATAACGGATCCGCAACAAAAAACGGATGCCATACGGAACGTCATCCGTTTTTTTTGCAGATCAGCAATTTGCGGACCGCAAAACACATACGGTCGTGTGCATGAGGCCTTGAATCAACAACTTTCTAACTCACAGTAGGAAGTTGGCATGCATCTTTTGTGTTTTGAGTAAGTTGATGATACTCAAGGAAGTGGAGGAGTCCCCGGAGGTGCCAGAATTAAGTGAACTGCTATCTGCTATAAACACCACATGTGCTTATGAGAGAATTATTTCACTAGGTGCTAAATTCCAGAAAAATTGGCAATTATGAACATCATCTCCATTTTGCATACAAACCTAGCCTCTGGCCCTTGCATATAATTTTTTAGAGGGTCAGTTCACCTGCAGGCCTTCACCTAAAATGTTTTACAGAGTCAGCTGCAGGCCCTCACCTACAACCTTTTAGAGGATCAACTCACCAGCAGGCCCTCACCTACAATATTTTGCAGGGTCAGCTCATCTGCAGGCCCTCGCACATAATGTTTTACAGGGTCAGTTCACCTGCAGGCCCTCACATATAATTTATTAGGGAGTCAGTTAACCTGCAGGCCCTCACCTAAAATCTTTTACAGGGTCAGCTCACCTGCAGGCCCTTACCTACAACCTTTTAGTGTCAACTCAGCAGCAGGCCCTCACCTGCAGGCTCTTTCAGAGGGTCAGCTCATTTGCAGGCCCTCACATAAATGTTTGACAGGGTCAACTCACCTGAAGGCCCTCGCATATAGTTTTTTACAGGGTTAGCACCTGCAGGCCCTCGCATATAATGTTTTACAGGGTCAGTTCACCTGCAGGCCCTCACATATAATTTTTGATAGGGTCAGTTCACCTGCAGGCCCTCCCCTAAATTCTTTTACAGGGTCAGCTCTCCTGCAGGCCCTCACCTACAACCTTTTAGAGGGTCAACTTACCAGAAGGCCCTCACCTACAATATTTTACAGGGTCAGCTCACCTGCAGGCCTTAACATATAGATTTACAGGGTCAGTTCACCTTCAAGCCCTCACATATAATTTTTTAGGGGGTCAGTTCACCTGCAGGCCCTCACCTATAATCTTTTACAGGGTTAGCTAACCTGAAGGCCCTCGCATATAATGTTTTACAGGGTCAGCTCACCTGCAGACCCTTGCATATAATGTTTTACAGGGTCAGCTTACCTACAGGCCCTCACCATAATCTTTTACAGGGTCAGCTCACCTGCAGGCCCTCACCCACAACCTTTTACAGCTCACCTGTACGACCTTGCATATAATTTTTTACAGGGTCATCTCACCTACAGGCTCTCGCATATAATGTTTTACAGGGTCAGCTCACATTGAGGCCCTCACCTACAATCTCTTACAGGGTCAGCTCTCAGCTCACCAGCAGGCCCTCACATTTAATGTTTTATAGGTCAGCTCACCTTCAGGCACACACCTACAACCTTTTAGAGGGTCAACTCACCAGCAGGCCGTCACCTACAATATTTTACAGGGTCAGCTCACCAGCAGGCCCTCGCATAAAATGTTTTACAGGGTCAGCTCACCTGCAGGCCCTTGCATATAATGTTTTACAGGGTTAGGACACCTGCAGGCCCTCGCATATTATCTTTTAGAGGGTCAGTTCACCAGCAGGCCCTCACCTACAATCTTTTACAGGGTCAGCACACCTGCAGGTCATTGCATAAAATGTTTTAGAGGGTCAGTTCACCTGCAGGCCCTCACCTATAATCTTTTACAGGGTCAACTCACCTGCGTCAATAAGAGCCTGGACCCAATATCATACATTAGCAGATACGGATAGCTCCCCCCCCCCCCCCATCACTTCCCTACCACTTCAGTCCTTACTCCCACACTCAGATCTTTCCTTGTGGGTACTCTGTTTCAAGATGGGGTGTTAAAATCTTTCCAAAGCCTATGTGACTCGCTTTCACTCCCTACCACAGAATTCTACAAATATTTAAAGATCCACCACTAGTTGCAATCCCTACAACCATCAGGTTTAAAATTGGATAAATCTGCAACTATATTTGTCTCTGGGAATGCTAAAGGATAGAAACCATTATATAATTCTATGCTCCAACCAACCGTGTTTAAAAAATCTCACCAAATGCGCACGTGGGAGAGGTCGCTAATCGTAAGCTTTGGGGACACGGATTGGCTTGGAGCTCTAACTATGATCCATAAATATCTGAAATGTACATCACACATTGAGACAGCACTCAAGACGATCTTACTGTGGTATAACATGCCAGGTAGGTTATTCCTAATGTATCCAGGGGTCTTTAATGTATGTTGGAGGGGATGCGGGAACAAGGGGACGTTGTTTCACATCCTTTGGCAACGTCCAAGACTCCAGCCCTACTGGACAGCATGTAGAGATATGTTACACCAACTATTGCGGCACGAAGTTGACTGGTCCCCCCAGTTAGTTTTACTTTTCATGGGAATCAACAACTATCCAACTCACAGTAGGAAGTTGGCCTGCCTGGGTACAGCAGCAGGCCCTCACCTACAATCTTTTAGGGGGTCAACTCACCAGCAGGCCCTCACCTGCAATATTTTACAGGGTCAGCTCACCTACAGGCCCTCGCATAAATGTTTTACAGGGTCAGCTAACCTGCAGGCCCTCGCATATAATTTTTTACAGGGTGAGCACACCTGCAGGCACTCGCATATAATGTTTTACAGGGTCAGTTTACCTGCAGGCCCTCGCATAGAATATTTTAGATGGTCAGTTAACCTCCAGGCCCTCACCTAAAATCTTTTACAGGGTCAACTCACCTGCAGGCCCTCACCTACAATATTTTACAGGGTCAGCTCACCTGCAGACCCTCGCATATAATGTTTTATAGGTTCAGTTCACCTGCAGGCCCTCGCATATAATTTTTTAGGGGGTCAGTTCACCTGCAGGCCCTCGCATATAATGTTTTATAGGTTCAGTTCACCTGCAGGCCCTCGCATATAATGTTTTACAGGGTCAGTTCACCTGCAGGTCTTTGCATATAATGTTTTACAGGGTCAGCTCACCTGCAGACCCTTGCATATAATGTTTTACAGGGTCAGCTCACCTATATGCCCTTACCTACAATCTTTTACAGGGTCAGCTCACATGCAGGCCGTCACCTACAATCTTTTACAGCTCACCTGCAGGCCTTCGCATATAATGATTTACAGGGTGAGCTCACCTGCAGGCCCTCACATTTAATGTTTTATAGGGTCAGCTCACCTGCAGGCTCTCACCTACAACCTTTTAGAGGGTCAAATCATCAGCAGGCCCTCACCTACAATATTTTACAAGGTCAGCTCACCTGCAGGCCCTTGCATATAATTTTTTACAGGGTTAGGACACCTGCAGGCCCTCGCATATAATGTTTTACAGGGTCAGTTCACTTGCAGGCCCTCGCATATAATTTTTTAGAGAGTCAGTTCATCTGCAGGCCCTCACCTACAATGTTTTACAGGGTCAGCTCACCTGCACATACAACCTTTTACAGCTCACCTGCAAGCCCTTGCATATAATTTTTTAAAGGGTCATCTCACCTACAGGCTCTCGCATATAATGTTTTACAGGGTCAGCTCACATTGAGGCCCTCACCTACAATCTTTTACAGGGTCAGCTCACCAGCAGGCACTTACCTACAATCTTTTACAGGGTCAGCTCACATGCAGGCCCTCACATATAATGTTTTACAGGGTCAGCTCACTTGCAGGCCCTCACCTACAACCTTTTAGAGGGTCAACTCACCAGCAGGCCCTCACCTACAATATTTTACAAGGTCAGCTCACCAGCAGGCCCTCGCATAAAATGTTTTACATGGTCAGCTCACCTGCAGGCCCTTGCATATAATGTTTTACATTTTTTACATGGTCAGCTCACCTGCAGGCCCTCACCTACAACCTTTTAGAGGTCAGCTCACCAGCAGGCCCTCGCCTTCAATCTTTTAGAGGATCAGCTCACCAGTATACCCTCACCCCTAATGTTTTAGAGGGTCAGCTCAGCAGCAGGCCCTCGCACCTAATGTTTTAGAGGGTCACCAGCAGGCCATTAATCATAATTTTTCAAGGATTTGTATGATGCCCTCCTTTATGTGTAACAAAGGGTGTATTGGAGTGACGGTTCCATGCAATTTTTGTCAGCCATTACACTCAGCGCATTGTCTTTATGAGTGTGGGAGTCCCACTACATCTTTTAAATCTTTTACAGGGTCAGCTCACCTGCAGGACCTCACCTACAACCGGTTAGAGTGTCAACTCACCTGCAGGCCCTCACCTACAATATTTTACAGGGTCAGCTCACCTGCAGACCCTCGCATAAAATGTTTTACAGGGTCAGTTCACCTGCAGGCCCTCGCATATAATTTTTTAGGGGGTCAGTTCACCTGCAGGCCCTCACATATAATGTTTTACAGGGTCAGTTCACCTGCAGGTCTTTGCATATAATGTTTTACAGGGTCAGCTCACCTGCAGGCCTTTGCATATAATGTTTTACAGGGTCAGCTTACCTACAGGCCCTTATAATATGTGCTCAATTTATCATAATTACATATTAAAAAAATATGTCCAAAACCAATTGTGTCATTAAAATATCAGGTGTACCGATTAAAAACATAATGGAGGGGGACAAGAACTAACCAGCATGGATCTGATATAGCGTCCTGTTTGGTTAACTGCGCATGTTGGCACATAGCTTCCGCATTAGATAAAGAAACGTAATGCAATCAAGTGATCGCATCAAAGGACGAATGCACAGAGGCTGCGAGTGTCCTTAGACTGGGCGGTCACATAATAACAAATCACTCACGTCTCACGTCTATGCAGTCACATGATCGCAACCACGGAAATGAATAAACTAACTCGCAAACTGGTGACCTGGCATCAAGAACATTATATATTTACCAGTTTATATTGCAAAGTGAAAAGCTGTGATTATACAGTATATATAATTACATAGTTGTCAGTAAGTAAAATATAAATGTATATATAGATATATACATGTTGCAATTGCGCTACATTCCCAAAACCGGATTACCACACGGATCAGTATAACGCCAGTCACACCCAACCATGTAGAGAGGTCAACATGGTAGTCAGGCATCCTGTTCAGGACAACAGAGAACACCATGTTCGAACCTAAATCCTGAATAAAACAAACAATAAAAAAATTATAAAATGTAATTAGGTTCCTCAATCAGTCCTGTACAATGTTAACTGCACAAGACAAGTTGACAAGGGAAACCCACATGCGGTCCCCACCAAGCTTTAGTAAGAACCACACCAGGGCCACCTAAAACTCAAGTAAAGCAAAATTATACCATATAAAATTAAATAAAATAAAAAACATTTTTTTGGGAAATGAAGCGTAACATCCCATGATTGTATTTTATTCAAACGATTCTTTATATATATATATATATATATATATATATATATATATATATATCAATATTGACAATCTATGATGAAGAGTAGAGTTGAGCGGACACATGGAAGTTCAGGTTCCCTGAGTTCAGCCAAACTCCCCAGCAAAGTTCGGGTTCGGGACCCGAACTTGACCCTGAACCCCATTCAGGTCAATGGAACCCCATGGGGACCTGAACTTTGGGGCACTAAAATGGCTCTAAAAGTGTCATGGAAAGGGCTAGAGGGCTGCAAAAGGCAGCAAAATGTTGGTAAGAGCATGACAAGTGCCCTGCAAACAAGTTTGGATAGGGAAATCATTACTGATTTAGGCCATTCAAGAACAGTCACGGAGTTGTTGTGAAGCCACTCCTTCGTAATCTTAGCTGTGTGCTTAGGGTCAATGTCTTGTTGGAAGGTAACCCTTTGGCCCAGTCTGAGGTCCTGAGCACTCTGGAGAAGGTTTTAATCCAGGATATCCCTGTACTTGATTGAATTAATCTTTCCCTCGATTGCAACCAGTCATCCTGTCCCTGCAGCTGAAAAACACCCCCACAGCATGATGCTGTTACCACCATGCTTCACTGTTGGGACTGTATTGGACAGGTGATGAGCAGTGTCTGGTTTTCTCCACAAATACCGCTAAGAATTAAGGCCAAAAAGTTATATCTTGCTCCCATCAGACCAGAGAACCTTATTTTTCACCATCTTGGAGTCCTTCGGGTGTTGTTCAGCAAACTCCATGCGGGCTTTAATGTGTCTTGCACTGAGGAGAGGCTTCCATCGGGCCACTCTGCCATAATGCCCCGACTAGTGGAGGGCTGCAGTGATGGTTGACTTTCTCCCATCTCCCAACTGCATCTCTGGAGCTCAGCCACAGTGATCTTTGAGTTCTTCTTTACCTCTCTCACAAAGGCTCTTCTCCCCCGATAGCTCAGTTTGTCCGGATGGCCAGCTCTAGGTAGGGTTCGGGTTGTCCCAAACGTCTTCCATTTAAGGATTATGAAGGCCACTGTGCTCTTAGGAACCTTAAGTCCAGCAGAAATTTTTTGTAACCTTGGCCAGATCTGTGCCTTGCCACAATTCTGTCTCTGAGCTCTTCAGGCAGTTCCTTTGACCTCATGATTCTCATTTGCTCTGACATGCACTGAGAGCTGTAAGGTCTTATATTGACAGGTGTGTGGCTTTCTTAATCAAGTCCAAACAGTATAATCAAACACAGCTGGACTTAAATGAAGGTGTAGAACCATCTAAAGGATGATCCGAAGAAATGGACCGCACCTGAGTTAAATATATGAGTGTCACAGCAAAGGGTCTGAATACTTAGGACCATGTGATATTTCAGTTTTTCTTTTTTAATAAATCTGCAAAAATGGCTACAATTCTGTGTTTTTCTGTCAATATGGGGTGCTGTTTGTACAATAATGAGGAAAAAAATGAACTTAAAGGATTTTAGCAAATAGCTGCAATATAACAGAGTGAAAAATGTAAGGGAGTCTGAATACTTTCTGTACCCACTGTATATATAAATAATATGTTAATTGAATGAATAAATAAATAAATAAGCGGTTCAATAAATTAATGAAGAAATAGATAAATAAACTCATCGATAGATAAATAGAAAAATAAATTCATCGATAGAGAAATAGAGAAATAGAGAAATAAATTAATCAATAAATAAATGCATAAATAAATTAATCAATAGAGAAATATTTAAATAAATTGATCTATAAATACATAAATTAATTAATCCATAAATAAATAAATTGATCAATAAATATATACAAAAGTTAAAAAACAACGATTTTTTTGGAGGGAGAGCCAAGGAGAGGGAATGACAACCGACTGCGGGGGCCAAGAAGTCGCCGCCGATCCAGGACTCATTAATTTTTATGAATGTCACGGAGTCTGTGGATAGACAGGTCCACTTGTCGGTGACCACCCCACCTGCCGCACTGAATGTCCACTCAGATATGTCGCTGGGGGGGGGGTTTGGGCAAGACAGTACCTCTAGGGCATACTGAGCGAGCTCACGGCAGGTCTTCAGCCTGGCAAACCAGTACTCCATTGGGTTGTCAGTGCTCATGCTGTCGGAAGCACCGATGGATACCATGTAGTCAGCCACCATGTGAGCCAGCCGCTGGTGGTGACTGCTGCTGCTGCTACTGGATCGCGCAGGATGATAGAACTGCCTCAGCTCACTCATCAGATCTACTGTTCTGCTGGAGCTGCTGGGGCCAGCAACCTGCTGGATGAGATAAGCAGGGAGATCTGGAGTGCGAGGCAGAGGGTTGGCCTGCTCCAGCCAGATGAGCAGAATGGCCCGCAGGTTTTGCATACGAGCATTTCGCCGGCTGGCTCGGATGAACTGCTCCAGTTTTCCCTTGCAGCGAGGGTCTAAAAGGGTGGCCAACCAAAAATTATCCTTCTCCTTTATTTGCTTGATCCAGGGGTCCCTCCGGAGGCAGTGCAGCATGTGGGCAGCCATGGGGAAGAGGACAGCCCACTGTGACTCTTCTTGGCTGCCCGGGACCATGACATCCTGGACCTCCTGCTGCTGCTGCCTCTGGGAGTCGCCCCAGCCCCAGACTAACGGTGCCCCTGTCACCGGCTCTCCCTCCTGAGCAGACCCAGACTCCTGGACATCCTCAACCTCTTCCAAAAATTCTTCCTCCTCCTCGTCCTGGTCCTGGTCTTGGTGGAGCAGTGTTGCCTCGTCTTTCTCCACCAAGGCCCTCTCCCCAGCATTGAGCAGGCATTCTAGTGTCCTGTCCAGCAGGAGCACTATAGGGAGCATGTCATTGGTGCCGACGTGCTCCCCGCTGACTAGCTTAGTTGCCTGCTCGAAGGGGACCAACATGCGGCAGACCTGGTGTATCGGCCTCCACTCCGCATTGGTGATATAGGGGAGTGGGTGTGATGGCCCCGGAGTACCTAGGTCCAGCAGGTACTCACTCCTTCACCGCCCGTCGCTGCTCCCACAACTTCTCCAGCATGTGAAGGGTGGAGTTCCAACGTGTCACACTGTCCACCATCAGATTGTGAGGTGGCAGGCTGTTGTCCCGCTGCAGTTTGGACAGGGACACGGTGGTGGTTGGGGAGTGTCGAAAGTGGCTGGAAATCCTTCGTACCCTTTGCACGATGTCGCTCAACCTTGGGTATGTGCGCAAGAACTTCTGTACAACAAGGTTGAGGACATGTGCCATGCAGGGAACGTGTACGAGACTGCCAGCATAGAGGGCGGTGAGGAGGTTGCTGCCGTTGTCACAGACAAGCTCACAAGCTGGAGCACGGCCTGGCAGCGGACGTGCCCCACACTTGTGTAGCTACGGGGATGCTTGCTGGTGGGCTCAGCAGCAGTGGAGACAGTAGCTTGAGGGAGAGTAGCAGTTCTCCCCTGGACACCCCGGGGCTGTACCATAAACTGGAATGCGCTACATCTGTTCCTGGCACCTTCCCAGCACCTCGGAGGGACACCCAGTGGGCTATGAAGGTGAGCTAGCGTCCCTGCCCCTGTCTTCTGGTCCAGGCATCCATTGTGAGATGCACCCTGTCGCTGGCAGAGTGATCCAGTGACAGGGATACATTCTGAACAACATGCTGGTATAGGGCAAGGACGCTGGTCCTGGCAAAGAAATGGCGGCAGGGGACACGCCATCTGGGTTGGGCCTGCAATAACCCTTGCCAGGAGTCCATTGAGTGAATACACCCTTTGGTCCCCTGGTGTGTAGGCCATGGTGCATTCAAATGCCTCTGTGACCGACGGCTGGTGCAATGGAGGTGACAGCGGAAGGTGCAGAGGAGGCAGAGGTCTGGGTGCTGGTACCAGTACCTCTGGGGGAGTGGGAATGCATTGTTGGAAGTGGGCGGGGTGGCTGCAGGACAATGGCAGGAGCTGCTGTCCTGTGAGCACTGCTGCTGGCGCTGCTGCGACCACCTTGCATCTGGTCTCACTCCAGCCAATGGTTGCCTCTCATGTGCTGGGTAAGGGCAGTGGTACCCAGCCGAGCAAATGACATCCCTCTCCTCACCCTGGCCTTGCACAGCTGACAAATGGAAATTGTCTGATCTTCTTTTACCAGGGTGAAGTAAGCCCAAATAGGAGACTTACGCACCATCCTCTTGTCAGATGGGGTTATGCTGGCTTGCGCCTGTTCGGGCTCAGTGTGAACAGGTGGAGGCAGCACCTGCTACTGCCACCTCCTGCTGCCATTACCAGTGGAGCCCCTGCCACTGGACTCCTTGGTGACCTGGTGCACCGTTTGCCTCGGGTGCCCACCTTCCTCATCAGGGAGGTGGCACCCATTCTTGGTCACCCTCCTCTTCGTCGCCTGTAGTGTCAGACCCAAGGTAGACCAGTGGTGGACTTAGGGGAACAGCAGTCGTGGAACCCCTCTCCTGGCTCCGCTGTCTCCCCGCTGACTCCTGGGTCTGACTAAGTGCGGGGGTTCTGTGGCTAAAACCACCCACACCAGTTGGAAGGGATGTCACTGGGGTACTGACAGGTGGTACCCCCTCCTCCTCCATCCCTTCCAAAAGGTCCTTAGCATCTGGACCAAGCTGCTGCAGACTCTCCTACATTACCTCCCCCAAGATTTCCTTCTCGCTGTCAAAAAGCAGCAGGGATGAGTGTTGAGGGATGGGGGCTGGTCCTGCAGGAGGCGGAGGACCCCGTGCCACTGGCTTGTGTCACAAATGACACAACTGCCTCGGCATCCTGAGATGAAATGGGGCGGCTGCCACGCCCAAAAAAATCTTGGATAAGGTGGACGACCCTACCAGTTGCGCTCGCCTCTCCGTGGGTAGAGGAGTGGCCCTGTGCTGGCAGCGGTCAAGCACTGGAACAAACTCCCCTACCAAGACCACGGCTGCCTGTACGCCCACACATTATTGTCTGCCAAAAAATAAATGAAAACCCCCCAAAATATACAAAGAAAATAAGGATGGACTTTTGGAATAACGTTATTGGGTTTGGAACAATGGGGCAAAAATGAAATAAAATAGAGATTTAGAAAAACAGACAGCGTTTTTTTTCTTTTTAAAGATGAAAGACGCTGACACTAATCTTCCCATAGCACAGTAATTCTTAAACTAACACACTAAACCCTAAAACAGTGACAGAAAAACGGACAGAAACTTTTTTTTATTTTTATTTTTTAAAGACGAAAGATGGTGACACTAATCCTTCCCTGGCACAGTAATTCATAAACTAACAGACTAAACCCTTAAACAGTGACAGAAAAATGGACAAAAACTGAGTGTTTTTTTTTTTGTTTTTTTAAGACGAAAGACGGTGACACTAGGGTAAATCCTAGGGTAATTCCTAAACTAACACACTAAACCCTAAGACAGTGACAGGAAAACGGACATAAACTCATAGTGAAGAAACTACTCCCCGGTAGTGATAAGTGGTAGTGGCAATATTCGAATTTGCAATATTTGCCGAATACTTGGGTGAATATATTTGCCATAAATTTGCGAATTCGCTTTTATTTTCTTGATTGCGAAAATACCGGCAATATAATATTCGCGTAATTTGCGCGCAATACAGGCGTAGGTCACTATTGCTACATTTTTCAATCTTCTAGAAGTTTCCTGAGACTGGAGAAAATGGTTGGCATGGCAGAACATTACAATAGCTACAATGCTCCGATATAATTGCGATTGCGCAAATCGGCAATTAATGATGCGCATATTTTTGCACAATACGTGCAACTTCACATTTAATATGTGATAAAATGTAATATATTTATTTATATATGCTACCTAACTAACTATCTAATGTAATGTGACACAGTAAAGCACAGAGCACAGCAATAACACTGCTGTCTCTCTCAGAACTGTAAAAAAAAAAAAAACTGCAGAAAATGGCTGCTGGGAAAGCTCTTATATAGTTAAGGGGTAGGCAACTTTCCTCTTGGTTGCTAGGAATGTTGCCAAGCTCAGAAAAAAACATTGCTGCCTTCTCATTGGCCCACAAGCAAGAAGCAGGGAGGGATCATGGGTTCAGAGGGAAAAATATATATATTCGCAAATACGAATATATAGCTCTATATTATAAATCTTCACAAATTCTCGAAGTGCCGATATTCACAATTAAAATTCGTGATTCAAATATTCACACCCAACACTACTCCTCAGCAGCTAGACATGGAGCAGGACCTGAACCAGCAGGTGGTGGCATACCTGGACAGCACCCTGCCATCCCACATGAAAGATCTGCTGGACTACTGGGCAGTAGTGATGATCTAGCATCAAAGTATTCGGGTGATCGAGTGCCCCCATTCCAACAGGATTTTCATCACTACCTACATTAGTTGCAACAAACCCCCTTCTCATACTCCTACTCCACTTCCAACTCTGAATTCTCATCTTGCAGCACCAGTCAGCCATCAGTCAGTAGCTGGAAGTGGCAACAGGCCGTGCTGAAATTCATTTGCTTAGGTGACAGACAGCACATTGCCGCAGAGCTGTGGCAGGGTATAAGGGACAAGACTGAGCTGTGGCTTTCACCACTCAACCTACAACCAGTCATGATTGCTTGTTGTGTCAGATAATGGCCGTAACTTGTTGGCAGCTTTGGAGCTTGGCAAGCTCACACACATGGTAATCATACAGCATATATATCCCATGCACAACAAACATCCTCAAACTTAACATTAACCCCTTAAGGACATAGGACGTATGGGTACGCCCTAATGTCCGAGTCCTTAAGGACACAGGGCGTACCCATACGTCCTAAATTAAATCCTGTATAAAAAATATATAAAAATCGCTAGAAACATGGTTTCTGCTGCGATCGTGCAGCAGGAACAATGTTCATATATCCCGAGGGGAGTCCTGTGACTCCCCCGTATCGGCGATCGCTGCAAACAGCAGGTCAATTCCGACCTGCTGTTTGCAGCGCTTTGCGATGAATATGATGGACCACGGGGATCAGATACTTTAAAATGCCGGGAAATGTTTTTTTTTCATTCCTATAACCTCCCCCCCTGTGCCCTCATTGTGATGGGCAGTGCGGGGAGGGGGGGAGGCTTGCGGGCGGTGCGGCAGGCGGTGCAGGGGGCGGGCGAGCGCGCGATCCTCTGCCCGTCCCTCCGCTCATTTTCAGAAAGGCCGAGCGTGACAAGCAGAGTGTCAGCACATTGCTGACACTCTGCTTGTAACGGCTGACGGATGTCAGCCTATTAACCCCTTCCATGCTGTGGTCCCTAGGGACCGATGTATGGAAGTGGTTAAGAGGGAGGGAGCTGCTGTGGGGGGCTGCTGTGCCTGGTGCAGCCTCCTTAGCTCCAATCCTAAGCTTCCCTCCCTCCCCATCCTCCGCTGCTCTGTTATAGCAGCGGAGGACGGTAACCATGGCAACAGGGCGCCTTCAAAAGCGTCCTGCTTGCCATGGTAACAGAAGTCTGATCAGACTTTTGCTAAAGGCAAAAGTCTGATCAGACTAAGTGTCAAGTAAAAAATACAGTACAGTACATTATATAATGTACTGTACTGTATTATACAGACACCAGATCCACTGGATCTTCAAGAACCAAGTGGGTCTGGGTCCAAAAAAAATGTAAGAAAAGGTAAAAACAAAAAAACACATTTATCACTAATAAAAAAGAAAAAAAAATACACTACACATGTTATATATCACCGCATCCGTAACGACCTGATATATAAAATGGGTTTGTTACTTTCCCCGTACGGTGAACGTCATAAAAACAAAAAACAAAAACTATGATAAAATTTTAATTTTGCCCACCTTACTTCCCAAAAAAGTTAATAAAAGTGATCAAAAAAGTTGTATCTACACCCAAATGGTACTAATCAAACAGTCACCTCATCCCGCAAAAAATGATACCTTACCTAAGAAAATCGCCCAAAAAATAAAAAAATTATGGCTCTCAGGCTATGCAGACACAAAAACATGATTTTTTTTTGTTTCAAAAATATGATTGTGTAAAACCTAAATAAATAAATAAAAAGTAGACATATTAGGTATCACCGCATCCGTAAGAACCTGAACTATAAAAATAACACATGACCTAACCCCTCAGATTAACACCGCAAAAAATAAATGAAAAAAAAAACTGTGTTAAAATCCATTTTTTGTCACCTTACATCACAAAACGTCCAATAGCAAGCGATCAAAAAGTCATATACACTACAAAATAGTGCCTTTAAAACCATCATCTCATCCCGCAAAAAATGATACCGTACCTAAGAAAATCGCCAAAAAATAAAAAAATTATATGATTGTGTAAAATCTAAATAAATAAATAAAAAGTAGACATATTATGTATCGCTGCGTCCGTAAGAACTTGAACTATAGAAATAAGACATGAACTAACCCCTCAGGTGGACACCGCAAAAAAAAAAGAAAGAATTCTGTAAAAAGCTGTTTTTTGTCACCTAACATCACAAAAAGTATGACAGCAAGCGATCAAAAAGTTATATGCACCCCAAAATAGTGCCATTAAAACCGTCATCTCATCCCGCAAAAAACTTAGCCCCTACCTAAGACAATTGGACAAAAACTTAAAAAAAAACTGACTCAGACTATGGAGATACTAAAATAGTTTTTTTGTTTGTTTAACAAAGGATATTATAGTGTAAAACCTAAATAAATTAAAAAGAGTAGACATATTAGGTATTGCCACGTTCGTAAGAATCTTCTCTATAAAAATAACACATGACCTAACCCCTCAGATGAACACAGTCACAAAAATAAAATAAATACGGTCACAAAAAAGCTATTTTTTCAAAATTTTCCATTTTAATCATTTTTTTCCAGTAACAAAGCAAGGGTTAACAGTCAAACAAAACTCTATATTCATTGCCCTGATTCTTTAGTTTGCAGAAACACCCCATATGTGGTTGTAAACTGCTTTATCGACAAACGGCAGGGCGCAGAAGGAAAGGAATGCCATATGGTTTTTGGAAGGCAGATTTTTTTGACACTATGTCATATTTGAAGCTCCTCTGATGCACCCCTAGAGTAGAAACTCCGTAAAAGTTACCCCATATAACAAACTACACCCCTCAAGGTATTCAAAACTGATATTACAAACTTTATTAACCCTTTAGGTGTTCCTCAAGAGTTTATGGCAAATGGTCAATGGATATGAAATTTCAGAATTTCTATTTTTTATTACCATGTCTCACAAAAATGTATTATAGAGCAACCAAAAATCATACGTACCCTAAAAATAATACCACCAAAACTGCCACCTTATCCAGTAGTTTCCAAAATGGAGTCACTTTTTTGGAGTTTCTACTCTAGGGGTGCATCAGGGGGGCTTGAAATGGGCCATGGTGTAAATAAACCAGTCCATCAAAATTTGCCTTCCAAAAACCATATGGCGTTCCCTTCCTTCTGTGCCCTGCCGTTTGGTGATACAGCAGTTTACAACCACATATGGGGTGTTTCTGCAAACTATAGAATCAGGGCTATAAATATTAAGTTATGTTTGGCTGTTAACCCTTGCTTTGTTCCTTGAAAAAATGGATTCAAATGGAAAATTTGCCAAAAAATCGAAATTCTGAAATTTTATGTCCATTTGCCATGAACACTTGTGGAACACCTAAAGGGTTAACAACATTTGTAAAATCAGTTTTTAATACCTTGAGGGGTGTAGTTTCTAGAATGGGGTGGTTTCTTTTATGTAAGCCTCACAAAGTGACCAGACCTAAACTGGTCCTTAAAAATTGGGTTTTTGAAATTTTCTGAAAATTTTCAAGATTTTCTTCTAAACTTCAAAGCCTTGTAACTAGTGTTGAGCGAACAGTTCGAGAATAGTCCGGGTTCGTACCGAATTTTGGGGTGTCCGGGATCCGGACCCGAACCCGGACATTTTCAAAAAAGTTCGGGTTCGGTGTTCGTCGATTACTTCCCGCTTTCTGAAGGGCTGCACAGCAGCCAATCAGCTAGCGTTTTACTTCTTGCACTAAGAGCCCATCACAGCCATGCCTACTAATGGCATGGCTGTGATTGGCCAAGTGCAGCATGTGACCCAGCCTCTATTTAAGCTGGAGTCACGTAGCGCCGCACGTCACACTGCTCTGATTAGTGTAGGGAGAGGACGCAGCTTCTGTCAGGGCGAGATTAGGCAGGTTAAAGTCAGCAACAGCACCTAATGAACGGATCAATTTACAGCTGAGAATCATTGAACTTCTGCTAGTTACTTGCTCGCTGGTTTTAGGGTACGTTCACACGGCGACAATTGTCGCTGCGACAAAAATCGCACTATTGTCGTGCGACAATTTTTATAATGGGAGTCTATGGTGTCGCAGTGCGACATGCGACATGCTGCGACTGCGACACGAAAGTCGGAGAAAATCCATTCAAGATGGGTTTTTCTGCGACTGTCGCGTCGCAGTCGCAGCATGTCGCATGTCGCAATGCGACACCATAGACTCCCATTATAAAAATTGTCGCGCGACAATAGTGCGACAAAATGTCGCGCGACAAATGTTGCAGTGAAGTTGTGCCCTATTTGTCGCGCGACTTTTTGTCGCGCGACAATTGTCGTCGTGTGAACGTAGCCTTAGGCTGCACAGAGCGTTTTTCTGTCACTTATTTTCTGGGTTGATCGGCGGCCATTTTGTGACTTGTGGTGCGCCAGAAGAAGCTGCCACCAAGTCCATCAATCCATCAATACTAGTTTTTTTTTTTGCTATATCCTACATCAGGGGCTTGGCTGTGCTAATTGTCACCCCTAGAAACTCAGGAAAGAAATTTCAATATTTCATTAAGGGGTTTAATACAATTGCCCAAATACCAATCCCCTAAATCTGGTGTTCCAGCTTTGGTTAGACAAGTATAATACTGTCTGCTGTCTGGCAAAGGATAGATTATTTTCTGGGGTTAAATTCAATTGCCAAAATAGCAATACCATAAATCAGTGGTTTCAGCTGTGGCTGGCAAAATAGAATAGTGTCCGAGGTAACGCACACACGTACAGACGCACGTACACGATTCTTGAATAGTTGTATTATCGCGATAATAAAACTAACAGTGTAAAGTTGACTGTATTGCTCTAAGTTATATTCGCGCACGAATGTAACTTCTATTACAGCACACCAATACTAAAACTGACTAAGAGACAGCTTTAAGTTCTATTCGAACGCGATTGCAACTTTGGAACTTAAAGTGGTGTACGATTTTAAAAGTTGAGTACTAAAAGTTGGAATCGCAATGCGATTCTTATGTATTTAGCTAATCGCATTGCGATTACAACTTTGAGCAACCGATCACCATGGGAACGCCTCCTCCAGTAGAATGTACTGTCGGATGTGAGAATTAAGTTGAAATCGCAATGCGATTCTTATATATCTGCTTAATCGCATTGCCGTTTCAACTTAGCATTGCTAAATAATTCCATCCATATTCGTTAACTTACTGACTCAGTAAGTTAACGATATGGATGGAATTATTTAGCAATGCTAAGTTGAAATCGCAATGCGATTAAGCAAATATATAAGAATCGCATTGCGATTTCAACTTAATTCTCAGATCCGACAGTACATTCTACTGGAGGAGGCATTCCCATGGTGATCGTTAGCTCAAAGTTGTAATCGCAATGCGTTTATTGCGGTATATTATCCCTCTGGGTGTCTTTTACAGCCTTTTTAGTGCCCAAAAGTTCGGGTCCCCATTGACTTCTATGGGGTTCGGGTTCGGGATGAAGTTCGGATCACGAACCCGGACATTTTCCGGAAGTTCGGCCGAACCTCTCGAACCCGAACATCCAGGTGTTCGCTCATCTCTACTTGTAACGTCCCCAAAAAATAAAATGGCATTCCCAAACCTGAAGTAGACATTTGGGGAAAGTAAAGTAATGACTAATTTTGGAGTTATTACTATGTATTTTAGAAGTGGAGAAATTGAAACTTGAAAATTTGCTAATTTTTAAAAAATTTAGGTAAATTTAGTATTTTTTTTATACAAAAAAATGAACTTTTTTGACAAAATGTTACCAGTGTCATGAAGTACAATATGTGACGAAAAAACAATCTCAGAATGGCCTGGATAAGTGAAAGCGTTTTAAAGTTATCACCACATAAAGTGATACTGGTCAGATTTGCAAAAAATGGCCTGGTCCTTAAGGTGAAATAGGGTCGTGTCCTTAAGGGGTTAATATAACTAAAAACATAACACACGAGAGTGGAGGTAAACCAATGGCCTAGCCTGTTAATTAACTCATAAATAACCAAATAACCATAACAGATTTTACACCCACAATAATAATAATAATAATACTAACAATAATACAATAATACAAGCTACTGCCAAGGCCAATAAGATAATGGGTTGCCTCAAAAGGGGCATAGATGCCCGTGAGGAGAACATAGTCTTACCACTTTACAAATCACTAGTCAGACCACACATGGAGGACTGTGTACAGTTCTGGGCTCCTGTGAACAAGGCAGCGGGTTCAGAGGAGGGCAACTAAGTAATAACTGGAATGGGGCAACTACAGTACCCTGAAAGGGTATCAAAATTAGGGTTATTCACTTTAGTAAAAAGACGACTGAGGGGAGATCTAATAACTATGTATAAATATATCAGGGGTCAGTACAGAGATCTCTCCCATCATCTATTTATCCCCAGTACTGTGACTGTGACGAGGGGACATCCTTTGCGTCTGGAGGAAAGAAGGTTTGTACACAAACAGAGAAAAGGATTCTTCACTGTAAGAGCAGTGAGACTATGGAACTCTCTGCCTGAGGAGGTAGCGATGGTGAGTACAATAAAGGAATTCAAGAGGGGACTGGATGTATTTCTGGAGTGTAATATTACAGGCTATAGCTACTAGAGAGGGGTCGTTGATCCAGGGAGTTATTCTGATTGCCGGATTGGAGTCGGGAAGGAATTTCTTTCCCCTTAAGTGGGGAAAATTGGCTTCTGCCTCACAGGGGTTTTTTGTCTTCATCTGGATCAACTTGTAGGAAACAGGCCGAATTGGATGGACAAATGTCTTTTTTCGGTCTTATATACTATGTTACTATGTTACCACGTAACCACAAACCATAATAATAATAGAACAGAATGTCATTGCGGATAAATTTACAGCTGACATTGCTGGCGGCAGAGTACATAGTTATTTGTGCAACCCAGGAGGGGAGATGAGGGGAACACAAAACAGTTCCAACAGAGGCATTACAACACTCTCCAAGGCCTGGAAGAGTTTCATGACATCCCGCCAGCACCCTCACCTTGATGCTCGGCCTAGTGTCACAAGGCGAGAAAAATGTTGGAAGATGGTGAGGGAGTACATGGCAGACCGTGTCAGCATCCTCGGTGATCCCTCTGTGCCTTACAACTATTGGTTGTCCAAGCTGGACATGTGACACAAACTGCCACTCTATGCCTCAGAGGTGCTGGCCTGCACTGCCGCCAGCGTTTTGTCATAGCGGGTATTTAGTGTTGCTGGTGGCATAATAACTGATAAGCGCATCCGTCTGTCAACTGAAAATGCTCACAGTCGACTCTTATAAAAATGAACAAGGCCTGGATTGCCCCTGACTTCTCTTCTCCTCCTCCTCCATCATATCAACATGCTTTTTAGGCTGCCCTTGGTCATAATGTTTTAAAGGGTCAGCTTACCTGCAGCCACTCACATATAATGTTTGTGCTCGGTGCGGCTATCCGAGCAATTCCATGAACCTAATAACAGCAGTAGAGGTATGGCGGTACTGCTATATGATAGGGCAGCTTAAAGTGGGCCAACCTAGGTATAAGAGTTCTCATGAAATGAGGGGAAAAAGAAAAAAGGGGTATGGGTGGGAGGGTACCAGGAAAAGCCATCGGGCTGTGCGTATCGAAAGGTGTGGGGGGGGGGGGGCATGCAGCCCTTAAATAGCCTGTAGACGTGCCTCCCCTGTAGACGTGCCTAACACAAATATACATTTGCTAATGACTTGTGTTCGGTGCGGCTATCCGAGCAACTCCCTGAACCTAATAACAGAAGTAGAGGTATGGCGGTACTGCTATATGATAGGGCAGCCTAAAGTGGGCCAAAAAGACAGACCACAAATGCAACATATACATATGTGTTTAATGCACTAACTTCAATATAACAATTGCTGAAAGGCCTGAGACATCTCTACAGAAGGGTCAGGAATATATCTAGCATAGCACGAAGATTTCCATCTACCCAACCTCTTGATGATGTGGACCGGAATGTTATTCTTGGAAGCCGCGGAAGCAGCCCCTATTCTGATTGAATGACCAGTTATGGACAAGGGTCTACCCCAAGCGATGACAGTAGAGAGCGGACATATCTAAGAAAGGTTTGGATACTGAGAGGAGCTGCCTCATGCTTCAATAATGGGGAATCAGTTGGAGCGGATTTAATGGCATCTAACCATCTGAAGAGAAGAGCTACTGGACACCATTCATTATTAGTCGGGAAATAGCTGATTTCTACCCTCTCACCTGGCCTTGAAGTTTTGTACCGTGCTAAGGTGAGAATTAACTTGTTGCCTGCCCATCTAAGGTGTTCTTTCCTAATGACCGAGGTAGATGAAGCTGTGCAGGTGAATTCTCCTGGTCTTTAAAACCCGTAAAAGCTTAGGTATAACGCTGTCTTGATTAGTAGGCTAGTGTAGCGGCCAAAAGGATCTCTATCTAAGCTCTTGGATAAATGTCGGCACATAGTGCCTGTAAGAGGTTGTCATTTGATTTTTGGATTCGAAGTGGTATGTTGAATACCTTTCAGTACTGCCTTGACCGGATATGCAGAGAGCAGGGACGGTTTATCAGGAAAAAGAAGATACCAATGATGTTGGATGCCTGCTAAGTATACTTTAATGGTGTTGTATGATAGTTTAACCCCTTAAGGACGCATGACATACCGGTACATCATGGTTTCCGAGTCCTTAAGGACCCATGACGTACCGGTGCGTCATATCTTTAAAATGCAAGTGTGGCGCGGCAGGGGTTAATAGTAACAGGATGTCCGCTGAAATCATTCAGCGGGCATCCTGTCACAACGCCGAGGGGGGTCATTTGACCCCCCCATATCGGCGATCGCAGAAAACCGCAGGTCAATTCAGACCTGCGGTTTGCTGCGTTTCCGGTCCATTCGGGTCTCCGGTGACCCGATGAACCGGAAAAGAATGGTGATCGGTGGTGTGATATCACACCACCAATCACCGTTCTTGAATTGGGGACGGTTGTGGCGGTGCTGGGATCTGATTGGTCCGGGGAGAGAGGCGGGAGATTCAAACTCCCGGCGCTCCTCTCTCCCCTCCTCTTCCTGCTGCTGCTGCTGCCGAGTGAGGATCGCACCCGCACAGCTCCAGCACCGCTCCAGCACCGTTCCTGTCGCACCCCCCCCGGCCGGCTCCCATCACCCTCCGCCATCAGGTAGGTTAGGGTCAGCGAGGGAGAGGTATCTTAGGCAGGGCTAGAAGGGACAGTTAGTGTTTAGGAAAAAAGTTAGTTTTTCTTTTATTTCAGTGCTGCCTGTGGTGGTTGGTGTCCACAGCACTTAGCTAAACCCACCCAGGGGTTTAGGATCTCCCCACACACACACACTCCACCACCACTTTTTTTTTTTTTTTTTCGTGCGCTTACTGTGGTTGGCACTTTTAGCGTCCGGCCACAGTTAGCGCATCGCCCACCCCACCGCTGATCAGTGCAGGACGGCTGATCAGCTAGTTTGAACTTAATATTTTTTTTTTCTAACACTTGTCCATTTTTTTCTTATTATTAGTACGTGAACACCCGCCCCCACACACACGCACATAGAATAAAGTTTGACACACAAGCACATACACACACACACATACCCATGGCCCGCAGTATGTTCTCGGCGGAGGAGGCATATGCCCAGATGCTCTCCGACACCGAGAGCGCCAGTGAGGATGAGGATGACCCCACGTTCCTCCTTTCATCCGCATCCTCCTCATCATCATCTGATGATGATGAGCCCCCAAGGCAGCAGAGACGCCGTCAGGCGGAGCCAGGGCCCCCACATGCTAGGGAACCCGTGGCCCACACCAGTACAAGCAGCCCTGGGGTTCGTACTGGTTTCCTGGCCCTTCCAAATAAGCGCACCGAAGCCCCCCACCGGTGAACTTAGCTGGTGTCCCCCAGTGGACTATGAGCCTGCGATTCCGGATTTTGTTGGCAATCCTGGAATCCAGATTCCCACAGTGGGGTTCACTGAAATAGACTTTTTTAGTTTTTTTTTCAGTGACCCACTGGTGAATCTGATGGTGGAGCAGACGAATCTGTACGCCCAACAGTTCGTCGCTCAGCACCCAGGCTCCTTTTTGGCTAGACCCGGTGGCTGGACGCCAGTCAGTGCAGCCGAGATGAGGACGTTTTGGGGCCTCGTGCTGCACATGGGTCTAGTGCAAAAACCCAGTGTCAGGCATTACTGGAGTGGGGACGTCCTCTATCAGACCCCACTGTACAGTATGGCCATGACGCGTCCCAGATTCGAGGCCATCCGGAAATGCCTGCATTATGCAGATAATGCAGCATGTCCCCCCCAATGTGATCCTGCCTATGACCGGCTGTATAAGATACGGCCGATCATCGATCATTTCAGGGCCAAGTTTGCACAGGCCTACGTACCTGGAAGGGAGGTCGCGGTTGATGAGTCTCTCGTTGCTTTCAAGGGGAGACTCAGTTTCCGCCAATGCATTCCCACTAAGCGAGCGAGGTATGGCGTGAAAATGTACAAAATTTGTGAGAGTACCTCAGGGTACACTTACAAATTTCGTGTTTACGAGGGACGAGATTCCCGTATTCAACCCCCAGAATGTCCCCCCACTCTGGGTGTTAGCAGTGCACCCACTGCTGGATAAGGGTTACCACCTGTACGTGGATAACTTTTATACCAGTATTCCCTTGTTCAGGTCCCTTGCCGCCAGATCCACGTTCGCTTGTGGGACCGTGAGGAAAAATCAGCGCGGCCTCCCTACCTCCCTCCTCCAGGTACCTATCCCCAGGGGTGAGACCCGTGCCCTTACCAGAGACAACCTGTTGCCGGTCAGATATAAGGACAAGAGGGATGTCCTTATCCTGACCACAATCCATGGTAACGGCACCACCCCAGTCTCTGTGTGAGGTACCACGGCAAAGGTCCTCAAGCCCTATTGTATCGTCGACTACAATCGGTATATGGGAGGAGTTGATCTATCTGATCAAGTCCTCAAACCATATAATGCCATGCGGAAAACCCGGGCATGGTACAAAAAGGTTGCGGTCTACATGGTACAGGTTGCCATGTACAATGCTTTTGTACTATCTCGAAGCGCTGGCAGCACAGAGACTTTCCTCCAGTTCTACCACTCAGTGTGACACTTGCCACGATCATCCGGGCCTCTGCATTATCAATTGCTTCAGGGAGTATCACACTTCCATGGAGTACTAAATTTTTAAAATTCCCGACAGTCCCCTAGAGAACATAAAAAACTATGGCTCTCAGACTTTGGAGACACTGGAACAAATTTTTTTCACAAAAATATTAGTTTTAGTGCAGGCATCCTCAAACTGCGGCCCTCCAGATGTTGTAAAACTACAACTCCCAGCATGCCCAGACAACCTACAGTGGGAATTGTATTTTTACAACATCTGGAGGGCCGCAGTTTGAGGATGCCTGCTTAGTGTCTCCAAAGTATGAGAGCCATACATATTGGGCATCGCCGCGTACATAAAAAACTTGTCTATAAATATACCCCATAAACTAGCCCTTCGATAAATGCCGTCCAAAAAATCTAATAAAAACTATGTAAAAAGCCATTTTTATTTTCACCTTGGATCCCAAAAAGTGTAATAAAAAGCCATTAAAAAGTCATATGCACCCCCAAATAGTGCCAATCAAACCGCCATCTCATCCCGCAAAAAATGAGCCCCTAAATTAGATAGTCGCCCAACCAAAAAAAATAAAAATTTAGCTCCCAGGCTATGGAGATACTAAAATAATTATTTTTGTTCCTCAAATGATGATATAGTATAATTTGTTTAGATTTTACATGAAGTAGACATATTAGGTATCGCCGCGTCCGTAACAATCTGCCCTATAAAAATAACATTTAACCCAACCCCCCCGGATGAACAGGGTTAAAAAAATAAATAAAAACTGTGTAAAACAAAGCCATTTTTTGTCACCTAACATTAAAAAAGTGTTATAGCGAGCGATCAAAAAGTCATATGCACCCCCAAATAGTGCCAATAAAACCACCATCTCATCCTGCAAAAAATGAGCCCCTATATTAGACAGTCACCCAACCAAAAAAAAAAATGTAGCTCCCAGGATATTGAGATACTAAAATTATTTAATTTGTGTTCCTCAACTGATAATATAGTGTAAAATCTAAACAAATTATAAAAAGTAGACATATCAGGTATCTCCACGTCCGTAACAATCTGCCCTATAAAAATAACATTTAACCCAACCCCCCCGGATGAACAGCATAAAAAAAAAAACGTGTAAAAACACAATTTATTGGGCAAAGTTTCCATTTCAATCCATTTTTCCGGTAATAAAGCAAGGGTTAACAGCCAAACAAAACTAAAAATTTATTGCCCTGATTCTGTAGTTTGCAGAAACACCCCATATGTGGTCGTAAATAGATATATAGCCACAAGGCAGGGCATAGAACGAAGGGAACGCCATATGGTTTCTTGAAGGCAGATTTTGATGGATTGGTTTATTTACACCATGTCCCATTAGAAGCTCCCCCTGATGTAGCCTAGACTAGAAACTCCAAAAAAGTGACCCCATATAAGAAACTACACCCCTCAAGGTATTTAAAAAATACTTTACAAACTGTATTAACCCTTTAGGTGTTCCACAAAACTTAATGGCGAATGTAGAAACAAATTTAAAATTAAAAATTTTTGTTATCTTTCCTCAAAAAAGTGTAATATAGAGCAACCAAAAATCATATTTATCCTAAAATAGTACCAAAACAACAACAACCAACATATCCTGTAGTTTCCTAGATGGGGTCACTTTTATGGAGTTTCTACTCAAGGGGTGCAGCAGAGGGCTTGAAAGGGTACATGGTGTAAATAAACCAGTCCTGTAAAATCTGCCTTCCAAAAACCATATGGCGTTCCCCTCCTTCTATGTCCTGCCGTTTAGCCAAATAGTAGTTTAGGACCACATAGGTGGTGTTTCTGCAAACTACAGAATCAGGGCAACCCATATTGAGTCTTCTTTGGCAGTTAACCCTTACTTTATTACTTGAAAAAATGGATTAAAATGGAAACTTTTCCCAAAAATTTAAATTCTGAAATTGTTTCTCCATCTGCCATTAACTCTAGTGGAACACCTAAAGGGTTAACAAAGTTTGTAAACCCAGTTTTGAATACCTTGAGGGGTGTACTTTCTTAGATGGAGTCACTTTTTTGGAATTTCTATTCTAGGGGTGCAACAGGGGGCTTGAAATGGGACATGGTATAAACAAAACCAGTCCCGCAAAATCTGCCTTGCAAAACCCATATGGCGTTCCCCTCCTTCTATGTCCTACCGTTTGGCCAAACAGTAGTTTCGGACCACATATGGGGTGTTTCTGCAAACTACAAAATCAGGGCAACGCATATTGAGTCTTGTTTGGCTGTTAACCCTTGCTTTGTTCCTGGAAAACATGGATTATATTGTAAAATTTTCCAAAAAATTGAATTTCTTAAATTTTATGTCCATTTGCCATTAACTCTAGTGGAACACCTAAAGGGTTAACAAAGTTTTTAAAATCAGTTTTGAATACCTTGAGGGGTGTAGTTTCTAGAATGGGGTCATTTTTGGGTGGTTTCTATTATGTAAGCCTCACAAAGTGACTTCAGACCTGGACTAGTCCCTAAAAAGTGGGATTTGGAAAATTTCTGAAAAATTTCAAAATTTGCTTCTAAACTTCTAAGCTATGTAACATCCCCAAAAAATAAAATGGCATTCACAATATGCTCCAAAAATGAAGTAGACATATGGGGAATGTGAAGTAATAACTATTTTTGGGGGTATTACTATGTATTAGAGAAGTAGAGAAAATGAAACTTTGAAATTTGCTAATTTTTAAAAAAAATTGGTAAAAATTGTATTTTTTTATGCAAAAAAATTAACTTTTTTGACCCAATTTTAGCAGTGTCATGAAGTACTATATGTGACGAAAAAACAATCTCAGAACGGTCTGGGTAAGTAAAGGCATTTTAAAGTTATTCACACATAAAGTGACACTGGTCAGATTTTCAAAAAATGACCAAGTCGTAAGGGTGAAATAGGGCTGAGTCCTTAAGGGGTTAAGGTCAGAGTGGCAAAATGCCACGAATGCCAGGATATACGCTATGTCCCCTAAACCTGATTGAGGGTATGTCTCCTTGAATTTTGTGAACCTAGCCCAGGCTGTGTTGCAATTCCTCAAGGTATTTGAGGCATTGCTCCCGTTAGCCAGAATTCTACTCCACACTGATGAGGGGCAACAACCCAAACAGCTGTCTGTGGATGGACAACTGGCTTAGGTTTTCCCCGTCATATCCTTAAAGCTTGTAAAAAAGCGGGATCTTGACATAGGGGCCACTTGATATGGTGGATTTGGTGATCTCTGTGATGGAGACACCCCTTTGCTTGGTTTTCCTTCCTTTGAGGGATATCTGGCTTTCATTTTGTTGTAGACCCAATACTGAGGCTCCACATTAATTTTGCATATTACTGTTTCCCAGGGAGCTTTGCACTTTGGATTGCAGTGTTGAGACTCTTAACTGAGGCTCCGCGGTGTTTTCTGTAGCTGGTCTCCTTGGGATAAGCTATTATTTTGTTTGAGTAGTCTCCAAGGCATTGCTCCCGGTTAGCCAGAATCCTACTCCACACTGATGAGGGGCAACACCCCGAAACAGCTGTCTGTGGATGGACAACTGGCTTAGGTTTTCCCCGTCGTATCCTTAAAGCTTGTAAAAAAGCGGGATCTTGACATAGGGGCCATTTGATATGGTGGATTTGGTATCTCTGTGATGGAGACACCCCCTTTGCTTGGTTTTCCTTCCTTTCAGGGATATCTGGCTATTGTGTTGTAGACCCAATACTGGGGCACCACATTTATTTTGCATATTACTGTTTCCCAGGGAGATTTGCACTTTGGATTGCTGTGTTGAGACTTTTAACTGACGCTCCGCGGTGTTTTCTGTAGCTGGTCTCCTTGAGATAAGCTATTATTTTGTTCAAGGTATTACTGGACAGAGATTTGTTGATCAGTGTCCTGGCGGTCACCAGGTGTGACATCAATCCATGAACATCAGTTTGTGGTGAGGCATTGGTGTCTGCAGTTGATCTGCATCGGGGGAGATCTGAAAGAAAAGTTTAAAATTAAGCCTTCATAAAGCATCTGCAGCTGTGTTTTGTTTACCCGAAATGTCAGCACACTCGAAATCGAAGTTACACTGTATTGCAACTCATTCAGTCTCCTCACTAAGGACATGACTTTGCTGGAGGTAGATCTACCTTTGTTAAGAAGATCTGCGGTGACTGCATTGCCCATTAAGAACAGTACTGTTTGATTCTGCCATAACTTAACCCATGCCACTGCTGCGGAAACTATGGGGTAACCTTCGAACAACGGAGAAGACTGGGCAAAGCCTGGAATTTCAACTACTTCCGATGGCCAAGGACTGGCCATCCAGTGACTCCCATATATAGCTGGGCAACCCACTGATGCCGCGGCATCTGTATGGATAATGGGGCACTTACTGGACACCGAGGGGACGAATAGCGACACCCCATTCCAGTGGATAAGGAAGATATCCCACATCAGCAAATCAGCTACTGCTGGATTATCTAATTGGATGACACTGTCTTGGTCTGGTGCCGAATGCAGTAGCCTGAGCAATATGGAGATGAATGATCTTCCTTGTGGGATTATGCGTATTGCAAAGTTCAGCATACCGAGGAGACTCTAAAGTTGAGCCCTGGTGGTAACTTTACAATGAGCTGCCCTGTGCACTGCTTCTCTGATCCTGAACAACTTATTAGCTGGTAAACTCGCCTGCAACTTCACTGTGTCTTCACAGCACTCCTAGGAAGGTCAATATTTTACTAGGACCGTCGATTTTATTTTCAGCTACTGGAACATTGATTTCTGTGAATAATGGAAACTAGAAGTGTCGCACCAGAGTAGTAGCAATACGGAATAGAGGTGCTCACAGTCAATAGGTCCACCTGCTCCACATGTATTGATTATATAAACAAAAAGACTGGGCACTCTCTTTTATGTGGGGATATATCAAAATCATTCAATTTATTGAAAGTATGTATTAAAACCATAACCTTCAACGTATAGGGAGGTTACACTACAAATAGACCTATATGAAACAGTGGATAGTTGAAAGGCGATAATATGACAATGTTTCAACAATACACAATAGCAACAGTAGCAGCATATGATGTCTAACCGCAAATAATCCTAAATAAACAGTGGATGGTTAAAGGCAGGGATGTAATAATGTTTCAACAATACAAAATAGCAGCAGTAGTAGCGTAAAATATTGTGCAAATGCCAATAAGGATATAGCCCATATAGTAAAGCCAAGGGTTAATGATGATCTTAAAATTCAATCACCTATAACTTCACACTTCGCTGTATAATTTGCGTTGGTAAGGGTATTATCAGTCTTAAAACCAACCCAAATTGCCTGTAATGTTAGCCACAAAAATTACACAAGGTCTCAGTGGAATAGAGCGGCGTCCTGCTCTTATATGTCCAGCCGTGTCCCGCTGTATTTCTTAATGTAATAGCCGGCTATGTGTAGAGAATGGCTACGATCTTACCAGTGCGGGCAGGTAAGATGATGTCTCCACTCGTCCCCGAAATCAATGTAATCTGAGCAAACCACGCCGGCATCTCCAGGTGGTGTTTAGTTCCTTGGGAACGTCGTTTCGCGTGGCAGACAAACTTTCTTTTATGGGGACACTGTGGATCACCTGCAAGTCGTCCTTGGATTCGATGTATCTGGATTGATGGTAGCCAACTTGTGTACTTATTCTCTGGGGAATACCAAACGCGCTTCGGGGTAGTGTGTGACCCCTACCTCAGTGGTGAGGGAGCTATATTCAGATGGTTAATTGAGGAAGTTATACTGTTGGTAACAGGAGTTGCTAGGACATCCGATTGTTGAGTGCCTGCACTGGATGTAGAGGCCCTACCCTCAACTGCCTCAAGTCTAGTCTGGAAACTAGACATGGAGGATGCCATGTTGTTGATGGCCGCATGGAGTTGGGTTAAGGAGGTCTGAATAGTGGACATGGAGACGACCTCTGAGTTAGAGCCTGCAGTATCTGAGCTAAGGAGACTGTATAGTTCGCCTTGCGTTTAGATACTGGGTACGGAATACCCCTCCTTGACAACTCCGCTGTAAGCCTGGGCACTGTCCATTGTCTGAGGGAAGGGGCAGTTTCTCTTTCGGATTGCAGATCCTCGCTTCCCTGTGATGACGCTGAACCTTGGGGATTCCTGTCTTGAGATGGTTCCATCTACAAATGAAAAGTGAACTGTCAACTAACCCTCCGACTATTACCTCCGACTATTACGTAGAGAACCCCAACCAAAGTGGGTGTGACTACTGTGTCGTGCATGATATAATAGTAACTTCACCAGAGACTCCCCTGACCGTGACCATCACCGTAAAGATTATACCTGTGGGGTTTTTTTTTGTTTTTTTTTTACGACAGGACTAACAATTGGGCTGAATATGAGACAAACATACATGCAAGTCTGATGACGTAACAGAACAGATGTTGAGACTAAAGAGGTGACAGACGCACATGCATGCCTGAAGACGTGACAGGACTTACATCGAGTCTGTAAACGTGACAGACATACGTGCATGCCTGAAGACGTGACAGGACTTACATCGTGTCTGTAAACGTGACAGCCATACGTGCATGCCTGAAGATGTGACAGGACTTATATCGAGTCTGTAGACGTGACAGACATACAGATGTAGCATGGTTAGCACTCCTTTTTTCTGAGATTTCTGAGTTTGGTTATCTAATCTAAGCAAACACCTTCAATTACTTTTCAATGGCTTTTTTCTCAAGATAATGAAATGAGTTAAGAAATTTGAGTTAACAACGGGAGTGCTAACCCAGCTACATCTGTACATGCATTATCATATTTTTTATTTTTTTTTATTTTGACGTAGTAACCCAGGTATAATCGTTATGCCACCCAGCACAAGATGACAGCGTACCGTGCAGAACACCGTGCGTGTATTCTAGTGTGACCTGGATCCCAGCAACCCCTCTGCTGTGATTAAATGTAACATGCCGTCCAATACCTGTAGATTATTGGTTATGCGTATCGTCCCAATAGGTTAACTCTGATAACACCTGTAGCAAATGTTGACACTAATATTACCTTCAATTATTCACCTAACACCCTAACATAGAAATAAGCCTGCAGTACCCCAATGTGCCACTGGGTGTCACTGTGTTAACAGAAAATATGCTACTCACAATGCCCAAGGACAGAGAGCCTGCCGATGCACTGAACTACCACTGGGTGTCGCTGTTGCTAGGGGAGCACGTACTGAATATGCAGGCTAAGACGGGGTGAGCTGAGACAGTAGGCGCGCTGCCTGCACCGAAAAGAAAAAGAGAAGCATTGCGGATGGGAACTTGCAGAGAATTTCTGCCTTACCTGCGATGCATACCCTTCCCCCCAATCTCCGGCACGCCGCATGCCGAGGCCGTACCTCCGAAATCGCCCAATAGATTATGAAAATGCCGCGCTGGGAAATGCTTGCGTCGTCACTTCCGCACCGATGCCGGTTACAAGGAAAAGCCGTCGGGCTGTGCGTATCGAAGAGGGGGGGGGGGTGCAGCCCTTAAATAGTCCGTAGACACGCCTCCCCTTTCACAAATACCGCAAATATACATTTGCTAATGACTTAACAGGGTCAGCTCACCTGCAGGCCCTCGCAATTCATGTTTTTTAAGTTCAGATCACCTGCAGGCCCTCACATATAATGTTTAACAGGGTCAGCTCACCTGCAGGCCCTCGAAATTCATGTTTTTTAGGCCTCATGCACACGATCGTATGTTTGGTCCGCGTCTGAGCCGCACATTTTGCGTCTTGGGCACGGACCCATTCATTTCAATAGGGCCGCAAAAGATGCGGACAGCACTCCGTGTGCTGTCCGCATCCGTTGCTCCGTTCCGAGACCCCGCACAAAAAAATAGAGCATGTCCTATTCTTCTCTATTTTGCGGACAAGAATAGGCATTTCTACAATGTGCCGCATTCCGTTCCACAAATTGTGGAACGCACACGGAGTGGCTTCCGTGTTTTGCGGATCCGCGGTTTGCGCATCCGCAAAACACACACAATCATGTGCATGAGGCTTTAGGGTCAGCTCACCTGCAGGCCCACACATATAATGTTTAACAGGGTGAGTTCACCTGCAGACCCTTGCAATTCATGTTTTTTAGGTTCAGATCACCTATAAGCCTTCACATATAATGTTTAACACGGTGAGCTCACCTGGAGAACTTCGCAATTCATGTTTTTTAGGGTCAGGTCACCTTGCAGGCCCTCACATATAATGTTTTAGAGGGTCAGCTAACCTGCAGGCCCTCACATTTAATGTTTTAGAGGGTCAGCTCACCTGAAGGCCCTCACATAAAATGTTTTAGAGGCTCTGCTAACCTGCAGGCCCTAGAAAATTATGTTTTTTAGGGTCAGCTGCTCTGAAGGCACTTGCAATTGATGTTTTAGAGGGTCATGTGTCATGTCACCTGCAGGCCCTCACATATAATATTTAACAGGGTCAGATCACCTGCAGGCCCTCATATATAATGTTTTAGAGGGTCAACTGACCTGCAGGCCCTCACATATAATGTTTTAGAGGGTCAGCTAACCTGCAGGCCCTGGAAAATTATGTTTTTTAGGGTCAGCTGCTCTGAAGGCACTCGTAAATGACGTTTTAGAGGATCAGCTGACCTGAAGGCACTCGCAAATGATGTTTTAGAAGGTCAGCTGACCGAAAGGCCCTTCTTAATATTAAATGTTATATATGCTTAAAGGTATGTCACATGTACAGTAGCGTAGGATTTGTAAGTGTATGCGCCAATAAATTAAAAAAAGGTATTTGGGATGTGCACACTTTACACAGGAGATGTGGCCCTGATAATGTCACAAACCATTAGAAAACGTGGTGTGGTGTTTAACTAGCAGGATATGCTCAACCCATATGCTGTTGTGCATGTATATAGGGGAGCACAACCTGCACTTGTAGTCCGTTGCTAGGGGCAATCAACAGCAAAAAATGCATACAATGGAAGATGCCAGCAACGGACTACAAGTACCACAATAACCATCCTACTTACGATAACGATAATGTGGATGTGGAGAACAATCAAAAACATAACCATAGCAAAGGCAGGTGCACTCTGCGGCAATACTAAACCCTCCGTCTAGGGATAAAGTACAGTATATATCAGTGATATGTATTAAACGCACAAATAGTAGATGTAGCACAAATTATTAAATTTTGCGCTACAGACACTGTTTTCGGATGTAGTACAGTATTTGTCACAGAAAGCCACACACTATGGACACTAGATTAGGCCCAGATTATTTAAATTTGTGCTACAGACACTGTTTTCGGATGTTGTACAGTATATGTCACAGAAAGCCACACACTATAGACACTAGATTAGGCCTGGCAGTGGGCACAGTACAGTATGTGGGCCTGACACTCACTGGCAGGCAACTGCAATTATATTAAAGGGTAAAAATTAAATGACTTTTTTATCTGCAAGGTACTGTGCCACCCTATATGAGTGGTGGGCAGTGGGTACAGTACAGTCAGTGGGCCTGACACACACTTGCAGACAACTGCAATTATATTAAAGGGTAAAAATTAAATGACTTTTTTTATCTGCAAGGTACTTTGCCACCTGATATGAGTGGTGGGCACTGGCAGTGGGCACAGTACAGTCAGTGGGCCTGACACAAACTGGCAGGCAACCACAATTATATTAAAGGGTAAAAGTTAAATGACTTTTTTATCTGCAAGGTCCTGTGCCACCCTATATGAGTGGTGGGCAGTGGGCACAATACAGTCAGTGGGCTTGACACACACTGGCAGGCAACTGCAATTATATTAAAGGGTAAAAATTAAATGACTTTTTTATCTGCAAGGTACTGTGCAACCTGATCTGAGTGGTAGGCACTAGCAGTGGGCACAGTACAGTCTGTGGGCCTGACACACACTGGCAGGCAACTGCAATTATATTAAAGTGTAAAAATGTAATTACTTTTTTATCTGGAAGGTACTGTGCCACCCTATTTGAGTGGTATGCACACAGTACAGTCTGTGGGCCTGCGGCCTCTCACACACGGGCAGGCAACTGCAATATATATATATATATATATATATATATATATATAGAGAGAGAGAGAAAAAAAATAAAAGCAGACTGATGTACCAGCCCTAAATATGCTTTTTGGGGTGCTGTCAGGATGCTATCCTTACAGCAGATGAGTCTTTGAGGACTGGATTGGACACAGAACACAGGCCTAGCTAACGCTTTCCCTATTAATTCAGCAGCACTCTCTCTGCTCTAACTAACACTGCAGCTTCAGAATGAATCTAAGATGGATGCTGTCCTTGCTTTTTGATAGGAGATGGGAGGGTCTGGGAGGGAGGGTATGCTGATTGGGTGGAATGTCTCTGCTGACTCTGAGGTACAGGGTCAAAGTTTGCTCAATGATTACGTATAGGGGGCGGACCGAACATTGCATATGTTCGCCTGCCGCAGCGAACATGCGATGTTCGCCGGGAACTGTTCGCCGGCGAATAGTTCGGGACATCTCTACAAATAAGAAGCACAATGGATCCTGTCTGTGTAGCAACGTAAGGCCTGGTAGCCAAAAGCAGGAGTAGGTACAAAACACAGAAGATATGCAAATAATCCATTCTGTTTTGTATTTACTCCTGCTGTTTTTAGCATTAGCAATACTGATGGATTACTGACCAAATGCTGACCGAGTGACGGTAGATGCTCAACAGACAGGATCCGTTGATTGGGGGTAATTGTTCTGACGGATCAGAGGAAGGGCAAAATAATCAGTGACGTCAACACAACCTTACTGCTGACACCCTCTCCACTCTGTCGGGGAGCTCTACTTGTATAATCGTTCAATAGAACAGGTTCTGTAGACATCTATGTGGAATCAGCTGACAACTGTATAAAAGGAGTGCACTTCTTCTTGGCGCTAACATCGACCTGTAAGGCTGAGTTCATACTTGAGTTATTTGGTCAGTTTTGGCCCCGTGACTGCCCAAATAAGTGAAGTGTGCAGTGATTCTAAGGGTGACACCTGTCATCTGCATGTCATACGGACACACAGTATTATTTCACTACCAGGGCAGACTCCCTATGTGTGTTACTGCAAAGCACAGTGTTCTACACCACTATAAAGGCTCTCTGGAGCCAGGATATAGCAGTTTTTTTAATGAAATTCACTGCGAATAAATTTGGATCAAACCAAATGTTTTCTAAAAATTCGGTGAAGCGGCTGAATCGAATTTTTTAAAAATTCTCTCATCTCTAGTTATAATGTTTCCTTTAAAGTAATGATCCAGCTTGTTTTTGTCTTCTACATATTCAGAATTACAATGAGATTGCCTACGTGTGGAAATACATGTATTTGCTGTGGATATTTGTAATTTATACATATTTTCTGCATTATGTACACTGCGGTAAGTTGCTGCCTCTGTCTGGCAGTTTTCCTGATCTTCTTAAATCTATCCATTACATTATTTGCTATGAACTTACTCATAGAAATTTACTTCAATGCTCTTGAATAGATTTTCTGAGAGACTCTGTGTTGAAATGGATCCATGCAGCTGTGTTTGCCTTATTTCAAAATGTTTATCACTGTCAATTGCAAGATTTCCAAGCCACATTTTCTACTTGCCCACTTTAATGCCAAATTCACACTTGATGATTTTCTACATTCTGGCCACTGCAACATTTTAGCCAAGCGGACAGATATGAAATGTTAAATAACATGATTTTTTGAAAACCTAATTCCCTGCTAGAGATGAGCGAGCACCTGGATGTTCGGGATCGAGAAGTTCGGCCGAACTTCCCGAAAATGTTCGGGTTCGGGATCCGAACTCGACCCGAACTTTATCCCGAACCCCATTGAAGTTAATGAGGACCCGAACTTTTGGGCACTAAAAAGGCTGTAAAATAGTCCAGGAAAGGGCTAGAGGGGCAGCAAAATGTAGGTAAATGCCCTGCAAACAAATGTGGATAGGGAAATTAATTAAAATAACATAAAATAAATAAAAATTAACCAATATCAATTGGAGAGAGGTCCCATAGCAGAGAATCATGCGTCATATCACCCACCACTGGAGAAGGCCACTTTCACTTATTTAGGCCCCAGCACCCAGACAGAGGAGAGAGGTCCCACAGCAAGGAATAAGGCGTCATATCAGCCACCACTGGAGAAGGCCACTTTCAGTTATTTAGGCCCCAGCACCCAGACAGAAGAGAGAGGTCCCACAGCAAGGAATAAAGCGTCATATCACCCACCATTGGAGAAGGCCACTTTCAGTTATTTCGGGCCCAGCACCCAGACAGAAGAGAGAGGTCCCACTGCAAGGAATAAGGCGGCATATCACCCACCACTGGAGAAGGCCACTTTCAGTTATTTCGGCCCCAGTACCCAGACAGAGGAGAGAGGTCCCACAGCAAGGAATAAAGCGTCATATCACCCACCACTGGAGAAGGCCACTTCCAGATATTTAGGCCCCAGCACCCAGACAGAGGAAAGAGGTCCCACAGCAAGGAATAAGGCGCCATATCACCCACAACTGGAAGAAGGCCACTTTCAGTTATTTAGGCCCCAGCACCCAGACAGAGGAAAGAGGTCCCACAGCAAGGAATAAGGCGCCATATCACCCACAACTGGAAGAAGGCCACTTTCAGTTATTTAGGCCCCAGCACCCAGACAGAGGAGAGAGGTCCCACAGCAAGGAATAAGGCGGCATATCACCCACCACTGGAGAAGGCCACTTTCAGTTATTTAGGCCCCAGCACCCAGACAGAGGAGAGAGGTCCCATAGCAAGGAATAAGGCATCATATCACCCACCACTGGAGAAGCCCTTTTTCAGTTTTTTAGGCCCCATAACTCAGACAGAGAAGTGAGGTCCCACAGCAAGGAATAAGGTGTCATATCACCCACCACTGGAGAAGGCCACTTTCAGTTATTTAGGCCCCAGCACCCAGACAGAGGAGAGAGGTCCCACAGAAAGGAATAAAGCGTCATATCACCCACCACTGGAGAAGGCCACTTTCAGTAATTTCGGGCCCAGCACCCAGACAGAGGAGAGAGGTCCCACAGCAAGGAATCATGCGTCATATCACCCACCACTGGAGAAGGCCACTTTCAGTTATATCGGCCCCAGCACCCAGACAGAGGAGAGAGGTCCCACAGCAAGGAATAAGGCGTTATCTCACCCACCATTGGAGAAGGCCACTTTCAGTTATTTCGGGCCCAGCACCCAGACAGAGGAGAGAGGTCCCACAGCAAGGAATAAGGCGTCATATCACCCACCACTGGAGATGGCCACTTTCAGTTATTTAGTCCCCAGCACATAGACAGAGGAGAGAGGTCCCACTGCAAGGAATAAGGCGTCATATCACCCACCACTGGAGAAGGCCACTTTCAGTTATTTAGGCCCCAGCACCCAGACAGAGGAGAGAGGTCCCACAGCAAGGAATAAGGCGGCATATCACCCACCACTGGAGAAGGCCACTTTCAGTTATTTAGGCCCCAGCACACAGACAGAGGAGAGAGGTCCCACTGCAAGGAATAAGGCGTCATATCACCCACCACTGGAGAAGGCCACTTTCAGTTATTTAGGCCCCAGCACCCAGACAGAGGAGAGAGGTCGCATGGCAGAGGTTCAGACTTCATGTCACCCACCATTGTAACAGGCCATTTTCAGTTATTTAAGCCCCGGCGCCCAGATTGAGGAGAGTTTCATTCAACTTTGGGTTGCACCGCAAGATCATGGTAAAGTTAAAAAAATTAAGATTCAATAAAGAAGTGCCCCGGAGTACAAGAATACATGCTTGAGGGGGAGGCAGTTATAAATGTCTATTTTGCACAAGGGAGGGACAGGTCCTGTGGGATCCATGCCTGGTTTATTTTTGTGAACGTCAGCTTGTCCACGTTGGCTGTGGACAGGCGGCTGCGTTTGTCAGTAATGAAGCCCCCTGCCGTGCTGAATACACGTTCAGACAAAACGCTGGCCGCCGGGCAGGCCAGCACCTCCAAGGCATAAAATGCTAACTCTGGCCACAAGGACAATTTGGAGACCCAGTAGTTGAATGGGGCCGAACCATCAGTCAGTACATGGAGAGGTGTGCAGACATACTGTTCAACCATGTTAGTGAAATGCTTCCTCTTGCTAACACGTTCCGTATCAGGTGGTGGTGCAGTTAGCTGTGGCGTGGAGACAAAAATTTTCCACATTTCTGCCATGCTCACCCTGCCCTCAGAGGAGCTGGCCGTGACACAGGTGCGTTGGCGACCTCTTGCTCCTCCTCTGCCTTCGCCTTGGGCTTCCACCTGTTCCCCTGTGACATTTGGGAATTCTCTCAGGAGCCCGTCTACCGGCGTGCGCTTGTACTCGCGCATCTTCCTATCACGCTCCAGTGCAGGAAGTAAAGTGGGCACATTGTCTTTGTACTGGGGATCCAGCAGGGTGGCAACCCAGTAGTCCGCACACGTTAAAATGTGGGCAACTCTGCTGTCATTGCGCAAGCACTGCAGCATGTAGTCGTTCATGTGTGCCAGGCTCCCCAGAGGTAAGGACAAGCTGTCCTCTGTGGGAGGCGTATCATCATCGTCCTCCGTATCCCCCCAGCCACGCACCAGTGATGGGCCTGAGTTGTGTCAGGTGCCATCCTGCTGTGAACCTGCTTCATCCTCATCCTCCTCCACCTCCTCCTCATCCTCCTCATCCTCCAGTAGTGGGCCCTGGCTGGCCACATTTGTACCTGGCCTCTGCTGTTGCAAAAAACCTCCCTCTGAACAACTTCTAACAGACTGGCCTGAAAGTGCTAAAAATGACCCCTCATCCTCCTCCTCCTCCTCCTCCTGGGCCAGCTCCTCTTCCATCATCGCCCTAAGCGTTTTCTCAAGGAGACATAAAAGTGGTATTGTAACGCTGATAATGGTGTCATCGCCACTGGCCATGTTGGTGGAGTACTCGAAACAGCGCAACAGGGCACACAGGTCTCGCATGGAGGCCCAATCATTGGTGGTGAAGTGGTGCTGTTCCGCAGTGCGACTGACGCGTGCGTGCTACAGCTGAAACTCCACTATGGCCTGCTGCTGTTCACACAGTCTCTCTGGTGGAGGTTCAGCTGGTGGGCATGTCGCATATGAGGCAGTAAGCGGGAAGGCCGAAGTTACGCTGTAGCGCAGACAGGCGAGCAGCGGCAGGATGTGAACGTCAGAAGCGCGCACATACGGCTCGCACTTTCTGCAGCAGCTCTGACATGTCGGGGTAGTTGTGAATAAACTTCTGCACCACCAAATTCAGCACATGCGCCAGGCAAGGGATGTGTGTCAAACCAGCTAGTCCCACAGCTGCGACGAGATTTCGCCCATTATCGCACACCACCAGGCCGGGCTTGAGGCCCACCGGCAGAAACCACTCGTCGGTCTGTTGTTCAATACCCCGCCACAACTCCTGCGCGGTGTGGGGCCTGTCCCCCAAACATATGAGTTTCATAATGGCCTGCTGACGTTTACCCTGGGCTGTGCTGAAGTTGGTGGTTAAGGTGTGTGGCTGACTGGATGAGCTGGTGGAAGCAGAGGAGGAGGAAGCCGAGTAGGAGGAGGAGGCTACAGGAGGCAAATAATGATGCCCTGCGATCCTTGGTGGCGGAAGGACGTGCACCAAGGAACTCTCCGCCTGGGGCCCAGCCGCCACTTCATTTACCCAGTGTGCAGTTAGGGAGATATAGCGTCCCTGGCCGTGCTTACTGGTATACGTATCTGTGGTTAGGTGGAGCTTGCCACAGATGGCGTTGCGCAGTGCATACTTGATTTTATCGGATACTTGGTTGTGCAGGGAAGGCACGGCTGTCTTGGAGAAGTAGTGGCGGCTGGGAACAACATACTGTGGGGCAGCCATGGACATCAGCTGTTTGAAGCTGTCTGTGTCCATTAGCCTGAATGACAGCATTTCAAAGGCCAGTAGTTTAGAAATGCTGGCATTCAGGCCCAGGGCCCAGGGGTGCTAGGTGGGAATTTACGCTATCTCTCCAAGGTTTGTGAGATGGAGAGCTAAACGCTGCCGTGTGACATGGTGCAGATGCTTGGTGACGCAGGTGGTGTTGTCGGTGGCACATCTTATGATTGGTGGGCGGCAGGTGCCAACATTCCTCCCGAGGCGGAGGAAGAGGCCGAGGCAGCAGCAGAAGAGGGAGCAGGGGGAGCCAGAGTGAGTTCCTTGTTTCTAAGGTGTTTACTCCACTGCAGTTCATGCTTTGCATGTAGATGCCTGGTCCTGCAGGTTGTGCTAAGGTTCAGAACGATAATGCCTTGCTTCAGGCTCTGATGGCACAGCGTGCAAACCACTCGGGTCTTGTCGTCAGCACATTGTTTAAAGAAGTGCCATGCCAGGGAACTCCTTGAAGCTGCCTTTGGGGTGCTCGGTCCCTGGTGGCGGTGGCCAGTAGCAGGCGAACTCTCTTGGCGGTGGCTGTTATGCTTTTGCCCCCTGCTCCCTCTTTTGCTATGTTGTTGGCTCGGTCTCACAACTGCCTCTTCCTTTGAACTATGAAAGTCAGCGGCACGACCTTCATTCCATGTGGGGTCTAGGACCTCATCGTCCTCTGCATCGTCTTCCACACAGTCTTCCTCCCTGACCTCCTGTTCGGTCTGCACACTGCAGAAAGACGCAGCAGTGGGCATCTGTGTTTCGTCATTATCAGAGACATGCGGACTCCGATGAGGTGGTATTCCCATGTCCTCATCATCAGGAAACATTAATGGTTGTGCATCAGTGCATTCTATGTCTTCTTCCACTGAGGAAGGGCTAGGTGGATTCCCTTGGGAAACCCTGCCAGCAGAGTCTTCAAACAGCATAAGAGACTGCTGCATAACTTGAGGATCAGACAGTTTCCCTGATATGCATGGGGGTGATGTGACAGACTGATGGGCTTGGTTTTCAGGTGCCACTTGTGCGCTTGTTGCAGAAGACTTTATGGGAGATAATGTTGTGAAAGTGCTGGATCCACTGTCGGCCACCCAATTGACTAGCGCCTGTACCTGCTCAGGCCTTACCATCCTTAGAACGGCATTGGGCCCTACCAAATATCTCTGTAAATTCTGGCGGGTACTGGAAATTGAGGAAGTTGGTTCACTAGGACGTGTGGCTGTGGCAGAATGGCCACGTCCTCTACCAGAACCAAAGGGTACACTAACACCACCACGACCATGTACGCATCCCTTACTAGATGTTTTCCTCATTGTTACCATTCACCAAGCACCACAATAAGAAAAAAAATATTTGGCCCAATGTATTGATTTCAAATTCAGGCCTTTTTTTACAGGCACCTAAGACTATCTGCCTATTTATTTATGTAGCGTATTACACTAATCCAGGCACAGCAGTAACCACTAATTTAGTGGAATATCTCTTTTAGGGCTAGTATTTAGGCCCTGGATGAAAGGTATCCTTTTATGGACAGATTTACACTTGGAGATGCACAGTCGAGTGTGAAAAAATATGTAGGATTATGCCTTCAGCAACTGTATTTTAACACTTTGTGTAATATACCCTTTAACGGACAAAAATACAATGGGAGATGCACGGTTGCGTGTGAAGTTATTGAGGATGACCCTCTCAGCACTTGTATATACACCTTCAGTGAAATATACCCTTTTACGGACAGATTAACACTTGGCCTGCAACAGCTGGAACATCAGATTCAGGGTATTGCTATATTAGAAACATAGAAACATAGAATGTGTCGGCAGATAAGAACCATTTGGCCCATCTAGTCTGCCCAATATGCTGAATACTATGGATAGCCCCAGGCCCTATCTTATATGAAGAATGGCCTTATGCCTATCCCATGCATGCTTAAACTCCTTCACTGTATTTGCAGCTACCACTTCTGCAGGAAGGCTATTCCATGCGTCCACTACTCTCTCAGTAAAGTAATTCTTCCTGATATTACTTTTAAACCTTTGCCCCTCTAATTTAAAACGATGTCCTCTTGTAGCAGTTTGTCTTCTTTTAAATAATAATATTGGCAAGTGAATTTCACCCCTGAACAGAATATATGTTTTGGCGGACACTATTATACTTTGCCAGCCAGTGCTGGGACACCAGATTCAGGGTATTGCTATTTTGGCAAGTGAACTTTACCCCAGAACAAAATATATGTTTTGGCGGACACTAATATACTTTGCCAGCCAGTGCTGGGACACCAGATTCAGGGTATTGCTATTTTGGCAAATGAATTTAACCCCAGAACAATATATATGTTTTGACGGACACTATTATACTTTTCCAGCCAGTGCTGGAACACAAGATTCAGGGTATTGCTATTTTGGCAAGTGAATTTTACCCCAATACAAAATATATGTTATGGCGGACACTATTATACTTTTCCAAACAGTGCTGGGACACCAGATTCAGGGTATTGCTATTTTGGCAATTGAATTTCACCCCAGAACAATATATATGTTTTGACGGACACTATTATACTTTTCCAGCCAGTGCTGGGACACAAGATTCAGGGTATTGCTTTTTTGGCAAGTTAATTTTACTCCAATACAAAATATATGTTTTCACGGACACTATTATACTTTGCCAGCCAGTGCTGGGACACCAGATTCAGGGTATTGCTATTTTGGCAATTGAATTTAACCCCAGAACAAAATATATGTTTTGGCGGACATTATTATTCATTGCCAGTCTGTGCTGGGACACCAGATTCAGGGTATTGCTATTTTGGCAATTGAATTTCACCCCAGAACAAAATATATGTTTTGGCTGACACTATTATACTTTACCAGCCAGTGCTGGGACATCAGATTCAGGGTATTGCTATTTTTGCAATTTAATTTCACCCCAGAACAAAAAATATGATTTGGCGGACACTATTAAACTTTGTTAGCCAGTGCTTGGACACCAGATTCAGGGTATTGCTATTTTGGCAGGTGAATTTTATCCCAGAACAAAATATAGGTTTTGGGGGACACTATTATACTTTGCCAGCCAGTGCTGGGACACCAGAATCAGGGTATTGCTATTTTGGCAATGGAATTTCAACCCAGAACAAAATATACTCTGTTACAGACAGATTTTAATTCGGTCTGCAACTGCTTAATCACCAGATTCAGGGTATTGCTATTTTGGCAATTTAATTTCACCCCAGAACAAAATATATGTTTTGGCGGACACTATTATACTTTGCCAGCCAGTGCTGGGACAAAAGATTCAGTGTATTGCAATTTGGCAAGTGAATTTTACCCCAGAACAAAATATATGTTTTGGCGGACACTATTATACTTTGACAGACAGTGCTGGGACACCAGATTCAGGGTATTGCTATTTTGGCAATTGAATTTCACTCCAGAACAAAATTTATGTTTTCTCGGACACTGTTAAACTTTGCCAGCCTCATCTGTGACACCAGATTTATGGTATTGCTATTTTGGCAATTGAATTTCACCCCAGAACAAAATATATGTTTTGGCTGACACTATTATGCTTTGCCAGCCAGTGCTGGGACACTAGATTCAAGGTATTGCTATTTTGGCAATTGAATTTCACCCCAGAACAATATATATGTTTTGACGGACACTATTATACTTTTCCAGCCAGTGCTGGGACAAAAGATTCAGAGTATTGCTATTTTGGCAAGTGAATTTTAACCCAATACAAAATATATGTTTTCACGAACACTATTATACTTTGCCAGCCAGTGCTGGGACACCAGATTCAGGGTATTACTATTTTGGCAATTGAATTTCACCCCAGAACAAAATATATGTTTTGGCGGACACTATTATACTTTGCCAGCTAGTGCTGGGACACCAGATTCAGGGTATTCCTATTTTGGAAAGTGAATTTTATCCCAGAACAAAATATATGTTTTGGCGGACACTATTATACTTTGCCAGCCAGTGCTGGGACATCAGATTCAGGGTATAACTATTTTTGCAATTTAATTTCACACCAGAACAAAATATATGTTTTGGGGGACACTGTTATACTTTGTCCACCAGTGCTTGGACACCTGATTCAGGGTATTGCTATTTTGGCAATGGAATTTCAACCCAGAACAAAATATACCCTGTTACGGACAGATTTAAATTAGGCCTGCAACTGCTGGAACACCAGATTCAGGGTATTGCTATTTTGGCAATTGAATTTCACCCCTGAAATAAATATACACTGTTACGAACAGATTTAAACTAGGCCTGCAACTGCTGGAACACCAGATTCAGTGTATTTCTATTTTAGCAATTGAATTTAAAATTTATGTTTTGGCGGACATTATTATACTTTGCCAGCCAATGCTGGGACACCAGATTCAGGGTATTGCTAATTTGGCAAGTGAATTTTATCCCAGAACAAATTATATATTATTTGGCGGACACTATTATATTTTGGCAGCCAGTGCTGGGACATCAGATTCAGGGTATTGCTATCTTTGCAAATGAATTTCACCCCAGAACAAAATATATGATTTGGCGGACACTGTTATTCTTTGCCAGCCAGTGCTGGGACACCAGATTCAGGGTATTGCTATTTTGCCAATTGAATTTCACCACAGAACAAAATATATGATTTGGCGGACACTGTTATACTTTGCCAGCCAGTGCTAGGACACCAGATTCAAGGTATTGCTATTTTGGCAAGTGAATTTTACCACAGAACAAAATATATGTTTTGGCGGACACTATTATACTTTGCCAACCATTGCTGGGACACCAGATTAAGGGTATTGCTATTTTGGCAAGTGAATATTGCCACTCAACAAAATATATGTTTTGGCGTGCACTATTATACTTTGCCAGCCAGTGCTGGGACACCAGATTCAGGGTATTGATATTTTGGCAATTGAATTTCAACTCAGAACAAAATATATGTTTTGACGGACACTATTATACTTTGCCAGCCAGTGCTGGGACACCAGATTCAAGGTATTGACATTCTGGCAATTGAATTTCACCGCAGAACAAAATATATGTTTCGTCGGACACTATTATACTTTTCCAGCCAGTGCTCGGACACCAGATTCAAGGTATTGCTATTTTGGCAATTAAATTTCACCCCAGAACAAAAGATATGTTTTGGCGGACACTAAAATACTTTGCCAGCCATTGCTGGGACACCAGATTAAGGGTATTGCTATTTTGGAAAGTGAATTTCACCCCAGAACAAAATATATGTTTTGGCGGACACTATTTTGCTTTGGCAGCCAGTTCTGGGACATCAGATTCAGGGTATTGCTATTTTGTCAAATGAATTTCACCCCAGAACAAAATATATGTTTTGACGGACACTATTATACTTTGCCAGCCAGTGCTGGGACACCAGATTCAGGGTATTGCTATTTTGGCAATGGAATTTCACCCCAGAACAAAATATACCCTGTTACGGACAGATTTAAACTAGGCCTGCAACTGCTGGAACACCAGATTCAGGTTCTTGCTATTTTGGAAAGTGAATTTCACCTCAGAACAAAATATATGTTTTGGCGGACACTATTTTGCTTTGGCAGCCAGTGCTGGGACATCAGATTCAGGGTAATGCTATTTTGGCAAATGAATTTCACCCCAGAACAAAATATATGTTTTGGCGGACACTATTATCCTTTGCCAGCCAGTGCTGTGACACCAGATTCAGGGTATTGCTATTTTGGCAAGTTAATTTTACCCCAGAACAGAATATGTGTTTTGGCGTATATTATTATTCTTTGCCAGTCAGTGCTGGGACATCACATTCAGGGTATTGCTATTTTGGCAATTGAATTTAACCCCAGAACAAAATATATGTTTTGGCGGACACTATTATACTTTGCCAGCCAGTGCTGGGACACCAGATTCAGGGTATTGCTATTTTGGCAAGTGGATTTTATCCCAGAACAAAATATATGTTTTAGCGGACATTATTATACTTTGCCAGCCAGTGCTGGGACACCAGATTCAGGGTATTGCTATTTTGGCAATGGAATTTCACCCCAGAACAAAATATACCCTGTTACGGACAGATTTTAACTAGGCCTGCAACTGCTGGAACACCAGATTCAGGGTATTGCTATTTTGGCAAGTTAATTTTACCCCAGAACAGAATATGTGTTTTGGCGTATATTATTATTCTTTGCCAGTTAGTGCTGGGACATCAGATTCAGGGTATTGCTATTTTGGCAATTGAATTTAACCCCAGAATAAAATATATGTTTTGGCGGACACTATTATACTTTGCCAGCCAGTGCTGGGACACCATATTCAGGGTATTGCTATTTTGGCAAGTGGATTTTATCCCAGAACAAAATATATGTTTTGGCGGACATTATTATACTTTACCAGACAGTGCTGAGACGCCAGATTCAGAGTATTGCTATTTTGGCAATGGAATTTAACCGCAAAAGAAAATATACGCTGTTACGGACAGATATAAAATAGACCTGCAACTGCTGGGGCACCAGATTCAGGGTATTTCTATTTTGGCAAGTGAATTTTATTACAGAACAAAATATAGGTTTTGGCGGACACTATTATACTTTGGCAGCCAATGCTGGGACATCAGATTCAGGGTATTGTTATTTTGGCAAATGAATTTAACCCCATCAACTGCTGGAACACCAGATTCTGGTTCTTACTATTTTGGCAATTGAATTTTACCCAGAAAAAAATATATGATTTGGCGGACACTATTATTCTTTGCCAGCCAGTGCTTGGACACCAGAATAAGGGTATTGCTATTTTGGCAATTGAATTTCACCCCAGAACAAAATATATGTTATGGCGGACACTAAAATACTTTGCCAGCAACTGCTGGAACACCAGATTCTGGGTATTGCTATTTTGGCAATTGAATTTCACCCCAGAACAAAAGATATGTTTTGGCGGACACTATTATACTTTGCCAGCCATTGCTGGGACATCAGATTCAGGGTATTGCTATTTTGGCAAGTGAATTTTACTCCAGAACAAAATTTATGTTTTGCCGGACACTATCATACTTTGTCAGCCAGTGCTGGGACACCAGATTCAGGGTATTGCTATTTTGGCAATGGAATTTCACCCGAGAACAAAATATACCCTGTTACGGACAGATTTAAACTAGGACTGCAAGTGCTGCAACACCAGATTCTGGGTATTGCTATTTTGGCAATTGAATTTCACCCCAGAACAAAATATATGTTTTGGCGGACACTATTATACTATGCCAACCATTGCTGGGACACCAGATTAAGGGTATTTCTATTTTGGCAAGTGAATATTGCCACTCAACAAAATATATGTTTTGGCGTGCACTATTATACTTTGCCAGCCAGTGCTGGGACACCAGATTCAGGGTATTGATATTTGGCAATTGAATTTCAACTCAGAACAAAATATATGTTTTGACGGACACTATTATACTTTGCCAGCCAGGGCTGGGACACCAGATTCAGGGTTTCGACATTCTGGCAATTGAATTTCACCGCAGAACAAAATATATGTTTCCTCGGACACTATTATACTTTTCCAGCCAGTGCTCGGACACCAGATTCAAGGTATTGCTATTTTGGCAATTAAATTTCACCCCAGAACAAAAGATATGTTTTGGAGGACAATAAAATACTTTGCCAGCCATTGCTGGGACACCAGATTAAGGGTATTGCTATTTTGGAAAGTGAATTTCACCCCTGAACAAAATATATGTTTTGGCGGACACTATTTTGCTTTGGCAGCCAGTTCTGGGACATCAGATTCAGGGTATTGCTATTTTGTCAAATGAATTTCACCCCAGAACAAAATATATGTTTTGGCGGACACTATTATACTTTGCCAGCCAGTGCTGGGACACCAGATTCAGGGTATTGCTATTTTGGCAATGAAATTTCACCCCAGAACAAAATATACCCTGTTACGGACAGATTTAAACTAGGCCTGCAACTGCTGGAACACCAGATTCAGGTTCTTGCTATTTTGGAATGTGAATTTCACCCCAGAACAAAATATATGTTTTGGCGGACACTATTTTGCTTTGGCAGCCAGTGCTGGGACATCAGATTCAGGGTAATGCTATTTTGGCAAATGAATTTCACCCCAGAACAAAATATATGTTTTGGCGGACACTATTATCCTTTGCCAGCCAGTGCTGGGACACCAGATTCAGGGTATTGCTATTTTGGCAAGTTAATTTTACCACAGAACAGAATATGTGTTTTGGCGTATATTATTATTCTTTGCCAGTCAGTGCTGGGACATCAGATTCAGGGTATTGCTATTTTGGCAATTGAATTTAACCCCAGAACAAAATATATGTTTTGGCGGACACTATTATACTTTGCCAGCCAGTGCTGGGACACCAGATTCAGGGTATTGCTATTTTGGCAAGTGGATTTTATCCCAGAACAAAATATATGTTTTGGCGGACATTATTATACTTTGCCAGCCAGTGCTGGGACACCAGATTCAGGGTATTGCTATTTTGGCAATGGAATTTCACCGCAAAACAAAATATACGCTGTTACGGACAGATTTAAACTAGACCTGCAACTGCTGGGACACCAGATTCAGGGTATTTCTATTTTGGCAAGTGAATTTTATTACAGAACAAAATATAGGTTTTGGCGGACACTATTATACTTTTGGCAGCCAGTGCTGGGACATCAGATTCAGGGTATTGCTATTTTGGCAAATGAATTTCACCCCAGAACAAAATATATGTTTTGGCGGACACAATTATAATTTGCCAGCCAGTGCTGGGACACCAGATTCAGGGTATTGCTATTTTGGCAATTGAATTTAACCCCATCAACTGCTGGAACACCAGATTCTGGTTCTTACTATTTTGGCAATTGAATTTTACCCAGAACAAAATATATGATTCGGCGGACACTATTATTCTTTGCCAGCCAGTGCTTGGACACCAGAATAAGGGTATTGCTATTTTGGCAATTGAATTTCACCCCAGAACAAAATATATGTTTTGCGGACACTAAAATACTTTGCCAGCAACTGCTGGAACACCAGATTCTGGGTATTGCTATTTTGGCAATTGAATTTCACCCCAGAACAAAAGATATGTTTTGGCGGACACTATTATACTTTGCCAGCCAGTGCTGGGACTCCAGATTCAAGGTATTGCTATTTTGGCAATTGAATTTCACCCCAGAACAAAATATATGTTTTGGCGGACACTATTATACTTTGCCAGCCAGTGCTGGGACACCAGATTCAGGGTATTGCTATTTTGGCAAGTTGAATTTCACCCCAGAACAAAATATATGTTTTGGCGGACACTATTATATCTTGGCCAGCCAACTGCTGGGACATCAGATTCAGGGTATTGCTATTTTGGCAATTGAATTTCACCCCAGAACAAAATATATGTTTTGGCGGACACTATTATACTTTGCCAGCCAGTGCTGGGACACCAGATTCAGGGTATTGCTATTTTGGCAAGTGAATTTCATCCCAGAACAAAATATATGTTTTGGCGGACACTATTATACTTTGCCAGCACAGTGCTGGGACACCAGATTCAGGGTATTGCTATTTTGGCAATTGAATTTCACCCCAGAACAAAATATATGTTTTGCGGACACTATTATACTTTGCCAGCCAGTGCTGGGACACCAGATTCAGGGTATTGCTATTTTGGCAATTGAATTTCACCCCAGAACAAAATATATGTTTTTGCGGACACTATATATACTTTGACCTGCAACTGCTGGGACACCAGATTCAGGGTATTGCTATTTTGGCAAGTGAATTTCACTCCAGAACAAAATATATGTTTTGGCGGACACTATTATACTTTGGCCAGCCAACTGCTGGGACACCAGATTCAGGGTATTGCTATTTTGGCAATTGAATTTCACCCCAGAACAAAATATATGTTTTGGCGGACACTATTATACTTTGCCAGCCAGTGCTGGGACACCAGATTCAGGGTATTGCTATTTTGGCAATTGAATTTCACCCCAGAACAAAATATATGTTTTGGCGGACACTATTATACTTTGCCAGCCAGTGCTGGGACACCAGATTCAGGGTATTGCTATTTTGGCAATTGAATTTCACCCCAGAACAAAATATATGTTTTGGCGGACACTATAAATACTTGGCCTGCAACTGCTGGAACACCAGATTCTGGGTATTGCTATTTTGGCAATTGAATTTCACCCCAGAACAAAATATATGTTTTGGCGGACACTATTATACTTTGCCAGCCAATAGCTGGGACACCAGATTCAGGGTATTGCTATTTTGGCAATTGAATTTCACCCCAGAACAAAATATATGTTTTGGCGGACACTATTATACTTTGCCAGCCAGTGCTGGGACACCAGATTCAGGGTATTGCTATTTTGGCAATTGAATTTCACCCCAGAACAAAATATATGTTTTGACGGACACTATTAATACTTGGCCTGCAACAGTGCTGGGACACCAGATTCAGGGTATTGCTATTTTGGCAATTGAATTTCACCCCAGAACAAAATATATGTTTTAGCGGACACTATTATACTTTGCCAGCCATTGCTGGGACACCAGATTCAGGGTATTGCTATTTTGGCAATTGAATTTCACCCCAGAACAAAATATATGTTTTGGCGTGACACTATTATACTTTGCCAGCCAGTGCTGGGACACCAGATTCAGGGTATTGCTATTTTGGCAATTGAATTTCACACCAGAACAAAATATATGTTTTGGCGGACACTATGATATCTTTGCCAGCCAGTGCTGGGACACCAGATTCAGGGTATTGCTATTTTGGCAATTGAATTTCACCCCAGAACAAAATATATGTTTTGCCGGACACTATAATATCTTTGCCAGCCAACAGCTGGGACACCAGATTCAGGGTATTGCTATTTTGGCAATTGAATTTCACCCCAGAACAAAATATATGTTTTGGCGGACACTATTATACTTTGCCAGCCAGTGCTGGGACACCAGATTCAGGGTATTGCTATTTTGGCAATTGAATTTCACCCCAGAACAAAATATATGTTTTGGCGGACACTATTATACTTTGCCAGCCAGTGCTGGGACACCAGATTCAGGGTATTGCTATTTTGGCAATTGAATTTCACCCCAGAACAAAATATATGTTTTAGCGGACACTATTATACTCTTGGCCAGCCAGCAGCTGGGACACCAGATTCAGGGTATTGCTATTTTGGCAATTGAATTTCACCCCAGAACAAAATATATGTTTTTAGCGGACACTATTATACTTTGCCAGCCACTGCTGGAACACCAGATTCAGGGTATTGCTATTTTGGCAATTGAATTTCACCCCAGAACAAAATATATGTTTTGGCGGACACTATTAATCTTGGCCTGCAACATGCTGGGACACCAGATTCAGGGTATTGCTATTTTGGCAATTGAATTTCACCCCAGAACAAAATATATGTTTTGGCGGACACTATTATTCTTTGCCAGCCACTGCTGGGACACCAGATTCAGGGTATTGCTATTTTGGCAAATTGAATTTCACCCCAGAACAAAATATATGTTTTGGCGGACACTATTATACTTTGCCTGCAACAGCTGGGACACCAGATTCAGGGTATTGCTATTTTGGCAATTGAATTTCACCCCAGAACAAAATATATGTTTTGGCGGACACTATTATATCTTTGCCAGCCAGTGCTGGGACACCAGATTCAGGGTATTGCTATTTTGGCAATTGAATTTCACCCCAGAACAAAATATATGTTTTGACGGACACTATTATACTTTGCCAGCCACTGCTGGGACACCAGATTCAGGGTATTGCTATTTTGGCAATTGAATTTCACCCCAGAACAAAATATATGTTTTGGCGGACACTATTATACTTTGCCAGCCAGTGCTGGGACACCAGATTCAGGGTATTGCTATTTTGGCAATTGAATTTCACCCCAGAACAAAATATATGTTTTGGCGGACACTATTATACTTTGCCAGCCAGTGCTGGGACACCAGATTCAGGGTATTGCTATTTTGGCAATTGAATTTCACCCCAGAACAAAATATATGTTTTACGGACACTATGATACTTTGGCCAGCCAACTGCTGGGACACCAGATTCAGGGTATTGCTATTTTGGCAATTGAATTTCACCCAGAACAAAATATATGTTTTGGCGGACACTATTATACTTTGCCAGCCAGTGCTGGGACACCAGATTCAGGGTATTGCTATTTTGGCAATTGAATTTCACCCAGAACAAAATATATGTTTTGACGGACACTATTAAACTTGGCCTGCACAGTGCTGGGACACCAGATTCAAGGTATTGCTATTTTGGCAATTGAATTTCACCTCAGAACAAAATATATGTTTTGGCGGACACTATTATACTTTGGCCAGCCAGTGCTGGGACACCAGATTCAGGGTATTGCTATTTTGGCAATTGAATTTCACCCCAGAACAAAATATATGTTTTAGCGGACACTATTATAACTTTGCCATGCCAGTGCTGGGACACCAGATTCAGGGTATTGCTATTTTGGCAAGTGAATTTCACCCCAGAACAAAATATATGTTTTGGCGGACACTATTATATCTTGGCCTGCAACTGCTGGGACACCAGATTCAGGGTATTGCTATTTTGGCAATTGAATTTCACCCCAGAACAAAATATATGTTTTGGCGGACACTATTATACTTTGCCAGCCAGTGCTGGGACACCAGATTCAGGGTATTGCTATTTTGGCAATTGAATTTCACCCCAGAACAAAATATATGTTTTAGCGGACACTATTATACTTGGCCAGCCAGTGCTGGGACACCAGATTCAGGGTATTGCTATTTTGGCAATTGAATTTCACCCCAGAACAAAATATATGTTTTGGCGGACACTATTATACTTTGCCAGCCAGTGCTGGGACACCAGATTCAGGGTATTGCTATTTTGGCAAGTGAATTTTACCCCAGAACAAAATATATGTTTTTAGCGGACAGATATTAAACTTGGCCTGCAAGTGCTGGAACACCAGATTCAGGGTATTGCTATTTTGGCAATTGAATTTCACCCCAGAACAAAATATATGTTTTGGCGGACACTATGTATACTTTGCCAGCTATTGCTGGGACACCAGATTCAGGGTATTGCTATTTTGGCAATTGAATTTCACCCAGAACAAAATATATGTTTTGGCGGACACTATTATACTTTGCCAGCCAGTGCTGGGACACCAGATTCAGGGTATTGCTATTTTGGCAATTGAATTTCACCCCAGAACAAAATATACGTTGTTGGCGGACACTATTTATACTAGGCCAGAACTGCTTGGACACCAGATTCAGGGTATTGCTATTTTGGCAATTGAATTTCACACCAGAACAAAATATATGTTTTGGCGGACACTATTATACTTTGCCAGCCAGTGCTGGGATACCAGATTCAGGGTATTGCTATTTTGGCAATTGAATTTCACCCCAGAACAAAATATATGTTTTGGCGGACACTATTAATACTTTGCCAGCCAGTGCTGGGACACCAGATTCAGAGGTATTGCTATTTTGGCAAGTGAATTTCACCCAGAACAAAATATATGTTTGTTGCGGACACTATTTATACTTGGCCTGCAACTGCTGGGACACCAGATTCAGGGTATTGCTATTTTGGCAATTGAATTTCACCCAGAACAAAATATATGTTTTGGCGGACACTATTATACTTTGCCAGCCAGTGCTGGGACACTAGATTCAGGGTATTGCTATTTTGGCAATTGAATTTCACACCAGAACAAAATATATGTTTTGGCGGACACTATTAATACTTTGCCAGCCAGTGCTGGGACACCAGATTCAGGATATTGCTATTTTGGCAATTGAATTTCACACCAGAACAAAATATATGTTTTGGCGGACACTATATACTCTTTGCCAGCCAGTGCTGGGACACCAGATTCAGGGTATTGCTATTTTGGCAATTAAATTTCACCCCAGAACAAAATATACCCTGTTACGGACAGCTATTATACTAGGCCAGCCAACTGCTGGAACACCAGATTCAGGGTATTGCTATTTTGGCAATTGCAATTTCACCCAGAACAAAATATATGTTTTGGCGGACACTATTATACTTTGACAGCCAGTGCATGGGACACCAGATTCAGTGTATTGCTATTTTGGCAATTTGAATTTCACACCAGAACAAAATATACTGTTTCGAGGGACACTATTATACTTTGCCAGCCAGTGCTGGTACACCAGATTCAGGGTATTGCTATTTTGGCAATTGAATTTCACCCAGAACAAAATATATGTTTTGGCGTACACTATTATACTTTGCCAGCCATTGCTGGGATACCATGATTCAGGGTATTGCTATTTTGGCAATTGAATTTCACCCCAGAACAAAATATATGTTTTAGCTGACACTAATATACTTTTTCCAGCCAGTGCTGGGACACCAGATTCAGTGGTATTACTATTTTGGCAATTGAATTTCACACCAGAACAAAATATATGTTTTGAAGGACACTATTATACTCTTGGCCAGCCACTGCTGGTATACCAGATTCAGGGTATTGCTATTTTGGCAATTGAATTCTCACCCCAGAACAAAATATATGTTTTGGCGGACACTATTATACTTTGCCAGCCATTGCTGGGACACCAGTATTCAGGGTATTGCTATTTTGGCACTGAATTTTCATCCCAGAACAAAATATATGTTTGTAGAGGACAATATTATATCTTGTGCCTGCCAGCAGCTGGGACACCTAGATTCAGGTGTATTGCTATTTTGGACAATGTAATTTCACCCCAGAACAAAATATATTCTGTTACAGAGAGATTTATAATCTATGCCATGGCAGACTGCTGGAACACCAGATTCAGTGGTATTGCTATTTTGGCAATTGAATTTCACACCAGAACAAAATATATGTTTTGGTGGACACATATTATATGCTTTGCCAGCCATTGCTGGAACACCATGATTCAGGGTTTTGCTATTTTGGCAATTGAATTTCACCCCAGAACAAAATATATGTTTTTGCGGACAATATTATACTTTGCCAGCCAGTGCTGGGACACCAGATTCAGGGTATTGCTATTTTGGCAATTGAATTTCACCCCCAGAACAAAATATATGTGTTTGCGGACACTATTGTAACCTTTGCCAGCCAACTGCTGGAACACACAGATTCAGGGTCCTGCTATTTTGGCAATTGAATTTCACCCCAGAACAAAATATATGTTTTGTCGGATCACTGTAATACTTTAGCCAGCCACGTGCTGGGACATCAGATTCAGGGTATTGCTATTTTGGCAATTGAATTTCACCCAGAACAAAATATATGTTTATAGTCTGGACACTATTATACTTTGCCAGCCAGTGCTGTGAAACACTACAGATTCTAGGGTTGTACTATTTTGGCAATTGAATTTAACCGCAGAACAAAATATATGTTTTTGGGACACTATTATACTTTGCCAAGCCAGTGCTGGGACACCAGATATCAGTGTTGCTATTTTGGCAATTGAATTTCACCCCAGAACAAAGATATATGTTTTTGGCGGACACTATTATACTTTGCCAGCCAGTGCTGGGACACCAAATTCAGGGTATTGCTATTTTGAGCAAATGTTGAATTTCACCCCATAACAAAAATATATGTTTTGGCGGACACTATATTATACTTTGGCCAGCCAGCAGCTGGGACACCAGATTCAGGGTATTGCTATTTTGGCAATTGAATTTCACCCCAGCAACAAAATATATGTTTTGGCGACACGATTATCACTTTGCCAAGCCAGTGCTGGGACACCAGATTCAGGGTATTGCTATTTTGGCAATTGAATTTCACCCCAGAACAAAATATATGTTTTGGCAGGACACTATTATACTTTGCCAGCCAGTGCTGGGACACCAGATTCAGGGTATTGCTATTTTGGCAATTGAATTTCACCCCAGAACAAAATATATGTTTTGGCGGACACTATTATACTTTTGCCAGCCAGTGCTGGGACACCAGATTCAAGGTATTGCTATTTTGGCAAGTGAATCTTACCCCAGAACATAAATATATGTTTTGGCGGACACTATTATAACTTTGCCAGCCAGTGCTGGAACACCACGATTCAGCGGTATTGCTATTTTGGCAATTGAATTTCACCCAGAACAAATATATGTTTTGGCGGACACTATGTATACGTTGTACAGCCAGTGCTGGGACACCAGATTCAGGGTTATTGCTATTTTGGCAATTGAATATCACCCTAGAACAAAATAATGTTTTGGCGGACACTATTATACTTTGCCAGCCAGTGCTGGGACACCAGATTCAGAGTTATTGCTATTTTGGCAAATGAATTTCACCCCAGAACAAAATATATGTTTTGGCTGACACTATTATACTTTGCCAGCCAGCTGCTGGGACACCAGATTCAGGGTATTGCTATTTTGGCAAATTAATTTCACCCAGAACAAAATATATGTTTGCGCGAACACTATTATACTTTGCCAGCCAGTGCTGGGACACCAGATTCAGGGTATTGCTATTTTGGCAATTGAATTTCACCCCAGAACAAAATATACTGTTTAGCGGACACTATTAAACTAGGGCCTGCAACTGCTGGGACACCAGATTCAGGGTATTGCTATTTTGGCAAATTGAATTTCACCCCAGAACAAAACATATGTTTTGGCGGACACTATTATACTTGGCCTGCCAGATGCTGGGACACCAGATTCAGAGGTATTGCTATTTTGGCAATTGAATTTCACACCAGAACAAAATATATGTTTTGGCGGACACTATTATACTTTGCCAGCAATTGCTGGGACACCAGATTCAGGGTATTGCTATTTTGGCAATTGAATTTCACACCAGAACAAAATATATGTTTTAGGCGGACACTATTATACTTTGCCAGCCATTGCTGGGACAATCAGATTCAGGGTATTGCTATTTTGGCAATTGAATTTCACCCCAGAACAAAATATATGTTTTGGCGGACACTATTATACTTTGTCAGCCAGTGCTGGGACACCAGATTCAGGGTATTGCTATTTTGGCAATTGAATTTCACCCCAGAACAAAATATATGTTTTGACGGACACTATTATACTTTGCCAGCCAGTGCTGGGACACCAGATTCAGGGTATTGCTATTTTGGCAATTGAATTTCACCCCAGAACAAAATATATGTTTTGGCGGACACTATTATACTTTGCCAGCCAGTGCTGGGACACCAGATTCAGGGTATTGCTATTTTGGCAATTGAATTTCACCCCAGAACAAAATATATGTTTTGGCGGACACTATTATACTTTGCCAGCCAGTGCTGGGACACCAGATTCAGAGTATTGCTATTTTGGCAATTGAATTTCACACCAGAACAAAATATATGTTTTGGCGGACACTATTATAACTTTGCCAGCCAGTGCTGGGACACCAGATTCAGGGTATTGCTATTTTGGCAATTGAATTTCACCCCAGAACAAAATATATGTTTTGGCGGACACTACTATACTTTGCCAGCCAGTGCTGGGACACCAGATTCAGGGTATTGCTAATTTTGGCAATTGAATTTCACCCCAGAACAAAATATATGTTTTGGCGGACACTATTATACTTTTGCCAGCCAGTGCTAGGACACCAGATTCAGGGTATTGCTATTTTGGCAAGTGAATTTCACCCCAGAACAAAATATATGTGTTTGGCGGACACTATTATACTTTGCCAGCCAGTTGCTGGGACACCAGATTCAGGGTATTGCTATTTTGGCAAGTGAATTTCACCCCAGAACAAAATATATGTTTTGGCGGACACTATTATACTATGCCAGCACAGTGCTGGAACACCAGATTCAGGATATTGCTATTTTGGCAATTGAATTTCACCCCAGAACAAAATATACCCTGTTATTGACGGACATATTAAACTAGGCCTGCAACTGCTGGAACACCAGATTCAGAGTTATTGCTATTTTGGCAATTGAATTTCACCCCAGAACAAAATATATGTTTTACGGACACTATTTATACTTTGCCAGCCACTGCTGGGACACCAGATTCAGGGTATTGCTATTTTGGCAATTGAATTTCACCCAGAACAAAAATATATGTTTTGTCGGACACTATTATACTTTGCCAGCCAGTGCTGGGACACCAGATTCAAGGTATTGCTATTTTGGCAATTGAATTTCACCTCAGAACAAAATATATGTTTTGGCGGACACTATTATACTTTGCCAGCCAGTGCTGGGACACCAGATTCAGGGTATTGCTATTTTGGCAATTGAATTTCACCCAGAACAAAATATATGTTTTGGCGGACACTATTATACTTTGCCAGCCAGTGCTGGGACACCAGATTCAGGGTATTGCTATTTTGGCAATTGAATTTCACCCTAGAACAAAATATCATGTTTCGATGGACACTATTATACTTTGCCAGCCAGTGCTGGGACACCAGATTCAGGGTATTGCTATTTTGGCAATTGAATTTTACCCTAGAACAAAATATATGTTTTGACGGACACTATTATACTTTGCCAGCCATTGCTGGGACACCAGATTCAGGGTATTGCTATTTTGGCAATTGAATTTCACCCCAGAACAAAATATACGTCTTTAGCGGACACTATTTAAACTTAGGCCTGCAACTGCTGGAACACCAGATTCAGGGTATTGCTATTTTGGCAATTGAATTTCACCCCAGAACAAAATATACCCTGTTATTGACAGACATTTATACTAGGCCTGCAACTGCTGGAACACCAGATTCAGGGTATTGCTATTTTGGCAATTGAATTTCACCCCAGAACAAAATATATCTTTTGGCGGACACTATTATACTTTGGCCAGCTAGTGCTGGGACACCAGATTCAGGGTATTGCTATTTTGGCAATTGAATTTCACCCCAGAACAAAATATATGTTTTGGCGGACACTATTATACTTTGCCAGCCAGTGCTGGGACACCAGATTCAGGGTATTGCTATTTTGGCAAGTGAATTTCACCTCAGAACAAATATATATGTTTTGGCGGACACTATTATACTTTGCCAGCCAGTGCTGGGACACCAGATTCAGGGTATTGCTATTTTGGCAATTGAATTTCACCCCAGAACAAAATATATGTTTTGTCGGACACTATTATACTTTGCCAGTCAGTGCTGGAACACCAGATTCAGGGTATTGCTATTTTGGCAATGGAATTTCACCCCAGAACAAAATATACCCTGTTACTGGCAGATTTAAACTAGGCCTGCAACTGCTGGAACACCAGATTCAGGGTATTGCTATTTTGGCAATTGAATTTTACCCCAGAACAAAATATATGTTTTGGCGGACACTATTATACTTTGCCAGCCAGTGCTGGGACACCAGATTCAGGGTATTGCTATTTTGGCAAGTGAATTTTACCCCAGAACAAAATATATGTTTTGGCGGACACTATTATACTTTGGCAGCCAGTGCTGGGACACCAGATTCAGGGTATTGCTATTTTGGCAATTGAATTTCACCCCAGAACAAAATATATGTTTGTGGCAGACTATTAATACTTTGCCTAGCCAGCTGCTGGGACACCAGATTCAGGGTATTGCTATTTTGGCAATTGAATTTCACCCCAGAACAAAATATATGTTTTGGCGGACACTATTATACTTTGCCAGCCAGTGCTGGGACACCAGATTCAGGGTATTGCTATTTTGGCAATTGAATTTCACCCCAGAACAAAATATATGTTTTGGCGGACACTATTATACTTTGCCAGCCAGTGCTGGGACACCAGATTCAGGGTATTGCTATTTTGGCAATTGAATTTCACCCCAGAACAAAATATATGTTTCGTCGGACACTATTATACTTTGCCAGCCAGTGCTAGGACACCAGATTCAAGTTATTGCTATTTTGGCAAGTGAATTTTACCCCAGATCAAAATATATGTTTTGGCGGACACTATTATACTTTGCCAACCATTGCTGGGACACCATATTAAGGGTATTGCTATTTTGTCAATGGAATTTCACCCCAGAACAAAATATACCCAGTTACAGACTTATTAAAACTAGGCCTGCAACTGCTAGAACACCAGATTCAGGGTATTGCTATTTTGGCAATTGAATTTCACCCCAGAACAAAATATACCCTGTTACTGACAGATTTAAACTAGGCCTGCAACTTCTGGAACACCAGATTCAGAGTATTGCTATTTTGGCAATGGAATTTCACCCCAGAACAAAATATACTCTGTTACGGACAGATTTAAACTAGGCCTGCAACTGCTGGAACAACAGATTCAGTGTATTTCTATTTTGGCAATTGAATTTAAAATATATGTTTTGGCGTACACTATTATACTTTGCCAGCCAGGGCTGCGACACTAGATTCAGGGAATTGCTATTTTGTCAATTGAATTTAACCCCAGAAAAAATTATATATGTTTTAGCGGACACTATTATATTTTGGCAGCCAGTGCTGGGACATCAGATTAGGGTAATGCTATTTTGGCAAATGAATTTCACCCCAGAACAAAATATATGTTTTGGCGGACACAATAATACTTTACCAGACAGTGCTAGGACAACAGATTCAGGGTATTGCTATTTTGGCAATGGATTTTCACCCCAGAACAAAATATACCCTGTTATGGGCAGATTTAAACTAGGCCTGCAACTGCTGGAACACCAGATTCAGGTTATTGCTATTTAGGCAATTGAATTTAAAATATATGTTTTGGCGGACACTATTATACTTTGCCAGCCAGTGCTGGGACACCAGATTCAGGGTATTGCTATTTTGGAAAGTGAATTTTATCCCAGAACAAAATATATGTTTTGGCGAACACTATTATACTTTGCCAGCCAGTGCTGGAACACCAGATTCTGGGTATTGCTATTTTGGCAATTGAATTTCACCACAGAACAAAAGATATGTTTTGGCAGACTCTATTACACTTTGCCAGCCAGTGCTGGGACACCAAATTCAAGGAATTGCAATTTTGGCAATTGAATTTCACCCCAGAACAAAATATATGTTTTGGGGACACTATTATACTTTGCCAGCCACTGCTGGGATACCAGATTCAGGGTATTGCTATTTTGGCAAGTGAATTTTTCCACAGAATAAAATATATGTTTCGTCGGACACTATTATTCTTTGCCAACCAGTGCTGGGACACCAGATTAAGGGTACTGCTATTTTGGCAATGGAATTTCACCCCAGAACAAAATATACCAAGTTACAGACATTTTTAAAATAGGCCTGCAACTGCTGGAACACCCGATTCAGGGTATTGCTATTTTGGCAATTGAATTTCTCCGCAGAACAAAATGTACCCTGTTACGGACAGATTTAAACTAGGCCTGCAACTGCTGGAACGCCAAATTCAGGGTATTGCTATTTTGGCAATGGAATTTCACCCCAGAACAAAATATACACTGTTATGGACAGATTTAAACTAGGCCTGCAAATGCTGGAACAACAGATTCAGGGCATTGCTTTTTTGCAAGTGAATTTTACCCCAGAACAAAATATATGTTTTGGCGATCACTAATATACTTTACCAGCCAGTGCTGGGACACCAGATTCAAGGAATTGCTATTTTGGCAATTGAATATCATCCCTGAATAAAATATATGTTTTGGCGGACACTAAAATACTTTGCCAGCCACTGCTGGAACATCAGATTCAAGGCATTGCTATTTTGGCAATTGAATTTCACCCCAGAACAAAATATACTCTGTTACGGACATATTTAAACTAGGCCTGCTACTGCTGGAACACCAGATTCAGTGTATTTCTATTTTGGCAATTGAATTTAAAATATATGTTTTGTCGCACACTATTATACTTTGCCAGCCAGTGCTGGGACACCAGATTCAGGGTACTGCTATTTTGGCAAGTGAATTTTATATCAGAACAAATTATATATGTTTTGGCGGACACTATTATATTTTGTCAGCCAGTGCTGGGACATCAGATTCAGGTATTGCTATTTTGGCAAATGAATTTCACCCCAGAACAAAATATATGTTTTGTCGGAAACTATTATACTTTGCCAGTCAGTGCTGGAACACGAGATTCAGGGTATTGCTATTTTGGCAATGGAATTTCACCCCAGAACAAAATATACCCTATTACTGGCAGATTTAAACTAGGGCTGCAACTGCTCGAACACCGGATTCAGTGTATTTCTATTTTAGCAATTGAATTTAAAATATATGTTTTGGCGAACACTATTATACTTTGCCAGCCAGTGCTGGGTCACCAGATTCAGGGTATTGCTATTTTGGCAAGTGAATTTTATCCCAGAACAAAATATATGTTTTGGCGGACACTATTATACTTTGCCAGCCAGTGCTGGGTCACCAGATTCAAGGTATAGCTATTTTGGCAAGTGATTTTTACCCCAGAACAAAATATATGTTTTGGCGGACACTATTATACTTTGCCAGCCAGTGCTAGGACACCAGATTCAAGTTATTGCTATTTTGGCAATGGATTTTCACCCCAGAACAAAATATACCCTATTATGTGCAGATTTAAACTAGAACTGCAACTGCTGGAACACCAGATTCAGGGTATTGCTATTTTGGCAATTGAATTTCACCCCAGAACAAAATATATGTTTTGGCGGACACTATTATCCTTTGCCAGCCAGTGCTGGGACACCAGATTCAGGGTACTGCTATTTTGGCAATGGAATTTCACCCCAGAACAAAAGATACTCTATTACGGGCAGATTTAAACTAGGGCTGCAACTGCTGGAACACCATATTCAGTGTATTTCTATTTTGGCAATTGAATTTAAAATATATGTTTTGGCGAACACTATTATAGCTTTGCCAGCCAGTGCTGGGACACCAGATTCAGGGTATTGCTATTTTGGAAAGTGAATTTTATCCCAGAACAAAATATATGTTTTGGCGGACACTATTATACTTTACCAGCCAGTGCTGGGTCACCAGATTCAAGGAATTGCTATTTTGCAATTGAATATCACCCCAGAATAAAATATATGTTTTGGCGGACACTAAAATACTTTTCCAGACACTGCTGGAACACCAGATTCAGGGTATTGCTATTTTGGCAATTGAATTTCACCCCAGAACAAAATATACCCTGTTAATGACAGATTTAAACTAGGCCTGCAACTGATGGAACACCAGATTCATAGTATTGCTATTTTGTCAATTGAATTTCACCCAAGAACAAAATATACCCTGTTACGGACAGATTTAAACTAGGCCTGCAACTGCTGGAACAACAGATTCAGTGTATTTCTATTTTGGTAATTGAATTTAAAATATATGTTTTGGCGGACACTATTATACTTTGCCAGCCAGGGCTGGGACACCAGATTCAGGGTATTGCTATTTTGGCAATGGAATTTCACCCCAGAACAAAATATACCCTGTTACGGACAGATTTAAACTAGGCCTGCAACTGCTGGAACACCAGATTCAGGGTATTGCTATTTTGGCAATTGAATTTCACCCAGAACAAAATATATGTTTTGGCGGACACTATTATACTTTGCCAGCCAGTGCTGGGACACCAGATTCAGGGTACTGCTATTTTGGCAATGGAATTTCACCCCAGAACAAAATATATGTTTTGACGGACACTATTAAACTTGGCCTGCAACTGCTGGAACACCAGATTCAGGGTATTGCTATTTTGGCAATTGAATTTCACCCCAGAACAAAATATATGTTTTGGCGGACACTATTATACTTTGCCAGCCAGTGCTGGGACACCAGATTCAGGGTATTGCTATTTTGGCAAGTGAATTTCACCCCAGAACAAAATATATGTTTTGGCGGACACTATTATACTCTTGCCAGCCAGTGCTGGGACACCAGATTCAAGGTATTGCTATTTTGGCAATTGAATTTCACCCCAGAACAAAATATATGTTTTGGCGGACACTATAATACTTTGCCAGCAACTGCTGGAACACCAGATTCAGGGTATTGCTATTTTGGCAATTGAATTTCACCCCAGAACAAAATATACCCTGTTACGGACAGATATTAAACTATGGCCTGCAACTGCTGGAACACCAGATTCAGGGTATTGCTATTTTGGCAATTGAATTTCACCCCAGAACAAAATATATGTTTTGACGGACACTATTATACTTTGCCAGCCAGTGCTGGGACACCAGATTCAGGGTATTGCTATTTTGGCAATTGAATTTCACCCCAGAACAAAATATATGTTTTGTCGGACACTATTATACTTTGCCAGCCAGTGCTGGGACACCAGATTCAGGGTATTGCTATTTTGGCAATTGAATTTCACCCCAGAACAAAATATATGTTTTGACGGACAGATATTAAACTTGGCCTGCAACTGCTGGAACACCAGATTCAGGGTATTGCTATTTTGGCAATTGAATTTCACCCCAGAACAAAATATATCCTGTTACGGACAGATTTAAACTAGGCCTGCAACTGCTGGAACACCAGATTCAGGGTATTGCTATTTTGGCAATTGAATTTCACCCCAGAACAAAATATATGTTTTGGCGGACACTATTATACTTTGCCAGCCAATGCTGGGACACCAGATTCAGGGTATTGCTATTTTGGCAAGTGAATTTCACCCCAGAACAAAATATATGTTTTGCGGACACTATTATACTTTGCCAGCCAGTGCTGGGACACCAGATTCAGGTATTGCTATTTTGGCAATTGAATTTCACCCCAGAACAAAATATATGTTTTGGCGGACACTATTATACTTTGCCAGCCAGTGCTGGGACACCAGATTCAGGGTATTGCTATTTTGGCAATTGAATTTCACCCCAGAACAAAATATACCCTGTTACGGGCAGATTTAAACTAGGCCTGCAACTGCTGGAACACCAGATTCAGGGTATTGCTATTTTGGCAATTGAATTTAAAATATATGTTTTGGCGGACACTATTATACTTTGCCAGCCAGTGCTGGGACACCAGATTCAGGGTATTGCTATTTTGGAAAGTGAATTTTATCCCAGAACAAAATATATGTTTTGGCGGACACTATTATACTTTGCCAGCCAGTGCTGGAACACCAGATTCAGGGTATTGCTATTTTGGCAATTGAATTTCACCACAGAACAAAAGATATGTTTTGGCAGACTCTATTACACTTTGCCAGCACTGCTGGAACACCAAATTCAAGGAATTGCAATTTTGCCAATTGAATTTCACCCCAGAACATAATAAATGTTTTGGCGGACACTAAAAATCTTTGCCATCCCCTGCTGGAACACCAGATTCAGTGTATATATGTTTTGGCAATTGAATTTCACCCCAGAACAAAATATATGTTTTGGGGACACTATTATACTTTGCCAGCCACTGCTGGGATACCAGATTCAGGGTATTGCTATTTTGGCAAGTGAATTTTTCCACAGAATAAAATATATGTTTCGTCGGACACTATTATTCTTTGCCAACCAGTGCTGGGACACCAGATTAAGGGTACTGCTATTTTGGCAATGGAATTTCACCCCAGAACAAAATATACCAAGTTACAGACATTTTTAAAATAGGCCTGCAACTGCTGGAACACCCGATTCAGGGTATTGCTATTTTGGCAATTGAATTTCACCGCAGAACAAAATGTACCCTGTTACGGAGAGATTTAAACTAGGCCTGCAACTGCTGGAACGCCAAATTCAGGGTATTGCTATTTTGGCAATGGAATTTCACCCCAGAACAAAATATACACTGTTATGGACAGATTTTAACTAGGCCTGCAAATGCTGGAACAACAGATTCAGGGCATTGCTTTTTTTGCAAGTGAATTTTACCCCAGAACAAAATATATGTTTTGGCGATCACTAATATACTTTACCAGCCAGTGCTGGGACACCAGATTCAAGGAATTGCTATTTTGGCAATTGAATATCACCCCAGAATAAAATATATGTTTTGGCGGACACTAAAATACTTTGCCAGCCACTGCTGGAACATCAGATTCAAGGCATTGCTATTTTGGCAATTGAATTTCACCCCAGAACAAAATATACCCTGTTACGGACAGATTTAAACTAGGCCTGCTACTGCTGGAACACCAGATTCAGTGTATTTCTATTTTGGCAATTGAATTTAAAATATTTGTTTTGGCGGACATTATTATACTTTGCCAGCCAGTGCTGGGACACCAGATTCAGGGTACTGCTATTTTGGCAAGTGAATTTTATCCCAGAACAAACTATATATGTTTTGTCGGACACTATTATATTTTGTCAGCCAGTGCTGGGACATCAGATTCTGGTATTGTTATTTTGGCAAATGAATTTCAACCCAGAACAAAATTTATGTTTTGTCGGAAACTATTATACTTTGCCAGCCAGTGCTGGAACACCAGATTCAGGGTATTGCTATTTTGGCAATGGAATTTAACCCCAGAACAAAATATACCCTGTTACGGGCAGATTTAAACTAGGGCTGCAACTGCTCGAACACCGGATTCAGTGTATTTCTATTTTAGCAATTGAATTTAAAATATATGTTTTGGCGGACACTATTATACTTTGCCAGCCAATGCTGGGACACCAGATTCAGGGTATTGCTATTTTGGCAAGTGAATTTTATCCCAGAACAAAATATATGTTTTGGCGGACACTATTATACTTTGCCAGCCAGTGCTGGGTCACCAGATTCAAGGTATAGCTATTTTGGCAAGTGAATTTCACCCCAGAACAAAATATATGTTTTGGAGGACACTAATATACATTGGCAACCAGTGCTAGGACACCAGATTCAGGGTATTGCTATTTTGGCAATGGATTTTCACCCCAGAACAAAATATACGCTGTTATGGACAGATTTAAACTAGGCCTGCAACTGCTGGAACACCAGATTCAGGGTATTGCTATTTTGGCAATTGAATTTAAAATATATGTTTTGGCGGACACTATTATCCTTTGCCAGCCAGTGCTGGGACACCAGATTCAGGGTACTGCTATTTTGGCAATGGAATTTCACCCCAGAACAAAAGATACCCTATTACGGGCAGATTTAAACTAGGGCTGCAACTGCTGGAACACCATATTCAGTGTATTTCTATTTTGGCAATTGAATTTAAAATATATGTTTTGGCGAACACTATTATAGTTTGCCAGCCAGTGCTGGGACACCAGATTCAGGGTATTGCTATTTTGGAAAGTGAATTTTATCCCAGAACAAAATATATGTTTTGGCGGACACTATTATACTTTAACAGCCAGTGCTGGGTCACCAGATTCAAGGAATTGCTATTTTGCAATTGAATATCACCCCAGAATAAAATATATGTTTTGGCGGACACTAAAATACTTTTCCAGACACTGCTGGAACACCAGATTCAGGGTATTGCTATTTTGGCAATTGAATTTCACCCCAGAACAAAATATACCCTGTTAATGACAGATTTAAACTAGGCCTGCAACTGATGGAACACCAGATTCATAGTATTGCTATTTTGTCAATTGAATTTCACCCAAGAACAAAATATACCCTGTTACGGACAGATTTAAACTAGGGCTGCAACTGCTGGAACAACAGATTCAGTGTATTTCTATTTTGGTAATTGAATTTAAAATATATGTTTTGGCGGACACTATTATACTTTGCCAGCCAGGGCTGGGACACCAGATTCAGGGTATTGCTATTTTGGCAATGGAATTTCACCCCAGAACAAAATATACCCTGTTACGGGCAGATTTAAACTAGGCCTGCAACTGCTGGAACACCAGATTCAGGGTATTGCTATTTTGGCAATTGAATTTAAAATATATGTTTTGGCGGACACTATTATCCTTTGCCAGCCAGTGCTGGGACACCAGATTCAGGGTACTGCTATTTTGGCAATGGAATTTCACCCCAGAACAAAAGATACCCTATTACGGGCAGATTTAAACTAGGGCTGCAACTGCTGGAACACCATATTCAGTGTATTTCTATTTTGGCAATTGAATTTAAAATATATGTTTTGGCGAACACTATTATAGTTTGCCAGCCAGTGCTGGGACACCAGATTCAGGGTATTGCTATTTTGGAAAGTGAATTTTATCCCAGAACAAAATATATGTTTTGGCGGACACTATTATACTTTGCCAGCCAGTGCTGGGACACCAGATTTAGTGTATTTCTGTTTTGGCAATTGAATTTCACCCCAGAGCAAAATATATGTTTTGGCGTACACTATTATACTTTGTCAGCCAGTGCTGGGACATCAGATTCAGGGTATAACTATTTTTGCAATTTAATTTCACCCCAGAACAAAATATATGTTTTGGCGGACACTGTTATACTTTGTCCGCCAGTGCTTGGACACCAGATTCACGGTATTGCTATTTTGGCAAGTGAATTTTATCCTAGAACAAAATATATGTCTTGGCTGACACTATTATATTTTGGCAGCCGATGCTGGGACATGAGATTCAGGGTATTGCTATTTTGGCAAATGAATTTCACTCCAGAACAAAATATATGTTTTGGCGGACACTATTATACTTTGCCCGCCAGTGCTGGTACACCAGATTCAGGGTATTGCTATTTTGGCAAGTGAATTTTACCCCAGAACAAAATATATGTTTTGGCGGACACTATTATGCTTTGCCAGCCAGTGCTGGGACACCAGATTCAGGGTACTGCTTTTTTGGCAAGTGAATTTCATCCCAGAACAAATTATATATTTTTTGGCGGACACTATTATATTTTGGCAGGCAGTGCTGGGACATTACATTCAGGGTATTGCTATTTTGGCAAATGAATTTCACCCAAAGAACTAAATATATGTTTTGGCTGTACACTATTATACTTTGTCAGCCAGTGCTGTTACACCAGATTCAGGGTATTGCTATTTTGGCAATTGAATTTCACCCCAGAACAAAATATATGTTTTGGCGGACACTATTATACTTTGCCAGCCAGTGTTGGGACTCCAGATTCAAGGTATTGCTATTTTGGCAAGTGAATTTTACCACAGAACAAAATATATGTTTTGGCGGACACTATTATACTTTGCCAAAAAGTGCTGGGACACCAGATTCAGGGTATTGCTATTTTGGCAATTGAATTTCACCCCAGAACAAAATATACCCTGTTACGGACAGATTTAAACTAGGTCTGCAACTGCTGGGACACCAGATTCAGGGTATTGCTATTTTGGCAATTGAATTTCACCCCAGAACAAAATATACCCTGTTACAGACAGAGTTAAACTAGACCTGCAACTGTTGGATCACCAGCTTCAGTGTATTTCTATTGTGGCAATTGAATTTAAAATATATGTTTTGGCAGACACTATTATACTTTGCAAGCCAGTGCTTGGACACCAGATTCAGCGTATTGCTGTTTTGGCAATTGAATTTAACCCCAGAACAAAATATATGTTTTGCTGGACATTATTATACTTTGCCAGCCAGTGCTGGGACACCAGAATCAGGGTATTGCTATTTTGGCAATTGAATTTCACCGAAAGAACTAAATATATGTTTTGGCGGTACACTATTATACCTTGTAAGCCAGTGCTGGGACAACCGATTCAGGGTATTGCTATTTTGGCAATTGAATTTCACCCCAGAACAAAATATATGTTTTGGCGGACACTATTATACTTTGCCAGCCAGTGTTGGGACACCAGATTCAAGGTATTGCTATTTTGGCAAGTGAATTTTACCACAGAACAAAATATATGTTTTGGCGGACACTATTATACTTTGCCAAAAAGTGCTGGGACACCAGATTCAGGGTATTGCTATTTTGGCAATGGAATTTCACCCCAGAACAAAATGTACACTGTTACGGACAGATTTAAACTAGGACTGCAACTGCTGGAACACCAGATTCAGGGTATTGCTATTTTAGCAATTGAATTTCACCCCAGAACAAAATATACCCTGTTACAGACAGAGTTAAACTAGACCTGCAACTGTTGGATCACCAGCTTCAGTGTATTTCTATTTTGGCATTTGAATTTAAAATATATGTTTTGGCAGACACTATTATACTTTGCAAGCCAGTGCTGGGACACCAGATTCAGCGTATTGCTATTTTGGCAATTGAATTTAACCCCAGAACAAAATATATGTTTTGCTGGACATTATTATACTTTGCCAGCCAGTGCTGGGACACCAGAATCAGGGTATTGCTATTTTGGCAATTGAATTTCACCCCATAACAAAATATATGTTTTGGCTGACACTATTATACTTTGCCAGCCAGTGCTGGGACCCCAGATTCAGGGTATTGCTATTTTGGCAAGTGAATTTCATCCCAGAACTAGAGATGGCCCGAACTATCCGCCGTCGAACAGTTCCCGGCTAACATAGCTTGTTCGCGTTCGCCTCAACGGGCGAACACATGCGATGTTCGGTCCGCCCCCTATACATCATCATTGAGCAAACTTTGACCCTGTACCTCACAGTCAGCAGACACATTCCAGCCAATCAGCAGCATTCCCTCCCTCCCAGACCCTCCCATCTCCTGAACAGCATCCATTTTAGATTTATTCGGAATTTGCAGTCTTAGTGAGAGGGGGGAGAGTGTAGTTGCTGCTGATTTAATAGGGAAATCGATAGCTAGGCTAGTGAATTCCGTGTCCACTCCAGTCCTGAAAGACTCATCTGATCTCTGCTGTAAGGACAGCGTCCTGACAGCACCCCAAAAAGCCCTTTTTAGGGCTGCAACATTAGTCTGCTTTTTTTTTCTCTCCATATACATATTGCAGTTGCCTGGCCTGCCTGTGTGTGAGGAGCTGCAGGCCCACAGACTGTAGTGTGCCCACTGCCAGTGCCCACCCCTGTCATCCCGTGTGGCACAGGACTTTGCATCAAAAAAAGGCATTTAATTTTTACACTTTAATCTAAGGTTAGTTGCCTGCCAGTGTGTGTCAGGCTGACTTCCACTGACTGTAGTGTGCCCACTGCCAGTGCCCACCACTCATACCGGCTGTCACAGGACTTTGCATAAAAAAGGCATTTAATTTTTACACTTTAGTGTAATTTCAGCTGCTTGCCTGCTGCTAGTGTGTGTCAGGCCGACTTCAACTGACTGTAGTGTGCCCACTGCCAGTGCTCCACCTCTGTCATCCCGTGTGGCACAGGACTTTGCATAAAAAAGACACTTAATTTTTACACTTTAATCTAAGGTTAGTTGCCTGCCAGTGTGTGTCAGGCTGACTTCCACTGACTGTAGTGTGCCCACTGCCAGTGCCCAGCCACTGTCATCCCAGGTGGCACAGTAGCTTTGCGATCAAATACAGGCATTTAATTTTTTGACAGTAGTCTAATTTCAGTTGCTTGCCTGCTGCCAGTGTGTGTCAGGCCGACTTCCACTGACTGTAGTGTGCCCACTGCCAGTGCCCACCCCTGTCATACCGTGTGGCACAGGACTTTGCATCAAAAAAAGGCATTTAATTTTTACACTTTAGTGTAATTTCAGTTGCTTGCCTGCTGCTAGTGTGTGTCAGGCCGACTTCCACTGACTGTGGTGTGCCCACTGCTAGTGCCAACCACTGATACCGGGTGGCACAGTAGCTTGCCGATAAATAAGGCATCTAATTTTTAGACAGTAGTCTAAATTCAGTTGCTTGCCTGCTGCCAGTGTGTGTCAGTCCCGCTTCCACTGACTGTAGTGTGCCCACTGTTAGTGCCAACCATTGATACCGGGTGGCACAGTAGCTTGCCGATAAATAAGGCATTTAATTTTTAGACAGTAGTCTAAATTCAGTTGCTTGCCTGCTGCCAGTGTGTGTCAGTCTCGCTTCCACTGACTGTAGTGTGCCCACTGTTAGTGCCAACCATTGATACCGGGTGGCACAGTAGCTTGCCGATAAATAAGGCATTTAATTTTTAGACAGTAGTCTAAATTCAGTTGCTTGCCTGCTGCCAGTGTGTGTCAGGCCCACTTCCACAGACTGTAGTGTGCCCACTACCAGTGCCCACCACTCATACCGGGTGGCACAGTAGCTTGCCGATAAATAAGGCATTTAATTTTTAGACAGTAGTCTAATTTCAGTTGCTTGCCTGCTGCCAGTGTGTGTCAGGCCCACTTCCACAGACTGTAGTGTGCCCACTACCAGTGCCAACCACTGATACCGGGTGGCACAGTAGCTTGCCGATAAATAAGGCATTTAATTTTTAGACAGTAGTCAAATTTCAGTTGCTTGCCTGCTGCCAGTGTGTGTCAGGCCCACTTCCACTGACTGTAGTGTGCCCACTGCCAGTGCCAGCCACTGATACCGGGTGGCACAGTAGCTTGCCGATAAATAAGGCATTTAATTTTTTGACAGTAGTCTAATTTCAGTTGCTTGCCTGCTGCCAGTGTGTGTCAGGCCCACTTCCACAGACTGTAGTGTGCCCACTGCCAGTGCCCACCACTCATACCGGGTGGCACAGTAGTTTGCCGATAAATAAGGCATTTAATTTTTAGACAGTAGTCTAATTTCAGTTGCTTGCCTGCTGCCAGTGTGTGTCAGGCCCACTTCCACAGACTGTAGTGTGCCCACTGCCAGTGCCCACCACTCATACCGGGTGGCACAGTAGCTTGCCGATAAATAAGGCATTTAATTTTTAGACAGTAGTCTAATTTCAGTTGCTTGCCTGCTGCCAGTGTGTGTCAGGCCCACTTCCACTGACTGTAGTGTGCCCACTGCCAGTGCCAACCACTGATACCGGGTGGCACAGTAGCTTGCCGATAAATAAGGCATTTAATTTTTAGACAGTAGTCTAATTTCAGTTGCTTGCCTGCTGCCAGTGTGTGTCAGGCCCACTTCCACAGACTGTAGTGTGCCCACTGCCAGTGCCCACCACTCATACCGGGTGGCACAGTAGCTTGCCGATAAATAACGCATTTAATTTTTAGACAGTAGTCTAAATTCAGTTGCTTGCCTGCTGGATTTACTAAAAACAGATAGCGCTTGGGAGAAAACAATAAATCTTTATTGGGGTATCGGGATAAATAAGAGCTATCCGTGCTAAATAACCATCCGTATATAGCGGTGCAAAATACATCTGTCAGGGTACAGTGTGATCAATACTGAAAAAGTTCCCTATTGCATCGCTATATACCAGATACATATGGTTGGGGTGGCTGCCGCTGCGCTGGTTACATGAGGATTAACCCACTAGCAGCTGGCATAATAGTATTTCCACCCTGACCCTACTAAAATTAGTCAAAGAGGCTGCTAGTTAGTGCTGATACACATCGCTCAGCTCTCAATGTTGCAGCTCAACGCGTTTCATCGCCCTATTGCGGGCATCTCATCAGGAGCTGACAGAGGAGAGATATTATCGTGTTGTAAATTCGCGCGCCACTGATAGCGTGCATGCGATACAAGCCTCCGGCGCTGGTTTGGCCGTAAACGGCCGCTCAGCGCTGCAGTTTACATAGCTATAGCCCCGCCCCTACCAGGAGGAGCTAACTCAGGGTTCCGTCACTTCGACCAGAGGATTGGGTAATGTATCTCCTCCCCCCTGAGATCAGTACATCGCATGTTCCCGTAGATAATAATTTGTTTATTTATGGTGACATATGCCAGCAATACTGTACTATTGGAGATATGGTGCATTAGAGCTGTCTTCAACCACCGGAGAGGGGAGACAGAGAAGGAGGATGATGATTGATGGTATGTAAATTTGGACAAGGTATGTATCAAATTAGATGCATCGTCGGTAACTGTGTTGCATCTAAATTACCACACCAGTGGAATGTGTAACAGTACCCTATCACTTGACATCGCAGATGGTACAGCTGTACAGTGTATATGGAGGATCATTGCTACATACCACAATTACTATAAAAAAGGGGCAAAAGAGATGGAATCATTTAATCCTGTGGGCTTAACTGTTTGAAGTCTGAAAATCCATTCGGCTTCTTTTCTTAACAGTAAATTGTCCACATCACCGCCCCTTGGGGACTGTTTGACATGTTCAATTCCTTGAAACATGAAACACCGATCGCCTGTGGCCGGGTGGTGTGTGGCGACATGTTGTGCCAGAGGGGTGAGATCTTGATTTCGAATGTCACAGAGATGCTCCCCCACTCTCCTTCTGAGTTCCCTCTTGGTTTTGCCAACATATTGTTTGAGGCAAATGCATGTCGCCAAGTATATTACACACACGGTCCTGCAGTTAATGAAAGATCTTATAGTGTAACTGCGTCCTGTGACAGAGCTTATCACGTTGTTACCCTTCTTGATAACTCTGCAGGCCACACAGCCACTGCATCGGTGTGTCCCCGGAGGCCTGTTGGGCAGCCAAGTGCTACTCACTGGGGAGAAGTAAGTACTATGCACCAGCCTGTCACCTAGGTTCCCACCTCTCCGATAAGTAATGAGTGGTCTGTCACCAACTAGATCACCTACCACTGGATCTGTTTTAAGGATACTCCAAGCTTCCTGCAGTACATTCCGTACCTCTTTGTAGGCAGCATCATATGTACCAATGATCCTGAAAGGTCCATTCTGGGTTGCTCTACTTTTAGGAGTTAGAAGGTCCTCTCTCCTACATGAGGCTGCATGTTGGTATGCCTCTCTGAGAGGGGCCTCCAGGTACCCCCTTTGTTTAAACCTCCTATGAAGATCATTAGATGCCTGCCTAAAGTCAGTCCACTCGGAGCAATTACGCCTTGCCCTGAGGTACTGCCCCTTGGGTATTCCACGCTTGAGTGGAGTGGGATGACTGCTCTCCCATCTGAGCAGAGAGTTTGTCGCAGTAGGTTTGCGAAACATGTTCGTGATGATGTTTCCATCCCGATCTAGTGTTATGGAGATGTCCAAGAAAGTCAGACTGGTATCATCAATCTCGTGGGTAAAAAATAAACCCCAGTCATTGACATTGAGGAGGCCCACAAATTTATCAAACTCTGACTTGGATCCTCTCCATAGGATGAAGACATCATCAATGAACCTCATCCACATAAGAATGGATGAGGCCCATTGCTCCATGCTCTCACCAAAGACCACCTCCTTCTCCCACCAGCCCAGGTAGTGGTTGGCGAACGTGGGGGCACATGGGCTCCCCATGGCCACACCCCTGAGCTGGTGGAAGAGGCGCCTATCAAAGGCAAAGACATTGTGACTGAGAATGAATTTGAGCAACGTGATCACAAATTCATTGTGCAATTGGTATTGCAAACCCCTTTCAGCCAGGAACGCTGCGGCTGCCTCGCAGCCCTTGTGATGTGGGATAGAGCTATACAGGGCTTCCACATCGAGGCTAGCCAGCAGCGTCCCAGTATCACAGTGTAGATCATTGAGCCTCCGTAGTACGTCCATTGTGTCCTGGACATAGGACGGCAGGCTCACCACAAAGGGTCTCAAAATGCGATCCACATAGATACTAGCCTTCTCCGTTATACTTCCTATCCCGGACACAATTGGCCTCCCTTTTAGGGGTGATAGCCCCTTGTGTATTTTCGGGAGGGAGTAAAAGGAAGGCATGATTGGATATTGGGGGAGCATGAAGTCAAACTCCGCCTTACTTATAAGCCCTTTCCATTTGCCGTGATTCAGGATCTGTATTAATTCACACTTGAATTTTTCAGTTGGATCCTCAGTAAGCCTCCTATAGCATGTTGCATCCTCCAAGATCCTGGTACACATTTGCACATATCTTGTGTTGTCCATGACAACAACATTACCACCCTTGTCCGAGGGCTTGATCACTATGTTCCTGTCTCTTTGTAGATCCTCCAGAGCAAGCTGTTCATTCAGGGTCAGATTAGAGGCCATTCCGTCACTGACACGAAGTGACCTCAATTTCTCAGTGACTATAGTAACAAAAGCATCAAGGGGGGGAGTAGTCACTCACTGGTGGATTTCTTCTGGAGGGGGCCCTCAGATCTGTAAAGGGCCCTTTACCTTGCTCTCGAGTTCCCTCCTCAAGAAGGTCCGCCAGGAGGCACACCCCCGGCATGTCCTCCTCATCTATCCCCAATTCGATACTCTGATTTCTGTCCCGCTGAATGAACAGCTTGCGCCATTTGAGTTTTCTAATAAATAAATTAATGTCTTTGACCCAGGTAAATGGATTATATCTACATCTGGGAACAAACGACATACCTTTACCCAGTAGTTGCATTTCTATGTTTGTGAGAGTGCGACCTGAGATGTTAATCACCTGTAATGTGTCACTTATTGGGGCACCTGCGTGTCCTTCTTGCTCCTGAGCTGGTAGTCCGGTAGGAAGTGCGCTGACCCTAAAAAAATCACTTCTAGTTGTTCTCGCACCTCTCCCCCGGCCCTGCTGTGACCCTTGTCCATGGCCTCTACCGCAGCTTCTGCCCCTACTGTTGGGGCCACTATTGCTCCCGGTGTCAGTATCTGTATCACCCTCGGATGAGGACACATCGGTGCCCGTCCTTGGGTTAACTTTAGGTCGGGTCTTGATGAAATCGTAGATTTTGCCTTCCCTAAAGTCCCTGATGTCTCTCGCAAATTGGAAATGCTTTCTCTCTCTTTCAGAAAGCTCGTAAATTTTTCAACTGCTTGCTGCAGAGATCTCTCTTTTTTCTCAAACTCTGGTATGCCGGAGAATTTTCTGGCTGATTCAATGGCTTTTTTTTAAATAGGTGGAGTTTTTTTCTAACAAAACCCTTTCCTCATCTAAAAGGATCTGCATGAGCCTCAGGGATGATTCAGTAGCCTCACTTTCCCATTTTTTCATCAGCTCATCAGATCTTATCTTTCTGCTGGTAAAATGGGATTCCTGAGTCCCCTGGGCACAATTTTATTTTTAAGATAAGTTTCTAAGGTTTTCACCTCCCACCAAGAGCGCACCTGATCCTTGTATACCTTTGTCAAGTTCTTAAATACTGAAGATATACTAGTCAGGCCAGGTTGGACAGGTAAATCCCTCTCTGAAAAGACCTCACCGGGGTTACCCAGCCAATCTTCACAACCTATATCCCCTGACAAGAAGCCGGCCATTACACCAAATATATAAATCAGAACTGTTAAAAGGGATTAACTAGAAATGAATGCAATATTTGCGCTATACGTGATTGAAACAGGATTTACTAAAAACAGATAGCGCTTGGGAGAAAACAATAAATCTTTATTGGGGTATCGGGATAAATAAGAGCTATCCGTGCTAAATAACCATCCGTATATAGCGGTGCAAAATACATCTGTCAGGGTACAGTGTGATCAATACTGAAAAAGTTCCCTATTGCATCGCTATATACCAGATACATATGGTTGGGGTGGCTGCCGCTGCGCTGGTTACATGAGGATTAACCCACTAGCAGCTGGCATAATAGTATTTCCACCCTGACCCTACTAAAATTAGTCAAAGAGGCTGCTAGTTAGTGCTGATACACATCGCTCAGCTCCCAATGTTGCAGCTCAACGCGTTTCATCGCCCTATTGCGGGCATCTCATCAGGAGCTGACAGAGGAGAGATATTATCGTGTTGTAAATTCGCGCCACTGATAGCGTGCACGCGATACAAGCCTCCGGCGCTGGTTTGGCCGTAAGCGGCCGCTCAGCGCTGCAGTTTACATAGCCATAGCCCCGCCCCTACCGGGAGGAGCTAACTCAGGGTTCCGTCACTTCGACCAGAGGATTGGGTAATGTATCTCCTCCCCCTGAGATCAGTACATCGCATGTTCCCGTAGGTAATAATTTGTTTATTTATGGTGACATATGCCAGCAATACTGTACTATTGGAGATATGGTGCATTAGAGCTGTCTTCAACCACCGGAGAGGGAGACAGAGAAGGAGGATGATGATTGATGGTATGTAAATTTGGACAAGGTATGTATCAAATTAGATGCATCGTCGGTAACTGTGTTGCATCTAAATTACCACACCAGTGGAATGTGTAACAGTACCCTATCACTTGACATCGCAGATGGTACAGCTGTACAGTGTATATGGAGGATCATTGCTACATACCACAATTACTATAAAAAAGGGGCAAAAGAGATGGAATCATTTAATCCTGTGGGCTTAACTGTTTGAAGTCTGAAAATCCATTCGGCTTCTTTTCTTAACAGTAAATTGTCCACATCACCGCCCCTTGGGGACTGTTTGACATGTTCAATTCCTTGAAACATGAAACACCGATCGCCAGTGTGTGTCAGGCCCACTTCCACTGACTGTAGTGTGCCCACTGCCAGTGCCCACCACTCATACCGGGTGGCACTCAATTAAAAAAAAAATGACAGGCAGAGGCAGGCCACCCCGCAGGGGCCGTCGTGGTCGTGGTGCTGTGATTTCCACTGTCCCTGGAATAATGCCCAGTGTTCAGAGGCCACGTACCCTAAACCCGAAAAATTCTGAGGAAATAGTCGACTGGCTTAGACAGGACACCCAATCTTCAACAGCTTCCGCTAAGAACCTTGACGCACCATCCTCCTCCAGCTCAGCTTCGGTCACCTGCTCTCAAGTTACCACGCACCCGCCCGTCGCCACCACCACCACTACCACCACAGCCACTACAGCCGCTTCACTTGATCCGTCAGAGGAGTTATTTACACATCAGTTGGATGCAATTAGTGATGCGCAACCATTATTGCCAGTTGATGTAGATTGGGGATATGTCTCAGTCAGGCAGGATTATACACATGGACGTACAGTGTGATGATGATGATGATGATGTTGTACCCGCTGCTGCTTCCTTTGCTGAGGTGTCAGATACAAGTGAAGTGGTTGATGATGACGATGTGTCCATAGATGCCACGTGGGTGCCTGCTTGAAGAGAAGAAGAGGGGGAAAGTTCTGAAGGGGAGACAGAGAGAATGAGGAGACGAGTTGGAAGCAGGGGGAGGTCGTCACAAGAAGTTAGTGGCACAGTCAGACAGCATGTATCGGCACCTGGGGTCAGCCAGACAGCACGCCAGTCAACGCATGCTGTTGCCACCACCAGAATGCCGTCATTGCAAAGCTCAGCAGTGTGGCATTTTTTTTGTGTGTCTGCCTCTGATAAAAGCAATGCCATTTGCAACCTGTGCCAAAAGAAACTGAGTCGTGGGATGTCCAACACCCACCTTGGTACAACTGCTTTGTGAAGGCACATGATCTCACATCACAAACGCCTATGGGATCAACACATGAGTACAAGCAGCACACAAATTCAAAGCCACCATGCTCCTCCTGGTCCAGCATCTTCAGCCACGTCAACCACTGCTATCCTCCCTGCCCCCTCTCAACCACCCGCCACTCCATCTCCCACCTTCAGCAGTTCCTGCTCATCTGCCCACAGTCAGGTGTCTGTCAAGGACATGTTTGAGCATAAGAAGCCAATGTCACAAAGTCACCCCCTTGCCCGGCGACTGACAGCTGGCTTGACGGAACTCTTAGCCCGCCAGCTTTTACCATACCAGCTGGTAGAGTCTGAGGCCTTCAAAAAATTTGTCGCTATTGGGACACCACAGTGGAAGGTACCCGGATGAAATTTTTTTTCAAAAAAGGCAATCCCCAAACCTCTACCATGTCATTGAAAAGGAAGTCATGGCATCTCTGGCATACAGTGTTGGGACAAGGGTCCATCTGACCACTGATACCTGGTCTGCAAAGCACGGTCAGGGCAGGTATATCACGTATACTGCGCATTGGGTCAACCTGCTGACGGCTGACAAGCATGGAATGCGTGGCTCCGCAGCGGAGTTGGTGACACCACCACGACTTGCAGGCAGACCTACTGCCACCTCCTCTACTCCTACTCCATCCTCTTCGATATCCTCCTCGGCTGAGTCCTCTTCTGCTGCGGCGTCTGGCTGCACATCAACTGAATCCCCTCAGCTCCCCAGGGGTTATTCCACATCCCGGATACGACAGTGTCACGCTGTCTTGGGGTTGACTTGCCTGAAAGAAGAGAGCCACACAGGACCAGCACTCCTGTCCGCCCTGAACGCACAGGTGGATCAGTGGCTGACCCCGCACCAACTGGAGATCGGCAAAGTGGTGTGTGACAATGGAAGCAATTTGTTGGCGGCATTAAATTTGGGCAAGTTGTCACATGTGCCGTGCATGGCACATGTGTTGAATCTCATCATACAACGTTTTGTGTCTAAGTACCCAGGCTTACAGGACGTCCTCAAGCAGGCCAGGAAGGTATGTGGCCATTTCAGGTGTTCCTACACGGCCATGGCGCACTTCTCCAATATTCAGCTGCGAAACAACATGCCAGTGAGGCGCTTGATATGCGACAGCCCGACACTCCTAATGTTCGACCGCCTGCTCCAACAAGAAAAAGCCGTCAACGAGTATTTGTATGACCGGGGTGCTAGGACAGCCTCTGCGGAGCTGGGAATCTTTTTGCCACGTTACTGGACACTCATGCGCAATGCCTGTAGGCTCATGCGTCCTTTTGAGGAGGTGACAAACCTAGTCAGTCGCACCGAAGGCACCATCAGTGACCTCATCCCATTTGTTTTCTTCCTGGAGCGTGCCCTGCGAAGAGTTCTGGATCAGGCTGTAGATGAGCGTGAAGAGGAAGAGTTGTGGTCACCATCACCACCAGAAACAGCCTTGTCATCATCGCTTGCCGGACCTGCAGCAACGCTGGAAGAGGAGTATGAGGAAGAGGAGTCAGAGGAGGAATGTGGCGGCTTTGAGGAGGAGGAAGACCAACCACAGCAGGCACCCCAGGGTGCTCGTTGTTGTCACCTATCTGGGACCCATGGTGTTGTGCGTGGCTGGGGGAAGAACAGACCGTCAATGACATCAGTGAGGACGAGGAACGGGAAATGAGTAGCTCTGCATCCAACCTTGTTCAAATGGGGTCTTTCATGCTGTCATGTCTGTTGAGGGACCCACGTATAAAAAGGATGAAGGAGAACGATCTGTACTGGGTGGCCACGCTACTAGACCCCCGGTATAAGCAGAAAGTGGCAGAAATGTTACCAAATTACTGAAAGTCGGAAAGGATGCAGCAGTTCAAAACCAAACTAAAAAATATGCTTTACACAGCTTATAAGGGGGATGTCACAGCACAACGGGAATCTACCAGGAGAAGAGGTGAGTGTAATCCTCCTCCTACCACGGCGGCAAGGACTGGACGATTTACAGATGTGTTGTTGATGGAGGACATGCGGAGCTTTTTCAGTCCTACTCATCGCTACAGACCTTCGGGATCCAGCCTTAGAGAACGACTCGACCGACAGGTAGCAGACTACCTCGCCTTAACAGCAGATATCGACACTCTGAGGAGCAATGAACCCCTTCACTACTGGGTGTGCAGGCTTGACCTGTGGCCTGAGCTATCCCAGTTCGCGATAGAACTTCTGGCCTGCCCTGCTTCAAGTGTCCTGTCAGAAAGGACCTTCAGTGCAGCAGGAGGCATTGTCACTGACAAGAGAAGTCGCCTCGGTCAAAAAAGTGTTGATTACCTCACCTTCATAAAGATGAATGAGGCATGGATACCGAAGGGACTGACAGTGGGGGATACGTTTGACTAACAAAAGGCCTGATTACATGCCTTGGCCTCAAAATGGGCCCCACGCTGCTGAATTTAATGTCTGCATACCGGATGACTTTCGTGAATTCTCCACCACCAACTAGGGTTCAAGCCGCAATGTTTTAGTCACTTTTCTGCCTGGAAAACATCAATTTTTCCGGCCGCTGCTACAATAGTGGCTGCAACAATGCCATTATTTTTCAGGCATGGGTACATGCCTAATTTTTCTGTCCTATGGTGTAGCACTGTGGCTGCAAAAACAAACCAAAAAAAAAAGGCACATACAAGTGTCAATTCCCCTTCGTTATCGTTACCTTGTTGTGGTGAAGGGGCTTGCGTATCACAATGAAGCAATCATCACCTCTATGAGTGTGTTGGCAATGTTGCCACACCCCAGATGATAAGGCCGTTGCTTCATTATGGTCAGACCAAAAGCGATCGGACGGCTGGATAATATTTCATAGAAAAAACATTAATTTACCTTTTTTTTTATATGTTGTATGGGTTTTTAATACATAAAATAAAAAATCATAATAAAGTCTCTTAATAGTTTATTAGAAATGATGCAGACAATTAAAAAAATCCACATCAATTCCAATGCAAAGCAAGTACAGAGCTCAAAACTAAATTATTTCATGATGTCGTAATGGTTCGCTAATTCGACAATGGTTAATCAATTCGACTGGATAGGGTACGTAACAGGGATTAAACTGATAGGAATAGTACTAGTTAAGACACCACTCACATAGGGTGTCACAGCACATTGCTCTGTGCACGCGCAGTGCCCCAATTTGGGAGTAAGAGGACCGACCAAGCTGCTTTTTCCATCTCCCGGTTCCTGAAATCAATTCAGTTTGGTGTATGAGAGTTTGGTCTGTCACTGTGAAGGCAGTCGAAGGTACCAGGCCTAAATTTTTTTTCACAAAAGGCACTCCCTGATATGGGCGCAGACGCAGTCACCGTGGTTTAAAACAGAGTGGAGGGAGCCAGCGTTTTTTTAACCATCTCCCCGTTCGAAAAATCTATTCAATAAATGGCCCCCAGATTGGGGACGTTAGAGGGATTAAACTGATGAGAATAGTACTACAGAAAATACCACTCATATCGGGTGTGACAGTAAATTGCACGGCGCAGACGCAGTGACCGTGGATAAAAACAAAGGGGAGGGAGCCAGAGTTTTTCTTAACCATCTCCCCGTTCGATAAATCAATTCAATTCACCTTTTGGGGACCCTTGGTGTTGTACATGGCTGGGTGGAGGAAGAAACCTTCAATGACATCACCGGGACGTGGCTAGCTTGGTATCCAACCTTGTGCAAATGGGGAGTTTGGGGTTGTGCAAATGAACTGTTTGCGGTTGTTTGCGGTGCATTAAAAGGGGAGTTTGGTCTGTCAATGTCTGTAAAGTGGGCGTAACCCTTACACTACCTGATCGATACAACATCATACCTGATCGTATACACACACTGGATGTTTTAAAGCACGTTATTCCAAACAATTTAGGAATGTTAGTTGATTTATGCCCTTTATGGATTAAAACCTGACTCTGCGTCCACTACGTAATTTTCCATGGGAGTTTTGCCATAGATCCCCCTCCGGCATGCCACAGTCCAGGTGTTAGACCCATTGAAACAACTTTCCCATCACTATTGTGGCCAGAAAGAGTCCCTGTAGGTTTTAAAATTCGCCTGCCAATTGAAGTCTATGGCGGATCGCCCGGTTCGCCCGTTCGCGAACATTTGCGGGAGAACGTAAAATTTTATGTTCACGACATCACTACCCAGAACAAAATATATGTTTTGGCGGACACTATTATCCTTTGCAAGCCAATGCTGGGACACCAGATTCAGGGTATTGCTATTTTGTCAATTGAATTTAACCCCAGAACAAAATATATGTTTTGCCGGACATTATTATACTTTGCCAGCCAGTGCTGGGACACTAGATTAAGGGTATTGCTATTTTGGCAATTAAATTTCACCCCAGAACAAAATATATGTTTTGGCGGACACAATTATACTTTGCCAGCCAGTGCTGGGACACCAGATTCAGGGTATTGCTATTTTGGCAATTGAATATAACCTCAGAACAAAATATATGTTTTGCCGGACATTATTATACTTTGCCCGCCAGTGCTGGGACACTAGATTAAGGGTATTGCTATTTTGGCAATTGAATTTCACCCCAGAACAAAATATATGTTTTGGCTGACACTATTATACTTTGCCAGCCAATGCAGGGACACCAGATTCAGGGTATTGCTATTTTGGCAATTAAATTTCACCCCAGAACAAAATATATGTTTTGGCGGACACTATTATACTTTGCCAGCCAGTGCTGGGACTCCAGATTCAGGGTATTGCTATTTTGGCAAGTGAATTTTATCCCAGAACAACATATATGTTTTAACGGACACTATTATACTTTGCCAGCCAGTGCTGGGACATCAGATTCAGGGTATTGCTATTTTTGCAATATAAATTTCACCCCAGAACAAAAAATATGTTTTGGCGGACACTATTATACTTTGCCAGCCAGTGCTGGGACACCAGATTCAGGGTATTTCTATTTTGGCAATTTAATTTCACCCCAGAAAAAAATATTTGTTTTAGCGGCACACTATTATACTTTGCCAGCCAGTGCTGGGACTCCGGATTCAGAGTATTGCTATGTTGGCAATAGAATTTCACCACAGAACAAAATATATGTTTTGGAGGACACGATTATACTTTTTCAGCCAATGCTGGGACACCAGATTCAGGGTATTGCTATTTTGGCAAGTGAATTTTATCCCAGATCAAAATATATGTCTTGGCTGACATTATTATATTTTGGCAGCCGGTGCTGGGACATGAGATTCAGGGTATTGCTATTTTGGCAAATGAATTTCACCCCAGAATAAAATGTATGTTTTGGCGGACACTATTATACTTTGCCCGCCAGTGCTGGGACACCAGATTCAGGGTATTGCTATTTTGGCAAAGTGAATTTTACCCCAGAACAAAATATATGTTTTGGCGGACACTATTATACTTTGCCAGCCAGTGCTGGGACATCAGATTCAGGGTATTGCTATTTTGGCAAGTGAAATTCATCCCAGAACAAATTATATATTTTTTGGGGGACACTATTATATTTTGGCAGGCTGTGCTGGGACATCAGATTCAGGGTATTGCTATTTTGACAAATGAATTTCACCGAAAGAACTAAATATATGTTTTGGCGGGACACTATTATACTTTGTCAGCCAGTGCTGGGACACCAGATTCAGGGTATTGCTATTTTGGCAATTGAATTTCACCCCAGAACAAAATATATGTTTTGGCGGACACTATTATACTTTACCAGCCAGTGCTGGGACACCAGATTCAAGGTATTGCTGTTTTGGCAATGGAATTTCACCCCAGAACAAAATATACCCTGCTACGGACAGATTTAAACTATGACTGCAACTGCTGGAACACCAGATTCAAGGTATTGCTATATTGGCAATTTAATTTCACCCCAGAACAAAATATACCCTGTTACGTACAGATTTAAACTAGACCTGCAACTGTCGGAACACCAGATTCAGTTTATTTCTATTTTGGCAATTGAATTTAACCCCAGAACAAAATATATGTTTTGGCGGACACTATTATACTTTGCCAGCCAGTGCTGGGACACCAGATTCAGGGTATTGCTATTTTGGCAATTTAATTTCACTCCAGAACAAAATATATGTTTTAGCGGGACATTATTATACTTTGCCAGCCAGTGCTGGGACTCCGGATTCAGGTTATTGCTATGTTGGCAATTGAATTTCACCCCAGAATAAAATATATGTTTTGGAGGACACTATTTTACTTTTTCAACCAATGCTGGGACACCAGATTCAGGGTATTGCTATTTTGGCAATTGAATTTCACTCCAGAACAAAATAAGCCATGTTAGGGACAGATTTAAACTAGGCCTGCAATTGCTGGAACACCAGATTCATGGTATTCCTATTTTGGTAATTGAAATTCACCCAGAACAAAAAGTATGTTTTGGCGGACACTATTATACTTTGCCAGCGAGTGCTGGGACACCAGAATCAGGGTATTGCTATTTTGGCAATTGATTTTCACCCCAGAACAAAATATATGTTTTGGCGGACACTATTATACTTTGCCAGCCAGTGCTGGGACACCAGATTCAGGGTATTGCTATTTTGGCAATTGATTTTCACCCCAGAACAAAATATATGTTTTGGCGGACACTATTATACTTTTCCAGCCAGTGCTGAGACACCAGATTCAGGGTATTGCTATTGTGGCAATTGAATTTCACCCCAGAACAAAATATATGTTTTGGCGTACACTATTATACTTTGCCAGCCAGTGCTGGGACACTAGATTAAGGGTATTGCTATTTTGGCAATTGAATTTCACACCAGAACAAAATATATGTTTTGGCGGACACTATTATCCTTTTTAAGCCAGTGCTGGGACACCAGATTAAGGGTATTGCTCTTTTGGCAATTAAATTTCACCCCAGAACAAAATATATGTTTTGGCGTACACTATTATACTCTACCAGCCAGTGCTGGGACACCGGATTCAGGGTATTGCTATTTTGGCAATTGATTTTCACCCCAGAACAAAATATATGTTTTGGCGGACACTATTATACTTTGCCAGCCAGTGCTGGGACACCAGATTCAGGGTATTGCTATTTTGGTAATTGAATTACACCACAGAAAATAATCTATCCTTTGCCAGACAGCAGATAGTTTTACACTTGGCTAGCCAAAGCTGGAACACCAGATTTAGGGTATTGATATTTTGACAATTGTATTTAACCCCTTAATAAAAAATACAAATTTCTATCTTGAGTTTCTAGCGTTGACAATAAGCACAGCCAAGCCCCTGATGTAGGATATAGCAAAAGAAAAACCTAGTATTGATGGATTGATGGACTTGGTGGCAGCATGTTCTAGTGCACCACAAGTCACAAAGTGGCCGCCGATCACCCCAGAAAAAAGTGACAGAAAAACGCCCTGTGCAGCCTAAAAACCAGTGAGCAATTAACTAGCAGAATTTGAATCATTCACAGCTGTATATCGATCAGTTCATTAGGTGCTGTTGCTTACTTTTCCCTGCCTAATCTCGCCCTCACAGAAGCTGCGTCCTCTCCCTACACTAATCAGAGCAGTGTGACGTGCGGCGCTACGTGACTCCAGCTTAAATAGAGGCTGGGTCACATGCTTCACTTGGCCAATCACAGCCATGCCATTAGTAGGCATGGCTGTGATGGCTTCTTAGGGCAAGAAGTAAAACACTAGCTGATTGGCCTCTGTGCAGCCCTTCAGAAAGTGGGAAGAATTCGCCGAACAATGGACCAGAACCCGAACTTTTTTGAGAATGTTCGGGTCCAGGTCCCGAACACCCCAAAATTCGATACGAACCCGAACTATGCTCGAACTGTTCGCTCAACACTATTCCCTGCTATTTGTGTGGCATAAATTTGTTTTTACTTCTTGCACTACCGAAGGTAACAATTGTGTTTACAGTTCATAGATCTGATTCTTAAAAAAAAAGTCCTTCTTTAGTACATTTTTTTAGAAATACAGTATTTGTGCCATAACTTTTTTTTTTTCACCAGGATTGTGGTGTAACCAAGTGTTGGTCACATATCCATAATGCCCATTTGGCCTCATAGGGCAAATAGACACTTTTAATACAGTCATAGTGCAGGTCAATAATAATGATGAGCTGCATAGGCAATATTAATTTTCACGACATTTTGTGAATTGTTCACATAATATTAACATTAAATTCAAGAATTCTAGAATTCGCGATCTCCAGTCATTATTTTCTCTTTTTTGGTGCAATACGTGCAACTTCACATTTTATCAGGTCTGAGTAGATATTACTGATTGGTGCACTAAGTATTGTTGTGACATCACAGCACTGTGTCTAATAGACACTAATCCCTATCACAGCAAAGTAATTCCTATCACACTACCTAACACCCTGCAGTGGAACAGCTACACTATATCACTATCTAACCTACACTGACTATTTCCCACTAACTATCTGTATTATATATATGAGCTAACTAGTAACTAACTATCTAATGTAATTAAATAAGGATCCAGGTGAGTCTGCAGAGCACAGAGCACAGCAATGACACTGCTGTCTCTCTCTGAACTGCAAAAAACAGCAGAAAATGGCTGCTGGGGAGGTTTTTATAGGGGTAGGCAACTTTCCTATTGGTTGCTAGGGATGTTGCTAAGCTCTGAAAAATATATTGCAGCCTTCTCATTGGCCCACAAGCTAGAAGCAGTTGCACTGAATATTTGCCATTACGAATATATAGCAATATATTCTAGACTTTTGCGGACTCTCAAAATAAAAATTTGCATTTAGAATATTTGCGATCAACAATAGTAATTTCCTGTGGTTATCACCTTTCTCCCACTGGATCATAACCTCGATGGATTACCCAGAAGATGCATTATGAATAATGTGGCACATTGAACCAACATTTACAGACTTGCATTGACCAGGTCAAACAGCATGATGCTTAAAAAAGAAACAATGGGGGTAATTTATCACAATGGTTATATTTGAAATCAGTTTTTACTGACTCTGCATAGGCATACTTTGCATGTTGCTTGTCAAGAAATGCTACACTACCCTCTTACTGGAATGACTTTGCGACTTATATTTGTGACTTTTCAAAAGTGTCTCAGTGATAAATATGGATTAAAACACATTAAAACACATTAACATACTAACATTTTGACCCCAACATGTCATAAAAGCCTTTTTTGGTGACTTTTTGAAGACAGAATTCTGAAATGCAGGGCTTGATAAATCCCACCCTCCTCCCCCAATAGCGTCTTTAGGGTATAGAAGTCAAAATTAATTGTTATAAGGCATGTCTAGCTTAACTTACTTTTTTAGTTTTTAGTCTAAATCGAAATATTTCTCCTGAAATTTTCAGACTGTATGCTTTGCAGTAAATCCATTATATTTAATTTCCCATATTGTAAAGTTTCTGCTGTTTAATACTGTTTCAGCTTTTTGCAGATAATTCAATAAACTTTTATTCTTTCTCTGGTATTGGTTGGTAAACATCCTAATGCACTTTAGTATTACATACTATTATATATAAGCAATTTGTTTTACAAAAAGTTTGCATATTAATGTGCTTCAAAAAGTCAGACTAGGAAGAAATCAAACAGACATTCAGTATTAATGCAACTGATGAAATAAGAGGGAACACATTTTATTAGAGTTCATAGAGTTGAACTTCTCATTTTAGTTTCAAAAGTAAACCAAAGTACAAAAGTTCGCTGACTGCACATGCAAAAGAAAAAACTTCTCTTTGACTTCTTAATTGGTTTCTTCTTTTTGAATAAATAAAGGCAATCATCCTATATTTTCATTCCAAATTATTTAGACGCATTAATCAACTTGTCTGACCAGTCAGACATGAAGAAGCGGAGAAGGAGTAGACTGGGTATACACAGGACGCTTCCTGTGCAGTACAATGGAGGATGGGAGAGAGCAGTGCAGAATGGACTTGCAGATGAAGAAAGGCATCCACTATTTGACATCAATTGATGCGAACAGCACAGACAATGTTTACATCTGAGTATTTAACCACAAAAGAATTAGAAAAACAGGCATCAGGAAAAAGGTCGCTAAAAAAATGAAACATTAAATAACATACAGTAAGGAGACATAAAGGGCCAACCCCTTTAAGTAGCTAGTAAAAAAGAAATGTCTGGAGAGGTGACAGGTCCTCTTTAACATTTAGAATATAGATGGAGCACTTAAAAAATAAACTGTCTCCAGGCTTATATTATAAAAAACCGTATACAAGTTATTTAGCATTTTAGATGTTACAGGAGGATTTATTAAGCCTGCTGCACCAGACTAGTGGCTTCAAATTGCCATCAATTTTAAACTGCTTTCTGCACAGGTTTGCAACTTTTTGCTCATTTACGCCATGCTCAGCAGTTTTCTGAAAAGTGAGTGGGGCATGAAATGCAAGTAGCGTGGTATAAGTGACCCAACATAGCTATAAAAAGTTGCTTTAGAAAGCAATTTACATCAGGAATCTACATGAGGCCAAACTTCTGGGATGCATCAAAATTATTAAAATATGTGTAAGAGGCTAGTGTATCTTTTTATTAAGACTGACCTAAGAAACACTAACCTTAGGAACCCCCTACACCCCAACGCTGCCATGATGTACTACTACTACCCATCATTGCAGCAGGGTTGTTACCACTCCTTACTGTAATAGTTTATCATAGCAATGGAGCAAGCTCAGATGCTGGGTCTGTGCCATCACTTGCAGGTGCTGGTTGTATTATATTGCAGGCAACTCGCCCCCACTGCCAGGATTAGAGATAATTCTGATCCTGTCAGTTTAACCCCTCAAATGTTGAAGTCAATAGCAACAGCATCTGAGCAGTTAGCAGGTAAGTGGCATGGAACCATGAGCCTTTTGAAGGCTCCCAGGCCTGCCATGTCCCCACTGCTAATACATCCTGCCTCCAGCCATGGGCTATGCACTGTAAAAAAGGAGTATAAGAGTACATAGTACAAGCAATTAAAAGATCACTGGTTCAAGTCCACTAAGGGGGCTAAAAATTCAAAATTCATTCTTTTCCCATTATGGTTATAGCATCCCAATTAAAATATCCCATAATGTAACCTGAATGAAAATGATCATAGAAAATGCCACAATTATAATTTTTTATCACCTTGTCATGTCATATAAAAATGGCATTGATAGAATGCCCGTGCAAAAAATGAGCCTTCACTCAGCTCCGTTGGCAGAAAAAATAAAAAAGTTATGGGTCAGAACATGGGGTTTGAATAATTTTTTTAAATAGTAAAACATAACAAAACCATAGCAATTTGGGATCTCCGTGATTGTACTGACATGCAGAATTGCAAAATAAAGTTAAAATGTCATTATCACCTAACAATGAACACCATAAAATGAACCCTTAAATGCTGGGTGGACTACAGTATCCAGAAAGATTATCAAAATTAGGGTCATTCACTTTAGAAAAAAGACGACTAAGGGGAGCTCTAATAACCATGTATAAATATACCAGGGGTCAGTACAGAGATATCTCCCATCATGTATTTATCCCCAGTACTGTGACTGTGACAAGGGGACATCCTCTGTATCTGGAGGAAAGAAGGCTTGTACACAAACATAGAAGAGGATCCTTTACGGTAAGAGAAGTGAGACTATGGAACTTTCTGCCTGAGGAGCTGGTGATGGCGAATTCACTAAAAGAGTTCATGTCACTACCAGAGTTTTGAGGAGTTCTCACAGCTCTGTTTCTCCGCCCCTGTGATGAGGTCTTTACTTTTATTTACTTCTTTCCTTCTTCCCAGCTGTTCCTTCTCTGATTGATTCCTCTTCCTTTATATCACCCCTCTTCCTGTTTCACCTTGCGGGTTATATTTCTCATCTTGAGTTGTGTCAGCCGCTGGAGTATCTACACTGCTGTGGTCTCTATTCTCTGGACGTCTGTTTTGCTGAAGCAAGCAACATCGGATATTGTCTGCTGAGATTGGATCTGTCTTCACTGCTGCTGCAGCCCCTACAGATAAGTTTGCAGACATTGTTGGTTTTTGTTTTTTTGCTGACTGGATCCGAGGCGACCCCGGTTCCATCCGTATACTGAGCAGGGAGCCGGTGGCCATGCCCCCCCCCCTTTATCATAGGGGTTTCAGGTGTCACTTAGCCTTAGGTACGTGGGCATGCCTCGATCCACCATCAGGGTCTGGGCATGTGCATAGCAGCGCAGGGAGAGCTCTTAGGGTCTGACAGGGGTTACCTTTTATGCTCCCCTAGTTTGGGTCCACTCAGTAGCTTGTGCACTGATTGTACTCCTGTTGTTCGCATATACCCGTGACAGTTCAAGAGTGACCTGGATGTATTTCTGAAGTGTAATAGTTAGAGTTGAGCAAAGCAATCTTCGGATGCTTCTCGGCACAGTATTAGAATGTATGGGCTCCGATGAGCCGAAGTTAGTTATTCATGAAGTCATGTGTGACTTTGCTGAATAACTTCTGTAGTTGATTTTTAAAGTGGAAAACCACTTTAAAACTTAAAACCGAACTCAGCTTTGGTTCTGAGGTACTAGTCGGAACTTATTTTTTAGATGTGGTGCTTGTAAAATCAGCACTATCATGATTCTATAAGGCCACATTAAAAACAAAGGGGATCATATATTAAGACCGGCAGTTTAGATGACAGTCTTAACCCCTTGTGCTGGCCGTGGATCCACCGAAGTTATGAAGAAGCTCAAGCCTCTACATACTGTTAGTGCATCCACCACCGGTCTAAATCTACGCCAGCCGCTTTGCTGGCTTAAAGTTAGACCATTTTCTATGCCCAAAGCTGATCCATCCCCTTCCCCACCCACGACACGCCTCTAGTGTTGATCGAGCACCAAAGTGCTCATGTGCTCGGGTGCTCAAGTAGAACACTTTGCGATGAGAACAATGGAAGTCAATGGGAGAACCCGAGCATTAAACCAGGCACCCCCTGCTCTGATGAGGGGAGGGTTTAGGGACTCTAGTTCGGCTTAGGAGTCCCTTCTCTGACTCCAAATATAGCTATGTTCATATATGGATTCAGTGCTTGGGGACACCCCAGAGTATTTAAATCTAATTTAGCCTCTATTTCTATGCAAAAGTGGGGGAATCTCTCAGTGTAAGTCTGTGGCTTAGGAGATCCTGCTCTGACTCCATATATAGCTATTAGTGTTGATCGAGCATGCTCGGCCTAACATCATTTCGGCTCCAGCATCTCGATGCTCGACACATGGAGGTACTTGGCTGAGCAATATATGTTTAAAGCACAACCTGCACTAAATTGCTCAGTGTTAGGGAGAGCTGTGCATAGGAAAGGACAGACAGTGTAGGGAGTGTAATTGGAAGATTTTTATACAAAAAACTTTTCAGAGACCCAAAAGTCCTTTTATGGACTATTGTGTGTGACAGCAGCAATATATATTTTTAGTGCATCCTGCGCTAAATACCGTGTAATAGGCCGCATTGGACAGTTAAATTATTTGAGCCATATCTCCTGTCTAAAGTGTGCGCATCCCTAAAATATCAGTGAAATTCAGTGTACTTTTTTACATAGACGGTGAGAGTGACATTACCAGACCGACATCTAAAGTGTAAGGTGTGCGTTTAAAAAATGCATCAATGACATACAGTTTACTTTTTCAATCGATGGTGTCATCTTCTGAGAGTGACATTACCAGGCCCACATCTAAAGTGTAAGGTGTGCATTAAAAAAATTTATCAGTGACATACAGTGTACTTTTTAAATAGACTGTGTCCGCTTCTGAGAGTGACATTACGAGGCCCACATCTAAATTATAAGGTGTGCGTTTAAAAATGTATCAGTGACATACAGTGTACTTTTTCACTAGACGGTGTCAACTTGTGAGAGTGACATTACCAGGCCAACATCTAAAGTGTAAGGTGTGCGTTTAAAACATTTATCAGTGACATACAGTGTACTTTTTCCGTAGATGCTGCAAATGGTGACATTACCTGGGGTACCTGTCCTGTATAACGTTTCCTCATTCAGAATACCTGTTAATATTTTTGCGCATACACTTCCGAATCCTACGCTACTGTACGTGTAACATACTTTCAAGCATATATAACATTTAAAATGAAGAAGACGAGCAGTAAGGGGCAGGGAAGTGGCCGTGATGCTGATGGTGCACACAGAGGCCGTCGTCCTGGGCTCGTTGAAACTGTGCCTGCTGCCAAATCACAAGAAAAACAATCATCAACGATATCTAGCTTCATGTCCCAGTTTGCAGGGCAACGCAGGACACCACTCTTGAAGTCAGACCAGTGCGACCAGGTGGTCTGTTGGATTTCAGCAGATAATGCTTCCAGTCGGTCAAGCACCACCCAGTCTTCCACCAAGTCCAGTCTCAGTAGCCAACAGTCTTGTCAACACAATCCTCACCCTGATCCTCTATCATCTCACCATGGAGAGTCTGGGAAAACAAGTGATCCCATACTCGTATATACCGAGGACCTCTTTTCATCGCCATTGCTTCATTTCACCCTATCACCAAGCACGCTTGAAGCGGGACAGATCTTGTGCCCTTATTATCAACCTCTTGAGCATCCACAGTCACAAGAAGATGATGGTGGGGAACGGCAATTACTGTTTGATGAGGTGGATGATGATGAGACACAGTTGCCAATAAGTCAATGGCAATTAACATCTCAAGAGATTGATGAAGAGGATGAGACACAGTTGTCAATCACTTAGGTCAACAAGTCAGGAGGATGAGCAGAGTAAGGAAGTGGAAAAGGAGGTGGTGGACAATGAAGTCACTGACCCAACCTGGGAAGGTGGAAAACCGAGCGAGGACAGCAGTACAGAGGGGGAGGGATCTGCAGCACCACAACAGGCAGAGAGAAGCAGTGGGGTGGCAAAAGGGAAGAAGGCTGGCCACACCAACATGTGTCCCGTAACATCACATGTGCCCTGACCAAAGCAGTTACTGGGAAGGTCCACTTAACCACGGACACATGGACACGTGCATTCGGTCAGGGACACTACATTTCCCTGACAGCACACTGGGTGTATGTTGTGGAGGCCGGGAGTGAGTCATACCCTGGGATGGTGCAGGTGATACCGACACCAAGGATTGCGGGCCCTACGTCAATCAGGGTTTCCGCCAGCACCTACGTTAGTGGCTACAAACCCCACTTCTCCTCCTTCGCCTCCTCCTCCACTTCCACCTCCGAATTATCCACGTGCAGCACCAGTCAGCCATCAGTCGGTAGCTGGAAGCAGTGTAGCACTGCAGTGGGGCAAGGCAACAGGCCGTGCTGAAGCTGATTTGCTAAGGGGACAAACAGCACAAAGCCGCAGAGCTGTGGCAGGGGATAAGAGGTCAGATTGAGCTGTGGCTCTTACCACTCAACCTACAACCAGGCATGGTTGTGTCTGATAATGGCCATAACTTGGTGGCGGCTTTGGAGCTCGGCAAGCTCACACACATCCAATGCCTAGCCCACATCTTAAACTTAGTGGTTCAGCGGTTTCTTAAAACCTACCCCAATTTGCCTGAGCTACTGGTGAAGGTGTGCTGCATATGTTCACATTTCCACAAGACATCGACAGCTTCAGCCGGTCTGTCAACGCTGAAGCAGAGCTTAAAATTGCCAGATCGCCGGCTGTTGTGCGACTTGAGCTTTTGCTGAAACTCAACTTTCCACATGTTGGCCAGGCTTTGTGAGCAGCAGAGGTCTTCACCTTTCTAGTTAGGTTCCGCTATTCACAAGTGAGGAGAGGGCATGGATGTCTGACCTCTGTTAGGTTTTAAGAAACCTTGAGGAATCAACACAGATGGTGAGCGGCGATAACGCTATTATCAGCGTAACCATCACACTTCTGGGTTTACTGAAACGCTCGCTGCTGACAATTAAGGACGGCGCTTTGCATGTGGAAGATGTGAAAATGGGGGAAGACATTAAACAGGGTGATAGCCAGACCACCCTCAGTTCGCCTTCTCAGCGCAAATTGGACGATGAAGAGGAGGAGCAGGAGACGGTTGCGTCCGCTACAGAGGGTAGTACCCATGGAAGTTCAATTCCAACTGTTCAGCATGGGTGGGCAGAAGAGAATGAAGAGGATGAGGGGATTGAGAGTCATCTTCCTGATGATGACAGCGTAGTCTTGCCTGTTGGTACTCTGGCACACATGGCTGACTTCATGTTAGGCTGCCTTTCCAGAGACCCGCGCGTTATACGCATTTTAGACAACACTAATTACTGGTTGTTCACCCTTCTCGACCCCCACTACAAAGAGAACTTCTCATCTCTCATTCCTCTGGTGGAGAGGACTAGCAAAATGGTGCAATACCAGAATGTCCTTGTTGAAAAACTGCTCCTAAAATTTCCATCTGACAACACTGGCGGCAGAGTTCGTAGTACCTTGGGCAACCGAGGAGGGGAGACAAGTGGGTCACTTAGCAGTTCCAACAGAAGCAAGGCAACACTCTCCAAAGCCTGGGACAGTTTCATGACACCCCGCCAGCACCCTCACTCTGATGCGCGACCTACTGTCACAAAGAGGGAAACATTTTGGAAGATGGTGAAGGAGTACACCTCAGTGCCTTACAACTACTGCGTGTCCAAGATGGACATGTGGCATGAACATGGCGCTCTTGCCTTGGAGGTGCTGGCCTGCCCTGCCGCCAACATTTTGTCTGAGCGGGTATTTAGTGCTGCTGGTGGCATTATAACCGATAAGCATATCCGCCTGTCAGCTGAAAATGCTGACATTTTTGACTCTTATAAAAATGAACAAGGCCTGAATTCACTTTCTCTGCATCATTATTCACTTCTCGCCTGCACCAGAGGAAAGCTGATGAACATAAAGGCACTTTAAATGTGTTGTTTATAATGTACTGAATACACTGTATTCCCATGCACATATGGTTAAATCTTCGTTTTCTCATCCTCCTCCTGTTCTTCCATCATATCAACATGCTTATTCGTCGCACATAATGCCCTTGCATATATTCCCCTTATTTATAATATTTTACAGGGTCAGCTCACCTGTAGGCCCTCGCATATAATGTTTTAGAGGGTCAGCTGACCTGCAGGCTCTCACCTACAATCTTTTAGAAGGTCAGCCCACCAGCAGACCCTCACCTACAATCTTTTATGGGGTCAGCTCACCTGCAGGCCATTGAATATAATGTTTTGCTGGGTCAGCTCACCTGCAGGCCTTCGCATATAATGTTTTAGAGGGTCGGCTCACCTGCAGGCCCTCGCATATAATGTTTTAGAGGGTCAGCTCACCAGCTGTCACGACCGCTGTCCCAGCAGCAGTCGTGTTGCACCAGACGGAGGGGAAGGGGGACCCTTATCTACGGATGGGAAATGGAACGGCCACCCTGACAAACCCTACGCTGGCATCTGTCTGCCCTGATACCCTAGACGGGGTGTGAACCCGTGCGGCGAGCAGGATGCCTAAACCCTGAGTGACCCTTAGAAGACTAGACTGGGGAAAGGCAGATGGGAGCACTAGTCACCATCACTCATGTCTAGGAGAACAACAGGGGAAGACAGTAACAAACAAACAAACAAACAAACAATCTCCAGCAGAGATAGACTTATCCAGTCACGAGCAGAGAAGATGATCCCAACAACGACAGTCCACGCCAGACATGAGCTCCACAGCAATACCGTCAAACGATCTCCTTCAAAGGTCAGAATAGCACTGGAAGTAAGGACTATATCTGGACATGGACACGTGCAGTTCGATCAGGGACACTACATTTCCCTGACAGCACACTGGGTGTATGTTGTGGAGGCCGGGAGTGAGTCATACCCTGGGATGGTGCAGGTGATACCGACACCAAGGATTGCGGGCCCTACGTCAATCAGGGTTTCCGCCAGCACCTACGTTAGTGGCTACAAACCCCACTTCTCCTCCTTCGCCTCCTCCTCCACTTCCACCTCGAATTATCCACGTGCAGCACCAGTCAGCCATCAGTCGGTAGCTGGAAGCAGTGTAGCACTGCAGTGGGGCAAGGCAACAGGCCGTGCTGAAGCTGATTTGCTAAGGGGACAAACAGCACAAAGCCGCAGAGCTGTGGCAGGGATAAGAGGTCAGATTGAGCTGTGGCTCTTACCACTCAACCTACAACCAGGCATGGTTGTGTCTGATAATGGTACCATAACTTGGTGGCGGCTTTGGAGCTCGGCAAGCTCACACACATCCAATGCCTAGCCCACATCTTAAACTTAGTGGTTCAGCGGTTTCTTAAAACCTACCCCAATTTGCCTGAGCTACTGGTGAAGGTGTGCTGCATATGTTCACATTTCCACAAGACATCGACAGCTTCAGCCGGTCTGTCAACGCTGAAGCAGAGCTTAAAATTGCCAGATCGCCGGCTGTTGTGCGACTTGAGCTTTTGCTGAAACTCAACTTTCCACATGTTGGCCAGGCTTTGTGAGCAGCAGAGGTCTTCACCTTTCTAGTTAGGTTCCGCTATTCACAAGTGAGGAGAGGGCATGGATGTCTGACCTCTGTTAGGTTTTAAGAAACCTTGAGGAATCAACACAGATGGTGAGCGGTGATAACGCTATTATCAGCGTAACCATCACACTTCTGGGTTTACTGAAACGCTCGCTGCTGACAATTAAGGACGGCGCTTTGCATGTGGAAGATGTGAAAATGGGGGAAGACATTAAACAGGGTGATAGCCAGACCACCCTCAGTTCGCCTTCTCAGCGCAAATTGGACGATGAAGAGGAGGAGCAGGAGACGGTTGCGTCCGCTACAGAGGGTAGTACCCATGGAAGTTCAATTCCAACTGTTCAGCATGGGTGGGCAGAAGAGAATGAAGAGGATGAGGGGATTGAGAGTCATCTTCCTGATGATGACAGCGTAGTCTTGCCTGTTGGTACTCTGGCACACATGGCTGACTTCATGTTAGGCTGCCTTTCCAGAGACCCGCGCGTTATACGCATTTTAGACAACACTAATTACTGGTTGTTCACCCTTCTCGACCCCCACTACAAAGAGAACTTCTCATCTCTCATTCCTCTGGTGGAGAGGACTAGCAAAATGGTGCAATACCAGAATGTCCTTGTTGAAAAACTGCTCCTAAAATTTCCATCTGACAACACTGGGGGCAGAGTTCGTAGTACCTTGGGCAACCGAGGAGGGGAGACAAGTGGGTCACTTAGCAGTTCCAACAGAAGCAAGGCAACACTCTCCAAAGCCTGGGACAGTTTCATGACACCCCGCCAGCACCCTCACTCTGATGCGCGACCTACTGTCACAAAGAGGGAAACATTTTGGAAGATGGTGAAGGAGTACACCTCAGTGCCTTACAACTACTGCGTGTCCAAGATGGACATGTGGCATGAACATGGCGCTCTTGCCTTGGAGGTGCTGGCCTGCCCTGCCGCCAACATTTTGTCTGAGCGGGTATTTAGTGCTGCTGGTGGCATTATAACCGATAAGCATATCCGCCTGTCAGCTGAAAATGCTGACATTTTTGACTCTTATAAAAATGAACAAGGCCTGAATTCACTTTCTCTGCATCATTATTCACTTCTCGCCTGCACCAGAGGAAAGCTGATGAACATAAAGGCACTTTAAATGTGTTGTTTATAATGTACTGAATACACTGTATTCCCATGCACATATGGTTAAATCTTCGTTTTCTCATCCTCCTCCTGTTCTTCCATCATATCAACATGCTTATTCGTCGCACATAATGCCCTTGCATATATTCCCCTTATTTATAAAATTTTACAGGGTCAGCTCACCTGTAGGCCCTCGCATATAATGTTTTAGAGGGTCAGCTGACCTGCAGGCCCTCACCTACAATCTTTTAGGTCAGCCCACCAGCAGGCCCTCACCTACAATCTTTTATGGGGTCAGCTCACCTGCAGGCCATTGAATATAATGTTTTGCTGGGTCAGCTCACCTGCAGGCCTTCGCATATAATGTTTTAGAGGGTCGGCTCACCTGCAGGCCCTCGCATATAATGTTTTAGAGGGTCAGCTCACCAGCTGTCACGACCGCTGTCCCAGCAGCAGTCGTGTTGCACCAGACGGAGGGGAAGGGGGACCCTTATCTACGGATGGGAAATGGAACGGCCACCCCTGACAAACCCTACGCTGGCATCTGTCTGCCCTGATACCCTAGACGGGGTGTGAACCCGTGCGGCGAGCAGGATGCCTAAACCCTGAGTGACCCTTAGAAGACTAGACTGGGGAAAGGCAGATGGGAGCACTAGTCACCATCACTCATGTCTAGGAGAACAACAGGGAAGACAGTAACAAACAAACAAACAAACAATCTCCAGCAGAGATAGACTTATCCAGTCACGAGCAGAGAAGATGATCCCAACAACGACAGTCCACGCCAGACACGAGCTCCACAGCAATACCGTCAAACGATCTCCTTCAAAGGTCAGAATAGCACTGGAAGTAAGGACTATATCTGGCAATGACTGCAAGTGAAACTGAAACTAATATAGTAGCTGGGAGTGGCAGACAGCACTCACCTGAGAAGAATGCCTACAAACTCCCAGTCAGGACAAAAAGGTTTACAAGGCAAAACCTGGATGACATACCCTGAACCATGAAGCAAACTCACAAGCTATCGCGAGTAGCAAGTCGCTGCGACCTTCTCTTCCCAGACCTATCTGGATCAGTCACAGTCGTGACAGTACCCCCCTTTCTACGAGGGGCCACCGGACCCTCAAGACCAGGCCTCTCCGGGTGGGACCTATGAAAAGCCCGAATGAGTCTGTCCGCCTTTATCTCTGATGCTGGCACCCACATTCTCTCTTCGGAACCATAACCTTTCCAGTGCACCAGGTACTGAAGAGAGCGGCGAACATATCGTGAATCAACAATCTTTTCTACCTGAAACTCAAGACTGCCATCAACAACCACCGGTGGAGGCGGTAGTGGCAATGGTTCAGGAGGTTCTACATATCTCTTAAGCAGAGATCTGTGGAAGACATTATGGATCCTTAGAGTCTGAGGTAGCTCCAGACGAAAAGCCACCGGGTTAATGATCTTAATTACCCTATAAGGACCAATAAATCTCGGACCTAATTTCCATGAGGGAACCTTCAACTTGATATTTCTGGTAGACAACCACACCAAGTCATTCACCCCAAGGTCCGGACCTTCAGAGCGCTTCTTATCAGCCACACGTTTGTATCTGCCACCAATTCTCTTCAAACTTTCTTGCACACTCTGCCACACTGATGAAAGTGAAGACGCAAATCGTTCCTCCTCGGGAATCCCAGACGGCCCCCTCACTAAACGTACAAAACTGAGGATGGAAACCATACGCACCAAAAAATGGTGACTTATCGGTGGATTCTTGACGACGATTATTAATGGCAAACTCGGCTAACGGTAAATAAGATGACCATTCCTCCTGATTTTCAGAAACAAAGCATCTCAAATATGTCTCTAAGTTTTGATTGGTACGTTCAGTCTGACCGTTGGACTGTGGATGGAAAGATGAAGAAAACGACAGATGAACCCCTAAACGAGAACAAAAAGCTTTCCAAAATTTAGAAACAAATTGGGTACCACGATCCGAAACAATATCGGAAGGGACCCCGTGAAGCTTCACGATGTGGTCAATAAAAACCTGAGCCAGTGTGTTAGCATTAGGCAAAGCGGTCAGAGCAATAAAGTGCACCATTTTACTGAATCTGTCAACAACAACAAGAATAACAGTCTTCCCCGCTGATACTGGTAGATCAGTAATGAAATCCATTGATAGGTGCGTCCAAGGCCTGTTGGGGATGGCCAGAGGTAAAAGACGCCCTGCCGGACGAGTATGATCCACCTTAGAACGAGCACAGGTAGGACATGCAGACACAAAATTCAACACCTCCTGGCGCCACTTAGGCCACCAGAACCGACGAGACACTAATTCAGAGGTTGCCTTACTACCTGGGTGTCCTGCCAGTGCGGAGTTATGGTGTTCCTTTAGTATCTCCAGGCGTAAATTTTCTGGCACAAACAGTTTATCCGAGGGGCAGGAGGCCGGGCGTCCCCTGAGCTTCCAACACCCTCCCTCTAAACCTGAGTGTAATGCAGAGACCACCACCCCCTTTGCAAAATAGGCTCTGGAACATCATCATCACCCTCCAGGAAAACTTCGAGACAATGCATCCGCCTTAGTATTTTTGCCCCGGGCGATAGGTTATTACAAAATTAAACCTAGTAAAAACAACGACCACCGAGCCTGTCTAGGGGTGAGACGTTTAGCAGACTCCAGATATACTAAGTTCTTGTGATCGGTAATCACTGTGACGGGATGAACCGCCCCCTCAAAAAATGGCGCCACTCCTCTAAGGCCAACTTAATAGCCAAAAGTTCCCTGTTGCCAATGTCATAGTTCCTTTCTGCAGTAGACAATTTCTTCGAAAAGAAAGCACACGGACGCCATTCACCAGGAGACGGGCCCTGAGATAGTACCGCTCCCACCCCCACCTCTGATGCGTCAACCTCTACAATAAAAGGAAGCGAGACATCTGGCTGTACGAGAATAGGAGCCGAGGTGAATCTTTCCTTCAGAGATGTAAAGGCAGTTTTGGCTGCATGTGACCATTTGGAAAAATCGGATCCCTTTCGGGTCATGTCCGTCAGTGGTTTTGACCACCAAGGAATAGTTCTTTATAAACTTCCTATAAAAATTGGCAAACCCCAGGAAGCGTTGCAATGCCTTCAGGTTCTCAGGCAGATCCCAGTCCATAATTGCCCGGACTTTCTCTGGATCCATGCGGAAACCTGAATCTGACAACACATACCCCAGAAATGGCAGTTATTTTACGGCGAACACACATTTCTCTAATTTAGCAAACAATTTGTTGGCCCTTAATATCTGCAGCACTTGTCTCACATGGATCTTATGTGTATCCAGATCCGGAGAATAGACCAGGATGTCATCAAGATATATCACAACAAATCTCCCGATAAGGTGACTAAAAATATCGTTGACAAAATGTTGGAACACCATAGGCGCATTAGTAAGACCAAATGGCATGACCAGATTTTCATAATGCCCTTCCGGAGTATTAAAAGCCGTCTTCCACTCATCCCCCTCTTTGATGCGAACCAGGTTATAGGCTCCTCTGAGATCCATTTTGGAGAACCATTTAGCACCAGCAACCTGATTAAAGAGGTCGGGAATGAGAGGAAGAGGATAGAGGATCTCGGATAGTTATCCGGTTTAATTCCGGAAATCCAGGCAAGGACGCAGGCCCCCATCTTTCTTTTAACGAAAAGAACCCTGCAGCCACGGGTGAAGAAGAGGGTCTGATGTGTCCCTTAGCCAAACTTTCCGAAATATAATCTTTCATAGCCTTTCTCTCCGGGCCAGAAAGATTGTATAACCGGGTTTTAGGTAGTTTTGCCCCAGGTAACAGATTAATTGGGCAATCATATGGACGATGAGGTGGTAACCCCTGACAACCCTTCTCAGAGAACACATCCATAAAATCTGACAGAAAGGAAGGTAGAGATGTTACAGAGAGTGTTGAGCACCTACTACTCAAGCAGTTGTCCTTACAATGTTCACTCCACTCCACAATCTCCCGGCCTGCCAATCCACCACGGGATTGTGAGTCACCAGCCAGGAAGCCCCAAAACCATAGGAGCCGGAAGACCGTCCAGGACATAACAAGAGATATGCTCTTTATGGAGGTCCCCTACCTGCAGATGGATATTATGGACGATCTGAGTTAACTCTCTCTGAGTAAGAGGGAGGAGTCGATGGCAAAAACAGGAATAGTTCTGCGTACTGGTTCCGGAGTAACACCCAGAGCCAGAGCAAACCGTGAATCCACCAAATTGACCCCGCCCCACTGTCCAAAAGACGGAACAGATCTCAGTCTTATTGCCCGCCACAACGGTAGCGGACAACAAAAACTGAGACATGCGTATGGAGGAAGCGAATACGCCCAGACTGTTATCCTCCGCACAGTCTGGGGACTCTAGTTTTCCGGCGGCTCCTTAGTTTGTGATCTCTTGGGTTCTGAGGGACATACCTTTACAAAATGACCCCTCCCCACAACGAAAACAAACCTCTGACCTATGGCGGACCTTAGGAGGATTCACCCGTCTAGTGGCGCCCCTATTTGCATTGGTTCGACTGGATCACAACAAACCGATCCCTGCCCTATAGAGGCCTCTGTAGAATTTAATAGTCTCTCCCTGAGTCGTCTGTCGATTCTTATGGACAGAGACATAGCAGCCTCAAGAGACCCAGGGACCTCGTATACAGCCAGCGCGTCTTTTAATTTTTCAGACAACCCCTGGCAGAACTGACTCCTAAGGGCCGAGTCGTTCCATAATGTATCCGTAGCCCACCTACGAATTCAGAACAATATAGTTCAGCTGGCCGGTTCTCCTGCCGAAGTCTACGTAGCTTAGACTCAGCCAGTGAGACCCTGTCAGGGTCATCATACACGAGACCCAAGGCTTCAAAAAACTCCTCCACTGATCGTAAGGCCGGAGAGTCAGATGGTAAAGAGAAAGCCCAAGCCTGCGGATCTCCCTGCAGGAGAAATTACAATGCCCACCCGTTGTTCCTCACCGCCGGAGGATCTAGGGCGTAACCTGAAGAACAATTTACAAGCTTCTCTGAAGGTTACAAATTGGTCTCTCCTCCTGAGAACCTATCAGGAAAAGCCACTTTTGGCTCAGGAGTACATTGGTCTCCCCTAGCAACGGTGGAACCCAAGGATTGCTGCTGCAGTACTGTTGCTTTTAATCCTGCCACTTCAAGGGATAACCCTGTAATTGTTTCGCCAAAACCGTAACCGGATCCATAGTGAAACAGAAGAATACAAAGCAAAACAGCAGGCAAAAAAAAAAAAAGAAATGTCACTTTTTTTTTTTTTTTTAAAGGCCAGATATACTGTCACGACCGCTGTCCCAGCAGCAGTCGTGTTGCACCAGACGGAGGGAAGGGGATCCTTATCTACGGATGGGAAATGGAACGGCCACCCCTGACAAACCCTACGCTGGCATCTGTCTGCCCTGATACCTAGACGGGGTGTGAACCCGTGCAGCGAGCAGGATGCCTAAACCCTGAGTCTGTCCGCCTTTATCTCTGATGCTGGCACCCACATTCTCTCTTCGAACCATAACCTTTCCAGTGCACCAGGTACTGAAGAGAGCGGCGAACATATCGTGAATCAACAATCTTTTCTACCTGAAACTCAAGACTGCCATCAACAACCACCGGTGGAGGCGGTAGTGGCAATGGTTCAGGAGGTTCTACATATCTCTTAAGCAGAGATCTGTGGAAGACATTATGGATCCTTAGAGTCTGAGGTAGCTCCAGGCGAAAGCCACCGGGTTAATGATCTTAATTACCCTATAAGGACCAATAAATCTCGGACCTAATTTCCATGAGGGAACCTTCAACTTGATATTTCTGGTAGACAACCACACCAAGTCATTCACCCCAAGGTCCGGACCTTCAGAGCGCTTCTTATCAGCCACACGTTTGTATCTGCCACCAATTCTCTTCAAACTTTCTTGCACACTCTGCCACACTGATGAAAGTGAAGACGCAAATCGTTCCTCCTCGGGAATCCCAGACGGCCTCCCTCACTAAACGTACAAAACTGAGGATGGAAACCATACGCACCAAAAATGGTGACTTATCGGTGGATTCTTGACGACGATTATTAATGGCAAACTCGGCTAACGGTAAATATGATGACCATTCCTCCTGATTTTCAGAAACAAAGCATCTCAAATATGTCTCTAAGTTTTGATTAGTACGTTCAGTCTGACCGTTGGACTGTGGATGGAAAGATGAAGAAAACGACAGATGAACCCCTAAACGAGAACAAAAAGCTTTCCAAAATTTAGAAACAAATTGGGTACCACGATCCGAAACAATATCGGAAGGGACCCCGTGAAGCTTCACGATGTGGTCAATAAAAACCTGAGCCAGTGTGTTAGCATTAGGCAAAGCGGTCAGAGCAATAAAGTGCACCATTTTACTGAATCTGTCAACAACAACAAGAATAACAGTCTTCCCGCTGATACTGGTAGATCAGTAATGAAATCCATTGATAGGTGCGTCCAAGGCCTGTTGGGGATGGCCAGAGGTAAAAGACGCCCTGCCGGACGAGTATGATCCACCTTAGAACGAGCACAGGTAGGGACATGCAGACACAAAATTCAACACCTCCTGGCGCCACTTAGGCCACCAGAACCGACGAGACACTAATTCAGAGGTTGCCTTACTACCTGGGTGTCCTGCCAGTGCGGAGTTATGGTGTTCCTTTAGTATCTCCAGGCGTAAATTTTCTGGCACAAACAGTTTATCCGAGGGGCAGGAGGCCGGGCGTCCCCTGAGCTTCCAACACCCTCCCCTCTAAACCTGAGTGTAATGCAGAGACCACCACCCCTTTTGCAAAATAGGCTCTGGAACATCATCATCACCCCTCCAGGAAAACTTCGAGACAATGCATCCGCCTTAGTATTTTTGCCCCGGGCGATAGGTTATTACAAAATTAAACCTAGTAAAAACAACGACCACCGAGCCTGTCTAGGGGTGAGACGTTTAGCAGACTCCAGATATACTAAGTTCTTGTGATCGGTAATCACTGTGACGGGATGAACCGCCCCTCCAAAAATGACGCCACTCCTCTAAGGCCAACTTAATAGCCAAAAGTTCCCTGTTGCCAATGTCATAGTTCCTTTCTGCAGTAGACAATTTCTTCGAAAAGAAAGCACACGGACGCCATTCACCAGGAGACGGGCCCTGAGATAGTACCGCTCCCACCCCCACCTCTGATGCGTCAACCTCTACAATAAAAGGAAGCGAGACATCTGGCTGTACGAGAATAGGAGCCGAGGTGAATCTTTCCTTCAGAGATGTAAAGGCAGTTTTGGCTGCATGTGACCATTTGAAAAATCGGATCCCTTTCGGGTCATGTCCGTCAGTGGTTTGACCACCAAGGAATAGTTCTTTATAAACTTCCTATAAAAATTGGCAAACCCCAGGAAGCGTTGCAATGCCTTCAGGTTCTCAGGCAGATCCCAGTCCATAATTGCCCGGACTTTCTCTGGATCCATGCGGAAACCTGAATCTGACAACACATACCCCAGAAATGGCAGTTCTTTTACGGCGAACACACATTTCTCTAATTTAGCAAACAATTTGTTGGCCCTTAATATCTGCAGCACTTGTCTCACATGGATCTTATGTGTATCCAGATCCGGAGAATAGACCAGGATGTCATCAAGATATATCACAACAAATCTCCGATAAGGTGACTAAAAATATCGTTGACAAAATGTTGGAACACCGCAGGCGCATTAGTAAGACCAAATGGCATGACCAGATTTTCATAATGCCCTTCCGGAGTATTAAAGCCGTCTTCCACTCATCCCCTCTTTGATGCGAACCAGGTTATAGGCTCCTCTGAGATCCATTTTGGAGAACCATTTAGCACCAGCAACCTGATTAAAGAGGTCGGGAATGAGAGGAAGAGGATAGGGATCTCGGATAGTTATCCGGTTTAATTCCCGGAAATCCAGGCAAGGACGCAGGCCCCCATCTTTCTTTTTAACGAAAAAGAACCCTGCAGCCACGGGTGAAGAAGAGGGTCTGATGTGTCCCTTAGCCAAACTTTCCGAAATATAATCTTTCATAGCCTTTCTCTCCGGGCCAGAAAGATTGTATAACCGGGTTTTAGGTAGTTTTGCCCCAGGTAACAGATTAATTGGGCAATCATATGGACGATGAGGTGGTAACCCCTGACAACCCTTCTCAGAGAACACATCCATAAAATCTGACAGAAAGGAAGGTAGAGATGTTACAGAGAGTGTTGAGCACCTACTACTCAAGCAGTTGTCCTTACAATGTTCACTCCACTCCACAATCTCCCCGGCCTGCCAATCCACCACGGGATTGTGAGTCACCAGCCAGGAAGCCCCAAAACCATAGGAGCCGGAAGACCGTCCAGGACATAACAAGAGATATGCTCTTTATGGAGGTCCCCTACCTGCAGATGGATATTATGGACGATCTGAGTTAACTCTCTCTGAGTAAGAGGGGAGGAGTCGATGGCAAAAACAGGAATAGTTCTGCGTACTGGTTCCGGAGTAACACCCAGAGCCAGAGCAAACCGTGAATCCACCAAATTGACCCCCGCCCCACTGTCCAAAAAGACGGAACAGATCTCAGTCTTATTGCCCGCCACAACGGTAGCGGACAACAAAAACTGAGACATGCGTATGGAGGAAACGAATACGCCCAGACTGTTATCCTCCGCACAGTCTGGGGACTCTAGTTTTCCGCGGCTCCTTAGTTTGTGATCTCTTGGGTTCTGAGGGACATACCTTTACAAAATGACCCCTCCCCCACAACGAAAACAAACCTCTGACCTATGGCGGACCTTAGGAGGATTCACCCGTCTAGTGGCGCCCCTATTTGCATTGGTTCGACTGGATCACAACAAACCGATCCCTGCCCTATAGAGGCCTCTGTAGAATTTAATAGTCTCTCCCTGAGTCGTCTGTCGATTCTTATGGACAGAGACATAGCAGCCTCAAGAGACCCAGGGACCTCGTATACAGCCAGCGCGTCTTTTAATTTTTCAGACAACCCCTGGCAGAACTGACTCCTAAGGGCCGAAGTCGTTCCATAATGTATCCGTAGCCCACCTACGGAATTCAGAACAATATAGTTCAGCTGACCGGTTCTCCTGCCGAAGTCTACGTAGCTTAGACTCAGCCAGTGAGACCCTGTCAGGGTCATCATACACGAGACCCAAGGCTTCAAAAACTCCTCCACTGATCGTAAGGCCGGAGAGTCAGATGGTAAAGAGAAAGCCCAAGCCTGCGGATCTCCTTGCAGGAGAGAAATTACAATGCCCACCCGTTGTTCCTCACCGCCGGAGGATCTAGGGCGTAACCTGAAGAACAATTTACAAGCTTCTCTGAAGGTTACAAATTGGTCTCTCCTCCTGAGAACCTATCAGGAAAAGCCACTTTTGGCTCAGGAGTACATTGGTCTCCCTAGCAACGGTGGAACCCAAGGATTGCTGCTGCAGTACTGTTGCTTTTAATCCTGCCACTTCAAGGATAACCCTGTAATTGTTTCGCCAAAACCGTAACCGGATCCATAGTGAAACAGAAGAATACAAAGCAAAACAGCAGGCAAAAAAAAAAAAAGGAAATGTCACTTTTTTTTTTTTTTTTTTTAAAAGGCCAGATATACTGTCACGACCGCTGTCCCAGCAGCAGTCGTGTTGCACCAGACGGAGGGGAAGGGGACCCTTATCTACGGATGGGAAATGGAACGGCCACCCCTGACAAACCCTACGCTGGCATCTGTCTGCCCTGATACCCTAGACGGGGTGTGAACCCGTGCGGCGAGCAGGATGCCTAAACCCTGAGTGACCCTTAGAAGACTAGACTGGGGAAAGGCAGATGGGAGCACTAGTCACCATCACTCATGTCTAGGAGAACAACAGGGAAGACAGTAACAAACAAACAAACAAACAATCTCCAGCAGAGATAGACTTATCCAGTCACGAGCAGAGAAGATGATCCCAACAACGACAGTCCACGCCAGACACGAGCTCCACAGCAATACCGTCAAACGATCTCCTTCAAAGGTCAGAATAGCACTGGAAGTAAGGACTATATCTGGCAATGACTGCAAGTGAAACTGAAACTAATATAGTAGCTGGGAGTGGCAGACAGCACTCACCTGAGAAGAATGCCTACAAACTCCCAGTCAGGACAAAAAGGTTTACAAGGCAAAACCTGGATGACATACCCTGAACCATGAAGCAAACTCACAAGCTATCGCGAGTAGCAAGTCGCTGCGACCTTCTCTTCCCAGACCTATCTGAATCAGTCACAGTCGTGACACCAGCAGGCCCTCATCTACAATCTTTTACAGGGTAAGATCACCAGCAGGCCCTCACCTATAATCTTTTACAGGGTCAGCTCACCTGAAGACCCTCGGATATAATGTTTTACAGGGTCAGCTCACCTGCAGGCCCTCGCATATAATGTTTTACAGGGTCAGCTCACCAGCCTGCACTCACCTACAAACGTTTATGGGGTCAGCTCACCTGCAGGCCCTTGAATATAATGTTTTACAGGGTGAGCTCACCTGCAAGCCCTCGCATATAATATTTTAGAGGGTCAGCTCACCAGCAGGCCCTTACCTACAATCTTTTATGGGGTCAGCTCACCTGCAGGCCCTGACCTACCATCTTTTACAGGGTCAGCTCACCTGAAGACCCTTGAATATAATGTTTTACAGGGTCAGCTCACCAGCAGGCACTCATCAACAAGCTTTTATGGGGTCAGCTCACCTTCAGGCCCTTGAATATAATGTTTTACAGGGTCAGCTCACCCGCAAGCCCTCGCATATAATATTTTAGAGGGCAGCTCAACAGCAGGCCCTCACCTACAATCTTTTATGGGGTCAGATCACCTGCAGGCTCTGACCTACAATCTTTTACTGGGTCAGCTCACCTGAAGACCCTCGAATATAATGTTTTACAGGGTCAGCTCACCAGCAGGCACTCAACTTCAAACTTTTATGGGGTCAGCTCACCTTCAGGCCCTTGAATATAATGATTTACAGGGTCAGCTCACCTGCAGGCCCTCACCTACAATCTTTTATGGGATCAGTTCACCTGCAGGCCCTCATCTACAACCTTTTAGAGGGTCAGCTAACCAGAAGACCCTCACCTACAATCTTTTACAGGGTCAGCTGACCTGCAAGCCCTCGCATATAATGTTTTACAGGGTCAGCTCAACTGCAGGCCCTCACCTACAACCCTTTAGAGGGTCAGCTCACCCGCAAGCCCTCACCTACAATCTTTTAAAGGGTCAGCTCACCTGCAGGCCCTCGCATATAATATTTTAGAGGGTCAGATCAGCAAGCTCTTGCTCCAAATGTCTTTTGGAGCAGGCCATCAATCAGAATTTTTCAAGGGTGTGTATGATGCACTCTTTTTTTTTTTTTTTACAAAGGGTGTATTGGATTGCTGGTTCCTTTTCATTTTTGGCAGCCCTTTCTACCTGAACAATTCTACCACAATGTGAATAAGGCCCTCCTTTATGTGATATATAGGTTGTATCCGAGTGCCTCTTGCTTGCAATTTTTGGCAGCACTTGCACTTTATATACAAGTAAATATACAGGAAAGAATGTTTCCTATAAATTTTTCCTCTAAAATCGATTTGATCTTTGGTTTTGTGCTTATTATTGTCAGTCTGTAAAATTGGCGTACTACTCGGACAACATCGTTCCAAGCAGCGACCTGGGAGTCCAATATGCATCCAGACATCCTCCCCATGCTGTTCCCGAACCATTTTGGTGGGGTTTCCATCAATTTCTGAACTTTTTCTATGAACCAGACACCCTCCCCTCTTCAGAGCAGGGGGTGCCTGGTTTAATGCTCGGGTTCTCCTATTGACTTCCATTGTACCTAGTGTGTTCGGCCCGATCACCCCAGCAACACTAATAGCTATGTCCATATATGTTGTGCTTGGGGACACCCAGTATATTTAAATCTAATTTAGCCTCTACGGTATTTCTAGCCTTTACGGTATTTCTATGGTATTTCTACGCGCGTGAGTCCGCGGCTTAGAAGTCCCTGCTCTGACTCCATATATAGCTATGTCCAAATATATAGTCAGTGCTCTGGGACACCCCAGTGTATTTAAATCTAATTTAGCCTCTATTTCTATGCAGAAGATTGCTGTAAAGTGGGGGAATCTCTCAGTGTGAGTCCACGGCTGAGGAGTCCCTGCTCTGACTCCATATATAGCTATGTCCATATATGGAGTCAGTGCTTGTGGACACCCAGTGTATTTAAATATAATTTAACTTGTATTTCAGAAAAGTTTCTTCTGGAATTTAAAGTCATGACCTTCTGCATTAGAGGCAAGGCACTTAACCACTCAGCTATAATAGCTGCATATCCAGTTAATAAAAAAATATATATATATATATATGAGACTTTTACTGTAGAGGAATACTTACTACTAGTAAGTATTCCTGTGCAGCAGAAGTCTCATTTATTTATTTTTTAAGTGTTGGGCTATGCAGCTATATAGTGTAGTGGTTAAATTTCTGGGCCATGATGCAGAAGGTGGGAGTTCAAATACCATCATAAACTTTTTCATAAATAGAGGATAAACTTAATTTAAATATATTTAAATATTTATATAGGAATTCCAAGGCACGTCCAGAGATTAAAATCAAAATGGTAGCTTTATTCACCAGACCGCGACGTGCAGTTCTGAAGCAGTGACAAATATACTGGTGCAATGTGCATATTTATACAGATTCACACAATCAATCATCAATTAATCAAATTAATCTCAAAAAGTACAAAAAGTAAAAAAAAATCCATATTCACACCCTATTTCCATAAAATGCAATGTAAATCCTTAAGTACATAGTAAAGTGAAAATAGTGCATATATTTAAAACTTTTCCATAACTCTCACATTCATAACTGTCACATTCATTGTGAATAATTGACCAAATTATAATATAACTCACACATGTGATTATATAGATTTAAATACCTTAGTGCTGGTGCACATAATAAAAACAATGTGGAAGAAAGCCATGAAGAATGCGGGGATATGGTCCTCATGGATACCGGCTTGTCAATTTTCGCAATACGCATGTCGAAACTATTCTAACTTCCGGGTCTCCACATCACGTGATCGCACAACCGATCATGTGATCGGGAATCTAAGTCACATGATCGCACTCATAATCTCGCGAGTCCCTGCTGTCAAGTACATAATGCGCTCCATACAGAAAGGAGGCATGAACCGCAAGCCTCACCATGGAAGCTAAAAGAAAAAAACAATGGGGCCGGTCAAGTACAAACACACATTGTCCAAGCGAGAGGTATACCCAAGCATTGTGCACCATCAAGCACCGGGGATGATCAGTTAAGGCTATGTAAAAACAATCCTATAATTAAGAAACATCGGGGCTTTACTGGGGGCGACACATAGTTTAATTGATGTGTATATAGTGCGGAAGTACCGCCTAAATCGGGAGCCAAGAGCCACTGGTTACACTGTATATCCAAATTGGACACTCAGTGTAACCTCAGGGGCCTATTGAATCCCTAATCGATATAAGAGTAAACGCAGTTAAGGAGTGTGATGGCAGCCTCGTGCATACATTCCTAGACGCACCGATGGTCACCAGTATCACAAAGTCCCCCAATCTTAGGGAGACCCAAAATATCCTGTCACGCAGGTGTCTCATATGACAACACATTGGAAATCCACAACTGCCATGGGGTATCCATTCTTAGACACCCAGTTTAGCAATATATGATCCAATCTCCCTGATTGTGAGGACATCAATCCCATCGTTTAATATAGTATTGGTCAGGACGTGTAAAAGTATTGGTCAAACCCCAATAATGTAGCCGACATACAATAAAGTGTCTATGTAACCAAAGAGAGAGGTCACTCCATATAAACGACCCCCCTGCGCCAGGTGGAGCACCCTGGTCCAAAACGCTATCTCACCTGGACAGTGTGTGAAAAAACAGTTTTTGTTATTTCAATAACAACATAAATCATAATAAACTTTCTTTGTTATTTCGAATAAGGAGGACAAACAATGCATATTTCCCCTTAAATTATGTTTTATCTTATATGAATGATCAGTATCCAGTAGGACCACTAAATCGCCGCATCCTCTTCCAAAATGGTCTTATATCCCCAGTTTCTGCAAGAGATAGAAGAATAAATTTGTAAAATCACCTTTTTAGTTCAAAGGAGCGCCAATATATGTCCAGGATCAGAAGCAAAGCCAACTCAATAATAGCCCATTTAGGAGAATAGCCAAGGCTTATAGTCTACATTCAGCCCATTGGGCCTGAATGTATTTTATGTAGAGATCCAGTACAGCCTCAGTCACTCCACATTTACGCTGAAAAACCGCTGTGCTGCCCAATTTTGCTTTTTCTACATTTGAATCGATGGAGCAAGCAAGCTTTGGAACTATGATCACTACAGGTAACTTTTTTCCCACTGGGGACGTATATACATAAGGTGTTTTTTCATATTCCCAGGAGGAAGCTGAGAGAATCCTTAATGCCTATAAGTGAGATGCTGGTTTTTTGTCTACCCCTAATATTATGGACATTAAGAGAAGCTTTGAACGTATGACTAAAAAAATGGTGGTAAAGTGGTTGTTGGAGCAACTATCACTCATTGTTTGACAAAGGCACATGTTTTTGCCGAAACGCGGGTCACATATGGGTGTCGAATAAAGAAATCTTCTACACAAGATTACGCAGTGCCGGTATATTCATTTATATTCATATGGGGTATGCACAGTCAATAACGCACAGTGCTGTCCATTTCTTTCAAATTAAAAAAATGGTGGGACTTGAATTACATTTAACCACATTGAGTGAATACTACAGGATTAATCGAATACCTAGGGGATTGAGGACTCATTCACAACCCACTATGTATATACAAGACAATGAATTCCGACTTAAATATGAATTAATTGCTAACAAATTTTCTTTGGATTTAATTTAGTTAAACATGGAATTTTTACAAAAAGATCTGACGGATACAACAGAAAAAAGAGATGCACTACAAGCTACTTATTATATATTGTTACCAGCGGATTAATGTCAAGATTACCTGTCTAAATTTAAACCGTTTGTTGACAAGTTAAGGAGCGAAATACAGGATACAAAAAGGAGCAAGTCGCAGCATGATGCCATGGATTACAATGCGGGGAGTGTGTACAATTGGACAGACAATCATCAATCTCAATTGCGAAATGCCAAAATGGGAAAGAGAAACATCATTTGGGATATGCTCAAGTTGAACAGAAAAATTTCCACTCAGGGCTTTATTTAGGGAATCCATCCAATCTGCCAGAAAGAAACCAACCCAACATCGTGGAAGAAAGCGACACAGAAACCAATATAAAAACCAGGAGCAAAAATAATCACAGAAGAAAAAGAACGGACAGAATTAAATATTGTGGTAAATATTTCTTCACGTGTTTTATCGGACATACAATGAAGGTATTAACCAAGGAATTGAGCTTTTGCCCTAATGTGAGTACAAACTGGTTACAACTGGAGGTGGATCTGTACCAGTTTTTTCCGTAGGCTCAAGCTCAAAACCTGGTTTGTCTCACATGTATTAGAACCAAAAGAAGGAGTCACCACTGAACTTAGACTGTGTGATTTTGATTTATTTAATAAGAGCAATTTTATTCCACATACATCATCACTAGTGATTGATCTGTTTGTAGATGCAGTTTTGAAGAAAGTCCATGCTTTGAAATCCAGAGCAGAAAATCGCTTCCGTCACCCCAACATGACTCAGTTGGAGTGGCGTGCCATTGATGAGTTAGTCCATGTCCACAGTCTCACCATCAAGTCTGATGACAAAAGTGGTGCGATTGTGGTCATGGACACTCAGCAATACATAGATGAGGCACATAGACAGCTACAAGATGATATAGTGTACAAAAACTGAATAGTGACCTAAGATGGGACATAGAGAGAGGGATTCAAAATTTACTACAAAAAGCATTGACAGCTGGATTCATTGGCATGAAACTAAAGGAGTTCCTCACAGTTACACATCCAATGACACCTATTCTTTATTTACTACCAAAGATACACAAACATTTAAATAATCCACCAGGGAGACCAATTGTCTCAGGAAAAGGTTCCTTATTATGTAACATCTCCATATTTTTAGACAAAGTTCTATGCAAATATGCTATGTCATCCCAGTCATATATTCAAGACACGACAGAATTCCTCAATAGGCTGGCAGATACGACACTTCCACCCAATATAATTTTGGCCTCTCTAGACATCACTAGTCTTTATACATCTATTAGACACAGTTTTGGCATTGAGTTGGTGAAACAGGCCCTGATACATTCCATTTTCTCTGCAGGATGTCAGGACTTTATCTTGCGTCTACTTCATAAAGTTTTGACATGCAATTATTTTTTGTTTGAAGATTGTTTTTATTTACAGAGGAAGGGGACCGCCATGGGGTCAAATGTGGACCCAACTTACGCCAACATGGCGGTCTCCTTCCTTGAGAAGACATTCATCTATGCATCGCCCCACTTCCGACATGTTCTGAGGTGGTGGCGATACATAGATGATGTCTTCCTAATTTGGACTGGCACAGAGGACCAGTTGCTTGAATTCTCTCAGTTCTTGAACACAATTGACATGGACATTAAATTTACTTTAGATTATTCAAGAGAAGAAATTCATTTCTTGGATACTTGTATAACAGTGACAGACAAACATTTTATCCACCAATGTTTACTCAAAACCAACTGATAGGAATACACTATTATGTTATAATAGTGCACACCCAAGAGCCATGGTCAAATCATTGCCATTAAGTCAATACTTGCGCGCAAAACGCATTGTGAGCAATAATCAAAAATTAGATGTTACATTACATAAAATATCACAAGCTTTTCAAGACGGAGGGTTTTCTTCATCTTTATTAAAGGAGCATTTGAATAAAGTACATAATAAGTCACTCACGGATCTTTTAAAGAAAAAAAGTAGACAAAAAACAAACAAAGAGAATCCTGCTGGTAACAACGTACAGGGAAGATAGCGTACATATTAAGCAGATTATTTCCAAACATTGGCCCATTTTGAGGAGTGGACATGGAGATATAGAAGAGTTCAGATTTCCTCCCCTAATGTCATACAAAAGGGCAAAAAATTTGAAAGACAAATTGGTGCACACTGATATAGGCCCACAGAATATACGCGGGCAAAGTTTCCTACGAAGTCAAAAGATTGGATGCTTTCCTTGTCGAAATTGTGTGAACTGCCGTTACATACACAAGAGTAGCTATTTTCTACATCCTAATACACAGAAAAAACATTTTATTAAACATTTCCTTACTTGTGATTCAACGTTTATAGTGTATGTATTATGGTGTCCATGCAAATTATTGTATGTAGGTGAGACCTCCCTTGACTTTAAAACCACAATTAACCAACTCAGATATACTATCCACAAAAAGCGTATGGACATTTCAGTACCTTAGCATTTTGTGGAATTGGGGCACAAATAGGGAGAATTAAGATGTATGTTAATTGATTATATCTCTACCCCTAGAAAGGGGTGGGAATAGAAACTTGATTCTGAAAAAATGGGAGATCCACTGGATCTCTACATTAAATACATTGAGGCCCAATGGGCTGAATGTAGACTATAAGCCTTGGCTATTCTCCTAAATGGGCTATTATTGAGTTGGCTTTGATTCTGATCCTGGATATGTATTGGTGCTCCTTTGAACTAAAAAGGTGATTTTACAAATTTACTTTTCTATCTCTTGCAGAAACTGGGAAGATAAGACCATTTTGGAAGAGGATGAGGCGATTTAGTGGTCCTACTGGATACTGATCATTCATATAAGATAAAACATAATTTAAGGGGAAATATGCAGTGTTTGTACTCCTTATTCGAAATAACAAAGAAAGTCTATTATTATGTTGTCATTGAAATAACAAAAACATCCAAAGATCTCCCAAATATCCTCATAACATGCGTGTCATCCATAGATCCCCCATAACAGTGTAAACTATTATTGTTATTTTATTAAATATTTTAGCACACCTTTTGGTTCAAAATATTTTTTTTCCTATTTTCCTCCTCTAAAAAATAGGTGTGTCTTATTGTCAGGGGCGTCTTATGAAGCGTAAAATATGGTGTGTATATATATATATATATATATATATATATATTTATATATATGAATTTCTGTCTGTCGAAACGTCTGTCTAGACGTTCTTTATGCACGACCAAACGACTAGACCGATCTTCACCAAATTTGGCACACGGGTACATCAGGTGTCCGGGAAGGTTTTAGACCAGGTCTCAGCTCTCTAGGACTTACCGTTCCTGAGATATTCCCAAAAAATGACCTGCTTATAAACAATACAAGGCAGCAAAGCCTTTAACTTGAATTCAAACTGTCACTTACTGCTATCTGACAGTTTATCTCCACACACACAGTTTTTCTCCAGGTAACCATAACAACTCAGCCAAGTCTCATAGCTGATGACGTTTAAAGGAAATCTGTGATTAGATTAGACACAACGCTCAGCAGACAGTATCACACAGGATATAATTAGATACACAGCTCAGCAGATAGTTTCACACAGGATAGAATATTAGGTACACAGCTCAGCAGACAGTATCACACAGGATAGAATATTAGTTACACGCTCAGCAGACAGTATCACAGAGGATAGGATTAGATACACAGTTTAGCAGACAGTATCATACAACATAAGATTTGATACACAGCTCGCCGCTTGTGTGCCCATTTCCGCAAGTCATACACAGCTTCGGCCGGTTTGTCAACGTTGCAGCAGCGCTTGCGGCTTCCAGCTCACCGACTGTTGTGCGATGTGAGCATGCGGTAATGGGGGAGGAGGTGACACAGGGTGATAGCCAGACCTCCCCCAGTTCGCCTTCTCAGCAGGAATTGGGCCATGAAGAGGAGGAGGAGCTGGAGACACTTTCCTCTGCTACAGAGGCGAGTACCCATGAAACTTTAATTCCATCTGTTCAGCATGGATGGGCAGAAGAAGAGGAGGAGGACGAGGGTGAAGTTGACATCCATGTCTTGCCCATTGGTACTTTGGCACACATGGCTGACTTCATGTTAGGCTGCCTTTCCCGCGACCCACGCGTTATACGCATTTTAGGTAACACAGATTACTGGGTGTTCACCCTTCTCGACCCCCGCTACAAGGAGAACTTGTCATCTCTGATTCCTGTGGTGGAGAGGACAAGTAAAACCGTGCAATACCAGAAGGTACTTGTTGACAGATTGCTCCAAAATTCATCTGACAATGTGGCCGCCAGAGTCAGTACTTCCTTAGGCAACCGAGAAAGGGAGACAAGGGGAACACACAGTAGTTCCAACAGAGGCAGTGCAACACTCTCCAAGGCATGGGACACATTCATGACACCCCGCCAGCAATCATACCCTGAATCGCGGCCTAGTGCTACAAGGAGGGAAACGCTTTGGAAGATGGTGAAGGAATAAATTGCAGACCGTGTCAGTGTCCTAAATGATCCCTTAGTGCCTTACAAGTACTGGGTGTCAAAGCTGGACACGTGGCACGAGCTTGCGCTCTACGCCTTGGAGGTACTGGCCTGCCCTGCCACCAGCGTATTGTCTGAGCGTGTATTTAGTGCTGCTGGTGGCATTATAACAGATAAGCGTATCCGCTTGCCCACTGACAATGCTGACAGGTTGACTCAGAAAAAAATGAACTAGGCATGGATTGCCCCTGACTTCTCTACTCCACCAGAGGAAAGCTGAGCTAATGAGGAACAAACACGCTATTTTAGTGTATGTTCATAATGTACTCAATATACAAGATTCAGATTTGTTTACCCCTTTCAACGCCAAAAAAGGGTATATTTTTTTAGGTTTGAATCTTGTTTTCTCATTCGACTCCTCTTCCATACAGAATATATATGCCCTCACTACAATCTTTTGTAGGGTTCTCTAGGCTTCAGGCCCTCACCTCTAATGCTTTATACCGTCCACTCACCTGTAGGCCAATACTGCAAAGTTTATGGGGTTCACTAGGCTTCAGGCCCTCAACTCCAATGCTTTATATTGTCTGCTCACCTCTAGGCCATCACTGCAATGATTTATGGGGTTCTCTAGGCTTCAGGCCCTCACCTCTAATGCTTTATACCGTCTGCTCACCTGTAGGCCATCACTGCAGTGATTTATGGGGTTCTCTAGGCTTCAGGCCCTCACCTACAATGCTTTATTCCATCTGCTAACCTGTAGGCCATTACTACAATGATTTATGGGGTTCTCTAGGCTTCCGGCCCTCAACTCCAATGCTTTGTTCCGTCTGCTAACCTGTAGGCCATCATTGAAATGATTTATGGGATTCACTAGGCTTCAGGCCCTCACATCCAATGCTTTATACAGTCTGCTCACCTGTAGGCCATCACTGCAATCATTTATGGGGTTCACTAGGCTTCAGGCCCTCACCTCCAATGCTTTATAAGGTCTGCTCACCTGTAGCCCATTGCTGCAATATTTTTTGGGGTTCACTAGGCTTCAGGCCCTCACCTCTAATGCTTTATTCCATCTGCTAACCTGTAAGCCATTACTGCAATGATTTATGGGGTTCTCTAGGCTTCAGGCCCTCACCTCCAATGCTTTATACAGTCTGCTCACCTGTAGGCCATCACTGCAATGATTTATGGGGTTCACTAGGCTTCAGACCCTCGCCTCCAATCTTTTATAAGGTCTGCTCACCTGTAGCCCATTACTGCAATATTTTTTGGGGTTCACTAGGCTTCAGGCCCTCACCTCTAATGCTTTATACCGTCTGCTCACCTGTAGGCCATCACTGCAGTGATTTATGGGGTTCTCTAGGCTTCAGGCCTTCACCTTCAATGCTTTATTCCATCTGCTAACCTGAAGGCCATTACTACAATGATTTATGGGGTTCTCTAGGCTTCAGGCCCTCAACTCCAATGCTTTGTTCCGTCTGCTCACCTGTAGGCTATTACTGCAATGTGTTATGGGGTTTGATAGGCTTCAGGCCCTCACGTCCAATGCCTTATACCGTCTGCTTACCTGTAGGCCATCACTGCAATGATTTATGGGGTTCTATAGGTGTCAGGCCCTCACCTCCAATGCTTTATAACGTCTGATCACCTGTAGCCCATCACTGCAATATTTTATGGGGTTCACTAGGCTTCAGGCCCTCACCTTAAATTCTTTATTCTTTCTGCTCACCTGTAGGCCATCACTGCAATGATTTATGGGGTTCTCTAGGCTTCAGGCCATCACCTCCAATGCTGTCAGGGGTGGTGTATCGGGTATCAAGATTGAGCGGAGGTGCAACCACTGAACCTCCACCCGGTCCCCTCTCCCTGCCTACCTGCACCACCCGTTCTAGGTGACAGAGCCCAACTGGGTGACGGTCCCTAATCTACTAAGTGCAAGCAGAGAGAAAGAGACATCAGTGAAGAGGACAGCCACAGGAAAGTTACAATAAGTTTACAAGAGGTAGAACAAAAATGGAAGGCGAGGCGGGTCAACTAGCCGAGGTCAGTCCAGGAGTTCAAGTAAGAACAATGAAGAGGCAAAGACAAATCCGTAAAAAAACCGAGGTCAAAATCCGAGAGGTAGTGTTAAGGTACAGGGAGCAGGCAGAAGAGATGTCAAGAGGCGGATTGAGGTTCAATTCCAGAGGTAGCTAACTCACAATAAAGTGAGTGCACACCACTCCACTTACTGACTGATGGTTCTGCCCCATTCAACTTCTGGGTCTCCAAATTGTCCACGTGGCTAGAGCTAGCCTTTTTTGCCTTGGAGGTGCTGGCCTGCCCGGCGGCCAGCATTTTGTCTGAACGTGTATTCAGCATGGCAGGTGGCGTCATTACAGACAAACACAGCCGCCTGTCCACAGCCAACGTGGACAAGCTAATGTTCATAAAAATGAACCAGGCATGGATCCCACAGGACCTGTCCTTCCCTTTGCAGAATAGACATTTATAACTGCCTCCGCCTCTACCATATATTCTTGTACTCCGGAGCACTTCTTTATTGAATCCTCTTTTTTTAATTTTACCATTATATTGCGGTGCAAACAAAAGTTGAATGAACCTCTCCTCCGTCTAGGTGCCAGGGGCCTAATTATCTAAAAGTGGCCTTCTCCATTGGTGGGTGACATTACGCCCGATTCTCTGCTATGCAACCTCTGTCAACTGTCTGGGTTCTGGGGGCTAAATAAATGAAAGTGGCCTTCTCTGTTGGTGGGTGACTTGAAGCCTGATTCTCTGCTATGGGATTTCTCTCCAATTGATATTGCTTAATTCTTATTTATTTTATTTTATTTTAATTAATTTCCCTATCGACATTTGTTTGCAGGGGATTTACATACAGTTTGCTTCCCTTTGCAGCCATCTAGTCCTTTCCTGGACTATTTTACAGCCTTTTTAGTGCCCAAAAGTTCGGGTCCCCATTGAATTCAATGGGGTTCGAGTTCGGGATGAAGTTCGTGTCGAATTCGGATCCTGAACCCGAACATTTTCGGGAAGTTCGGCCGAACTTCTAGAACCTAACATTCAGGTGTTCGCTCAACTCTACTTGCTGGCTTGTATTGTCTAATGCAGGTCCTTTTTTGGGAATATCTCAGGAACGGTACAGTATGTCCTAGAGAGCTGAGACGAGGTCTAAAACCTTCCCGGACACCGGATGTACCAGTGTGCCAAATTTGGTGAAGATTGGTCCATGCATAAAGAACGTCATTTGGTCATGCATAAAGAACGTCTAGACAGATGTCTAGACAAACAGACAAAGAGACAAAAATTCATTTTTATATATATAAGAGACAGGATAACATGTGACCCCATTTTAGAAAGAAGACACCACAAGGTATTCCGTGAGGGGTATGTTGAGTTCATGTAAAATTTAATTTTTTGTCACAACTTAGTGGAATATGAGACTTTGAAAGAAAAAAAAAAAAGTCAATTTCCGCTAACTTGTGCCAAAAGAAAAATCTTCTATGAACTCGCCATTCCCCTCACGGAATACCTTGGGGTGTCTTCTTTCCAAAATGGGGTCACACGTTTATACTGCCCTGGCATTTTAGGGGCCCTACAGCGTGAGAAATAGTCTGGAATCCAAATGTGTAAAAATGCCCTCCTAAAAGGTACTCATTGGAATTTGGGCCCCTTTGCGCACCTAGGTTGCAAAAAAGTGTCACACATGTGGTATCGCCATACTCGGGAGAAGTAGGGCATTGTGTTTTGGGGTGTATTTTTACATATACCCATGATGGGTGTGAGAAATATCTCTGTAAATTACAACTTATTAAATTTTTTTATACAAAGTTGTCGATTTACAGAGATTTCTCTCACCCAGCATGGGTATATGTAAAAATACACCCCAAAATGCATTTCCCTACTTCTTCTGAATACGGCGATACCACATGTGTGCCACTTTTTTGCAGCCTAGGTGCTTAAAGGGGCGTAAAGTCCAACGAGTACCTTTAGGCTTTACAGGGTTGCTCACAATTTAGCCCCATCCAAAATGCCAGAACAGTAAACACACCCCAAAAATGACCCCATTTTGGAAAGTAGACACCCCAAGGTATTCACTGAGGGGCATAGTGAGTCCATGGGAGATTTTATTTTATTTTTTTGCCAGAAGTTAGCAGAAATTGAAACTTTATTATTATTTTTTTTTTCCTCAGAAAGTGTCATTTTCCGCTAACTTGTGAAAAAAAATGAAATGATACATGAACTCACCATGCCCCTCCGCGAATACTTTGGGGTGTCTTCTTTCTAAAATGGTGTAATTTGGGGGGTATTTATACTATCCTGGCATTCTAGCACCTGAAAAACATGACAGGTGCTCAGAAAGTCAGAGCTGCTTCAAAATGCGGAAATTCACTTTTTTGCACCATAGTTTGTAAACGCTATAACTTTTACCAAAACCAATAAATATACACTTATTGCATTTTTTTAATCAAAGACATGTAGAACAATAAATTAGAGAAAAATTTATATAGAAATGTAGTTTAAAAAAAAAAAATTACAACAGAAAGCGAAAAATGACATTTTTTGGCAAAAATTTCTGTAATTTTTTATTAATATCAAAAAAAGTAAAAATGTCAGCAACAATGAAATATGACCAAATAAAAGCTCTATTAGTGAGAAGAAAAGGAGGTAAAATTCATTTGGGTGGTAAGTTGTATGACCGAGCAATAAACCGTGAAAGTAGTGTAGTGCAGAATTGTAAAAAGTGGTCTGGTCATTAAGGGTGTTTAAGCTAGGGGGGCTGAGGTGGTTAGTGTATAGGAGACAGAGAAATACAATATTTTGGTAACTCATTAGGCCAGAGATAATGTAATATTTACTGTACACACTTTATTTGCTTTCTGTAATGTACAGGAGACAGAGAAATACAATATTTTGGCACCACACTAGCCCAGTGATAATGTAATTTTTACTGTACACACTGTATTTGCTGGCTGTAATGAACAGGAGACAGAGAAATACAGTTGTTCGGCACTACACTAGGCCAGAGATAAGGTAATTTTGACAATACACACTTTATTCGGATGTAGTTCTATATTGCATACAAATTTGTCCCAAATAAAATGCATTCTCTGCTGGAATACTGTATATACGATTGCGGCTAGAGATGAGCGAACACCTGGATGTTCGGGTTCGAGAGGTTCGGCCGAACTTCCCGAAAATGTTCTGGTTCGGGATCCGAACTCGACCCGAACTTTATTCCGAACCCGAACCCCATTGAAGTCAATGGGGACCCGAACTTTAAGGCACTAAAAAGGCTGTAAAATAGTCCAGGAAAGGGCTAGAGGGCTGCCATAGGCAGCAAAATGTAGGTAAATCCCCTGCAAACAAATGTGGATAGGGAAATGAATTAAAATAAAATAAAATAAATAAAAATTAACCAATATCAATTGGAGAGAGGTCACACAGCAAGGAATCATGCATCATATCACCCACCACTGTGGAAGGCCACTCTAATTTTTTTCGGCCCAGCACCCACACAGAGGAGAGAGGTCCCACAGCAAGGAATCATGCGTCATATCAACCACCACCGGAGAAGGCCACTCTCATTTATTTGGGACCAGCACCCAGACAGAGGATACAGGTCACACAGCAAGGAATCATGCGTCATATCAACCACCACCGGAGAAGGCCACTCTCATTTATTTCGGACCAGCACCCAGACAGAGGAGAGAGGTCCCACAGCAAGGAATAAGGCGTCATATCAACCACCACCGGAGAAGACCACTCTCATTTATTTTGGCCCAGCACCCAGACAGAGGATACAGGTCCCACAGCAAGGAATCATGCGTCATATCAACCACCACCGGAGAAGGCCACTCTCATTTATTTCGGACCAGCACCCAGACAGAGGAGAGAGGTCCCACAGCAAGGAATAAGGCATCATATCAACCACCACCGGAGAAGGCCACTCTCATTTATTTGGGACCAGCACCCAGACAGAGGATACAGGTCCCACAGCAAGGAATCATGCGTCATATCAACCACCACCGGAGAAGGCCACTCTCATTTATTTCGGACCAGCACCCAGACAGAGGAGAGGTCCCACAGCAAGGAATAAGGCATCATATCAACCACCACCGAGAAGACCACTCTCATTTATTTCGGCCCAGCACCCAGACAGAGGATACAGGTCCCACAGCAAGGAATCATGCGTCATATCAACCACCACCGGAGAAGGCCACTCTCATTTATTTCGGACCAGCACCCAGACAGAGGAGAGAGGTCCCACAGCAAGGAATAAGGCATCATATCAACCACCACCGGAGAAGGCCACTCTCATTTATTTGGGACCAGCACCCAGACAGAGGATACAGGTCCCACAGCAAGGAATCATGCGTCATATCAACCACCACCGGAGAAGGCCACTCTCATTTATTTCAGACCAGCACCCAGACAGAGGAGAGAGGTCACACAGCAAGGAATCATGCCTCATATCAACCACCACCGGAGAAGGCCACTCTCATTTATTTCGGCCCAGCACCCAGACAGAGGATACAGGTCCCACAGCAAAGAATCATGCGTCATATCAACCACCACCGGAGAAGGCCACTCTCAGTAATTTCGACCCCACCACCCAGACAGAGAAGAGGTTCATTCAACTTTGGGTTGCACCGCAAGATCATGGTAAAGTTAAAAAAATAAGGATTCAATAAAGAAGTGCCCCGGAGTACAAGAATACATGGTTGATGGGGAGGCAGTTATAAATGTCTGTTCTGCACAAGGGAGGCACAGGTCCTGTGGGATCCATGCCTGGTTCATTTTTATGAACGTCAGCTTGTCCACGTTGGCTGTGGACAGGCAGCTGCGTTTGTCAGTAATGACGCCCCCTGCCGTGCTGAATACATGTTCAGACAAAACGCTGGCCGCCGGGCAGGCCAGCACCTCCAAGGCATAAAATGCTAACTCTGGCCACGTGGACAATTTGGAGACCCAGAAGTTGAATGGGGCCGAACCATCAGTCAGTATGTGGAGGGGAGTGCAGACGTACTGTTCAACCATGTTAGTGAAATGCTGCCTCCTGCTAACACGTTCCGTATCAGGTGGTGGTGCAGTTAGCTGCGGCGTGGAGACAAAACTTTTCCACATTTCTGCCATGCTAACCCTGCCCTCAGAGGAGCTAACCGTGACACAACTGCGTTGGCGACCTCTTGCTCCTCCTCTGCCTTCGCCTTGGGCTTCCACCTGTTCCCCTGTGACATTTGGGAATGCTCTCAGGAGCGCCTCTACCAGCGTGCGCTTGTACTCGTGCATCTTCCTATCACGCTCCAGTGCAGGAAGTAAGGTGGGCACATTGTCTTTGTACCGGGGATCCCGCAGGGTGGCAACCCAGTAGTCCACACACGTTAAAATGTGGGCAACTCTGCTGTCGTTGCGCAGACACTGCAACATGTAGTCGCTCATGTGTGCCAGGCTCCCCAGAGGTAAGGACAAGCTGTCCTCTGTAAGAGGCGTATCGTCATCGTCCTCCGTATCCCCCCCAGCCACGCACCAGTGATGGGCCTGAGCTGTGTCGAGTGCCACCCCGCTGTGAACCTGCTTCATCCTCATCCTCCTCCACCTCCTCATCATCCTCCTCGTCCTCCAGTAGTGGGCCCTGGCTGGCCACATTTGTACCTGGCCTCTGCTGTTGCAAAAAACCTCCCTCTGAGCCACTTCTAACAGACTGGCCTGAAAGTGCTAAAAATGAACCCTCATCCTCCTCCTGGCCCTGGCCCACCTCCTCTTCCATCATCGCCCTAAGCGTTTTCTCAAGGAGACATAGAAGTGGTATTGTAATGCTGATAACGGTGTCATCGCCACTGGCCATGTTGGTGGAATACTCGAAACAGCGCAACAGGGCACACAGGTCTCGCATGGAGGCCCAATCATTGGTGGTGAAGTAGTGCTGTTCAGCAGTGCGACTGCCGTGTGTGTGCTGCAGCTTAAACTCCACTATGGCCTGCTGCTGCTCGCACAGTCTCTCCAGCATGTGCAAGGTGGAGTTCCACCTGGTGGGCACGTCGCATATGAGGCGGTGAGTGGGAAGGCCGAAGTTCCGCTGTAGCGCAGACAGGCGAGCAGCGGCAGGATGTGAACGCCGGAAGCGCGCACAGACAGCCCGCACTTTATGCAGCAACTCTGACATGTCGGGGTAGTTGTGAATGAACTTCTGCACCACCAAATTCAGCACATGCGCCAGGCAAAGGATGTGTGTCAAACCGGCTAGTCCCAGAGCTGCGACGAGATTTCGCCCAGGAGGCTACAGGAGGCAAAGAATGATGCCCTGAGATCCTTGGCGGCAGAAGGACGTGCGCCAAGGAACTCTCCGCCTGGGGCCCAGCCGCCACTACATTTACCCAGTGTGCAGTTAGGGAGATATAGCGTCCCTGGCCGTGCTTACTTGTCCACGTATCTGTGGTTAGGTGGACCTTGTCACAGATGGCGTTGCGCAGTGCACACTTGATTTTATCGGATACTTGGTTGTGCAGGGAAGGCACGGCTGTCTTGGAGAAGTAGTGGCGGCTGGGGACAACATACTGTTGGACAGCCATGGACATCAGCTGTTTGAAGCTGTCTGTGTCCACCAGCCTGAATGACAGCATTTCAAAGGCCAGTAGTTTAGAAATGCTGGCATTCAGGCCCAGGGCTCGAAGGTGGTTAGGTGGGAATTTACGCTTTCTCTCCAAGGTTTGTGACATGGAGAGCTGAACGCTGCCGTCTGACATGGTGGAGATGCTTGGTGACGCAGGTGGTGGTGTCGGTGGCACATCCTCTGTTTGGTGGGCAGCAGGTGCCAACGTTCCTCACGAGGCGGAGGAAGAGGCCGAGGCAGCAGCAGAAGAGGGAGCAGGGGGAGCCAGAGTATGTTCCTTGCTTTTAAGGTGTTTACTCCACTGCAGTTCATGCTTTGCATGTAGATGCCTGGTCATGCAGGTTGTGCTAAGGTTCAGAACGTTAATGCCTCGCTTCAGGATCTGATGGCACAGCGTGCAAACCACTCGGGTCTTGTCGTCAGCACAATGTTTAAAGAAGTGCCATTCCAGGGAACTCCTTGAAGCTGCCTTTGAGGTTCTCGATCCCTGATGGTGGTGGCCAGTAGCAGACGAACTCTCTTGGCGGCGGCTGGTCTGCTTTTGCCCCCTGCTCCCTCTTTTGCTATGCTGTTGGCTCAGTCTCACCACTGCCTTTTCCTCTGAACTATGAAAGTCAGTGGCACGACCTTAATTCCATGTGGGGTCTAGTACCCCATCGTCTTCCACACGGTCTTCCTCCCTGACCTCTTGTTCGGTCTGCACACTGCAGAAAGACGCAGCAGTTGGCACCTGTGTTTCGTCATCATCAGAGACGCGCGGACTCCGATGAGGTGGTATTCCCATGTCCTCATCATCAGGAAACATCAGTGGTTGTGCATCAGTGCATTCTATGTCTTCCACCACTGGGGAAGGGCTAGGTGGATTCCCTTGGGAAACCCTGCCAGCAGAGTCTTCAAACAGCATAAGAGATTGCTGCATAACTTGAGGCTCAGACAGTTTCCCTGATATGCATGGGGGTGATGTGACAGACTGATGGGCTTGGTTTTCAGGTGCCACCTGTGCGCTTTCTGCAGAAGACTGGGTGGGAGATAATGTTGTGAACGTGCTGGATCCACTGTCGGCCACCCAATTGACTAGCGTCTGTACCTGCTCAGGCCTTACCATCCTTAGAACGGCATTGGGCCCCACCAAATATCGCTGTAAATTCTGGCGGGAACTAGAACTTGAGGTAGTTGGTTCACTAGGATGTGTGGCTGTGGCAGAATGGCCACGTCCTCTACCAGCACCAGAGGGTACACTAACACCACCACGACCGCGTCCGCGTCCCTTACTAGATGTTTTCCTCATTGTTACCGTTCACCAAGCACCACAATAAGGAAAAAAATATTTGGCCCAATGTATTGATTTCAAATTCAGGCCTTTTTTTACAGGCACCTACCACTATCTGCTTATTTGTTTATGTAGCGTATTACACTAATCCAGGCACAGCAGTAACCACTGATTTATGGGAATATCTCATTTAGGGCTAGTATTTTGGCCCTGGATGAAAGGTATCCTTTCATGGACAGATTTACACTTGGCCTGCAACAGCTGGGACAACAGATTCAGGGTATTGCTATTTTGCCAAATTAATTTCACCCCAGAACAAAATATGTGTTTTGGCAGACACTATGAAATCTGGCCTGCAACAGCTGGGACACCAGATTCAGGGTATTGCTATTTTGCCAAATAAATTTCACCCCAGAACAAAATATGTGTTTTGGCAGACACTATGAAATCTGGCCTGCAACAGTTGGGACACCAGATTCAGGGTATTGCTATTTTGGCAGATTAATTTCAACCCTGAACAAAATATATGTTTTGGCGGACACTATTCTATTTTGCCAGCCACAGCTGAAACCACTGATTTATGGTATTGCTATGTTAGGAATTGAATTTCACCCTAGAACAAAATATATGTTTTAGCGGACACTATGAAATCTGGCCTGCAACTGCTGGGACACCAGAATCAGGGTATTGCTATTTTGGCAGATTAATTTCACCCCAGAACAAAATAAGTCTTTTGGCAGACACTATGAAATCTGGCCTGCAATGCGGGAACAGATCGATTTCACCCCAGAACAAAATATGTGTTTTGGCAGACACTATGAAATCTGGCCTGCAACAGCTGGGACACCAGATTCAGGGTATTGCTATTTTGGCAGATTAATTTCAACCCAGAACAAAATATATGTTTTGGCGGACACTATTCATATTTTGCCAGCCACAGCTGAGACCACCAGATTTATGGTATTGCTATGTTAGCAGATTGAATTTCACCCCAGAACAAAATATATGTTTTAGCGGACACTATGAAATCTGGCCTGCAACAGCTGGGACACCAGATTCAGGGTATTGCTATTTTGGCAGATTAATTTCACCCCAGAACAAAATAAGTCTTTTGGCAGACACTATGAAATCTGGCCTGCAACAGCTGGGACACCAGAATCAGGGTATTGCTATTTTGGCAGATTAATTTCACCCCAGAACAAAATATATGTTTTAGCGGACACTATGAAATCTGGCCTGCAACAGCTGGGACACCAGATTCAGGGTATTGCTATTTTGGCAGATTAATTTCAACCCTGAACAAAATATATGTTTTGGCGGACACTATTCTATTTTGCCAGCCACAGCTGAAACCACTGATTTATGGTATTGCTATGTTAGGAATTGAATTTCACCCCTGAACAAAATATATGTTTTAGCGGACACTATGAAATCTGGCCTGCAACAGCTGGGACACCAGAATCAGGGTATTGCTATTTTGGCAGATTAATTTCACCCCAGAACAAAATAAGTGTTTTGGCAGACACTATGAAATCTGGCCTGCAACAGCTGGGACATCAGAATCAGGGTATTGCTATTTTGGCAGAATAATTTCACCCCAGAACAAAATAAGTGTTTTGGCAGACACTATGAAATCTGGCCTGCAACAGCTGGGACACCAGAATCAGGATATTGCTATTTTGGCAGATTAATTTCACCCCAGAACAAAATATATGTTTTAGCGGACACTATGAAATCTGGCCTGCAACAGCTGGGACACCAGATTCAGGGTATTGCTATTTTGCCAGATTAATTTCACCCCAGAACAAAATATGTGTTTTGGCAGACACTATGAAATCTGGCCTGCAACAGATGGGACACCAGATTCAGGGTATTGCTATTTTGCCAGATTAATTTCACCCCAGAACAAAATATATATTTTGGTGGACACTATTCTATTTTGCCAGCCACAGCTGAAACCACTGATTTATGGTATTGCTATTTTGGCAATTGAATTTCACCCCAGAAAATAATCTATCCTTTGCCAGACAGCAGACAGTATTATACTTGTCTAGCCAAAGCTGGAACACCAGATTTAGGGGATTGGTATTTGGGCAATTGTATTTAACCCCTTAATAAAATATAGAAATTGCTATCCTGAGTTTCTAGGGATGACAATTAGCACAGCCAAGCCCCTGATGTAGGATATATCAAAAAAAAAATAGTATTGATGGATTGATGGACTTGGTGGCAGCTTCTTCTGGTGCACCACAAGTCACAAAATGGCCGCCGATCAAACCCAGAAAATAAGTGACAGAAAAACGCTCTGTGCAGCCTAAAAACCAGCGAGCAAGTAACTAGCAGAAGTTCAATGATTCTCAGCTGTAGATCGATCACTTAATTAGGTGCTGTTGCTGACTTTAACCTGCCTAATCTCGCCCTGACAGAAGCTGCGTCCTCTCCCTACACTAATCAGAGCAGTGTGACGTGCGGCGCTACGTGTCTCCAGCTTAAATAGAGGCTGGGTCACATGCTGCACTTGGCCAATCACAGCCATGCCATTAGTAGGCATGGCTGTTATGGGCTCTTAGGGCAAGAAGTAAAACGCTAGCTGATTTACTGCTGTGCAGCCCTTCAGAAAGCGGGAAGAAATCGCCAAACAACGGACCCGAACCCGAACTTTTTTGAAGTTGCTCGAACTGTTTGCTCAACACTAATTGCGACCTAAACGCCCACACAGTGTGTCCAAAACTTGTTAACTATAGCCAAAATATAAATCACTGTCTGCTGGAGTAATTAATATAGCGGTTGTGGATTGAACGCACACACAGTTGTGGCACAAGTTAGGTTAATTTCCCCGGAACAAATAATTTCTCTGATGGTAGAATGTATATCTCGGTAGCAGGAACACTGTAGTTAATAAGCCCCTTTTAATCATGTTTGCCCGACACACTGATTTTTGATGGTGCAGTGTATATCTCAGTACCAAGGAACACTGTAGTGAATAAGCCCCTTTTAATAATGTCTGCCCAACACACTGCTTTTTGGTGGTGCAGTGTATATCTCAGTACCAAGGAACACTGTAGTGAATAAGCCCCTTTTGATAATATCTGCCCGACACACTGCTTAATGATGGCGTATTGTAGATGTCACTAATCGGAAATCTTTCTGTCTTATCAAAGTTATCAAAGCGATTTTCAAGCCCTGCACTTATCCGTCCCTTCCTGGTGATGCCTGTCCCTGATAGTGCTTAATTAACCTCCTTCTTAAAAAAAAAAAAGGTGCTGCACTGCTGTCACACACTCTAGCCCTTAAAAGGACTGTTAGGTCTTTCAATAAGGTTTTTTGGAGTGAAATCAGTAAGTTTAGACCAAAACGATATCTGTGCCTGCCTACTGTCTGCTCTCCCTGACGCTGAATGAGCCGAGCGCCGGACTTCAGCTCCTATATGAAATGATATCACGTGTTCCGGCCAGCCAATCAGTGTAGGGCTTACAGCTAACATTGCTATGGCGTAACACTGAGGGGAATTACTTACCTGGAACTTGATTGGCTGCTTAGAAGGCGCCAAACATGCGGGGAGGAGACTGTAGCAATGCGATGAATACATGTGGTGCTTGCCTAAGTGAAGCCGAGCGCCAAGCATAGCGATGCTCGAGCTGAACCAATTACTCGGCTGAGCATGCTCGCTCATCACTACTAAAAAGTTAAATATATATATATATATATATATATAAGATTAAGATTTGCCTCTATTTCTAAAAATGTTTGTGATGGGATTTGAACTTAAAGCTTCTGCGTCACAGCCCAGAACTTTAACCACTACACTATATAGCTGCATAGGCAATCATTACAGAAAAAAATAAAAACGGCATATATATACTGCATATAAATACTTACTAAATCTAAATTAGATTTAAATCCACTGGGCGTCCCCAAGCACTGACTCCTTATATGGACATAACCAGGGCTTTTTTTCTGGCAGAACGCACCGAAACGGCGTTCCGCCACCTACCATGCTGACATTTTGACATCGCAGCCTGCGATTCTCCAGCATTGAAGGGTGCGATGTATCAGCGGGGAGGAACTGGGAGGAGGAGCTGGGGGCCGGCAACTGCAGCGGGGCCGGTGCGTTCACTGTGCTCCGGCCTCGCCGCTCCAGTACAGTTATAAAATGTGTAATTCAATTAATAATGATTCATGCTGCCCCCTCTGTAGTATACCATTCAATATATCCTACACTCACAAGGCTACTGTTATATCGTTATGCAGACCAGCCGGGCCGCTCGTCTGCCCGGCCAGCCTGCATTACGATATAACAGTAGCCTTGTGAGTAGGATATATTAAATGTTATACTACAGGGGGGGCAGCATGAATCATTATTAATTGAATTACACATTTTATAACTGTACTGGAGTGGCAATGGGGGGGTCTGTGGATGACACTGTTAAGGGGGGGGGGGTCTGTGGATGGCACTGTTATGGGGTGGGGGGGGTATGTGGATGGCACTGTTATAGGATGGGGGATCTGTGAATGCCATCCACAGATCCCCATTAGCAGTGCCATCCCCAGATCCCCCATTAACAGTGCCATCCCCAGATCCCCCATTAACAGTGCCATCCCCAGATCCCCCATTAACAGTGCCATCCCCAGATCCCCCATTAACAGTGCCATCCCTATCTGGGGAGTTTCTTTATTGGGCTGGACTTTTATAGCCCCCCCAAATTTTACTTGCATCACTGTTCTCTAAAGGGGCGGTTTAGGGGCGGTCCTAGGGGTGGGTAGGGTCGTGGCCAGGGGAGGGGGGGTGAGTTCCAACCTTTTTCTCTGAGAAAAAAAGACCTAGACATAACTATATAATGAGTCAGAGCAGAGACTCCTAAGCCGTGGACTCTCACTGAGGGATTCGAGCACTGTACAGCGATCTTCTGCATAGAAATAGAGACTAAATTAGATTTAACTACACTAACTCAAGCATCACGCTCGAACTCCGTTTGGCCGAACTCCGCGATGTGCCGAGCATAGCGATGTTAGGCCTAGCATGCTCGATTGACACTACACGCCTCCTTTTTTAGTACTGGTTTTAGAGGGGAAAAGTCACAGATTGTGGCTCAAATAACATTTGCACTTCAATCTGCAACAGCTATACAGAAAACTGATAGTATATATCTGATAGTATATGACCCCCATATTTTTAACACTCAGCAATAGTGATGAGCGGCAGGGGCTATATTCGAATTCGCGATATTTGACGAATATTTTGTAGAATATTCGTCATATATTAGTGAATATTCAAAAAAACGAATATATAGCAATATATTGAATATTTTGCTATATATTAGTTTCTAGAATATTTGTCATTTTTCATCATCCATATAAAGTGAACAGTACACATGATTCTTCCCTGTTTAGGGTGTCTGGTTCTCAAAAACACAGTTCTTATCTGTCGCATGGAGCCTTTACATCACCATGGGAACACCTCAGGGTTAGAATATGCCATCAGATCTGAGTTTTCACGTTCTCACAACAGCAAATAGTCTTGTCGTAAGATTATGCAACCAATAGAGGATGTTGTTCATGAGTTATAAACAGCGCCCTCTATTGGTTGCATAGTCTTATGACAAGACTTAGCTGTTGTGAGATCATGAAAACTCAGATCCGATGGTATATTCTAAACCCGAGGCTAGTGTTGAGCGAATAGTTTCCGGCATAGTTCGGGTTCGTACCGGATTTTGGGGTGTTCGGGACCCGGATCCGAACATTTTCAACAAAGTTTGGGTTCGGGTCCATTGTTCGGCGATTTCTTCCCGCTTTCTGAAGGGCTGCAAAGCAGCCAATCAGCTAGCATTTTATTTATTGCCCTAAGAAACCATCACAGCCATACGTACTATATGGCATTTCTGTGATTGGCCAAGTGCAGCATGTGACCCAGCCTCTATTTAAGCTGGTTTTTAGGCTGCACAGAGCATTTTTTGTCACTTTTTTTCTGGGCTGATCGGCGGCCATTTTGTGACTTGTGGTGCACCAGCACAAGCTGGCACCAAGTCCATCAATCCATCAATAGAATATTTTTTTTTTTTTTGCTATATCCTACATCAGGGGCTTGGCTGTGCTTATTGTCCCCCCTAGAAACTCACAATAGAAATTTATATATTTTATTAAGGGGTTAAATTCAATTGCCAAAATAGCAATCCCCTAAAACTGGTGTTCCAGCTGTGGCTAGCCAAGTGTAATACTGTCTGCTGTCTGGCAAAGGATAGATTATTTTCTGTGGTGAAATTCAATTGCCAAAATAGCAAACCCCTAAGGCCCCTTTCACACGGGCGAGTTTTCCGCGCGGGTGCAATGAGTGAGGAGGACGCATTGCACCCGCACTGAATCCGGACCCATTCATTTCTATGGGGCTGTGCACATGAGCGGTGATTTTCACGCATCACTTCTGCATTGCGTGAAAATCGCAGCATGTTCTATATTCTGCGTTTTTCACGCAACGCAGGCCCCATAGAAGTGAATGGGGCTGCGGGAAAATCGCAAGCATCCGCAACCAAGTGCGGATGCGTTGCGATTTTCCCGCATTGTTGCTTAGCAACGGGACCCAATCTCTATTATTTCCCCATATAACATGGTTATAAGGGGAAATAATAGCATTCTTAATAATGAATACATTGTAAATGATGAGGAAGGGGTTAAAAATAATAAAAGTTAACTTACCTTAGCCACTTGATCGCGTAGTCGCGATCTGTCCTCTCTTCCCTGCAGCATCTATGATCTAAGGACCTGTGATGACGTCACATCACATGGCCCAATCACATGCTCCATCACTATGGTGATGGAGCATGTGATTAGGCCATGTGATGCTGTGACATCATCACAGGTCCTTTTCCTACAAGCAAGCTAACGGAGAGGATGCCGGGCTTCGCGATCAAATGGAACAGGTATGTTAATATTAGTTTATTATTTTTAACCCATTCAGCACCGGGTTCAACATTAGGAAGATGGCCAAGGGTATTATTTCACATTATAACTATGTTATAATGTGAAATAATACCAGCGGACAATTTCTGACTCGAACATGCACTTCTGTGAAGAAGTGCAGGTTCGGGTCTGGGTACCAAAAGTGCCGATTTTTCTCCCGCGCGTGCAAAACGCATGACAGCGCTTTGTACTCGCAGGGAAAAATCGCTGCGATTCCCGCAACGCACCCGCACTGTTTGACGGAGTGCACCCGCAACGCCCGTGTGAAAGAGGCCTAAATCAGTTGTCCCAGCAGTGGCTGGCAAAGTATAATAGTGTCCGGCAAAGGATATAATTTGTTCTGGGTTGAAATTCAATTGCCAAAATAGCAATACCGTAAATCTGGTGTCCCAGCAGTGGCTGGCAAAGTAAAATAGTGTCAAGCAAAAGATATTTTTTTTTCTAGGGTGAAATTCAATTGCCAAAATAGCAATACCGTAAATCCGATGGTATATTCTAAACTCGAGGCTAGTGTTGAGCGAACAGTTCGAGCATAGTTCGGGTTCACACCGAATTTTGGGGTGTTCGGGACCCGGACCCGAACATTTTCAACAAAGTTTGGGTTCGGGTCCATTGTTCGGCGATTTCTTCCCGCTTTCTGAAGGGTTGCACAGCAGCCAATCAGCTAGCATTTTACTTATTGCCCTAAGAAGTCATCACAGCCATGCCTACTAATGGCATGTCTGTGATTGGCCAAGTGCAGCATGTGACCCAGCCTCTATTTAAGCTGGAGTCAAGTAGCGACGTACGTCACACTGCTCTGATTAGTGTAGGGAGAGGACACAGCTTCTGTGAGGGCGAGATTAGGCAGGGAAAAGTTAGCAAAATCACATAATGAAGTGATTGATCTACAGCTTTGAATCATTCAACTTCTGCTAGTTAATTGCTCACTGGTTTTTAGGCTGCACAGAGAATTTTTCTGTCACTTTTTTCTGGGGTGATCGGTGGCCATTTTGTGACTTATGGTGCACCAGCACAAGCTGCCACCAAGTCCATAAATCCATCAATATTATTTTTATTTTTGCTATATCCTACATCAGGGGCTTGGCTGTGCTTATTGTCACCCCTAGAAACTCAGGATAGTAATTTATATATTTTATTAAGGGGTTAAATTCAATTGCCAAAATAGCAATCCCCTAAAACTGGTGTCCCAGCAGTGGCTGGCAAAGTATAATAGTGTCCGGCAATGGATGTAATTTGTTCTGGGTTGAAATTCAATTGCCAAAATAGCAATGCCATAAATCTGGTGTCCCAGCAGTGGCTGGCAAAGTATAATAGTGTCCGGTAAAGGATATTTTCTTTTTTCTAGAGTGAAATTCAATTGCCAAAATAGCTATACCCTAAATCTGGTGTCCAATCAGTGGCTGGCCAAGATTAATAGTGTCTGTCATAGGATATATTTTGTTCTGGGGTTAAATTCAATTGCCAAAATAGCAATACCATAAATCTGGTGTCCCAGCAGTGGCTGGCAAAGTATAATAGTGTCCTGCAAAGGATACATTTTTTTCTGGGGTGAAATTCAATTGCCAAAATAGCAATACCCTAAATCTGGTGTCCCAGCATTGGCTGGCCAAGTTTAATAGTGTCCGTCATAGGATATATTTTGTTCTGGGGTTAAATTCAATTGCCAAAATAGCAATACCGTAAATCTGGTGTCCCAGCAGGGGCTGGCCAAGTTTAATAGTGTCGGGCAAAGGATATATTTTGTTCTGGGGTGAAATCAATTGCCAAAATAGCAATACCACAAATCAGTGGTTTGATTTGTGGCTGGAGAAGTTTAATAGTGTCCTGCAAAGGATATATTTTGTTCTAGGATGAAATTCAATTTCCAAAATAGCAATACCATAAATCAGTGGTTTCAGCTGTGGCTGGCCAAGTTTAATAGTGTTCTGCAAAGGATACATTTTTTTTCTGGGGTGAAATTCAATTGCCAAAATAGCAATACCATAAATCAGTGGTTTCAGCTGTGGCTGGCCAAGTTTAATAGTGTCCTGCAAAAGATATAATTTTTTTCTGGGGTGTAATTCAATTGCCAAAATAGCAATGCCGTAAATCTGGCTTCCCAGCAATGGCTGGCCAAGTTTAATAGTGTCCAGCAAAGGATAAATTTTGTTCTGAGGTGAAATTCAATTGCCAAAATAGCAATACCATAAATCAGTGGTTTCAGCAGTGGCTGGCCAAGTATAATAGTGTCCGGCAAAGGATATATTTTGTTCTGGGGTGAAATGCAATTGCCAAAATAGCAATACCCTAAATCTGGTGTCCCAGCACTGGCTGGCAAAGTATAATAGTGTCCGCCAAAACATATATTTTTTTCTGGGGTGAAATTCAATTGCCAAAATAGCAATACCATAAATCAGTGGTTTCAGCTGTGGCTGGCCAAGTTTAATAGTGTCTGTAAATCTGATGGTATATTCTAAACCCGAGGCTAGTGTTGAGCGAACAGTTCGAGCATAGTTGGGGTTCATACCGAATTTTGGGGTGTTCGGGACCCGGACCCGAACATTTTCAACAAAGTTTGGGTTCGGGTCCATTGTTCGGCGATTTCTTCCCGCTTTCTGAAGGGTTGCACAGCAGCCAATCAGCTAGCATTTTTTTTATTGCCCTAAGAAACCATCACAGCCATACGTACTATATGGCATTTCTGTGATTGGCCAAGTGCAGCATGTGACCCAGCCTCTATTTTAGCTGGTTTTTAGGCTGCACTGAGCATTTTTTTGTCACTTTTTTCTGGGCTGATCGGCAGCCATTTTGTGACTTGTGGTGCACCAGCACAAGCTGCCACCAAGTCCATCAATCCATCAATAGAATTTTTTTTTTTTTTTGCTATATCCTACATCAGGGGCTTGGCTGTGCTTATTGTCCCCCCTAGAAACTCACAATAGAAATTTATATATTTTATTAAGGGGTTAAATTCAATTGCCAAAATAGCAATCCCCTAAAACTGGTGTTCCAGCTGTGGCTAGCCAAGTGTAATACTGTCTGCTGTCTGGCAAAGGATAGATTATTTTCTGTGGTGAAATTCAATTGCCAAAATAGCAAACCCCTAAATCTGTTGTCCCAGCAGTGGCTGGCAAAGTATAATAGTGTCCGGCAAAGGATATAATTTGTTCTGGGTTGAAATTCAATTGCCAAAATAGCAATACCGTAAATCTGGTGTCCCAGCAGTGGATGGCAAAGTAAAATAGTGTCAGGCAAAAGATATATTTTTTTCTAGAGTGAAATTCAATTGCCAAAATAGCAATACCGTAAATCCGATGGTATATTCTAAACTCGAGGCTAGTGTTGAGCGAACAGTTCGAGCATAGTTCGGGTTCACACCGAATTTTGGGGTGTTCGGGACCCGGATCCGAACATTTTCAACAAAGTTTGGGTTCGGGTCCATTGTTCGGCGATTTCTTCCCGCTTTCTGAAGGGTTGCACAGCAGCCAATCAGCTAGCATTTTACTTATTGCCCTAAGAAGTCATCACAGCCATGCCTACTAATGGCATGTCTGTGATTGGCCAAGTGCAGCATGTGACCCAGCCTCTATTTAAGCTGGAGTCAAGTAGCGACGTACGTCACACTGCTCTGATTAGTGTAGGGAGAGGACACAGCTTCTGTGAGGGCGAGATTAGGCAGGGAAAAGTTAGCAAAATCACCTAATGAAGTGATTGATCTACAGCTTTGAATCATTCAACTTCTGCTAGTTAATTGCTCACTGGTTTTTAGGCTGCACAGAGCATTTTTCTGTCACTTTTTTCTGGGGTGATCGGTGGCCATTTTGTGACTTATGGTGCACCAGCACAAGCTGCCACCAAGTCCATCAATCCATCAATACTAGTTTTTTTTTTTTGCTATATCCTACATCAGGGGCTTGGCTGTGCTTATTGTCACCCCTAGAAACTCAGGATAGTAATTTATATATTTTATTAAGGGGTTAAATTCAATTGCCAAAATAGCAATCCGCTAAAACTGGTGTCCCAGCAGTGGCTGGCAAAGTATAATAGTGTCCGGCAAAGGATGTAATTTGTTCTGGGCTGAAATTCAATTGCCAAAATAGCAATACCATAAATCTGGTGTCCCAGCAGTGGCTGGCAAAGTATAATAGTGTCCGGTAAAGGATATTTTTTTTTTTTTCTGGGGTGAAATTCAATTGCCAAAATAGCTATACCCTAAATCTGGTGTCCAATCAGTGGCTGGCCAAGTTTAATAGTGTCTGTCATAGGATATATTTTGTTCTGGGGTTAAATTCAATTGCCAAAATAGCAATACCATAAATCTGGTGTCCCAGCAGTGGTTGGCAAAGTATAATAGTGTCCTGCAAAGGATACATTTTTTTCTGGGGTGAAATTCAATTGCCAAAATAGCAATACCCTAAATCTGGTGTCCCAGCAGTGGCTGGCCAAGTTTAATAGTGTCCGTCATAGGATATATTTTGTTCTGGGGTTAAATTCAATTGCCAAAATAGCAATACTGTAAATCTGGTGTCCCAGCAGGGGCTGGCCAAGTTTAACCTGTTGCCGACCGCCTAACGCACGGATGCGTCCAGGCGGCGGCAAGTTTGTTCCTCCTGGACGCATCCGTGCGTCATCTCGCGAGAGGCGAGATCTGCTGTGAACGCGCGCGCGCGCGCTGCACGCGCAGCGTTCACAGCAGAGCGCGGCTCTGCAGTAATACTACAGCCTGCCAGCGATGATCAATCGCTGGCAGGCTGTAAATGTAAATAAATTAGATCAAAGAGCTATATCAGACGCTGTTTTGTGAACAGCATCTGATATAGCTGCTACCTGGTCCTCTGGTGGTCCCATTTACTGGGATCGACCACCAGAGGACCAGATAACTAATGTAAAGTTGCACCAAACACTACACTAACCCCACCTCCCACCCCCTCACTTTATAACCACTATTAACCCCTTGTTAACCCCTGATCACCCAATATAGCCTCCCTGATCACCCCCTGTCACTGATCACCCCCTGTAAGGCTCTATTCACATGTCCATATGTGTTTTGCGGATCCGCGGATCCACGGATCCACAGATCCGTGCCACGGACCCGCGGCGCGGATCCTCAAAACACGGACACCGTCAATGTGCTTTCCGCATTTTGCAGATCCGCACATTGCCAGAACTATATAGAAAATGCTTTTTCTTGTCCGCAATTGCGGACAAGAAAAGGGCATGTTCTATATTTTTGTGGAACGGAAATGCAGACCCGTAAGTGCGGATCCGCAATTCCGGATCCGAGCGGGACAAAGTCTGTCCCCATAGAAATGAATGGGTCCGCAATTCCATTCCGCAAACAGAATTGCGGACGTGTGAATGGGGCATAAGGGTCCCTTATCACCACCAGTTAGCTAGCTACTTGTTAGGTAGTTAGCGCCCCCGGCCCACCGCACCGCAGTCACTGATTTTGGCAGAGATTTTTTCATCCACATTGATCGATGCGAATGAAAAAATCTGTGCCGTTCATTATTTTTTGTTTTTCAGCCCAGAGGCTGAACGGAAAAAAAAAATCTCATTACCCGTATGCTCAATATACGGAGAATCGCAGAAACTCCTAATGCTGGCCATACGTGTAATGATTGCGGAGACCCTCAAATGCCAGGGCAGTGCAAAAACCTCACATGTGACCCCATTTTAGAAAGAAGACACCCCAAGGTATTCCGTGAGGGGTATGGTGAGTTCATGTAAAATTTTATTTTTTGTCACAAGTTAGTGGAATATGAGACTTTGTAAAAAAAAAATATATATATCAATTACCGCTAACTTATGCCCAAAAATTTTTTTTTTTGTGAACTCGCCATGCCCCTCACGGAATACCTTGGGGTGTCTTATTTCCAAAATGGGGTCACTTGTGGGGTATTTATACTGCCCTGGCATTTTAGGGGTACTAAAGCGTGAGAATCCAAATGTGTAAAAATGTCCTGTGAATTCCTAAAGGTACTCATTGGTTTTAGGGCCCCTTTGCGCATCTTGGCTGCAAAAAAATGTCACTCATGTGGTATCGCCGTACTCAGGAGAAGTAGGGCAATGTGTTTTGGGGTGTATTTTTACATATACCCATGCTGGGTGAGAGAAATATCTCTGTAAATGACAACTTTTTAATTTTTTTTATACAAAGTTGTCAATTTACAGCGATATTTCTCTCACCCAGCATGGGTATATGTAAAAATACACGCCAAAACACATTACCCTACTTCTCCCGAGCACGGCAATACCACATGAGTGACACTTTTTTGCAGCCTGGGTGCGCAAAGGGGCCCAAATTCCAACGAGTACCTTTAGCTTTTACATGGCTGCTCACAATTTAGCCCCACCCAAAATTCCAGAACAGTACAAACACCCCACATGTGACCCCATTTTGGAAAGAAGACACCCCAAGGTATTCGCTGAGGGGCATAGTGAGTCTATGAAAAATTTAATTTTTTGTCAAAGGGAGACTTTTTGAGAAAAAACAATAAAAAATCAATTTCCGCTAACTTGTGCCAAAAAAAAAAATCTTCTGTGAACTCGCCATGCCGCTCATGGAATACCTTGGGGTGTCTTCTTTCCAAAATGGGGTCACACGTGGGGTATTTATACTGCCCTGGCAATTTAGGGGCCCTAAAGCATGAGAAGAAAAATGCGTAAAAATGCCCTCCTAAAAGGTACTCATTGGTTTTAGGGCCCCTTTGCACATCTTGGCTGCAAAAAAGTGTCACTCATGTGGTATCGCCGTACTCAGGAGAAGTAGGGCAATGTGTTTTGGGGTGTATTTTTACATATACCCATGCTGGGTGAGAGAAATATCTCTGTATATTGACAACTTTGTATAATTTTTTTTTTAAAGTTGTCATTTACAGAGATATTTCTCACATGCAGCATGGATATATGTAAAAATACACCCCAAAACACATTGCCCTACTTCTCCTGAGTACGGCGATACCACATGAGTGACACTTTTTTGCAGCCTGGGTGCACAAAGGGGCCCAAATTCCAACGAGTACCTTTAGCTTTTACAGGGCTGCTCACAATTTAGCCCCGCCCAAAATGCCAGAACAGTAAACACACCCCACAAGTGACTCCATTTCGGAAAGTAGACACCCCAAGGTATTTACTGAGGGGCATAGTGAGTCCGTGGGAGATTTCATTTTTTTTTTGCCAGAAGTTAGCAGAAATGGAAAGTTTATTATTTTTATTTTTTTCCTCAGAAAGTGTCATTTTCCGCTAACTTGTGAAAAAAAATGAAATGATACATGAACTCACCATGCCTCTCCATAAATACTTTGGGGTGTCTTCTTTCTAAAATGGTGTGATTTGGGGGGTATTTATACTATCCTGACATTCTAGCACCTGAAGAAACATGACAGGTGCTCAGAAAGTCAGAGCTGCTTCAAAATGCCGAAATTCACTTTTTTGCACCATAGTTTGTAAACGCTATAACTTTTACCCAAACCAATAAATATAAACTTATTGTATTTTTTTTATCAAAGACATGTAGAACAATAAATTTTGCGAAAAATTAATATAGAAATGTAATAAAAAAAAAAAAAATTACAACAGAAAGTGAAAAATTTCGGTAATTTTTGATTAATAGCAAAAAAAGTAAAAAGGTCAGCAACAATGAAATACCACCAAATAAAAGCTCTATTAGTGAGAAGAAAAGGAGGTAAAATTCATTTGGGTGGTAAGTTGTATGACGGAGCAATAAATGGTGAAAGTAGTGTAGTGCAGAATTGTAAAAAGTGGCCTGGTCATTAAGGGTGTTTAAGCTAGGGGGGCTGAAGTGGTTAATAGTGTCCGGCAAAGGATATATTTTGTTCTGGGGTGAAATTCAATTGCCAAAATAGCAATACCATAAATCAGTGGTTTGATTTGTGGCTGGAGAAGTTTAATAGTGTCCTGCAAAGGATATATTTTGTTCTAGGATGAAATTCAATTTCCAAAATAGCAATACCATAAATCAGTGGTTTCAGCTGTGGCTGGCCAAGTTTAATAGTGTTCTGCAAAGGATACATTTTTTTTCTGGGGTGAAATTCAATTGTCAAAATAGCAATACCATAAATCAGTGGTTTCAGCTGTGGCTGGCCAAGTTTAATAGTGTACTGCAAAAGATATAATTTTTTTCTGGGGTGTAATTCAATTGCCAAAATAGCAATGCCGTAAATCTAGCTTCCCAGCAGTGGCTGGCCAAGTTTAATAGTGTCCAGCAAAGGATACATTTTGTTCTGAGGTGAAATTCAATTGCCAAAATAGCAATACCATAAATCAGTGGTTTCAGCTGTGGCTGGCCAAGTTTAATAGTATCCAGCAAAGGATATATTTTGTTCTGGGGTGAAATTCAATTGCCAAAATAGCAATACCATAAATCAGTGGTTTCAGCTGTGGCTGGCCAAGTTTAATAGTATCCAGCAAAGGATATATTTTGTTCTGGGGTGAAATTCAATTGCCAAAATAGCAATACCATAAATCAGTGGTTTCAGCTGTGGCTGGCCAAGTCTAATAGTGTCATGCAAAGGATACATTTTGTTCTGGGGTGAAATTCAATTGCCAAAATAGCAATACCGTAAATCTGGTGTCCCAGCAGTGGCTGGCCAAGTATAATAGTGTCCGGCAAAGGATATATTTTGTTCTGGGGTGAAATGCAATTGCCAAAATAGCAATACCCTAAATCTGGTGTCCCAGCACTGGCTGGCAAAGTATAATAGTGTCCGCCAAAATATATATTTTGTTCTAGGGTGAAATTCAATTGCCAAAATAGCAATACCATAAATCAGTGGTTTCAGCTGTGGCTGGCCAAGTTTAATAGTGTCCGGCAAAGGATATATTTTGTTCTGGGGTGAAATTCAATTGGCAAAATAGCAATACCATAAATCAGTGGTTTCAGCTGTGGCTGGCCAAGTCAAATAGTGTCCTGGAAAGGATATATTTTGTTCTGGGGTGAAATTCAATTTCCAAAATAGCAATACCATAAATCAGTGGTTTCAGCTCTGGCTGGCCAAGTTTAATAGTGTCCTGCAAAGGATATATTTTTTTCTGGGGTGAAATTCAATTGCCAAAATAGCAATACCATAAATCAGTGGTTTCAGCTGTGGCTGGCCAAGTCTAATAGTGTCCTACAAAGGATATATTTTGTTCTGGAGTGAAATTCAACTGCCAAAATAGCAATACTATAAATCAGTGGTTTCAGCTGTTGCTGGCCAATTTTAATAGTGTCCGGCAAAGGATATATTATTTTCTGCGGTGAAATTCAGTTGCAAAAATAGGAATACAGTAAAACTGTTGTTCCAGCTGTTGCAGGCTTAGTTTAAATATGTCCGTAAAATGGTATATATTTTTTGGAGGTGAAATTCAATTGCCAAAATAGCCTTACCCTGAATCTAGTGTTCCAGCTGTTGTAGGCCTAGTTTAAATCTGTCCGTAAAAGGGTATTTTTTTTTTCTGCGGTGAAATTGAATTGCCAAAATAGCAATACCCTGAATCTGGTGTTCCAGCTGTTGCAGGCCTAGTTTAAATCTGTCTGTAAAAGGGTATATTTTTTTTCTGGGGTGAAATTCAGTTGCCAAAATATAAATACAGTAAATCTGGTGTTCCAGCTGTGACTGGACAAGTTTAATAGGATCCGTCAAAGGATCGATTTTGTTCTGGGGTGAAATTCACTTGCCAAAATAGCAATACCCTGAATCTGGTGTTCCAGCTGTTGCAGGCCAAGTGTTAATCTGTCCGTAAAAGGGTATATTACACTCAAGGTGTACATACAAGTGCTGAGAGGATCATCCTCAATAACTTCACACGCTACCGTGCATCTCCAATTGTATGTCTGTCCGTTAAAGGGTATATTACACAAAGTGTTAAAATACAATTGCTGAAGGCACAATCCTACATATTTTTTCACACGCTACTGTGCATCTCCAAGTGTAAATCTGTCCATAAAAGGATACCTTTCCTCCAGGGCCTAAATACTAGGTCTACAATTGATATTCCCCTAAATCAGTGGTTACTGCTGTGCCTGGATTAGTGTAATACAGTACATAAATAAATAGGCAGATAGTGTTAGGTGCCTGTAAAAAAAAGGGCCTGAATTTGAAATGAATACATTGGGCCAAATATGTTTTTTCTTATTGTGGTGCTTGGTGAACGGTAACAATGAGGAAAACATCTAGTAAGGGAAGCGGACGCGGTCGTAATGGTGTTAGTGGACCCTCTGGTGCTGGGAGAGGATGTGGCTGTTCTGACACAGCCACACGTCCTAGTGAATCAACTACCTCAGGTTCCAGTACCAGCCAGAATTTACAGCGATATTTGGTGGGGCCCAATACCCTTCTAAGGATGGTAAGGCCTGAGCAAGTACAGGCGCTAGTCAATTTGGTGGTCGACAGTGGATCCAGGAAGTTCACTACATTATCTCCCACCCAGTCTTTTTCAGAAAGCGCACAGGTGGCGCCTGAAAACCAACCCAATCAGTCTGTCACATCACCCCCATTCATATCAGGTAAACTGTTTGAGCCTCAAGTTATGCAGCAGTCTCTTATGCTGTTTGAAGACTCTGCTGGCAGGGTGGAAGACATAGAATGCACTGATGCACAACCACTTATGTTTCCTGATGATGATGACATGGGAATACCACCTCATCGGAGTCCGCACGTCTCTGATGATGACGAAACACAGGTACCAACTGCTGCGTCTTTTTGCAGTGTGCAGACCGAACAGGAGGTCAGGGAGGAAGACTGTGTAGAAGACGATGCAGGGGACGATGAGGTCCTAGACCCCACATGAAGTGAAGTTCGTGCCACCGACTTTCATAGTTCAGAGGAAGAAGAAGTGGTGAGACCTAGCCAACAGCGTAGCAAAAGAGGGAGCAGGGGGCAAAAGCAGAACAGCCGCCGCCAATAGAGTTCGCCTGCTACTGGCCACCGCCACCAGGGACCGAGCACCCCAAAGGCAGATTCAAGGAGTTCCCTGGAATGGCACTTCTTTAAACAATGTGCTGACGACAAGACCCGAGTGGTTTGCACGCTATGCCATCAGAGCCTGAGGCGAAGCTTTAACGTTCTGAAACTTAGCACAACCTGCATAACCAGGCATCTACATGCAAAGCATGAACTGCAGTGGAGTAAACACCTTAAAAACAAGGACCTCACTTAGGCTCCCCCTGCTCCCTCTTCTGCTGCTGCCTCGGCCTCTTTCTCTGCCTTGGGAGGAATGTTGGCACCTGCCGCCCACCAAACAGAGGATGTGCCACCGACAACACCACCTGCGTCACCAAGCATCTCCACCATGTTACACGGCAGTGCTCAGCTCTCCATATCACAAACCTTGGAGAGAAAGTGTAAATTCTCACCTAGCCACCTTCGAGCCCTGGGCCTGAATGCCAGCATTTCTAAACTACTGGCCTTTGAAATGCTGTCATTCAGTCTGGTGGACACAGACAGCTTCAAATAGCTGATGGCCATGGCTGTCCCACAGTATGTTGTTCCCAGCCGCCACTACTTCTCCAAGACAGCCGTGCCTTCCCTGCACAACCAAGTATCCGATAAAATCAAGTGTGCACTGCACAACGCCATCTGTGGCAAGGTCCACCTAACCACAGATACGTGGACCAGTAAGCACGGCCAGGGACGCTATATCTCCCTAACTGAACACTGGGTAAATGTAGTGGTGGCTAGGCCCAAGGCGGAGAGTTCTTTGGTGCACGTCCCTCCGCCGCCATGGATCGCAGGGCATCATTCTTTGCCTCCTGTAGCCTCCTCCTCCTACTCAGCTTCCTCCTCCTCTGCTTCCACCTGCTCATCCAGTCAACCACACACCTTCACCACCAACTTCAGCACAGCCCGGGGTAAACATCAGCAGGCCGTTCTGAAACTCATATGTTTGGGGGACAGGCCCCACACCCCGCAGGAGTTGTGGCGGGGTATTGAACAACAGACCGACGAGTGGTTGCTGCAGGTGGGCCTCAAAACCGGCCTGGTGGTGTGCAATAATGGGCGAAATCTCGTCGCAGTTCTGGGACTAGCCGGTTTGACGCACATCCCTTGCCTGGGGCATGTGCTGAATTTGGTGGTGCAGAAGTTTATTCACAACTACCCCGACATGTCAGAGCTGCTGCATAAAGTGCGGGCCGTTTGTGCGCGCTTCCGGCGTTCACATCCTGCCGCTACTCGCCTATCTGCGCTACAGCGTAACTTCAGCTTTCCCGCTCACCGCCTCATATGCGACGTGCCCACCAGGTGGAACTCCACCTTGCACATGCTGGAGAGACTGTGCGAGCAGCAGCAGGCCATCGTGGAGTTTCAGCTGCAGCACGCACGGGCCAGTCGCACTGCGGAACAGCACCACTTCACCACCAATGACTGGGCCTCCATGCGAGACCTGTGTGCCCTGTTGTGCTGTTTCGAGTACTCCACCAACATGGCCAGTGGCGATTTTGCTGTTATCAGCGTTACAATACCACTTCTATGTCTCCTTGAGAAAACACTTAGGGCGATGATGGAAGAGGAGTTGGCCCAGGTGAAGGAGGAGGATGAGGGGTCATTTTTAGCACTTTCAGGCCAGTCTGTTAGAAGTGCCTCAGATAGAGTTTTTTTTGCAACAGCAGAGGCCAGGCACAAATGTGTCTAGCCAGGGTCCACTACTGGAGGACGAGGAGGATTAGGAGGTGGAGGAGGATGAAGCAGGTTCACAGTGGGGTGGCACCCAACACAGCTCAGGCCCATCACAGCTTGTCCTTACCTCTTGGCAGCCTGGCACACATAAGCAACTACATGCTGCAGTTCCTGCGCAACGACAGCAGAGTTGCCCACATTTTAACGTGTGCGGACTACTGGGTTGCCACCCTTCTGGATCCCCGGTATAAGGACAATGTGCCCACCTTACTTCCTGCACTGGAGCTTGATAGGAAGATGCGCGAGTACAAGCGCATGCTGGTAGACGTGCTCCTGAGATCATTCCCAAATGTCACAGTGGAACAAGTGGAAGCCCACGGCGAAGGCAGAGGAGGAGCAAGAGGTCGCCAACGCAGCTGTGTCACGTCCAGCTTCTCTGAGGGCAGGTTTAGCATGGCAGAAATGTGGAAAAGTTTTGTGAATACGCCACAGCTTACTGCACCACCACCTGATATGGTACGTGTTAGCAGGAGGCAGCATTTCACTAACATGGTTGAACAGTACGTGTGCAAACGCCTCCATGTACTGACTGATGGTTCGGCCCCATTCAACTTCTGGGTCTCCAAATTGTCCACGTGGCCAGAGCTAGCCTTTTATGCCTTGGAGGTGCGGGCCTAATTATCTAAAAGTGGCCTTCTCCATTGGTGGGTGACATGACGCCTGATTCTCTGCTATGCGATCTCTGTCCTCTGTCTGGGTGCTGGGGCCTAAATAACTGAAAGTGGCCTTCTCCATTGATGGGTGACTTGAAGCCTGATTCTCTGCTATGGGACCTCTCTCCAATTGATATTGCTTAATTTTTATTTATTTTATTTTATTTTAATTCATTTTCCTATCCACATTTGTTTGCAGGGGATTTACCTACATTTTGCTGCCTTTTGCAGCCCTCTAGCCCTTTCCTGGACTATTTTACAGCCTTTTTAGTGCCCCAAAAGTTCAGGTCCACATTGATTTCAATCCCGAACCCGAACATTTTCAGGAAGTTCGGCCAAACTTCTCGAACCCGAATATCCAGGTGTTCGCTCAATTCTACTAGGGAGCCTGGACAGATAAGAACAATTATTTTGGCAACCAGACATTGGCAACCGATTAAAATGCATTATTCAATGCATTTTTTTGTGCTCGAAAGTACATTTTTTGGCCTGCGCTGCATTTCTGACAGTCCAATAAAACCGGTAAATACTGCATTTACATTGTAGTTGGAAATAACACACTTTTTGTGCTAGATAGTACATTTGTGGCCTGCGCTGCATTTCTGACAGTGAAATACATTAAGTCCATCAGTTTCATTGTGTGTGAAAAAAACACCTTTTTTGGGCCATAATGTACCTTTGCGGCCTGCACTGCAGTCAGGGCATTCATATTCAAATATTTGTCTGTTCCGTTGTTGGGTGACATTAACCCATTTTTTGCCGGTTTTATACCCCTACTCTACATAGCAGACAGAACAATAATTTTCAAAAATTCGTTACATTGTTGGGTTACATTAACCCATTTTTGCCGTCGAAAACCCCCTGCTCTGCATAGGTGACAGGGAAATACATTTCTACAATTGGTCTATTAAATTGGTGGGTGACATTGAACCAGTTTTGCAGTATACAAACCCCTGCTCTGCATAGATGACAGGGACCAAAATTTCTAAAAATCGTCTGTTCCATTAGTGGGTGACATTAACCTAGTTTTGCTGTATACAAATCCCTGCTCTGCATATGTGACACGGACCTAAATTTCTAAAAATTGCCTGTTACATTCTTGGGTGACATTAACACAGTTTTACCATGTACAAACCCCTGCTCTGCATAGGTGACATGGACCTAAATTTCTAAAAATCGTCTGTTCTATTGGTGGATGATATTAACCCAGTTTTGCCGTATACAAACCCCTGCACTGCATAGGTGACAGAGACCTATATTTCTAAAAATCGTCTGTTCCATTCCTGGGTGACATTAACCCAGTTTTGCCGTGAATAAACCCCTGCTCTGCATAGGGGACGGGGACCTAAATTTCTAAAAATCATCTGTTCCATTGGTGGGTGACATTAACCCAGTATTTCTAGTGGAAAACCCCTGCTTTGCATTGCTGACAGGGAACTAAATTTAGTAAAAACGTCTGTTACTCTTTTGGGTGACCGCAAAAAATGATGAGAGCGTCAAATAAGGGACGTGGCCCTGGTCGTGGTGTTGCTGGTGTTAGTAGAGCTCTTGTTGCACCGAGAGGACGTAGTGGATCTGTGCCAACTACACGCCCAAATGAAACACCTTCCTCAGGTGCACGTAGACGACAGAGCCGTCAGCGTTATTTAGTAGGCCCAAATGTCGCTCTACGAATGGTGAGGCCAGAACAAGTACAGTCGCTAGTAGATTGGGTGGCTGGCAGTGCCTCCAGTACCTTCACATTGTCTCCCACCCGGTCCACTGCTGAAAGCTCAGAGTTGGCACCTGCAGGCCATGGGCATCTCTCTAGCACCTCGCCCGCTTGCAAATCAGCCAAGCAGTTTGAGCCCCAATTTAATGCAGTAGTCTCTTATGCTTTTTGATGACTCTGCTGGTAGGGTTTCCATGGGCCATCCACCTAGCCCTGCCCCAGAAGTGGAATAGACCGATAGCCCAACCATTTATGTTTGAGGATGAGGAGATAGGAAGACCACGTCTCTGATGATGACGAAACACAGGTGCCAACTGCTGCGGCTTTCTGCAGTGTGCAAACCGACAAGGAGGGCAGGGATGAAGACTGGGTGGAAGATGATGTGGAGGATGATGAGGTCCTAGACCCCACATGGAATCAAGGTCAAGCCAGTGACCTATGCAGTTCGGAGGGAGAGGCAGTGGTTGCACAGAGCCACCAGCACAGCAAAAGAGGGAGCAGGGTTCAAAAGCAGAGCAAAGTTCCCTGGCGTGGCAGTTCTTCACACAATGTGCAGACGACAAGACGAGTGGTTTGCACGCTGTGTAATCAGAACCTGAAGTGAGGCATAAACATTCTAAACCTGAGCACAACCTGCATGACCAGGCATCTACATGCAAAGCACGAGCTGCAGTGGAGTAAACACCTACAAAACCAAGAAAGGTCTCAGACTTCTCCTGCTCCCTCTTCTGCTGCAGTCTCTACCTCTTCCTCCACCTCTGGAGTGACAGTGGCACCGTCCACCCTGCAAACAGAGGATGTGTCAACAATGCCACCACCTTCAACAAGCAGCACCACATTGTGACATGGCAGCGTTCAGCTGTCCATCTTCCAAACACTAGAGCAAAGAGGAAGTACCTCTCTACCACCCGTGATCCCTGGCCGTGAATGCCAGCATTTCAAAATTCCTAGCCTTTAAAATGAGTGGGCCAATGACAGAGTGTGGAGGTGGTGGCAGCAGCATCAGGAGAAGGCCACATGGTGGCACAATGACAGAGTCTGGAGGTGTCGGCAGCATTAGGAGATCAGAGTGGCACCATTACAAAGTCTGGAAGTGGCGGCAGATCCAGGAGGTAAGAGTGGCACAATGAAAGAGTGTGGAGGTGGCAGCAGAAGCATCAGGAGGAGGCCACAGGGTGGCACAATAACAGAGTGTGGAGGTGGCAGCAGCATCATCAGTAGTGATGAGGGGCGGGGGCAATATTCGAATTGGCAATATTTCACGTATATTTTTTAGAATATTAGTCATATATTCGCAAATTCACGATTATTTTCTTGATTGCGAAAATCAGCAATGCAATATGAGCGCAATGCGTGCTGTAATACAGGTGTGGATTACTATAGGTACAATTTTCAAGCTGCTAGAAGTTTCCTGAAACTAGAGAAAATGGTTGGTACTGCAGAACATTACAATAGCTTTATATGCAGATAGAGTGCTCCGATATACAGTTGTGTTAAAAATTATTCAACCCCTACTGAAATTGAGTGTTTTGGCCAGTTTGACATTGATTTTGATCATTTCAGTCATCTTGTTTACAATTAAATCAAAGAGGCACTTGTAAGTCAGACAAATATAGCATAACATTTATAATGAAATAACCACAAATGTCTTTTCAGTGCTCACATCATTATCAGTTTTATTCAACCCCCAAGTGACATTCAATCTTAGTACTTAGTACAACATCCTTTTCCAGTTATAAAAGCTTTTAAATAGTGTTGAGCGAACAGTTCGAGAATAGTTCGGGTTCGTACTGAATTTTGGGATGTCCGTGACACGGACCCAAACCCAGGCAAACCCGGTGTTCGTCGATTTCTTCCCGCTTTCTGAAGGGCTGCACAGCAGCCAATCAGTTAGCATTTTACTTCTTGCCCTAAGAGCCCATCACAGCCATGCCTCCTAATGGCATGGCTGTGATTGGCCAAGTGCAGCATGTGACCCAGCCTCTATTTAAGCTGGAGTCACGTAGCGCCACACGTCACACTGCTCTGATTAGTGTAGGGAGAGGACGCAGCTTCTATCAGGGCGAGATTAGGCAGGTTAAAGTCAGCAACAGCACCTAATGAACGGATCAATTTACAGCTGAGAATCATTGAACTTCTGCTAGTTACTTGCTCGCTGGTTTTTAGGCTGCACAGAGCGTTTTTCTGTCACTTATTTTCTGGGTTGATCGGCGGCCATTTTGTGACTTGTGGTGCGCCAGAAGAAGCTGCCACCAAGTCCATCAATCCATCAATACTAGTTTTTTTTTTTTGCTATATCCTACATCAGGGGCTTGGCTGTGCTAATTGTCACCCCTAGAAACTCAGGAAAGAAATTTCTATATTTTATTAAGGGGTTAAATACAATTGCCCAAATACCAATCCCCTAAATCTGGTGTTCCAGCTTTGGCTAGACAAGTATAATACTGTCTGCTGTCTGGCAAAGGATAGATTATTTTCTGGGGTTAAATTCAATTGCCAAAATAGCAATACCATAAATCAGTGGTTTCAGCTGTGGCTGGCAAAATAGAATAGTGTCCGAGGTAACGCACACACGTACAGACGCACGTACACGATTCTTGAATAGTTGTATTATCGCGATAATAAAACTAACAGTGTAAAGTTGACTGTATTGCTCTAAGTTATATTCGCGTACGAATGTAACTTCTATTACAACACACCAATACTAAAACTGACTAAGAGACAGCTTTAAGTTCTATTCGAACGCGATTGCAACTTTGGAACTTAAAGTGGTGTACGATTTTAAAAGTTGAGTACTAAAAACTTGGAATCGTAATGCGATTCTTATGTATTTGCTTAATCGCATTGCGATTACAACTTTGAGCTACCGATCACCATGGGAACGCCTCCTCCAGTAGAATGTACTGTCGGATGTGAGAATTAAGTTGAAATCGCAATGCGATTCTTATATATCTGCTTAATCGCATTGCCGTTTCAACTTAGCATTGCTAAATAATTCCATCCATATTCGTTAACTTACTGACTCAGTAAGTTAACGATATGGATGGAATTATTAGCAATGCTAAGTTGAAATCGCAATGCGATTAAGCAAATATATAAGAATCTCATTGCGATTTCAACTTAATTCTCAGATCCGACAGTACATTCTACTGGAGGAGGCGTTCCCATGGTGATCGTTAGCTCAAAGTTGTAATCGCAATGCGTTTATTGCGGTATATTATCCCTCTGGGTGTCTTTTACAGCCTTTTTAGTGCCCAAAAGTTCGGGTCCCCATTGACTTCTATGGGGTTCGGGATGAAGTTCGGGTTGAGTTCGGATCACGAACCCGGACATTTTCCGGAAGTTAGGCCGAACCTCTCGAACCCGAACATCCAGGTGTTCGCTCAGCTCTACTTTTAAACGTGAAACATAGCTTGACACAAGTGTCTTGCAGCGATCTACGGGTATCTTCGCCCATTCTTCATGGGCAAAAGCCTCCAGTTCAGTCACATTCTTAGGCTTGCGCGCTGCAACTGCTTTCTTTAAGTCCGACCAGAGGTTCTCAATCGGATTTAAGTCTGGTGACTGTGATGGCCACTTCAAAATGTTCCAGCCTTTATTCTGCAACCATGCTCTAGTGGACTTGAAGGTATGCTTGGGATCATTGTCCTGTTGAAAGGTCCAACGTCTCCCAAGCCTCAGGTTTGTGACGGACTGCATCACATTTTCATCCAATATCTCCTGGTACTGAAGAGAATTATTGGTACCTTGCACACACTGAAGCTTCCCTGTACCTGTAGAAGCAAAACAGCCCCAAAGCATGATTGACCCCCCCGCCATGCTTCAAAGTAGGCAAGGTGTTATTTTCTTCATAGGCCTCCTCCAAACATAGTGTTGATCCATGGGCCCAAACAGTTCTAATTTTGTTTCATCAGTCCACAGAACACTATCCCAAAACTTTTGTGGTTTGTCCACATGACTTTTGGCATACTGCAGTCGACTCTTCTTATTCTTTGGAGAAAGCAAGGGGGTGCGCCTGGGAGTTCTGGCATGGAGGCCTTCATTACGCAGTGTGCGCCTTATTGTCTGAGCTGAAACTTCAGTACCCGCATCTGACAAATCTTTTTTCAGTTCCTCAGCAGTCACACTGGGACTTTTCAACACTTTGCGCTTCAGGTAGCACACAGCAGTCGAAGTCAGCATCTTCTTTCTGCCACGACCAGGTAGCGTTTCAACAGTGTCCTTTGCCTTGAATTTGCGAATGATGCTTCCTATGGTGTCTTTTGGTATGTTTAACATCTTTGCAATCTTCTTATAGCCATTGCCCTTTCTGTGAAGAGAAATCACCTCTTCTCTTGTCTTCCTGGACCATTCTCTTGACTTCACCATGTTTGTAAATACACCAGGAAATATCTAG